>LR738712.1:148233770-148334711 GCA_902687465.1 Secale cereale | reverse complement strand
ACGTGCCGCAGCGGCGGCGGCGTCTGCGGCGGCGGCGGCGGCTCGTGGTGGCGGGGCGGCGGGCTTGCGGCGACGGCGGCGGTGTGCGGCAGAGGCAGGGGGCGGCTATATATGGGGGGAGGGGGCTAGAAGCTTGGGGGAGGGGGCAACCAAACCGCGGCGGCGGCGGCGGCAGAGTCCGACCCGGCCACGGCGGGGCTCGGCGGGGAAGGCGGCACGGCGGTGCTGGGCCTGGCTCGGCTGGGCTTCAGCCCAGCCGGGTCAGGTCCTCTCTTTTTTTTCTAATTACGCCGGCGCTACGAAAAAAAACTCTAGAAAAAGAAATAAAAATCTAAAATTGCCAAAACAAATTTTCACCATCTAAATAGAATATTTAGAACAAGATGAACATTTTCTTGGCAGTAAAAATGCATTTTTGAAAACATGCAATTTTTCCTAATTCAAATAAAACTCCAACGAAAACTTATTTGATTTTTTTATTAAAATCCTCCGTATTTATTTATTTTTGGGAGAGTCATTTTACTCCCTCTCTCATATTTTTATGATAGAAATACTTGAAGATAAAATAAATAAAATAAAATGATCCTATTTTCAAAATTTGAGAAACCTCAAATATGAAAATATTAAAATCCCCAACTCTCTCCGAGGGTCCTTGAGTTGCTTAGGATTTTCTTGGATCCGCCAAAAGCAAGAAAATATTATATGCATGATGATCTAATGTATAACATTCCAAATTGAAAATTTGGGATGTTACAAACCTACCCCCTTAAGATGAATCTCGCCCTCGAGATTCGGGTTGGCTAGAAAATAGGTGAGGGTGGTCCTTCCGCAGGTCTTCCTCTCGTTCCCAGGTGGCTTCATCCTCGGTGTGGTGACTCCATTGAACTTTGCAAAATTTGATAACCTTGTTGCGGGTGACTCGACTGGCATACTCAAGAATCTTGACAGGTTTCTCTTCATAGGGCAAGTCGCAGTCCAACTGAATAGCTTCCAATGGCACAATATCCCTCAGCGGTATCTCGGCCATCTCTGCGTGGCATTTCTTCAACTGGGAAACGTGGAATACATCGTGAACTCCTGACAATCCTTCGGGCAGTTCCAACTTGTAGGCTACTTCTCCCATACGTTCCATAATCTTATATGGTCCTACAAAACGGGACGCTAGTTTTCCCTTAACTCCAAAGCACTTAACTCCTCGAAGTGGAGATACTCGAAGATAAACTCTGTCTCCCACTTCGTAAACGATCTCCTTGCGTTTTGAATCCGCGTAGCTCTTCCCAATTTGTCACAGTGTCCACCTTGGCAGGATCTACTGCTATTCGTTCCCCGGATATAACGTGTCCGAGGAATCCAACTTCCTTCAACCAAAACTCGCATTTGCTAAACTTGGCAAACAACTGATGTTCTCTGAGCTTCTCCAATACCAAACGCAAATGCTCTGCATGTTCCTCTTCATCCTTTGAGAAGATCAATATATCATCTATGAACACCACGACGAACTTATCCAAATACTCCATAAACACTTTGTTCATCAGGTTCATAAAGTATGCTGGTGCGTTAGTCAGACCAAAAGACATAATGGTATACTCGTACAACACATACCTGGTGGTAAAGGCCGTCTTAGGTATATCCTGCTCTCGAATCTTCAATTGGTGGTACCCTGATCGCAGATCGATCTTGGAAAATACCTTAGCTCCTTGCAACCTATCGAACAGATCATTGATCATCGGCAGTGGGTACTTGTTCTTGATCGTTACTTCATTCAATCCTCGGTAATCAACAACCATTCTTAACGATCCGTCCTTTTTCTCCACTAGAAGTACTGGCGAACCCCAAGGCGAAGAACTTGGGCAAATGAAACATTTATCCAGTAACTCCTTAATCTGTTTCTTAATCTCCTCCAAATCCTTTGCGGGCATCCTATATGGTCTCTTAGAAATTGGCCCTGTGCGTGGCAAAAGTTCAATCAAAAACTCAATATCTCTGTCAGGTGGCATGCCTGGCAGTTCCTTTGGAAATACGTCAGGAAATTCTTTCACCACTGGTACTTCCTCCTGAACAACTCCCGATAAGGAATTTACTCTGTTCCTTTTCAGCACATGCCGGGATACATACTTGATCCTTCTTCCTTCTGGCGTAGTAAGTAAAATGGACTTACTGGCGCATTGAATATTCCCTTCATACTTAGATAACCAATCCATGCCTAATATCACATCCAGTCCTTGAGATTCCAGTACTATTAGGTCCGAAGGGAAAGTGTAGTTACCAATCCTTAATGGCAACTGATCACACCATAACTTAGCCATATACGCTGCTCCTGGTGAGGTTACTAACATGGGTGACCTAAGGGCTTGGGTTGGCAGCTTATACTTATCCACAAATCCCCTTGGAATGTATGAATGTGTTGCACCAGTATCGAAAAGAACGAGTGCAGTAAAGGACTTAACTAAAAACTTACCTATTACTGTATCTGGCTGAGCTTCAACCTCATCCACGCTAACGTGGTTCACTTGTCCTCTATTAAAAGGGTTCAGCTTCTTTCTAGAGCTTGCATTGCCGTTTCCATTCTGGGCTTCTGGACATTCATTGGCGTAATGTCCCGTCTTCTGGCACTTAAAGCAAGTGACTTGACTCAGGTCTCGCTTGGCTGGAGTTGTTGGGTTAGTGCGGTTCTGTCCGTTGCTTCCTCCATTCCCATTCCCATTCTTGGCGCCACTATGATTGTGCGAGCTACCTCCTCCATGGGTATGTTGAAATTGTCCTACCGTTTTAGGGGTAAAACGTGGCTTCTGTTGAGCTCCAGAATTGTACTTTCCTTGTCCATACTTCCTCTTGCGACTTTCAATATGTTGGTGCTTCCCTTCAATCATTAGAGCTCGATCAACCAGCTCCTGGTAGTTGTTGAAAGTTGCCACCATCAACTGTACACTCATCTCATCATTCAGCCCTTCCATGAATCTCTCCTGCTTAGCGGCATCTGTGGCCACATCATCTGGGGCATAACGAGATAGGGTACTAAACTCATCCACGTACTGAGCCACAATACGGTTGCCTTGGCGCAAGTTGCAAAACTCCCGCTTCTTCATGCTCATAGCTCCAGTTGAGACATGGGCGGTACGAAAAGCTTGCTGAAACTGATCCCAAGTAACATTGTCTATGGGAAAAGTGGCTGTGTAATTCTCCCACCACGCTGCGGCTGGTCCAGACAACTGATGTGCGGCAAAATGCACTTTCTCAGCATCTGAGCAGTTAGTAGTGGTCAAATCCCTTCCAATCTTGCGCAGCCAGTCATCAGCGACTATTGGTTCAATGCTACTAGCAAACACCGGTGGTTGTAACCTTAAGAAACGGGTCAGGTTATCCACGGGTGGTGGTGGAGGGTTGTTGTTGTTATTGTTCTGGTTGTTCTGGGTGTTCTGGACAAGAAGTTGCATCAGGGTGTTCTGCTGTTGGATCAACTGAGTGAGCTCAGGGGGAACTCATATCCGGGCTCACATCTTGGAGGCATCTAATGGTTGTAGAGGGAAGAGATTAGAATAGAAAAGAGGTCTAAGGGAAATCACTACCCAAATGCACATGAGGCAAACACAAACATTATCACACCAATATCAATTTCAAACAAGGGCTTACACGGATCTAATCATTACAAAAGTGCTCTAAGTCTACTAAATGGGAAAACTACTAGTCATAGGAAGGTCTTCTAGAAATTTTGATCGGCAGAGGATTCCATGATGTCCGCTCCAGCTTCATCTTCATAGTCCTCATCATCGCTATCATCGGGGTCTGAGTCCGTGTCGTCGATGATGATGTAGTCTTCAGGTGGAATCTCCTTGGGTTCTTCTTCCTCTTCTCCCATGAGTACTCCTATCTTTCGTGTCAAATCATCATTCTTCTCCACAAGTATTAACATCTCCTCCTTATATTCGTCGCGTGTCGACTTGAGTTCTAACTCTAACTCCAAGTTCCTGGTTAGTGCTTTCTTCAAATCTATCATCCCTGCACACATCTGGTGCTCCTGGCGACGAATGTGCTGGTTTAACTCTTGAATGAATGAGGCAATGGACATGTCCTTCCGGATGTTGACCATGTCCCACCGCTCATCTCTTCGTCCACAAATCTGGTAGATGGTGTCCTTTAGCTCCTGCTTGTAGATTTCTCCAATCCTTCCCATAGCGATGTGGGCTGCCATGCTTCTGCCTAAGCTCCATGTAGGCACATTAAAGGAAAATTCTATGGGTGCGGTGACGGGCTTGAACGTTCTTCCTGGAACTTGAGCTTGAATCAACCAGCGCTCCTCTTCAGGTAAAGTGGCGTTGTAGGTTCCGATGAAATTTGGTAATCCGATGTTTAGATACCTGGTGACTTCCTTCAGGTGTCGTCCAAATGGTGTATCTTCATCAGGTTGAGTGAACTTGTTCCTTGCATCCACCATCCTAAAAGAGTAGAAAAGATGAGGAGTCAGAAAAGAGAAGAGTGAATAGTGCCCTAGGGTTTAGCTTAGTGGTCGTGTCCTACAGTCAGTGTGCGCTCTGATACCATCTTGTAGCGACCAGACCTTAAACAGTCTGATCTCTGTGCATCAGTGTCATCCCTGGATCAGTAATGCTGACATGCACAATACTTGAAGGATTTATAACAGAGTAGCAATCACACACTTATTACATCGATAGTTCCAATGATGAACTTATTACAATAAAAATGGCTTAAGGCCATCTTGAAAGTGCAACTAATCCCCGGGTGGTTTTGGTAATTAATAACAACATATATATCATTGAACTAATATTCTCTTGAGAATCATTTCAGAAAAGTTCGATGATGTGGGTGTGGAAATGTCTGAAGAAGTGGACCCCTCAAAATGCTAAGACAAGCATTGGCAAAAGCTCAAGACTCCATTTTTGTTTAGTGATCAAAGATCACATTGAGTCCATAGGAAAGCCAATACTATTAAAAGGGGATGAGGTTGTGTTAATGTTCTTGTTGCTCAAGTGCTTGGTGATCTAACTCCCTCAACTATCAGCACTATTCACTACTTAACACACACCCATAAGTAATCTCGGTCACACCGATTTCTCCAACTCAGTCCCACCGAGATGAACCACTTCAGTTGTTTCTCCAAACCCTAGATTCTCGGTCAAACCGATTCTGAGTTTCGGTCTCACCGAAAAAGGGCTGCCAACCTTCTGTGATCAGTTGACATCAATTCGGAATATCCGAGTTTATATTTTCGGTCTCACCGAAATGGCAAACCCTAACCTTTGACTCACTTCGGTCTCACCGAGATGGTATTTTCGGTCCCACCGAAAATCCCAACGTTCACTATATTTGAACTTTCAGTCTAACCGAGTTTTCACTTCGGTCTGACCGAGATTGGTCAAATGTGTGTGTAACGGTTGGATTTTGTGTGGAGGCTATATATACCCCTCCACCCCCTCCTCATTCGTGAGGAGAGCCATCAGAAAGTACCACCACTTCTACCACACACTTTCTGAGAAGTGAACCACCTACCCTTGTGTTGAGATCAAGCCATTCCATTCCTACCATATGAAACTTGATCTCTAGCCTTCCCAAGTTGCTTTCCACTCAAATCTTTCTTCCACCACAGCCATATCAGTGAGGAGAGTTGAGTGTTGGGGAGTTTATCACTTGAAGCACAAGAGCAAGGAGTTCATCACCATCAACACCGTCTATTACCTTTTGGGGGGTGGTGCCTCCTAGATTGGTTAGGTGTCGCTTGGGAGCCTCCATCGTGATGTGGAGTTGAACCAAGAAGTTTGTAAGGGCAAGGAGATCGCCTACTTCGTGAAGATCTACCCCGAGTAAGGCTAGTCCTCCGTGGGCGTAGGCCGTGATGGAATAGACAAGGTTGCTTCTTCGTGGACCCTTCGTGGGTGGAGCCCTCCGTGGACTCGCGCAGCCGTTACCCTCCGTGGGTTGAAGTCTCCATCAACGTGGATGTACGATAGCACCACCTATCGGAACCACGACAAAAATCTCCGTGTCACCAAACTGCGTTTGATCTTCTCCACCTCTCTTTTACATGTGCAATTTACTTTCCGCTGCATAAACTCTAGAATTGCATGTGTAGGGTGTTACTTGAACTGATCTTGTTTGTGAAACTGCCAAAAACATTGCATGATCTAAAGGCAGATTTTTTATATTGTCAAGTAGTGTAATCACCCCCCCTCTAGACCTACTTTCGATCCTACAAGTGGTATCAGAGCTTTGGTCTCCATTGCCTTGGTTTCCATTGCATTGGACTCCATAAGCTTGGTTTCACAACCTAGGAGAGTATGGCGTCTAGTGAGGGTAATTATCGTAGAGGTCCTTACTTTGATGGTACAAATTTTGCTAGTTGGAAGCATAAAATGAAAATGCATATTCTTGGTCATAACCCAGCCGCATGGGGCATTATTTGTGTTGGCATGCAAGGTGACTTCTTTGAAGAAGGAAAAGTTCCGGATCGCGAAGCTACACCCGAAGAACTGAAGATGTTGCAAAACAATGCTCAAGCTTGTGACATTCTCTTCAATGCTTTGTGTCCCGAAGAGTTCAACAAAATCAGCCGTCTTGAGAATGCTAAGGAGATTTGGGATACTTTGGTTGAAATGCACGAAGGTACTGAATCTGTGAAGGAATCAAAGCTAGATATTCTTCAAGGTCAGCTTGACAAGTTCAAGATGAAGGATGGTGAAGGAGTCGCTGAAATGTACTCTAGGCTTGCTCTCATCACAAATGAGATTGCTGGCTTAGGAAGCGAAGAAATGACCGACCGATTCATCATTAAGAAGATTCTCAGAGCTTTGGATGGAAAGTATGACACCGTGTGCACTTTGATCCAAATGATGCCAAACTACAAGACCCTCAAGCCAACTGAAGTCATTGGAAGGATTGTTGCTCATGAGATGACACTTAAGGATAAGGAGGAGCTTCACAACAAGTCAAGTGGTGCTTACAAAGCTACAAGTGATGCTCCTACTACCTCAAGTGACAAGTTAGTTTCCAATGAAGACATAAGCCTAATGGTCAGGAACTTCAACAAGTTCTACAAGAATAGAGGCAAAGAGAGAAGCTCAAAGTCTAGATCATATGATGGAAAGAGATCTTCTAGTCGTGATCGAAACTGCTACAATTGTGGAAGACCCGGACACTTCTCAAATGAGTGTACGGCTCCCCACAAGAGAAGAGAAGAATCTCCAAGAAGAAGAGCAAGAGATGAGTCACCTCGGAAAGAGAGAAGGAGTAGAGATGATCGTTATGAACGAAGACCTTCTCGGAGAAGCAAGGATTCGGAGAGGAAAGACAAGTCATCAAGGAGCTACACAAGAAGAAGACATCAAGCTCATGTTGGTGAATGGGTCTCCGGCTCCGACTCTGACAGTCAATCCGATGGAAGCTATCACTCCGACTCCGACTATAGTCAAGATGAAGGTGTTGCCGGACTTGCACTCGTATCCTCCAACTCCAACTCCTACGACTTATTTGATTCACCAAATGAGGGAATTGGAAGATGCTTCATGGCTAAAGGCCCCAAGGTAACACACCCTGAGTTCATTGACTTTGATAGTGATAAGGATGACTTACTTGGTGAAGATGAGCTCTTGCATGATAAATCTAGTGAGCTTAGTAATGATGAAAATGCTAGTAGTCTTTATAGTCGAGAAGAGTCGAATGACAATGCTATGAAGGAGATTGAGCGTCTAACTAAAGAATTAAACACTCTTAAGTTAGCTCATGAAACTACTCAAGAAGATCATAGAGAGCTCCTAAGATCTCATGAGAAGCTACGCTTCGAGAAGCTCACTCTAGAGCAAGAACATGAGTTTCTAAAAGCGATCAATGACGATCTTCGAAAGAAGAGTTCTTCATATCTTGCCAAACGACTTCTCTTGTCTAATTTCTTGCCACCTATTAAGACTAAGCATGACAAGCATAAGAAAAATTCTTCCTCTAGTAGTAACAATAACAATGTTAAATCCAATATTGTTACTTCTAGTAGTTCTCTTGATTCCACTAACAATGTTTCAAGCCAAGTTACACTTGAGCAAGAAAATAGCCTATTAAAGGAAATCATAGAGAAAGGTGTCTACAAGAGTCTTGCCGGAAGCAAGAACTTTGAGGAGATTGTTCGCAAACAAGGAAGACACCGGAAGAATCAAGGGATTGGTTTTGAGCGAAAGTTCAACGCCAAAGGTGTTGAGTGGGAAGAAGGTCAATACCCTACTCCACAGTTTGTTTCACAAAAGGAGAAGTATGATCCTACTTCTTCCAATGTGGAACAAGCTCAAGATGACCTTCCACCACAAGACCACAAGCTAAAGGCCAAGGACAAGCTTCAAGAGGAGATTGATGCATTCATTGAAGCACCTCAAGCCATGGTCAAGTGGGTTCCCAAGGACACATCAAGTTCTACTTCGTCAAGCTCAACTACAACACCAAGGATTCCCATCAAGATGATGTGGATCCCAAAGAAGAAGAACTAGTAGGTTCTTGAGGGTGACTCCGCCAACAAACTTCACTCATATTCATTTTGGCAAGAACTTGTGCAATCAACTTCCACATCATGCACTTGTTCATGGAGTCACAAACCCTCTTGTTGGTAAGTCAAGGGACAAGGTAATCATTGCTTTCATGGACATCATCTTTTTTGCACTTCACTCTATGTCCATGGATATTCTTGTTTGTTCCTTGTGGGACTAACCCATGTAGGTATTGAAAGTGCCCTAATCCAAAGGATTGCTCCCAACTCATGATGATCTACATCAACATTGAGCATCCACATCTTCAACATCTACATGAAGTCTTCTACGACAACCCAAGGTTAGTTTGACCCTTTAAAAGGGGTTCTCACATCTAGGGGGAGCTTTGCTCTAAAAATGAGCTAAAGCATCTCCAAATGATGTGAACACATAAATGCTTTATGTAAAAGTGGTAACCCCACTTGTGCTTAAACGATGAGTATGACCTATGATCAAATGTTCTCATTTGACTCCTAAGTCAATATACTCATATATAGATGACCTAGTCATCGACAATTTGTGTGCTAGTAGCTAGAGTTTTGGTTGTGCATGTTTGACACATATTTCAGTTGCTATCTTATTGTGTGAGCATGTTGGATGCATGATTTTATCCATTCAAGGACATCCATTTGTTGTTTTGATTGTTTTGGTTTCCTTTTCTGGCCAAATGGATGGACAAGAATGCCTAAGCACTTTCCCTAGCTATCTATGCTATCTTGTCTCAAAATTCTATTCATGCTTATATCACAACTTTGAACAAGTCTTTTTCGGACAGTCCGAGTGAGGAGCACTCGGAACCACCGATTCGTCTAAGGCTGACTTCCAAAACCTTCTAAGTCTATTTCGGTCTGACCGGCTTCCCAATCTCGGTCCAACCGAAACACTTAGATTGATCTAGGTTTCATCTCGGTGAAACCGAGTTCAAAATCTCGGTCTGACCGATATGTGTAACTGCACAGCAGAAATACATCTCGGTGACACCGAGTTTTTCAACTCGGTCCCACCGACAGTACGGGGTTATATATACTGAGGGCTGCGCGCGATCTATTCCTTTCAAACCGTTCGCCCTCCAAGACCCCTGCTGCCGCCGCCCTGATCTAAGGATCGTCGCCGTCGTCGCCTGTGTGCCCTTGCCGCAGGTCTCCGCCGCCGTCAACGGTAATCTTCTCCTCCGTTGCCGCCGTAGAGGGACACCACCAAGTTAGGGTGTGTCTCGATCCCTATTCATGCTCCACTTCTGATTCTTGCATGATAGGACTGCCCTGATTCAATCCACGTTTGATATGTTCCCAATACATTGCTCAGATCGTTTAGTTTCGAGGAAAATTCTTAGGTTTAGGTTTCCACGGAATGCATCTCGGTGAAGCCGATTCCTGAAACTCGGACTGACCGATTTGGTCTCTGACCATTGCACTACACAGTTCGGTCTGACCGAGTTGTGTAAATCGGAATGTCCGAAGTGAAGTTTCTATGAAACCCTAGTTTTTCGGTAGGACCGAAACCCATTTCGGTCTGACCGAAAGTGGTGTGTAGGTTCTGTTGAACACTTCGGTTACACCGAAACTTGAAATCGGTTTGACCGAAATACATTCTGTGAAAACTCAAAACTAAGTTTTTAACTCAATTTTTTTTTTCAAAAACTTCTGCAGTTGTGATAACTCTTCTACTCTACCTATACATTATCTATTCACAGGTCTTTCAGCCATGTCAGATGTCAGTGACAGCCAGAACAGGTCCGAATCACCGTTTGCTGAGATTCCAGAGGCAGGTACAAGTCCTGAGGCTAGCAGCTCTAGTGATGATGGTGAGAGGAGCACCCCTAGTGGTCTGCCTCCTGCTGCTACGAGAACCAGGAAGAAGAGAACGTCTGATTCTGAGGATTCCGATTTCGTTGCTGAGGAAGTTACCTCCAAGCCGAAGAGGCAAGTGGTCGCCAAAGAGCTCCAAGGGCAGCAGCCAAAGAAAGGCACGAGCAAAGTGAAGCAGTCTGCAGTTGCCAAGAAGCTCAACTTGGAAGAGCCAGCTCCAAGCAAGGTGAAGAAGACTTCCAAAAGGAAGAGAGTTGTTTATGCTGAACCTCAAGTTGATGATGCTGAAGAAGAAGAAGAAGATGCACCCCAGCCTCCTCCTCAGAAAGCTAAGTTCATGGGTGATGCTATTCGAGCTCAAACCTCCTCCAAGCCCAAGAAGCCTGCTCCAGCTAAGGCAGCTCCAGCGAAGCCTAAGAGGACAACCAGAAGCATTCCAGCTTCTGAGAAGAACAAAGGTGAGATGCCACCTTCTGAGTCAGATGAAGAGCATGTGTTGCTCAAGCTCCGTCCCAAGTTGCCACTCCACAATGATGCTCATCCTCAAGCTGAGGATATGAAGGCAAGGAAGGACAAAGGTCTCAGGCTATGGAGACAATCTGATCCATATGCCGTAAGAAGAAGGACTGCTGTGGACCCCAGATTCCACACCAAAGAGCAGCAGGATTTCTATGAGACCGTGCTAATGGATAAGAAGCCCATTGTTGCTGACACCAGGTATGTTGACTGGAAGTACATTGACAGCAGAGAGCATCGGGACTTCTTTCCCCATGTGCATGAGAGCTTTACTGCATGTGGAGTTGCTGACTTTGTGGGTCAAGAACTGACAGCATGGAACGACGAGATGATCATGCAGTTCTATGCCACAGCCCATTTCTACCCCGATGGCAAGATCACATGGATGACTGAAGGTCAACGTTTTTCTTCAACTGTTGCAGAATGGGCAGAACTTCTGAACGCTCCAGTGCAGAGAGAGGACGACATTGATGTCTATGGGATTCCTAAGAAGAGTCATGATTCCATGAAGAATATGTACAAGGAGATCCCAGCTGCTGATTTGGAGGGATGGAAACTCGGCTCAGTGTATTATCTCCAGGCAGGTCTGACCACCACCAACACTATCCTGAGGCATACTTTGATGCCTAAGTCAGGTGACCACCGGATGATACGAGGCTATTCTATCAACATGCTGCACATTCTCGATGAGAAGGCACCTTTTAAGGTGATGGACTTGATGGTAGAGACCATCAAGAGGACTGCAGCTGACCAGAAGAGGTCGTGTGGGTTTGCACCGCAGATACAGATGCTTATCAACGCCAAGTTTGGCACGGGCAAATTCATGTTGGATAGGAAGCACTTACCACTGCAGCCAGAGCATGAGGACAACGTAGTTGTGATGGATGAAGAGGATCCCACCTCAGTTGAAGGGCAAGCCAAGATCGAAGCTGCAAAGAAAGCCAAAGCTGACAGAGAGGCAGCAGCAGCAGCAGCTAAGCCAAAGAGCTTTGGAGATCAGATTCTTGAAGCAACCCAGAGAATTGAACAACGCCTGGCCAGCATTGAGCAATCTCAGGAGAGCCTTGAGAGGATCGTCGAGGACAAGATCCACGCTCTAGACGTGAAGCTGACTGAGATTCAGGTGTCTGTCAACAAACTTGAGGCAGACATGGAGGAGACTAGGCAGGAGAGAGCAGAGCTTATGCAGGATGATATAGTCCAGGACTCTCATCGCCAGACTGCTCCGGTTCCCAGAGGATCCAGGTCTGCAGCTATCCCAGTGACGGACTCCAGGGCTACCACTTCAGCACCAGCTACAGCTCCAGCAGTTCCTTCAGCTCCAGCATCCACTCCTCCAGCGCAGACATCAGCAGAAGTCTTCGCCGACGCAGCTATCTCTACACCGACATCGACCCAGACGGGAGCAGCCAGCCGAGCCCGCAGTGACGTTTAGCTCTATACCTTTTCGAACTTTTTGGTAACTTGTTGCCAAAGGGGGAGAAATTGTTATAGATCATAGGGCTTCGAGAGAGAGAGTGCTCCTTCGTCTTTTCGTTCTTTTGCCGTTTTCCTTGAGATACATTGGTTTCTTTTGGTTCCAGATACTTTAAGTGTGCTTGCTACTACGTTTGATGCTACCTTAATGAGTGCTTAGTCATACTATGCTTTAATGTGTGCTTATTGTTTATCATATGCTATTTCTTATTGTATGGCTATTTACTCTTGTCTTGGTGATTGAGTGCATGTTATTCATTCTTATCATTTTGTGCGCTCCACCAAGATGTATGTGACATGGAAGAGTGACCCATAATCCTAATCGATTGTGCATTTGCATTCAAACGCAAATTTTAAATAATGCACAAATTTAGGGGGAGCTCTTGCTTATCACATACTTCTCAAAGCGACGATATTATTCATTGATTATATCTTTTGTCGAAGCTTTGATCTATATGTTGTCATCAATTACCAAAAAGGGGGAGATTGAAAGTGCAACTAATCCCCGGGTGGTTTTGGTAATTAATAACAACATATATATCATTGAACTAATATTCTCTTGAGAATCATTTCAGAAAAGTTCGATGATGTGGGTATGGAAATGTCTGAAGAAGTGGACCCCTCAAAATGCTAAGACAAGCATTGGCAAAAGCTCAAGACTCCATTTTTGGTTTAGTGATCAAAGATCACATTGAGTCCATAGGAAAGCCAATACTATTAAAAGGGGATGAGGTTGTGTTAATGTTCTTGTTGCTCAAGTGCTTGGTGATCTGACTCCCTCAACTATCAGCACTATTCACTACTTAACACACACCCATAAGTAAAGGGCTGCCAACCTTCTGTGATCAGTTGACATCAATTCGGAATATCCGAGTTTATATTTTCGGTCTCACCGAAATGGCAAACCCTAACCTTTGACTCACTTCGGTCTCACCGAGATGGTATTTTCGGTCCCACCGAAAATCCCAACGTTCACTATATTTGAACTTTCGGTCTAACCGAGTTTTCACTTCGGTCTGACCGAGATTGGTCAAATGTGTGTGTAACGGTTGGATTTTGTGTGGAGGCTATATATACCCCTCCACCCCCTCCTCATTCGTGAGGAGAGCCATCAGAAAGTACCACCACTTCTATCATACACTTTCTGAGAAGTGAACCACCTACCCTTGTGTTGAGATCAAGCCATTCCATTCCTACCATATGAAACTTGATCTCTAGCCTTCCCAAGTTGCTTTCCACTCAAATCTTTCTTCCACCACAGCCATATCAGTGAGGAGAGTTGAGTGTTGGGGAGATTATCACTTGAAGCACAAGAGCAAGGAGTTCATCATCATCAACACCGTATATTACCTTTTGGGGGGTGGTGCCTCCTAGATTGGTTAGGTGTCGCTTGGGAGCCTCCGTCGTTGAGATGTGGAGTTGAACCAAGAAGTTTGTAAGGGCAAGGAGATCGCCTACTTCGTGAAGATCTACCCCGAGTAAGGCTAGTCCTCCGTGGGCGTAGGCCGTGATGGAATAGACAAGGTTGCTTCTTCGTGGACCCTTCGTGGGTGGAGCCCTCCGTGGACTCGCGCAGCCGTTACCCTCCGTGGGTTGAAGTCTCCATCAACGTGGATGTACGATAGCACCACCTATCGGAACCACGACAAAAATCTCCGTGTCACCAAACTGCGTTTGATCTTCTCCACCTCTCTTTTACATGTGCAATTTACTTTCCGCTGCATAAACTCTAGAATTGCATGTGTAGGGTGTTACTTGAACTGATCTTGTTTGTGAAACTGCCAAAAACATTGCATGATCTAAAGGCAGATTTTTTATATTGTCAAGTAGTCTAATCACCCCCCCTCTAGACCTACTTTCGATCCTACACATCTAACACGATAACAGCGGAAGGCTTGGAAGATAGGTGAGTCCATCAACTCAAACGGCATCACTGAGTATAGAACCACGACCTATAAGGCACCTTACTCGTCATCTGAAAAGTCTACAACATGAACGTTGCAGCCCGAAAACGGGTCAACACATGGAATATGCTGGCAAAGTAACACATAGAGAGTAACAAAAGTAAAGCTATACTATATGCAATATGGCTGGTGGAAAGCTCAATGGTTACAGTTTTTTGCGTAAAGCCAATTTCTCCCTACTGCAAAGGAATAGATTTTAATTAACTATCATGGTAGTTGAAACATCGTTGAGAAGATAGACATCCTCTCAACCCCAATTAATAATCATCATTAAACCCAACAATATTAATTAGAGTAACATGATGAGATTCACATGATATCTAAGTACTAGATACTCAAGAAGTCCATAACCGGGGACAGGGCTAATCATGATCAGTTTGTACACTCTGCAAAGGTTTGTGCAGTTTTCCCCACAAGACTCGATCGCCTCCGTTGGGATTCTCGAACTACATGTTGTTTGAGAAACGGATGACCGAGACACAGTCTTTCAGAAGCACTAGCACCTTACGTCCGGGTGGACCGTACCAACCTACATCCCCTACATCTGCTAGTCCACCACTGTAAGAGTTCGCACAACTTAGTCAACTATGCTAGAGCCCATAATAGCTTGTGGCTGCACACGAAAGTTTCTAGTATGAATAATCTCATGATCCCTTTGAGTCTGGGTGGCGGTCCATAAAAAACAGGCAATCGCTGGAATACCCAGGTGCCTCAATCGACCCAGATGTGTGTTAAAGTTGCCTCCTTAGGTTGAACCATTAATTAACAATCTCATGTCTGTCATGGATACACTCACCCAATCCACGTCTACAAGCATAGCATGACCTAACATCAAACCTAGAAGTAACTCCCAAAGGTTTGAATGTAATGTAGGTAATAGGTTCTACCTCAATCTACTTCCCAGACCCACATGTTATAGCTCCTACTCATGCAATGTGTGACGGTTTGACTAATGCAATGAAAACTGGGTAATTGGAAAGTATGATCAAAGTGTTACTTGCCTTGCTGATGATCCGCAAAACCTAGAGATTCAAAGTAGCAAGCGGCGCACTCCGGGTACTCTATCGCAAACAAACAAGCACACAATAAGTACTTAACTAATGCACGGGTAAAACTCAAATAAGAGATCTAACCAGAAAGTTTAACTTAAGAACCCCGGTTTGCAAAAAAACGACAAAAGAAAAGCAACGAAAGACAAACGGCGAAAGAGAAACAACTACCAAACCAATCTGGACCTAAGCCCAAATTTAACAGAGGCAAATGCTTGAGTGACTAGGTTAAACGGAAAGAAAATTTCGAGACGAAACTCCAGGCGCTTGAATCGCCTGATTCCGATAAACGAGTGAAATGATAAACTAAAACGAAGATCGGATCAGAGATCGCGATCAGAAAATAAACTAGGAAAAGAAAACTAATACAGCTTAACGAACGGACGTTCGTCAGCTGAGACTAAACGACAAACTCGTTCATTAAAACGAACGAACGGGTGAACGCTCACTAATTAACTAAACCGAAAAAAAAAGAAAACAGATCTAGCAGAAAAAAACGAACTAGGGTTCTAAAAGAAAAAACCGGTGGTTTTCTACCGAAAACCGGCGGCGGCTACCTCGTCGAACGGCCGGTGGGCGGCGTCGGCGGCGGACGGCGGTGGTGCGCTGCGGGGCTGCGACGGTGGCGGTGGTGGGCAGCGGCGCGGCGATTGCGGCGGCGGCGACGTGCAGCGGCGGCGGCGGCGTCTGCGGCGGCGGTGGCGGCTCGTGGTGGCGGGGCGGCGGCTCGCGGCGACGGCGGCGGTGTGCGGCAGAGGTAGGGGCGGCTATATATAGGGGGATGGGGCTAGAAGCTTGGGGAGGGGCAAGCAAACCGCGGCGGCGGCGGCGGCAGAGTCCGACCCGGCCACGGCGGGGCTCGGCGGGGAAGGCGACGCGGCGGTGCTGGGCCTGGCTCGGCTGGGCTTCAGCCCAGTCGGGTCGGGTCCTCTCTTTTTTTTCTAATTACGTCGGCGCTAGGGAAAAAAACTCTAGAAAAAGAAATAAAAATCTAAAATTGCCAAAACAAATTTTCACCGTCTAAATAGAATATTTAGAACAAGACGAACATTTTCTTGGCACTAAAAATGCATTTTTGAAAACATGCAATATTTCCTAATTCAAATAAAACTCCAACGAAAACTTATTTGATTTTTTTTATTAAAAATCCTCCGTATTTCTTTATTTTTGGGAGAGTCATTTTACTCCCTCTCTCATATTTTTATGATAGAAATATTTGAAGATAAAATAAATCAAATCAAATGATCCTATTTTCAAAATTTGAGAAACCTCAAATATGAAAATATTAAAATCCCCAACTCTCTTCGAGGGTCCTTGAGTTGCTTAGGATTTTCTTAGATCCGCCAAAAGCAAGAAAATATGATATGCATGATGATCTAACGTATAACATTCCAAATTGAAAATTTGGGATGTTACAATGACGTGATCCATCGATCCTTCCATCGACGACATAGTGGAACTCTCAATGAAAGCACCAATGTAGGTGTCAAAACCGGCGGATCTCGGGTAGGGGGTCCCGAACTATGCGTCTGAAGATCGATGGTAACAGGAGGCTGGGGACACGATGTTTACCCAGGTTCAGGCCCTCTCGATCGAGGTAATACCCTAATTCCTGCTATATTAATATGGATGAATATGGATACAAGAGTTGATCTACCTCGAGATCGTAAAGGCTAAACCCTAAGTCTAGCCTATGAGGATTATATGTTTCTGATTTCTTTCCTATGGACTAAAACCCTCCGGTTTATATACACACCGGAAGGGCCTAGGGTTTGTACATGTTGTCTTGCAGAGGAAGGAAAATCTACACCCGAGCCTAAAACTTGCCATTACAAGAATCCAGCAGTCCTATCCGGATACGAGAGACAATCTTCTATAACAGTCTTCACGGCCCACCAGGAGTTTGTCCGGCCACATGAGGACCCCCCGTGATCCCGGACTCCCTCAGGAGGGTCTTCTGCTTCTTCTTGACATGGCCCATCGATACAACCCAGCTTCAACGACCCGGATGCTTGAGGACCCCTGAATATAGGACTCCCTCAGTAGCCCCCGGACTTGCCTTCAAGGACGAGATTGTGTGCGGCTTCATGTCTTCGGTCTTGCAAGGTGAGTCCTCCTGGATGATAGTTGGGCTTCTTTAAGTATTGTAGTCCATCGATTCCTCGCCGCCGTCGCCTTGGCTTCCACGTGTCCAACGAATGTGAACCGTCTGGGCATTTTTGTGAATACCCCTTTGACTGTGCAAAGAAGGCGACTATATAAGAGAATAGATCCCAGCTACCTCTCCATCCCATTCCATGCGGAAGAAACCCTAGTGCCTGCAAAAAATCTTCAAACATGGCCAGCGCCCCAAGCTCTTCCTTGCGCCCTCACGGCTCTCGTGCAGGATATTGGAAAAGCTGCTCCGTGTCTCATGCACGTCTAAGGACACTTCAAGCGCAGGGATATCTCCCCCCAGAGGATCTAGTCCCCGTCTGGGCCGGACTAACGTCTATCCACAACCAAGCCCTGGCAGAGAGTTTTCCCAACCCCTCTGATGGAGAGCGGGTATGTTTCGTCCCCTTCCATTTAAGAGGCGTGGTATTCCCCATTCACCCCTTTCTTAGGGGACTCCTGGAGTTCTATGGTCTCCAACTGCATGATCATACGCCGGCGTCTATCCTGCATATTGCGGGTTTTGTCGCTTTATGCGAACTGTTCTTGGGCTACAAGCCTCACTTCGAACTATGGCGAACGTTCTTTTGCCTGGTCCCTCATTTATAAAAGGGATCCATGTTTGAAGTTGGGAGTGCCGAAGTATGGCGCATAGCCGGGACAGGATATCTGCCCGGTACTCCGAAGAAGGCATCCGAAGAGTGGCCTTCGGAGTGATTCTATATCGAGGACGTTGCAACAATACAATACGTGCCTTGCTGCCCCTGTTGTCACTGGGAAAGGACACCGCAAGATTGAACCCAAAGTTAAGAACTTCTCCCATTGCAAGAAAGATCAATCTAGTAGGCCAAACCAAACTGATAATTCGAAGAGACTTGCAAATATATTTAAATCATGCATAAAAGATTTCAGAAAAGAATCAAATATTGTTCATAGATAATCTTGATCATAAACCCACAATTCATCGGATCTCGACAAACACACCGCAAAAAGAATTACATCAAATAGATCTCCAAGAAGATCAAGGAGAACTTTGTATTGAGATCCAACGAGAGAGAAGAAGCCATCTAGCTAATAACATTGGGCCCGAAGGTCTGTGGCAAACTACTCACAACTCATCGGAGAGGCTATGGTGTTGATGTAGAAGCCCTCTGTGATCGACTCCCTCTCTGGTGGAGCTCCGGAACAGGCCCCAAGATGGGATCTCACGGGTATAGAAGGTTGCGGCGGTGGAATTAGGGTTTTGTGGTGCTCTCGGATGTTTATAGGGAACATGGATATATATAGGAGGAAGAGGGACGTTGGTGGAGCAATAGGTGGCCCACGAGGCTGTGGGGCGCGCCTACCCCCCTGGGCGCGCCCCTGCCCTCGTGGCCGCCTCGTTTCTTCCCTCACGTGTACTCCAAGTCTTCTGTGTTTCTTTTGTTCCAAAAACGATTCTCCCGAAGGTTTCCTTCCGTTTGGACTCCGTTTGATATTCCTTTTCTGCGAAACACAAAAATAGGCAAAAAAACAACAATTTGCACTGGGCCTTGGGTTAATAGGTTAGTCCCAAAAATAATATAAAAGTGTATAATAAAGCCCATTAAACATCCAAAACAAATAATATAATAGCATGGAACAATCAAAAATTGTAGATACGTTGGAGACGTATCAAGCATCCCCAAGCTTAATTCCTGCTCGTCCTCGAGTAGGTAAATGATAAAAACAAAAATTTTGATGTGGAATGCTACCCAACATAATTCTCAATGTAATTTTATTTATTGTGGCATGAATGTTCTGATCCGAAAGATTCAAGACAAAAGTCTATAATTACATAAGAATAATAATACTTCAGGTATACTAACAAAGCAATTATGTCTTCTCAAAATAACATGTCCAAAGAAAGTTCATCCCTACAAAATCATATAGTTTGGCTATGCTCCATATTCGTCACACAAAATACTCAAATCATGAACAACCCCGATTTCAGCCACAATTTTTTCATACTTATATTTTTTTCAAAAAAATTCAACTATCACGCAATACATGAGCGGGATCCGTGGATATAGCACTATAGGTGGAATAGAGTGGTGGTTGTGGAGAAGGCAAAATAGGAAGATGGTCTCACATCAATTAGGCGTATCAATGGGCTATGGAGATGCCCATCAATAGATATCAATGTGAGTGAGTAGGGATTGACATGCAACGGATGCACTAGAGTTATAAATGTATGAAAGCTCAACAAAAACTAAGTGGGTGTGCATCCAACTTGCTTGCTCACGAAGACATGGGGCGTTTGAGGAAGTCCATCATTGGAATATACAAGCCAAGTTCTATAACGAAAATTTCCACTAGTATATGAAAGTGACAAAACAAGAGACTCTCTATCATGAAGATCATGGTGCTACTTTGAAGCACAAGTGTGGAAAAATATAGTAACATTGTCCCTTTTTTCTTTTTCCTTTTTTTCTTTTTTTTCCTTTTTTCCTATTTTTGGGCCTTCCTTTTTTTCTTTGGCCTTTCTTTTTTTTCTTTTTTTTCTTTGGGACAATGCTCTAATAGTGATGATCATCACACTTTTGTTTACTTACAACTCGATAGTAGAACAAAATATGACTCTATATGAATGGCTTCGGCGGTGTACTGGGATGTGTAATGAATCAAGAGTGACATGTATGAAAAATTATGCATGGTGGCCTAGCCATAAATACGATGTCAACTACATGATCATGCATGGCAATATGATAATGATGAAGCGTGTCATATGAACGGAACGGTGGAAAGTTACATGGCAATATATCTCGGAATGGCTATGGAAATGCCATGATAGGTAGGTATGGTGGCTGTTTTGAGGAAGGTATATGGTGGGTGTGTGGTACCGACGAAAGTTGTGCGGTACAAGAGAGGCTAGCAATGGTGAAAGGGTGACAGTGCGTTTAATCCATGGACTCAACCTTAGTCATAAAGAACTCACATACTAATTGCAAAAATCTACAAGTCATCAAAACAAAGTACTACACTCATTCTCCTAGGGGAAGGGTTGGTAGGAGTTAACCATCTCGCGATCCCGACCTCCACACAAAGGATGACAATCAATGAAATACCTCATGCTTCAAATTTGTCACACAACGGATACCATACGTGCATGCTAGGGACTTGCAAACCTCAACACAAGTATTTCTCGAATTCACAACTACTCTACTAGCTTGACTCTAATATCACCATCCTCATATCTCAAAACAATCATCAAGTATCAAACTTCTCATAATATTCAATGCACTTTATATGAAAGTTTTTATTATACTCATCTAGGATGCCTATCATATTAGGACTAATTTTATAACCAAGGAAAATTACCATGTTGTTCTAAGAGACTCTCAGAATAATATAAGTGAAGCATGAGAGATAAATAATTTCTATAATATAAAACCACCACCGTGCTCTAAAAAGATATAAGTGAAGCACTAGAGCAAAACTATCTCGCTCAAAAGATATAAGTGAAGCACATAGAGTATTCTAATAAATTCCGATTCATGTGTATATCTCTCAAAAGGTGTGTACAGCAAGGATGATTGTGGTAAACTAAAAAACAAAGACTCAAATCATACATGACGATCCAAGCAAAACACATATCATGTGGTGAATAAAAATATAGTCTCAAGTAAAGTTACCGATAGACGAAGACGAAAGAGGGGATGCCTTCCCGGGGCATCCCCAAGCTTAGGATTTTGGTTGTCCTTGAATTTTACCTTGGGGTGCCTTGGGTATCCCCAAGATTAGGCTCTTGCCAATCTTTGTTCCATAGTCCATCAAATCCTTACCCAAAAACATGGAAGCTTCACAACACAAAACTTAATAGAAAATCTCGTGAGCTTCGTTAGTATAAGAAAACAAACCACCACTTTGAGGTACTGTAATGAACTCATTCTTTATTTATATTGGTGTTAAACCTACTGTATTCCAACTTCTCTATGATTCATAACCCCCGATACTACTCATAGATTCATCAAAATAAGCAAACAACACACGAAAAACAGAATCTATCAAAAACAGAACAGTCTATAGCAATCTATAACTTTCGAATACTTCTGTAACTCTCAAAATTCTTAAATAAGTTGGTGGACGTGAGGAATTTGTCAATTAATCATATGCAAAAAGAATCAACTTAAAAGCACTCTCCAGTAAACTATGGTAGCTAATCTCGTGAGCGCAAAAGTTTCTGTTTTTTACAGCAAGATCGCAAAGACTTCACCCAAGTCTTCCCAAAGGTTCTACTTGGCACAAACACTAATTAAAACACAAAACCACATGTAAACATAATCTAGATGCATTATTTATTACTAAACAGAAGCAAAAGCAAAGAAAATAAAATTGGGTTACCTCCCAACAAGCGCTATCGTTTAACGCCCCTAGTTAGGCATGATACAAGAATAGATCTAGGTATTGCCATCTTTGGTAGGCAATCCATAAGTGGCTCTCATAATATATTCATAGGGTAATTTTATTTTCTTTCTAGGAAAGTGTTCCATGCCTTTCCTTAATGGAAATTGGAATCTAATATTTCCTTCCTTCATATCAATAATTGCACCAATTGTTCTAAGGAAAGGTCTAATAAGAATAATAGGACAAGTAGGATTGCAATCTATATCAAGAACGATGAAATCTACGGGCACATAATTCCTATTTTCAACAATAAGAAAATCATTAATCCTTTCCATATGTTTCTTAATGGTAGAATCCGCAAGATGCAAATTTAAAGAACAATCATCAAGTTCATGGAACCCTAACATGTCACACAAAGTTTTTGGGATTGTGGAAACACTAGTACCCAAATCACACAAAGCATAGCATTCATGATCTTTAATCTTAATTTTAATAGTAGGTTCCCACACATCATAAAGTTTTCTAGGGATAGAAAATTCTAATTGAAGTTTTTCTTCATAAGATTGCATTAAAGCATCAACTATGTGTTTGGTAAAGGCTTTATTTTGACTATAAGCATGAGGAGAATTTAGCACGGATTACAACAAGGAAATACAATCTATCAAAGAGCAATTATCATAATTAAATCCCTTGAAAGCCAAAATAGTGGGTTCATTGAAATGTAAAGTTTTGACATCTTCAATCCCACTTTTAACAATTTTAGCATCAAGATCTAAAAACTTTGAATGATTGGGACGCCTTTTAACTAAAGTAGACTCATCTCTAGTCCCATCTTTATCAAGATTCATATTAGAAAACAAGGATTTAATAGGAGACACATCAATCACTTTTAGACCTTCATCTTTATTATCATGAAAACTAGAAGAACACGCTTTCACAAAGCAATCTCTTTTAGCACGCATCCTAGCGGTTCTTTCTTTGCACTCATCAATGGAAATTCTCATGGCTTTGAGAGACTCATTGATATCATGCTTAGGTGAAATAGATCTAAGTTTCAAAGAATCAACATCAAGAGAAATTATATCCACGTTCCTAGCCAACTCATCAATCTTAAGCAATTTTTCTTCAAACAAAGCATTGAAATTCTTTTGCGAATTCAAAAATTCTTTAACACTAGTCTCAAATTCAGAGGGCATCTTATTAAAATTTCCATAAGAGTTGTTGTAGGAATTACCATAATTATCAGAGGAATTACTAGGTAAAGGCCTAGAATTAAAGTTTCCTCTATATGCGTTGTTGCCAAAATTATTCCTACCAACAAAATTCACATCCATAGATTCATTATTATTCTCAATCAGCGTGGATAAAGGCATATCATTAGGATCAGAAGACACACTGTTAGTAGCAAATAATTTCATAAGTTCATCCATCTTTCCACTCAAAACACTAATCTCTTCAATAGCATGTACTTTTTTACTAGTAGATCTTTCGGTGTGCCATTGAGAGTAATTAACCATAATATTTTCTAGGAGTTTAGTAGCTTCTCCTAAGGTGATTTCCATGAAAGTGCCCCCCGCGGCCGAATCTAAAAGATTTGTAAAAGCAAAATTCAAGCAACATAAAAGTTTTGTATAATCATCCAAAAGTTCAAACAATGTGTAGGGCAATTGCGTATCATTAATTTCATCCTCTCCCAAGCTTGTACAACATGCTGATGATCAAGTTGCTTAAAATTCACAATATTGTTCCTAAGAGAGATAATCTTAGCGGGAGGAAAATACTTAGAGATAAAGGCATCTTTTCACTTATTGCATGAATCAATACTATTTCTAGGCAAAGAAGATAACCAAGTTTTAGCACGATCTCTAAGCGAGAAATGAAATAGCTTCAATTTAACAATATCATTATCCGTATCTCTCTTCTTTTGCATATCGCACAAATCAACAAAGTTGTTTAGATGGGTAGCGGCATCTTCACTAGGAAGGCCGAAAAATTGATCTTTCATAACAAGGTTTAATAGGACAGCATTAATTTCACAAGATTCAGGGTCGATAATAGGAGCAATCGGAGTGCTAATAAAATCATTATTGTTGGTATTGGAAAAGTCACACAATTTGGTATTGTCTTGAGCCATAGTGACAAACAAGCAATCCAACACACAAGCAAACAAGAAGCAAGCGAAAAGAGGCGAACGGAAAAAGAGTGAATAAAACGGCAAAGGTGAAGTAGGGAGAGGAAAACAAGAGGCAAATGGCAAATAATGTAATGCGAGGGATAAGGGTTTGTGATGGGTACTTAGTATATGACTTTTGCGTAGATCCCCCCGGCAACGGCGCCAGAAATTCCTCATGCTACCTCTTGAGCTTGTGTTGTTTTCCCTCGAAGAGGAAAGGGTGATGCAACACAATAGCTTAAGTATTTCACTCAGTTTTTGAGAACCAAGGTATCAATCCAGTAGGAGACCACGCGCGAGTCCCTCGTACCTACACAAACAAATAAGAACCTTGCAACCAATGTGATAAAGGGGTTATCAATCCCTTCTCGGCCACTTGCAAAAGTGAGATCTGATAGAGATAATAAGATAAATATTTTTGGTATTTTTTTATAGATTGAAAGTAAAGATTGCAAAACAAAAGAAAAGTAAAGATAAATAGTAGATGAAGATTTATATGGTGGAAGATAGACCCGGGGGGCATAGGTTTCACTAGTGACTTCTCTCAAGATAGCATATTTCTAATGTGGGTGAACAAATTACTGTCGAGCAATTGATAGAAAAGCGCATAGTTATGACAATATCTAGGCATGATCATTGTATATAGGCATCACGTCCGTGACAAGTAGACCGAAACAATTCTGCATCTACTACTATTACTCCAAACATCGACCGCTATCCAACATGCATCTAGAGTATTAAGTTCATAAGAACAGAGTAACGCCTTAAGCAAGATGACATGATGTAGAGGGATAAACTCATGCAATATGATATAAACCCCATCTTTTTATCCTTGATGGCAACAATACAATACGTGCCTTGCTGCCCCTGTTGTCACTGGGAAAGGACACCGCAAGATTGAACCTAAAGCTAAGCACTTCTCCCATTGCAAGAAAGATCAATCTAGTAGGCCAAACCAAACTGATAATTCGAAGAGACTTGCAAAGATATTTAAATCATGCATAAAAGATTTTAGAAAAGAATCAAATATTGTTCATAGATAATCTTGATCATAAACCCACAATTCATCGGATCTCGAAAAACACACCACAAAAAGAATTACATCAAATAGATCTCCAAGAAGATCGAGGAGAACTTTGTATTGAGATCCAAAGAGAGAGAAGAAGCCATCTAGCTAATAACTATGGACCCGAAGGTCTGTGGTAAACTACTCACAACTCATCGGAGAGGCTATGGTGTTGATGTAGAAGCCCTCCGTGATCGATGCCCAGTCCGGTTGAGCTGCGGAACAGGCCCCAAGATGGGATCTCACGGGTACAGAAGGTTGAAGCGGTGGAATTAGGGTTTCGTTGTGCTCTCGGATGTTTTCAGGGTACGTGGATATATATAGGAGGAAGAGGGATGTCGGTGGAGCAACAGGTGGCCCACGAGGGTGGGGGCGCGCCTACCCCCCTGGGCGCGCCCCCTGCCCTCGTGGCCGCCTCCTTTCTTCCCTGACGTGTACTCCAAATCTTCTGTGTTGCTTTCGTTCCAAAAACGATTCTCCTGAAGGTTTCATTTTGTTTGGACTCCGTTTGATATTCCTTTTCTGTGAAACACTAAAATAGGCATAACCAGCAATTTGCACTGGGCCTTGGGTTAATAGGTTAGTCCAAAAAATAATATAAAAGTGTACAATAAAGCCCATTAAACATCCAAAAGAAATAATATAATAGCATGGAACAATCAAAAATTATAGATACGTTGGAGACGTATCAAGTAGTCGTTTGATTCTATGTATTAATGTATTCTGGCCATCAAACTTATCTCCGGCCGAATTTATAAAAAGGTTGGCATGGCCGACCATCTTCTTTAACTTCCATAAACCCAAAGGTTGTAGTGTTTTCGAATACTATATATGTGGTGAACACGTGATATGTTCAGAAACCAGGCAATCCAGTCATAATTGCTTGAACAGACAAACTGTGTTCGGGGAGTTATGTTATATTACTGTTTGACATCAGAAATATCTTCTAGAGAGAATAGTTCTGTTAAGGGTTCCTTTCCCTAGGTCGGCGTGCATACAAATGCGTGCCTAGGCTTTTAATCCTATGAAAAGTATTGTAGGATGCCATGTCCTATGGTAGTTTTAAAATACGCTTTAGAATGCAATATGTCATGTATCCGCCGACCGATTATTCCGTTAAGAGCGCTAGCTTTTGGCTTCACCCAGTCTGAGGTACATATCCGGATTACCTGGTTGTAACAATCGCAGAGGTGCTCCCTTTACACCCTAGCCAAACAATCGGGAACGTAGGCGTAAGCATAGGAGCCAGGCAACCCAGCTTGGCCAGAACTTAAGTTATATTGGTGCATATAATGGCAAGGATGGACTATGAAAAACAGGCGACATTTTCATCAATAAGATTTATTGGTAATGGGCTTCGTTAAAGAAGCCCCCGGGTATATTTGCGGTTGTCGGAGATATTGACCACGGGTGTCCTCATCGACCACCCATAGTATTTCAAGACAAATGGGGGCCGCCTGTCACCCCTCGACCGCCTGCTCATTGGACCACCTCCTCGGGCAGCTAAACCCAGGAGCCGGCTGCCAGCAGACGGCAAGGGCATGAACAGGCGGCAGCCTCATGGCCGGCATCCAGAAGACAGCCCCATGCCTCCGCCTCGGGACGCGTGCTGGGGAACCACGACAAGGCTAAGGTATGGCTACAGTTGAGCATGACCTTAGAGAATCTATAAGGGCATGGCTACAGTGAGGACATATCTTATGGACGCCTCTTTAGCAGCGTATCAATGTAGCCATGCTGCCAGTGACCAAGCCTCGGTCAGAGGAGGCCACGATCCCACTACCCACAGGCGGCAGAGCCAGCAGGCAGCCGGCCCCACCGGCCAGTGGGTGAACAATAAGCAGGCGGCCCCTGGAAGACATCTAGGGAGACGGTCCGCCTGGTAGCAGGCGGCTCACCATGCCCTAGAAGTCTGAACCTCATCAAGATGACAAGACAGGACGTGGTGGCAGCGTACGGTAGGAAGCGGCGGCACTGTAGCCATCTCCCTCCTGACGATGCTCCCGTCAGCAGAAGAGCACCTACAGTGAAAGGCAATCACGAGGGCCCACGGTCAGCGGGCCCCAGCAGACAGGCGGAAAGGTCGGCACCCGAAGACGCTGACAGCTGGGGGCCATTACACCTGGATTACTATTCTACCCCTGGGGGTAGGCCTATATATACCCCCCCCCCAGGGTCCTCCATGAGGAGGGGTGGGACTCTAAGAAGAAGAGAGACATAGAGAGGGATAGGGAGAAACCCAAACCACCATTCCGATTCCCTAGAGCAAAGGTAGAGAGCTAGCCTTGCCCTTCTTCCTCCTCTAGACGACTTAGCTCAAGGAGCAACCTTGTAGCCACCTTATTGACATTAGTCATGATGCGGAGTCCCCGCAGAGCATGACTAGGGGTGTTATCTCCATGGAGAGCTCCAAACCTAGGTAAGATTCGTAGGCGTCCTAAGTATCGCCTTATCCCGCTTCCAGGGCCCGGCGACGTTCTATTGTCCCCATGCATGATAAGCCATCTTTTGGCATATGTCGCACCAAAACCCCGACATTTGGCGCCCACCGTGGGGCAAGGTGCACCGTCGACTGGAGACATGTTCTGGACGGGAACTTTGTTCCTCCCTGGCGAGCACAGCCAGCCCGGCATGCCTGCAGGCGTGGATGCCGGGATGCTTCGCGGCGCTAAGGCCGCATGCGCCGCGAGCAGAATCGCCGACCTTTTCGTCGGCATCCACATCCACGACGAGCCCTCTCCAGCCGCAGAGCCAGTTGCCCCGGAGAGCTTCCTCGTCGAGCTCCTCGACATGCTCCACGTCGTCCACGAGCGCGCCTCTGACATGGAGTCCATGGGCTCCTCCGACCCACCAGTTGACATGATCATCGACCTCGACGCGGCGTCTGCCGATTCCTTCCCCGAGCACGTGGTGATCATCGACGATCCCCTCCCCACTGCAGCCTGCGGCAGTGGCGTCGGCACCGTGATGAAGGTGCTGGCCACCAGCCACGACGAGCCTTCTGGCGGGTCGGAACAAGACCCGCTGCAGGCAGCCATGCAGAGCCTCTCCACCCCCATCGAAGCGGGTACGGACGGCGCGGCGCTGGAGGCGCTCTATGTCTCGCTCCTCAACAACGCCAACAGGCTGGCCACTTCCAGGCGCCTCACCGAAGCCTACCGCCGCGAGATGGACCATGCCATAGGCGGCACGCCGGCTGCTGGCGAGCCCAGCCGGGCTGGTGCCGTTCACGATCGCGGCGGAGTGCTGGCAGATATGTTGGGGGCCCCGTGGCCTGTGTACCCCACTCCGTCAGCGAACGTAATGGCTGCCCAGATGGCAGTCGATGAGCTAGGCCACTTGGAGGGAGACGAGCTTCGCTACATGACTCAGCGCGCCAGCCAGCTCCTCGACGCGGCTGCTGCGGAGCAGGAAGCCCGTCGCCGGGCATCAGAGGCCGGCGCGCAAGCAGATAACCACCCTCTTCGGCGGGAACAAGGAGCCACGTCCTGCTCTCCAACAGTCGGCGCCCGCAACCGGCGTGACTCAGAGCCGGCTGCCAGCCGTAGCAGACAAACTCGCATCACCATCGAGCGCGATCAAGACGGCTGCCCAAGGGCTGTAGAGCGGCGAGAGGAGCGCCCACCTCCTCCTCGCTGGGAGAGGCGTGTGTCTCCTCTGCCTGTCGACCATCCTTCTCTCGCACGCGGCTTGGGCCGCCGCGAGGGAGTTGGGGAGAATGACGCCCGCCACCGCCTCGACCGACTGGCTCGGTCCTAGGCGGTCGAAGAAGAAGATGATCTCGGCCCAGCCTGCTTCAGCCCCCGCATCCATGACGAGCCTTTTCCCAAGGGCTTCTCACTCCCCATAGACACCCCAAAGTACAACGGATCGGTGAAGCCGGAGGACTTGCTGGTGGACTACTCCACGGCTGTCAGCATAGCAGCAGGCAATAGGCGCGTTGCGGTGAAGTATGTGCCACTCATGCTCCAGGGCACGGCCCGCACATGGTTGAACAGCCTCAAGCCCAACAGCATCAACGGCTGGTTGGACTTCATCGACGCCTTCACCCGCAACTTCACCAGCACCTACAAGCGTCCTCCCAAGCCACGCCAGCTCTCCTTATGTGTCCAAGTCCCGAATGAGTCTGCTCGTGTTTACCTAACACACTGGGCAGAGCTGCGCAACTCTTGTGAGGGAGTGCACGAGGTGCAAGCCATCGAGTACTTCACGGCCAGGTGCAGAGAAGGCACCTTTCTCAAGCACAAACTCCTCTGCGACGAGCCCGCCACGTTGGACGAGCTACTGAGCATAGAAGACAAATACGCCACTGTCGGCTCCTCCATGAAGTCAGAGCTGCAAGTGGATGCCTCTGGAAAGATGGCTCCCCCGGCTCCTAAAACGCTGGCTGGAGAGTCCAGTCGGCGCCAGCAGCAGACTGATCACAAGCGCAAGGCCCACCCACCAGCTTCCAACAGCCGGCTGGTGGCAGCAGTTGATGGCCAGCAGCCAGAAGCACAAGCGGGACCCAAATGCCAGAAGGGCGGCAAGCCAGCCTGCCAGCCCGCCTTCTCCTTCGATCAAGCTCTGGATGCCCCCTGCAAGTTTCACAGCGGCGCGAAGCCCTCCAATCACGCCACACGAAAGTGTCATTGGCTCACGTGGATTGTCACAGGGGAAGCTCTGCCACCGCCGCCTGCTGGGCAGGCGGCTCCGCCTCCCAAACAACCGGCTGCTCGCCCATGCGGCCAGATCCAGGACGAGTTCCCAGAAGAGAATGGAGCCTACGTCGTCTTCACAAGCCAAGCGGACGATAGGCATAGCCGGTGCCAGCAGCGCAGAGAAGTCAACACCGTTTGCATCAAAGCCCCAGAGTTCATGCACTGGTCTGAAAGGCCCATCAGCTTGAGCCGTGAAGATCACTCGGCCGTCATGCCTTCACCAGGAGCTTATGCCTTGGTTCTGGATGCAACTCTCTCCATCGACAGGCGGGCCTGTCGGTTCTCCCGAGTGGTAGTAGACGGCGGCAGCAGCATCAACATCATGTACCGTGACACCATGGAGAAGTTGGGCATCAAAGACAAACAGCTTCAGCCTACCAAGATTGTGTTCCACGGCATCGTTCCGGGCCTCTCTTGCTCACCAATCGGCAAGGCTAAGATTGATGTCCTGTTAGGTGACAAGAAGCATTTCCGACGGAAGCCAGTCTGGTTTGAAGTGGTGAACCTGGAAAGCCCCTATCACGTGATTTTGGGCCGGCCAGCTCTTGCAAAGTTCATGGTAGTACCCCATTACGCCTAACTCAAGATGAAGATGCCGGGTCCCAAAGGAATAATCACCCTGGATGGGGACTATGATAAGTCCATCACATGTGCGACTGTCAGCAGCCGGCTGGCCGAGTCCCTTGTCGTGGCGGAAGAGAAGCGCCGCCTGGAACGGCTGGTAGCAATGGCTGGCGAGAAGCCATCCATACCAGCCAATCCCAGGGAGGCGGAGCCGCAAGGCTCGTTCCATCCGGCCAAGGAGACAAATAAGATTGTGTTGGACCCGTCTCATCCAGAGCGATTTGCTGTCATAGGGACAGACCTAGACAGCAAATAGGAAACCGAGCTCGTCGATTTCCTCCATGAGAATCGGGACATCTTTGCATGGTCCCCCAAAGACATGTCGGGTGTCCCGGCGGATTTCGCCGAACACAAGCTACATGTGAGAGAAGATGCAAAGCCTGTCAGGCAGCCACTCCGCCGCCTGTCGGAAGAAAAAAGAAGAGTTGTTGGAGAAGAGGTTGCCCGCCTGCTAGCAGCAGGCTTCATTATGGAAGTGTTCTATCCTGAGTGGCTCTCCAACCCGGTCCTGGTGCCGAAGAAGAACAACAATGGCGCATGTGCATTGATTACACCAGCCTCAACAAAGCTTTCCCTAAAGATTTATTTGCTCTGCCGCGAATAGATCGAGTGATTGACTCCACAGCCGGATGCGAGCTGCTGTCATTCCTTGATGCCTATTTCGGGTACCACCAGATCAAACTTGATCCGGCTGACCGCCGGAAGACCGCCTTCCTCACGCCATTTGGGGCCTTCTACTACCTGACTATGACATTCGGCTTGAGGAATGCCGGTGCCACCTTTCACCGTTGCATGCAGAAGTGTCTCCTCAAGCAACTTGGCAGAAACGACCACGTTTACATGGACGATATCGTGGTGAAGACGGAGAAGAGGGGAACTCTCTTGGAGGACCTCCAAGAGACCTTCGAAAACCTGCGCCGCTTTCAGATCAAGCTAAACCCGAAGAAATGCATCTTCGGGGTACCAGCGGGCCAGCTCCTTGGCTTCGTGGTATCTGAATGCGGCATCGAGTGCAACCCCGCAAAGATCAAGGCCATCGAGAGAATGGAGAGACCGACTCGCATACGTGACGTCCAGAAGTTCACCGGGTGCCTGGCATCGCTCAGCCGATTCATCAGTCGGCTGGACGAAAAGGCACTCCCCCTGTACCAACTGATGAAGAAGACTACTTGCTTTGAGTGGAACGACAAGGCGGATGAAGCCTTCCAGCAGCTCAAGAAAGTGATGTCCATGCCGCCTGTCCTGGCAGCGCCAACAGACAAGGAACCAATGTTCCTTTACATAGCCGCCACCAGCTGGGTGGTCAGCACAGTGATTATGGTCGAGCGCCCAGAGGACGGCAGGGCCTTGCCTGTCCAAAGGCAGGTCTACTACTTGAGCGAGGTGCTGTCAGTCTCCAAGCAGAACTACCCCCACTACAAGAAGTTGTGCTATGGCGTGTACTTCACCACCAAGAAACTCAAGCAGTACTTCCAAGAGCATCCGATCACGGTCGTATGCACGGCCCCGCTTGCTAAAATCATGGGCAACAGAGATGCTTCAGGAAGAGTGGCGAAGTGGGCCATTGGGCTGGCCCCCTTTACCATCTTCTACCAGCCCCGCACCACCATCAAATCGCAAGCTCTGGCCCACTTCCTCGTTGACTGGGCCGAGACCCAGTACCTGCCGCCTGCTCCAGATTCAACCCATTGGTGGATGCACTTTGATGGATCAAAGATGCGCACTGGCTTGGGAGCCGGCGTCGTCCTCGCCTCTCCCAAGGGCGACAAGCTCAAGTACACCCTACAAATCCACTTTGCGGCCTCCAACAATGTGGCCGAGTATAAGGTACTCATTCACGGACTCCGGATGGCCAAGGAGATTGGCATCCGCCGAGTACTATGCTATGGCGACTCAGATTTGGTTGTCCAGCAGTCCTCCGGGGACTGGGACACCAAGGATGCAAACATGGCAAGTTACCTTTTCCTTGTCCAGCAGATCAGTGGGCACTTTGACGGCTGCGAGTTCCTCCACGTGTCGCGGGCCGACAACGTGCAAGCCGACGCCTTGGCACGAATTGGCTCCACCCGCCAGGCAATACCAGCCGGCGTGTCCCTCCAATGCTTGCGCAAGCCGTCTATCAAGCCGTCACGAGAGTCAGAGTCAATCTTCATACCAGTCGATCCTGGGGCAGACGGCCCAACAACCCCAGCAGCCGGCCCGGGGACTACTCCAGCAGGCGGCCTAGATACTTCAACTCTAGCAGACGGCCCAGGGGCTGCTGCATTGGTACCTAGCCCGGGGACTGCTCCAGCAGATGGCCAAGAAGCGTCAGCTCCAGCAGACGGACTGGGGACTGCTGCAGCTAGCCTAGGGGCTTTAGAAGCACAGCAGGCGGCTCACCCCAGCCCTCCGCCTCCTATCCCAACTGCCCTGGTCTCAGTGGCAAAAATAACAGGAGTCTCAGCGCCGTCTTGGGCACAGCCAATCCTCAATTTCCTGCTCAGAAGAGAGTTGCCAGCAGACGAAACCTTGGCGCGGCAAGTTCAACGCCGAGCTTCAGCATATACAATAGTTAACATAGAGCTTGTCAGAAGAAGTGCAACAGGCGTCTTCCAGCGCTACGTGGAAGCAGAAAAGGGTCTGGCTATTCTGAAGGATATTCATCAAGGGGAGTGCGGCCACCATGCGGCCTCAAGATCCCTCATTGCCAAGGCCTTCCGCCACGGCTTCTTCTGGCCGACTGCTTTGGATGACGCCAAAGACTTAGTCAAGAAGTGCAATGGCTGCCAGCACTTCAGTTCCAAGCAACACTTGCCGGCTTCTGCACTCAAGACCATTCCGATCACTTGGCCGCTTGCTGTCTAGGGACTGGACATGGTGGGTCCCGTCAAGACAGCTCGAGGCGGCCTAACCCATTTGCTCGTAGCCGTGGACAAGTTCACCAAGTGGATCGAGGCGAAGCCGATCAAGAAACTCAACGGCCCAACTGATGTGACCTTCATCGCAGACATCACAGTCCGGTATGGCATACCGCACAACATCATCACTGACAACGGCACAAACTTTGCCAAAGGGGCATTGGCCCGTTTCTGTGCAACACAAGGCATCCGACTGGACTTGGCGTCCGTTGCCCACCCACAGTCAAACGGCCAAGTTGAGCGTGCTAACGGCCTTATCCTGTCCGGCATCAAGCCCCGGTTGGTCGAGCCTTTGGAACTATCAGCCGGCTGCTGGATCGAAGAGTTGTCGTCTGTCCTCTGGAGCCTCAGGACAACTCCAAACAAGTCAACTGGCTTCACTCCCTTCTTCCTCGTCCATGGGGCCGAGGCCGTCATCCCAACAGATGTTGAGTTTGACTCGCCTCGCGTCACCATGTACACAGAAGCCGAAGCAAAAGAAGCACGGGAGGACATCGTGGACCAGCTGGAGGAGGCCCTGCTTGTAGCACTCCTCCGGTCCGCCATCTATCAGCAGGGTCTCCACCGCTACCACAGTCGGCGGGTCAGGCCATGTTCCTTCCGCGAGGGGTATCTTATGCTCTGGCTGATCCAGCGAACAGCCGGCCAGCACAAGCTCTCAGCCCCTTGGGAAGGACCATTCATCATCAGCAAGGTATTAGGCAACGATGCCTACTACCTCATCGATGCGCAGAAGCCAAAAGCATGCAAGAGGGACGACTCAGGCAAGGAGTCGGAGCGCCCGTGGAACGCAAACCTACTTCGCCACTTTTATAGCTAAAGACAGTATGTGTCGCGCTATCTACTTTATTTGGAGAAACAATGGGACCCTCGAGGGGTTCTCGGGGACTGTCCAACCCTTTGTCTATATGATAAGAATTATGCCTATGAATGAGTATCTTTTCATTCTTTCGTCCGGCACCGGGACCAAGAAGACGGCCCGGGGACTTGCCGCCTAGCCCTATGTTTAAAACTTTTTCTTCAATAGTCGGACAAGTAATGTGACAGCATCCAAGCCCTCTCCCACCTACAGTCACAGACTCGCAGAACGCGGTTGTTCGACTGGCGGGAGTCAAAGGCAGGAAGTGGTTCCCACATGAAAAATGGCTAAGGAAAAATAAACATAGGGCAAGACGGCCCTTCATACAAGTTGGCCGGCTGCTGAGCACCCGGCCAGCCAGCTTCTGGCTTAGTCACACCGTGTTCCAAAGGGCGGGACAGTTGCCTATCCCGGAAACAGCTAAGTACCTGACCAAGTCGCAGACCACAGAGTGGCTGCCCGGCTGGCAGGACGGCAGTTAAAGGAACGGCAAAATAAAAACGCCCGATGGAACAAAGGATGGTGCTAACTCTAGAACCCGGCAAACAGCATAGACATATGCAACACTAAGAGAATATTTATAGCAGAAGGCCTCGAAGGCCGCCTTCCAGCAATAACTTACTCATACACCCAGTGGGTGGAATTGTTCGGACTAATCCTACCAAGTCTTAAGAAAAAGCATTAAATAAAAGATACACAAATGACGCCTAAGGTGCAGCAGACGGGGCAGGTGGCACGATGGGGTCAACGGGGCCGGCTGCCAAAGGAGCCGCCTGATGGGTCTCGGCCTGGTCACTTCCTGCAGCAGACGGCGCAGTCCCACTCGGCCCGCTTGTAGAGGCCTGATCAGGCTGGTAGCGAGCAGACGGCTCCGCCTCCTGGAGCTGGCCTCCTCGTCGTTGTCTTCCTCCTCCTCGTCGTCGTAGCTGGAGGCGATCACCTCATTCAGCTCCTCCGACGCCGCCAGGTCTAGCCCGAAGTTGTCGGGTGGCACCACATGGTCGTTTTCATCCAACTCTGGGATGAAAACGGCAGTGTCGGTGTACTCGGCGAGGGAGGCGGCGCGCTTGACAAGATCTCCTGGCACCGCTGCCAGTTCGGGCTCGGCTTCCAGGCGGAAGGTCTCCAGCTGGGCGAGATCCAGGTCCGGGTACAAACCCTTGGCGAATTCCAGGGCGGTCCGCGCACCGGCCCTCGCTGTGGCGCCCTTCCAGGCCTCGAAGCGGTGGCCAGCCACCTCCAGCCAGTCGGCAGTCCGGCCGGGAGTGCGGAGTACTGGGACGCCTGGCCAGAGGGCGGCCAGTACTTGGGCCCCAGCACATTGCAGGCGGCGGAGCAGGCGGTGGACTGGCTGGAGGCGCGCCTTGATAGCAAGAAGCTGTTCGGTGGGAGTACGAGGTGCGTTGGGCGTGATCACCCAGCCCACCTCACGCCTCTCATCGCGCTGGGTCTCAATAGCCTGGCTGGCGGCAATAGAATGGCCATGGAAGAATTCTGCAAGAACTAGACAATGAGTCAGAAAAAAGAAAAGCTGGTCGTAGCAGACGACAAGCACGAGAAAGCAAGGCAGGCGGCTCACCGTCGACCATGTCTGCAATGGCCCCGTAGCCATCTTACAGAGCCGCCTCCTTCTTGGCCCAGTTCGAGCGCTCGGTCTCGAACTCAGCCCGAAGGAGCATCTCGGCGTCCGCCAGCTTCCCAAGCTCCGCCATGTGCGTCGCCGCCTGGTCTGCCAGTTCCTTGGCCAGGCGGTCACGATCCTGGGCGGCAAGGTCGCGCTCCCACTCCTTGGCGGCAAGTTCCGCCTGAACCTTGCCCAGCTGGTTGCGGAGGCTGGTCGTGGTCGCATGCAAGAGAAGAGAAAGAGCGTCAGCATCAGCAAAAAGACAAGACAACCTTGGAGTTCCAAGCCACCTGCTCAGCAGCCGGCTCGGAACTCGGGGACTACACCCAACGGGTGCGCTGACGCGCCCCCGCAAGGAAGAAAAGAAAGCACTTACCTTGACTGTCGGCTAGAGGAGTCCTCAGTTACACCAGCTCCTGACACTGGGAGTTGAAGGCCGCCACCCGAAGATTGTGGTAATCCTACAGCAAGAAACAGGTTAGCCCACAAAGTAATACGTTGGAGTTCCAAGCCGCCTGCTCAGCAGCCGGCTCGAAACTCGGGGACTACACCCAGTGGGTGCGCTGACGCGCCCCCATGGAAGAAATTGAAGGAATAAAAACCAAAACAAGGAGTCAACGTACCCGAACGGAAGTTCGCGTGGCCAAGAACTCCCGCAAGACCGTCTGCACGACCTCGCTCAGAGAATTGATGTCGCAGCCCTAGACCAGCCCTTGCCTGCCTTGCTTGCTCTTAGTGTGCATCATGTTTAAATTTCTCATAAACTGGAAATGGGGATGTTCAAACCCTAGCACTAAATGAATTTAACTAGGGTCAAATTAAATTCTTTTTCAATGAACCCAAAATGCCCCTTGGAAAAGTTCATCATTTTTGGATTGATTAAAAACCTCTGCCAAAAATGTTGCACATATTTCTAGGACCATTCTGGGTTTTTGAATTAAATCATATCTTACTTGCATTTGGGCATTTAAATTTTATATATTATTTTAAATGCTCAAATAATCATAAACTAAAATGTTTACTGTTGGATTTATTCTAAACAGCCATGCTTGGTTTCATGATTTTTGAGTGTGCCTAAGTGCTTTTAATAAAGCCCAGAACAAAGTAACAAAATAGAAAACAGAAACAATTAAAGAAAAGAGCAAGACAGAGACTAACCTAGCCTTACCAGTTGCAGCCCAACACTGTAGCCAGCCCAACCCACCACCACAACCCCCTCTGTCGTCTTCTCCCCCTCGCCCCGAAGCAGCTGCGTGCACGGCAGGCCGCAGCCACGCCACCACCTCCTCCCTGCCTATCTGCCTCTCCCAGGCCACTCTAGCGACGCCCGGAGATGCCCTGGAGCCACCTCGACCTCTCCCCTCACTCGCTGCTCTCTCCTCCCTCCTCTCTCTCTCTCTCGCACGCGGCCACCGAGAGGAGCTCGTCACCGCCGACCTAAACCACCGCGGCCACCGGCCACCGCACGCCTCGCAAACATGCCAAGAAGAATCGCCGCAGCTCCGTCTTCCTATTTCATCGACGTACTCAAGCTGGGGAGCACCGCAACGCCTTCAACGCCGTCGTCTTCAATCTCCAGCACCCCAGATCGCCGGAGATGCCCCGACGTCGTCCGACCTCCTACGAGCCCACTGAGACGCGAGCTGCAACCTATGTGAGCTCCTCTGTCGTTTGCACCTCCTCCCCATGCCTCTTGATCACCGTAGCCACCGCTTCGACTGAAGCCGAAGCTCGCCGCCGCTCGGGCTGGTCGCCAGCGCCACCCTGGTGACCTTTTGGTCACACCACCAAGTCCAACGAGTTTGCGAGCACTCATAGAGACCGTAGGCGCAAACCTCAGCTCCTCCCGCTCACCATTTCGATGAATCCGTCGCCACCAGAGCTTCAGCCACCGCGGACCTCGTCGTCGGTGCCTCTGCAGGCCTCCCCGCACCCAGCCATGCGCACCCCTAGATGCGAGCGAGCGAGGGCTTCCTTCTGGTGCTCTCAGCACGCCCAGCCGCTGCCCCTAGCGCCACTCCGGCGAGCCACCGCCGCACTGTGAGGTCGCCGGCGCTTAATCCGGCGACGCTGACGTGGCCTAATTAGTTCAGGAACTAATGACCCCCCTGGGTCAATGACAGGTGGACCCAGGCCCCTAACTAATTAAGGTTTAGACTTAGTTTAGTGTTTTTTTATCTCTGTCAGTTAGATTGGACACTGACATGTGGGCCCCGGGCCCACTGACAGTTTAGTTAGTATTAACTTAAGGCTAACTAACCCTGTTAGTTAGATGTGTCACTGACACGTGGGGCCCAGACTTTGTTAACCTTTAGTTTAGTTTTAAAACGTTTAGTTAGCCCTGAGAGACTGACCAGTGGGACCCACTAGTCAGGTTTGACCCGAACAGCCCCTGTTGACCTGCTGATGTCAGCATGTGGTCATGCTGACGCAGTAAAGTGTTTCTGGATTTCAAAATAAATCTTAAATGATTTATGAATTTCAGAAAATATCCAAACTTCTAAAAATCACAGAAAATAATCTATAACTCCAATGAAAATAATTTATATATGAAAAATGATCAGAAAAATTCAAGGAATCTGTTTATGGCTTTTTCATGCATGTTTGAAGAAGTTAAACCTGCTGATCAGGTCAAATCAATTAAATGGCATTTAAATAATCACATATGGAGTTTGAATTTGAATCTTGGATTCAAACCCACTTCATTTAACCTGTTGCTAGTTGCATTAGCTCAATCAACAGCATATTGACATGTCATGATCATGCATCATATTGTCGCATTTCATTGATTGTGTTCTTTCTCTGTTGCCGGTGTTTGTCCCCTTTCAGTAGACGTGTTCCGACGATGTGATTGATGACACCGATGAAGACCCAATGTTATCTTCAGAAGTGCCAGGCAAGCAAAACCCCATTGAGCATTCCGATACAATCCCACTCTCTCGCTCTTGCTCTCTTTACTGCATTAGGACAACAACGCTTCAACTGTTACCTGCTGCGATAGTTGAACCCCTTTCCACTGCATGACCTGTCATTGCCACAGTAAATAATTGAAACCCACTAGTATGAGTAGGAGTTGTTTGAGCCATGTTGTGCCTACTCATTCATGCTTTCTGGTTATGCCTGCTATTGCTTAGAGTTGTGTCAGATCTGATTCATCGGGGATGAATTGGAATGTGGTGAACATGTCCTGCTGTTGAGAGCTAAGTGTGTGAACACGATTTGGTAAAGGTAGCGATGAGAGGCCATGTAGGAGTACATGGTGGGTTGTCTCATTGAAGCCGTCCTCAGGAACTGAGTTCTGTGTTGGTTGATCCATGAAACAGCTACTACCACACATTGGGATCCTTAATTGACTCTCTCGACTTATTAATCAACATGATCTCTGTCCAGGAGTTGCAATTAGTTTCTGGTGTTTGTAGTTTACTGGAGGTCGTGCGCAGCGCTGACCCTCGGGGTGGGCTGTGACGCGACAGGTACGTGGCACGGTGTACCGATCGCCTGTTTGGTGATGCGGGAACCCTGTACACATCGTTTGGGGCCGTGAGCGACACCCCGGCCGGATCTCCCCACGGATGGAACCCAAATAGGCGATAAACCTGGACGAGAGACTTGTGTGGTTAGTCAGGTCGTGGCCGACACCCTCGCCAGGCTTCCGATTGAAGGTTGCCGAGATACATGACGTGTACATGGCGGTAAGTGGCGAGAGCGTGTGTGAAGAAGTACACCCCTGCAGGGTTATATACATGATCTATTCGAATAGTCGTGTCCGCGGTAATGGACTTCTGGGTTGCCTATTACAATTCATAGACAAGTGAAAGTGGATACTCTAAAACATGCAAGATAAGCGTGAGTGCTATGGAAGGCCTTCTCGTAGGGAGACGGGAGCGGATCCATAGTGGTGTATTGATTGGTGAATATGTGGACTCGTGTGCGCCACCTCAAAAGAGTTACTTGCAGTCGTAGTTCAGGATAGCCACCGAGTCAAAGCTGGCTTGCTGCAGTCAAACACCACCACTCCTTTGTTGATACTGATGCATATGTAGCTAGTTCTGATGTAAGTCTTGCTGAGTACCTTTGTACTCACGTTTGCTTAATTATGTTTTTGCAGAGAGACTTCAGTCTCGCTAGTGGTTCCGAGTGGACTTCGACGTCTAGCTTGTTACCTCAGCTACGATCTTGTACCCTTGGGAGGGTCTTGTAGATAGTCAGGCTTCTCAGCCTTTTTCATTTGTAGTTGTCTGTACTCAGACATGTTATGCTTTCGTTGCATGTATGCTCTGCATGTTGGGTCATGTGACCTCTGTTTGTAATAAATGCTATGATGGCTCTTCCGGGCCTTTATCTATATGAGTTGTAGAGTTATGTTGTGATGCCATGTTGTACAGCACATACCTGCATGTTATGCGTACGTGTAATGTGTATTGCTATGTGTGGGATCCGACACCTAGTTGTTTACCCTTGGTAGCCTATATTACAGGGAAATGTCTCCTAGTGCTTCCACTGAGCCTTGGTAGCTTGCTACTGCTCCGGAACACTTAGGCTGGCCGGCATGTGTCCTTCTTCGTTCCTGTGTCTGTCCCTTAGGGGAAATGTCACGCGTTGATCCTTTAAGTCCTTGTAGCTTGCTACGACTTGGGTTCATACGTTGATGACCGACACGTTCGTTGCTGGGTCATGTATGCCTGTCTCTGTAATCTAGTGTCACTTTTGGTTTATAACTAGTCATGTCGGCCCGGGTTCTCTGTCATATGGATGCTAGCGACACTATCATATACATGTGCCAAAATGCGCAAACGGTCCCGGGCCAGGTAAGGTGGCACCCGTGGGGATACCGTGCGTGAGGCCACAAAGTGATATGGTGTGTTACAGGCTAGACCTGTGTGACTCAGGATCGGGGTCCTGACACCCAATTCTAAGTCACACAGGTCTAGCATGTAACACATCATATCACTTTGCGGCCTCACACACGGTATCCCCCACGGGTGCCACCTTACCTGGCCCGGGACCGTTTTCGCATTTTGGCACACGTATATGATAGTGTCGCTAGCATCCATATGACAGAGAACCCAGGCCGACATGACCAGTTATAAACCAAAAGTGGAACTAAATTACAGAGACAGGCATACATCACCCAGCAACGAACGTGTCGGTCATCAACGTATGAACCCAAGTCGTAGCAAGCTACAAGGACTTAAAGGAACAACGCGTGACATTTCCCCTAAGGGACAGACACAGGAACGAAGAAGGACACATGCCGGCCAGCCTAAGTGTTCCGGAGCAGTAGCAAGCTACCAAGGCTCAGTGGAAGCACTAGGAGACATTTCCCTGTAAGATAGGCTACCAAGGGTAAACAACTAGGTGTCGGATCCCACACATATCAATACACATTACACGTACGCATAACATGCAAGTATGTGCTGTACAACATGGCATCACAGCATAACTCAACAACTCATATAGATAAAGGCCCAGAAGAGCCATCTTAGCATTTATTACAAACAAAGGTCATATGACCCAACATACAGAGCATACAGGCAACGGAAGCATAACATGTCTGAGTACAGACAACTACAAATGAAAAGGGCTGAGAAGCCTGACTATCTACAAGATCCTACAAGGGTACAAGATCATAGCTGAGGTAACAAGCTAAACGTCGAAGTCCACGCGGAACCACTAGCGAGACTGAGGTCTCTCTGCAAAAACATAAATTAAGCAAATGTGAGTACAAAGGTACTCAGCAAGACTTACATCAGAACTAGCTACATATGCATCAGTATCAACAAAGAGGTGGTGGAGTTTGATTGCAGCAAGCCAGCTTTGACTCGGTGACTATCCTAAACTACGACTGCAAGTAACTCTTTTGAGGTGGCGCACACGAGTCCACATATTCACCATTCAATACACCACTATGGATCCGCTCCCGTCTCCCTACGAGAAGGCCATCCATAGCACTCACGCTTATCTTGCGTGTTTTAGAGTATCCACTTTCACTTGTCTATGAACTGTAGAGGTAACCCAGAAGTCCATTTCCGCGGACACGGCTATTCGAATAGATTATATATAAAACCCTGCAGGGGTGTACTTCTTCACACACGCTCTCAACACTTACCGCCGTTTACACGACATGTACTCGGCAACCTTCTAGCGGAGGCCCAGCGAGGGTGTCGGCCACGACCTGACTAACCACACAAGTCTCTCGTCCAGGTTTATCGCCTATTTGGGTTCCATCCGTGGGGAGATCCAGCCGGGGTGTCGCTCACGGCCCCAAACGATGTGTACAGGGTTCCCGCATCACCAAACGGGCGATCGGTACACCGTGCCACGTACCTGCCGCGTCACAGCCCACCCCGAGGGTCAGCGCTGCGCACGACCTCCAGTAAACTACAAACACCAGAAACTAGTTGCAACTCCTGGACAGAGATCATGTTGATTAATAAGTCGAGAGAGTCAATTAAGGATCCCAATGTGTGGTAGTAGCTGTTTCATGGACCAACCAACACAGAACTCAGTTCCTGAGGACGGCTGCAATGAGACAACCCACCATGTACTCCTACATGGCCTCTCATCGCTACCTTTACCAAATCGTGTTCACACACTTAGCTCTCAACAGTAGGACATGTTCACCACATTCCAATTCATCCCCGATGAATCAGACCTGACACAACTCTAAGAAATAGCAGGCATAACCAGAAAGCATGAATGAGTAGGCACAACATGGCTCAAACAACTTCTACTCATACTAGTGGGTTTCAACTATTTACTGTGGCAATGACGGGTCATGGAGTGGAAAGGGGGTTCAAATATCGCAGCAGGTAACAGTTGAAGCGTTGTTGTCCTAATGTAGTATAAGAGAGCAAGAGCGAGAGAGTGGGATTGTATCGGAATGCTCAATGGGGTTTTGCTTGCCTGGCACTTCTGAAGATAACATTGGGTCTTCATCGGTGTCATCGATCACATCGTCGGAACACGTCTACTTAAAAGGGACAAGCACCGGCAAACAAGAGAGAACACAATCAATGCAATGCGACAATATGATGCATGATCATGATATGGCAATATGTTGTTGATTGAGCTAATGCAACTAGCAACCATGTTAAATGAAGTTGGTTTGAACCAAAGGTTCAAATTCAAAACTCCATATGTGATTATTTAAATGCCATTTAATTGATTTGACCTGATCAGCAGGTTTTACTTCTTCAAACATGCATGGAAATGCCATAAACAGATTCCCTGAATTTTTCTGATCATTTTTCATATATAAATTATTTTCATCTGAGTTACGGTTGATTTTATATGATTTTTAGAAGTTTGAATATTTTTTGAAATAAATAAATCATTTCTGAGTTATTTAAAATTCCAGAAATCACTTATTGCGTCAGCATGACGTCACTCTGATGTCAGCAGTCAACAGGGGCTGGTCCAGGTCAAACCTGACATGTGGGGTCCACACGTCAGTGACACAGCAGTTAAACAGGATTAACTAAACTTAACAGAAGATTAAATTAAACTAAATAGGCACAGGGGCCCACATGTCAGTCTCTCAGGGCCTAACTAAGTTTTGTTTTAAACTAAACAAATTAGACAGGGGGCTGACCCCACCTGTCATTGGCTCATAAAACTAAGCACCGTAGTTAGCACTTAATTAACAACCTAAGCTAATTAGTCCAATGTCGGCCCCACATGTCAGTGACACAGAGGGGGGGTCCAGCCGTGGTCAAAGGTGGTCAAACCCACCGGCGGCTTGACGCCGGCGAGGCCAAACGCGGCGGCGGTGCTCGGAAATCGCCCTCCGGCGACCAAATCAACGGCTGAGCCCATCTACGAGTAGCTGGAGCTCGCGCGCGTCGATTGGTGCCCTCAGCTTCGCCGGAGGTGGCCTAAACTGACGCCAACGACCTCAGACGCGGCGGCCGGCGTTCGGGTGATGAAGGAAACGACGCTACGGACCTCTTCAGGAGCAACGGGTGGGGTTTTGGGGCCTCTGGTATTGCGCTGAGCTCGTCTGTGTGCTCGGTTGCCGCTCTAGGTGACGATGGCCACGGCTGCAACATCGCCGGCGGCAAGAAGCACACGGCCCCTGGCGGAACCACGGCCTAGGCGAGGGAGCGAGTTCAAAAATGAGGGTAAACGGCATAGGAGCTCACGGCGGGGTCGACGGGGGTCTCATGAACCTCGGGGAGGCGCCAACCATCGCGAATTCGACGGTGAGGTCGTCGGCGGCCGGAGGTTGAAGAAGACGAAGACGGCGGCGTTTCGGGGCTTCCGGCGTCGGGCGGCTCGGCTAGGAGGAAGAGAGGGACGAGGCGAAGCTCGTGGGCATGCTAGAAGGGCGAGGCAGCAGCGGTGGCTATCCGTGCGGCGAACGGCGGCGACGGCCGTGTTCGGTGGGGGGAAACAAAGGAGGGGGGAGCGTTCTGGGGAGAGAGGGAGAGGTGCAGGGGGTCCAAGGGGTGCGTGGCGTCCGTGGAGGCCTCCAGAGGGGTTGAGACGCAGGCAGGCAGCCTGGAGGTGGCCGGTGTGTGGCCACGCGCGGCGAGCACACGCCCTCCGTCCTTTTGTCACGAGGAAAACGACAGGGGAGGGCCAGGTGGGCTAGGCCGAAACTGCTGGGCCACCAGGTAAGTGGGCCTCAGGTAAGCTTCTCTCTCTCTCTCTTTTCTTTCTGTTTTCTGTTATCTATTTCTTTTCTAACTTTGTGGCTTTTCTAAAAATGCTTAGGCACTTTCAAAAATCACCAAACTGCTCATGCCCACTGTTTAGCATATAACCAACATGGAACATTTCAGTTTAGGATTATTTGGACATTTAGAATAATTAGTAGCATTTAAATGCCCAAATGCAAATACTTTAAGATTTAATTCAAAACTCCAGAATGGTCCAAGAAATAAGTGCAACATTTTTGGCAGAGGTTTTTAATCAATCCAAAAATGATGAACTTTTCCCAAGGGCATTTTGGGTTTATTGAAAAAGATTTTAATTTGACCCTAGTTGAATTCATTTAGTGCTAGGGTTTGAACATCCCCATTTCAAGTTTAAACAAGATTTTAAACATGATGCACAGGCAAAAACTATCCTAGGGCAAAGTAAAGCTAGGGATGTGACAACTCACCCCTACTAAACAAGAATCTCGTCCCGAGATTCAAGACGTGAGATAAGAAATTGGAGGGAACACTATCTAACACAATCTTCTCGATCCAGTTTTCCTCCTCGAAATTGTTGATTCATTGCATCATGTAGATTTTGGCATCTTTGATTTCAAAGCTTCATCCAACACGACAACAAAGGAACATGAATTCCACAAGATTTGATCTTCTCGAAGATCGAGTAATTCAAGATCTCATGGATTGAGATGTCGAAACATCTCTTGAGTTGAGACACGGAGTACACCTCCAGAGGGATGTAGTGAAATAAATGATGAAGGTTCACCTGATGGCAATAATTCCACACCTAAGAAGAGGGTGATCGATACCACAAGACGGGGAACCTTTAGAGAAGGTGACTCGTAGACTTATTCCCTTAAGTGGCAAAAAGTATTACTTTTGATATAGAGATCATTGAAATTCCCTATACCAGCCTAAGGCAAACACAATCGATCGTTTGACGGAGTTCGAAAGAATGACATTCTACATCTAGAATGGATGATGTGGACTGCCTTGTAAAAGACAATGCCAAGGTTGATTTTGCTTATCATCGGAAATGGATGGAACCTATGGTGGGACCACTTTTGAAGATAATCCTGAACAGCAGTGGCTGAGAAAGGTAACCAATGGAAAATTGGCATGATGGTGGTGCAAGCTGGGAACAAAAGGCAAATGCTGGGAATGATTCTGGTAACTGGGGTGAATCCCAACAGTAGAGAGTAAATCTACTCTTTGAGAGTGTATAATATAACCAAGATCACTGGAAGCAATCCCGGTTAGTGTCGAGGATAACACCTAGTGCTTGTGCGTGCTCTCAAGAACTTGAGCATTCCCATATTCATCAAGGTTTTACCAATATCCGTGTCAAGGATCCTGGCAACATCACATACTACCATGATGAGTAATGATGAACGGTGCAGAAGCAAAGGAAGATAACACTTTCTCAGATTTCACCTTAGCGGTGTCAAGGGGCAAAATCTGGATGATCGACCTAGAGACATTTAGCACTCCGCTTCTAATGTTCTCCTTGACGTGCTAGTGCAATCCATTTATTAAAATGGTTTGGTACCTAGAATGTCCAGTAAAAGGTCGGACTTCAGGAGCACAAAAGTCCATAAGGAACAACTAGGGAGTAAATCCTATGAAATCCTTATGGGGAGGTGGCCAACTTCTTCAATCAAGATATTACAACAATAGGTCTTCCGGCTGGGTGTAGTGGCCACGACATCCACTTTACCAGTTATCAGGAGACCAGTATTATAGTTCTTGGAAAATGTTCCAACCATCATATCAGCCTGAGATTCAGTTCTGGTTGGTGTCAGGACATTTCAGACACATCGAGTCTAGAAAGAAAAATGAAAGTTTACAACACAAATCGACGAGATGGCGTTGCGAGATTCTCGGGGAGTGAACTACGATAGCAAGCTCCAAAACATGAGCTGGTTCTGCTACACACATGTGAACACGTTGTCCAAGACAAGCATGACCATGTAGTAGTATTATGATAAAACACTACCGAGTTCAGGTGGGAACCATCATCAAGGATATCGAAGTCCTTGCATAAGTCTAGCTCTTAAGAAGAAACTTCTTCTCCTTGAACAAATCAACCAGTGGCTTGGTGTGCTAGGGATACATATAGAGTGAAGGTTGCAAATCTCCAAACCACAGAATACTTCGCACGTATGCATGACTGACTTGGGATGATTCCACAGGAAGCAAAACAAACTTTCTCGAACTCACGGCAGCAACTTGCACCAAATGCACATGAATTAGGGAAAATCTCTTCTCTCTCCATCATATACCTCATGAACGGAACACGAAGGCAATGCTTACAAAGTTTCCAACACTAGCTTAATGTCCTACAAAATCATGGAGAAGGTAGCAGTGTTGTTGATGGGCTCAACAACAATTCATCCAGGTTTCCATGGAGATGGAATTCCATAATTAAGTGAACACGGTGATAGCATTGGTCAGACCAAGAGATATAACGGTGTATGCTCGAGGGATCAACCACGAGTAAGACAACGTTACGAATATCATTGGTTTGGATTTGATTTGAGGATAGCCCACACTCAAATCAAAGTTTTGGACAAGACAATAGATCCAATAATTGATCACAAGGATCAACCGATCAAGATATCATCTATCTTCTACACACACACACACACACAAAAGATATCCCTTAGAAGGAACTAGGTCGGACAAGCTTTTATCTTCCAACTCTCCAAGTTGTTGTTTAGCTTAACTAATTAGTTCAGTGTATCCAATACAGATTTTCGGAGAAGGGGTGGTTTACAAGAAAACCAACTTGATCACGAATTCAACATAGCGGTCAGGGAACAACCTGGTAATACTTCCGAGAAGATATTCGGAAAATCACGAACCACCGATATGTTGCTAAGTCCGAGAACAATCTTGCTTTTCAGGGCAAGACGATATGATCAAATGAGCGAGGGATTGACACAATCCTAACTCATTGATCGGAGAGTGCACCAAGTAGGATGGACTAGGTAACATGATCAATCTTAGAATGGTGATTCAATAGTCAACACGCTAAGAATGAGATTGTCGTCCATTTACTACCAAGCAATGAAATTGCTAGGAGAATTGATTTCACACATCATGATTCACTTGTCAGTATTCTGGTTACAACAACACGGAGACCGAGGAATGAACGGTGATGGTGAGAAGTATCACTATATCAAGAGTTCATAGGAGGTTGTGCAATTCCCATGACATTCTTGACATAAGGATGGTAATACTCCAGGATAGAACAGTTTAGAAGCTGGATTAGCATTCTTCATCTGCGAAGTACAACTTCTTTGATCCAATCCTGGATATGGATAAGGTATTGGAGTTTATTTCTCCTACTCATTCTAGAATAGAATGGCTTGACGGACCACAAGAGTAAAGGCATCGATGAACACAAGTGCACGACTACTCCTGACTATCAACTGATAGACGAAGGTCATAAAACAACTGAAAAGGGACAACTCAAAGGAAAATATATCTTTCTGAGTTGTGGATGCATAAGTTAGTATGTCGAACGAGTTCCACATATTTCTTCCGGATAACCCATGCAGAAAGGTAGGACTGGCAGAGTCACAATATGAATGGAGTAACACTCAGGAGCACTCTGGTTGTGATCTTTTGGTTCGGGAGAACTTCTGCCAAGATGGTTCATGGTATTGGAAGAACAATAACCACGGACCTCGAGGACTATCACAAGGTTACTAATATCCTAAAGGAACGAGCAAATACTATCAACATGAAGTAAGTAGGGTGAAGCTCGGGTTTAAGAACCCAGGAATAGAATACCTACCAACTAAATAGCATCACGGGATGCTTTCGAGAATGATGGCCAAAATCATCACACTGGAATATAAAACATTGCTGGATTACTGGGTGATTTTCTAAGATACTTAGGGTCATAATAATAAGTCCAACATATATGTCGAGGTAACAGAGTGCCTCAACACACTGACTAGTGTGGTTAATCTGGCCTAAAAGGACATTAAGAACAGGTAGGAATGATTTGCAAATGCATCAAATTGTTTAGAGACCTGGGATGACTCGGACAGCATAACGGCTGCAATGCTCGAAAATACTTTTGAGATCCAAGCAAAAGGGTAGCACATCCACTTAACATCATAATGTCAAGGTGCTGAGACCAACAGTTGAACAAACGGAAGTAGTAGAGACTGAACTAAGGGTTGAATCCACATTAGCGCGATCCTGATAAACGGAATGAGAATCCTAGTTTCTTAATCCCCGTAGAAAAAAGAAGGTGACTCAGATCAGAAGGTCACAAGGTAAAGGAGTAAAAAGAGCCTTACGTTCCCTTCCACAATCAATTCCCTTATATAACTAAAGAGTTTCTAGACACAACTTCGACCAGTTTGGCTTACTAATCCTACAGGCAGTCGGGCTCTGATACCAAAGCTGTCAAGACCCCGATCCTAAGTCACACAGGTCTAGCCTGTAACACACCATATCACTTTGCGGCCTCACGCACGGTATCCCCACGGGTGCCACCTTACCTGGCCCGGGACCGTTTGTGCATTTTGGCACACGTATATGATAGTGTCGCTAGCATCCATATGACAGAGAACCCGGGCCGACATGACCAGTTATAAACCAAAAGTGGCACTAAATTACAGAGACAGGCATACATCACCCAGCAACGAACGTGTCGGTCATCAACGTATGAACCCAAGTCGTAGCAAGCTACAAGGACTTAAAGGAACAACGCGTGACATTTCCCCTAAGGGACAGACACAGGAACGAAGAAGGACACATGCCGGCCAGCCTAAGTGTTCCGGAGCAGTAGCAAGCTACCAAGGCTCAGTGGAAGCACTAGGAGACATTTCCCTGTAAGATAGGCTACCAAGGGTAAACAACTAGGTGTCGGATCCCACACATATCAATACACATTACACGTACGCATAACATGCAAGTATGTGCTGTACAACATGGCATCACAGCATAACTCAACAACTCATATAGATAAAGGCCCAGAAGAGCCATCTTAGCATTTATTACAAACAAAGGTCATATGACCCAACATACAGAGCATACAGGCAACGGAAGCATAACATGTCTGAGTACAGACAACTACAAATGAAAAGGGCTGAGAAGCCTGACAATCTACAAGATCCTACAAGGGTACAAGATCGTAGATGAGGTAACAAGCTAAACGTCGAAGTCCACGCGGAACCACTAGCGAGACTGAGGTCTCTCTGCAAAAACATAAATTAAGCAAACGTGAGTATAGAGGTACTCAGCAAGACTTACATCAGAACTAGCTACATATGCATCAGTATCAACAAAGAGGTGGTGGAGTTTGACTGCAGCAAGCCAGCTTTGACTCGGTGACTATCCTAAACTACGACTGCAAGTAACTCTTTTGAGGTGGCGCCCACGAGTCCACATATTCACCATTCAATACACCACTATGGATCCGCTCCCGTCTCCCTACGAGAAGGCCATCCATAGCACTCACGCTTATCTTGCGTGTTTTAGAGTATCCACTTTCACTTGTCTATGAACTGTAGATGTAACCCAGAAGTCCATTTCCGCGGACACGGCTATTCGAATAGATTATATATAAAACCCTGCAGGGGTGTACTTCTTCACACACGCTCTCACCACTTACCGCCGTTTACACGACATGTACTCGGCAACCTTCAAGCGGAGGCCCAGCGAGGGTGTCGGCCACGACCTGACTAACCACACAAGTCTCTCGTCCAGGTTTATCGCCTATTTGGGTTCCATCCGTGTAGAGATCCGGCCGGGGTGTCGCTCACGGCCCCAAACGATGTGTACAGGGTTCCTGCATCACCAAACGGGCGATCGGTACACCGTGCCACGTACCTGCCGCGTCACAGCCCACCCCGAGGGTCAGCGCTGCGCACGACCTCCAGTAAACTACAAACACCAGAAACTAGTTGCAACTCCTGGACAGAGATCATGTTGATTAATAAGTCAATAGAGTCAATTAAGGATCCCAATGTGTGGTAGTAGCTGTTTCATGGACTGAAAGTGCAACTAATCCCCGGGTGGTTTTGGTAATTAATAACAACATATATATCATTGAACTAATATTATCTTGAGAATCATTTCAGAGAAGTTCGATGATGTGGGTATGGAAATGTCTGAAGAAGTGGACCCCTCAAAATGCTAAGACAAGCATTGGCAAAAGCTCAAGACTCCATTTTTGGTTTAGTGATCAAAGATCACATTGAGTCCATAGGAAAGCCAATACTATTAAGAGGGGATGAGGTTGTGTTAATGGTCTTGTTGCTCAAGTGCTTGGTGATCTAACTCCCTCAACTATCAGCACTATTCACTACTTTACACAAACCCTAACATCTCGGTCACACCGATTTCTCCAACTCAGTCCCACCGAGATGAACCACTTCAGTTGTTTCTCCAAACCCTAGCTTCTCGGTCAAACCGATTCTGAGTTTCGGTCTCACCGAAAAAGGGCTGCCAACCTTCTGTGATCACTTCACATCAATTCGGAATATCCGAGTTTATATTTTCGGTCTCACCGAAATGGCAAACCCTAACCTTTGACTCACTTCGGTCTCACCGAGATGGTATTTTCGGTCCCACCGAAAATCCCAACGTTCACTATATTTGAACTTTCGGTCTAACCGAGTTTTCACTTCGGTCTGACCGAGATTGGTCAAATGTGTGTGTAACGGTTGGATTTTGTGTGGAGGCTATATATACCCCTCCACCCCCTCCTCATTCGTGAGGAGAGCCATCAGAAAGTACCACCACTTCTACCATACACTTTCTGAGAAGTGAACCACCTACCCTTGTGTTGAGATCAAGCCATTCCATTCCTATCATATGAAACTTGATTTCTAGCCTTCCCAAGTTGCTTTCCACTCAAATCTTTCTTCCACCACAGCCATATCAGTGAGGAGAGTTGAGTGTTGGGGAGTTTATCACTTGAAGCACAAGAGCAAGGAGTTCATCACCATCAACACCGTCTATTACCTTTTGGGGGGTGGTGCCTCCTAGATTGGTTAGGTGTCGCTTGGGAGCCTCCGTCGTGATGTGGAGTTGAACCAAGAAGTTTGTAAGGGCAAGGAGATCGCCTACTTCGTGAAGATCTACCCCGAGTAAGGCTAGTCCTCCGTGGGCGTAGGCCGTGATGGAATAGACAAGGTTGCTTCTTCGTGGACCCTTCGTGGGTGGAGCCCTCCGTGGACTCGCGCAGCCGTTACCCTCCGTGGGTTGAAGTCTCCATCAACGTGGATGTACGATAGCACCACCTATCGGAACCACGACAAAAATCTCCGTGTCACCAAACTGCGTTTGATCTTCTCCACCTCTCATTTACATGTGCAATTTACTTTCCGCTGCATAAACTCTAGAATTGCATGTGTAGGGTGTTACTTGAACTGATCTTGTTTGTGAAACTGCCAAAAACTTTGCATGATCTAAAGGCAGATTTTTTATATTGTCAAGTAGTCTAATCACCCCCCCTCTAGACCTACTTTCGATCCTACAAGTGGTATCAGAGCTTTGGTCTCCATTGCCTTGGTTTCCATTGCATTGGACTCCATAAGCTTGGTTTCACAACCTAGGAGAGTATGGCGTCTAGTGAGGGTAATTATCGTAGAGGTCCTTACTTTGATGGTACAAATTTTGCTAGTTGGAAGCATAAAATGAAAATGCATATTCTTGGTCATAACCCAGCCGCATGGGGCATTATTTGTGTTGGCATGCAAGGTGACTTCTTTGAAGAAGGAAAAGTTCCGGATCGCGAAGCTACACCCGAAGAACTGAAGATGTTGCAAAACAATGCTCAAGCTTGTGACATTCTCTTCAATGCCTTGTGTCCCGAAGAGTTCAATAAAATCAGCCGTCTTGAGAATGCTAAGGAGATTTGGGATACTTTGGTTGAAATGCACGAAGGTACTGAATCTGTGAAGGAATCAAAGCTGGATATTCTTCAAGGTCAGCTTGACAAGTTCAAGATGAAAGATGGTGAAGGAGTCGCTGAAATGTACTCTAGGCTTGCTCTCATCACAAATGAGATTGCCGGCTTAGGAAGCGAAGAAATGACCGACCGATTCATCATTAAGAAGATTCTCAGAGCTTTGGATGGAAAGTATGACACTGTGTGCACTTTGATCCAAATGATGCCAAACTACAAGACTCTCAAGCCAACTGAAGTCATTGGAAGGATTGTTGCTCATGAGATGACACTTAAGGATAAGGAAGAGCTTCACAACAAGTCAAGTGGTGCTTACAAAGCTACAAGTGATGCTCCTACTACCTCAAGTGACAAGTTAGTTTCCAATGAAGACATAAGCCTAATGGTCAGAAACTTCAACAAGTTCTACAAGAATAGAGGCAAAGAGAGAAGCTCAAAGTCTAGATCATATGATGGAAAGAGATCTTCTAGTCGTGATCGAAACTGCTACAATTGTGGAAGACCCGGACACTTCTCAAATGAGTGTACGGCTCCCCACAAGAGAAGAGAAGAATCTCCAAGAAGAAGAGCAAGAGATGAGTCTCCTCGGAAAGAGAGAAGGAGTAGAGATGATCGTTATGAACGAAGACCTTCTCGGAGAAGCAAGGATTCGGAGAGGAAAGACAAGTCATCAAGGAGCTACACAAGAAGAAGACATCAAGCTCATGTTGGTGAATGGGTCTCCGGCTCCGACTCTGACAGTCAATCCGATGGAAGCTATCACTCCGACTCCGACTATAGTCAAGATGAAGGTGTTGCCGGACTTGCACTCGTATCCTCCAACTCCAACTCCTACGACTTATTTGATTCACCGAATGAGGGAATTGGAAGATGCTTCATGGCTAAAGGCCCCAAGGTAACACACCCTGAATTCATTGACTTTGATAGTGATGGGGATGACTTACTTGGTGAAGATGAGCTCTTGCATGATAAATCTAGTGAGCTTAGTAATGATGAAAATGCTAGTAGTCTTTATAGTCGAGAAGAGTCGAATGACAATGCTATGAAGGAGATTGAGCGTCTAACTAAAGAACTAAACACTCTTAAGTTAGCTCATGAAACAACTCAAGAAGATCATAGAGAGCTCCTAAGATCTCATGAGAAGCTACGCTTCGAGAAGCTCACTCTAGAGCAAGAACATGAGTTTCTAAAAGCGATCAATGACGATCTTCGAAAGAAGAATTCTTCATATCTTGCCAAACGACTTCTCTTGTCTAATTTCTTGCCACCTATTAAGACTAAGCATGACAAGCATAAGAAAAATTCTTCCTCTAGTAGTAACAATAACAATGTTAAATCCAATATTGTTGCTTCTAGTAGTTCTCTTGATTCTACTAACAATGTTTCAAGCCAAGTTACACTTGAGCAAGAAAATAGCTTATTGAAGGAAATCATAGAGAAAGGTGTCTACAAGAGTCTTGCCGGAAGCAAGAACTTTGAGGAGATTGTTCGCAAACAAGGAAGACACCGGAAGAATCAAGGGATTGGTTTTGAGCGAAAGTTCAACGCCAAAGGTGTTGAGTGGGAAGAAGGTCAATACCCTACTCCACAGTTTGTTTCACAAAAGGAGAAGTATGATCCTACTTCTTCCAATGTGGAACAAGCTCAAGATGACCTTCCACCACAAGACCACAAGCTAAAGGCCAAGGACAAGCTTCAAGAAGAGATTGATGCATTCATTGAAGCACCTCAAGCCATGGTCAAGTGGGTTCCCAAGGACACTTCAAGTTCTACTTCGTCAAGCTCAACTACAACACCAAGGATTCCCATCAAGATGATGTGGATCCCAAAGAAGAAGAACTAGTAGGTTCTTGAGGGTGACTCCGCCAACAAACTTCACTCATATTCTTTTTGGCAAGAACTTGTGCAATCAACTTCCACATCATGCACTTGTTCATGGAGTCACAAACCCTCTTGTTGGTAAGTCAAGGGACAAGGTAATCATTGCTTTCATGGACATCATCTTTTGTGTACTTCACTCTATGTCCATGGATATTCTTGTTTGTTCCTTGTGGGACTAACCCATGTAGGTATTGAAAGTGCCCTAATCCAAAGGATTGCTCCCAACTCTTGATGGTCTACATCAACATTGAGCATCCACATCTTCAACATCTACATGAAGTCTTCTACGACAACCCAAGGTTAGTTTGACCCTTTAAAAGGGGTTCTCACATCTAGGGGGAGCTTTGCTCTAAAAATTGAGCTAAAACATCTCCAAATGATGTGAACACATAAATGCTTTATGTAAAAGTGGTAACCCCACTTGTGCTTAAACGATGAGTATGACCTATGATCAAATGTTCTCATTTGACTCCTAAGTCAATATACTCATATATAGGTGACCTAGTCATCGACAATTTGTGTGCTAGTAGCTAGAGTTTTGGTTGTGCATGTTTGACACATATTTCAGTTGCTATCTTATTGTGTGAGCATGTTGAATGCATGATTTTATCCATTCAAGGACATCCATTTGTGGTTTGATTGTTTTGGTTTCTTCTTCTGGCCAAATGGATGGACAAGAATGCCTAAGCACCTTCCCTAGCTATCTATGCTTTCTTGTCTCAAAATTCTTTTCATGCTCATATCACAACTTTGAACAAGTCTTTTTCGGACAGTCCGAGTGAGGAGCACTCGGAACCACCGATTCGTCTAAGGCTGACTTCCAAAACCTTCTAAGTCCATTTCGGTATGACCGGTTTCTCAATCTCGGTCCAACCGAAACGCTTAGATTGATCTAGGTTTCATCTCGGTGAAACCGAGTTCAAAATCTCGGTCTGACCGATATGTGTAACTGCACAGCAGAAATACATCTCGGTGACACCGAGTTTTTCAACTCGGTCCCACCGACAGCACGGGGTTATATATACTGAGGGCTGCGCGCGATCTATTCCTTTCAAACCGTTCGCCCTCCAAGACCCCTGCTGCCGCCGCCCTGATCTAAGGATCGTCGCCGTCGTCGCCTGTGCGCCCTTGCCGCAGGTCTCCGCCGCCGTCAACGGTAATCTTCTCCTCCGTTGCCGCCGTAGAGGGACACCACCAAGTTAGGGTGTGTCGCGATCCCTATTCATGCTCCACTTCTGATTCTTGCATGATAGGACTGCCCTGATTCAATCCACGTTTGATATGTTCCCAATACATTGCTCAGATCGTTTAGTTTCGAGGAAAATTCTTAGGTTTAGGTTTCCACGGAATGCATCTCGGTGAAGCCGATTCCTGAAACTCGGACTGACCGATTTGGTCTCTGACCATTGCACTACACAGTTCGGTCTGACCGAGTTGTGTAAATCGGAATGTCCGAAGTGAAGTTTCTATGAAACCCTAGTTTTTCGGTAGGACCGAAACCCATTTCGGTCTGACCGAAAGTGGTGTGTAGGTTCTGTTGAACACTTCGGTTACACCGAAACTTGAAATCGGTTTGACCGAAATACATTCTGTGAAAACTCAAAACTAAGTTTTTAACTCATTTTTTTTGCAAAAACCTCTGCAGTTGTGATAACTCTTCTACTCTGCCTATACCTTATCTATTCACAGGTTTTTCAGCCATGTCAGATGTCAGTGACAGCCAGAACAGGTCCGAATCACCGTTTGCTGAGATTCCAGAAGCAGGTACAAGTCCTGAGGCTAGCAGCTCTAGTGATGATGGTGAGAGGAGTACCCCTAGTGGTCTGCCTCCTGCTGCTACGAGAACCAGGAAGAAGAGAACGTCTGATTCTGAGGATTCCGACTTTGTTGCTGAGGAAGTTACCTCTAAGCCAAAGAGGCAAGTGGTTGCCAAAGAGCTCCAAGGGCAGCAGCCAAAGAAAGGCACGAGCAAAGTGAAGCAGTCTGCAGTTGCCAAGAAGCTCAACTTGGAAGAGCCAGCTCCAAGCAAGGTGAAGAAGACTTCCAAAAGGAAGAGAGTTGTTTATGCTGAACCTCAAGTTGATGCTGCTGAAGAAGAAGAAGAAGAAGATGCACCCCAGCCTCCTCCTCAGAAAGCTAAGTTCATGGGTGATGCTATTCGGGCTCAAGCCTCCTCCAAGCCCAAGAAGCCTGCTCAAGCTAAGGCAGCTCCAGCCAAGCCCAAGAGGACAACCAGAAGCATTCCAGCTTCTGAGAAGAACAAAGGTGAGATGCCACCTTCTGAGTCAGATGATGAGCATGTGTTGCTCAAGCTCCGTCCCAAGTTGCCACTCCACAATGATGCTCATCCTCAAGCTGAGGATATGAAGGCAAGGAAGGACAAAGGTCTCAGGCTATGGAGACAATCTGATCCATATGCCGTAAGAAGAAGGACTGCTGTGGACCCCAGATTCCACACCAAAGAGCAGCAGGATTTCTATGAGACCGTGCTAATGGATAAGAAGCCCATTGTTGCTGACACCAGGTATGTTGACTGGAAGTACATTGACAGCAGAGAGCATCGGGACTTCTTTCCCCATGTGCATGAGAGCTTTACTGCATGTGGAGTTGCTGACTTTGTGGGTCAAGAACTGACAGCATGGAATGACGAGATGATCATGCAGTTCTATGCCACAGCCCATTTCTACCCCGATGGCAAGATCACATGGATGACTGAAGGTCAACGGTTTTCTTCAACTGTTGCAGAATGGGCAGAACTTCTGAACGCTCCAGAGCAGAGAGAGGACGACATTGATGTCTATGGGATTCCTAAGAAGAGTCATGATTCCATGAAGAATATGTACAAGGAGATCCCAGCTGCTGATTTGGAGGGATGGAAACTCGGCTCAGTGTACTATCTCCAGGCAGGTCTGACCACTACTAACACTATCCTGAGGCATACTTTGATGCCTAAGTCAGGTGACCACCGGATGATACGAGGCTATTCTATCAACATGCTGCACATTCTCGATGAGAAGGCACCTTTTAAGGTGATGGACTTGATGGTAGAGACCATTAAGAGGACTGCAGCTGACCAGAAGAGGTCTTGTGGGTTTGCACCGCAGATACAGATGCTTATCAACGCCAAGTTTGGCACGGGCAAATTCATGTTGGATAGGAAGCACTTACCACTGCAGCCAGAGCATGAGGACAACGTAGTTGTGATGGATGAAGAGGATCCCACCTCTGTTGAAGGACAAGCCAAGATCGAAGCTGCAAAGAAAGCCAAAGCTGACAGAGAGGCAGCAGCAGCAGCAGCTAAGCCAAAGAGCTTCGGAGATCAGATTCTTGAAGCAACCCGGAGAATTGAACAACGCCTGGCCAGCATTGAGCAATCTCAGGAGAGCCTTGAGAGGATTGTCGAGGACAAGATCCACGCTCTAGACGTGAAGCTGACTGAGATTCAGGTGTCTGTCAACAAGCTTGAGGCAGATATGGAGGAGACTAGGCAGGAGAGAGCAGAGCTTATGCAGGATGATATAGTCCAGGACTCTCATCGCCAGACTGCTCCGGTTCCCAGAGGATCCAGATCTGCAGCTATCCCAGTGACAGACTCCAGGGCTACCACTTCAGCTCCAGCAGTTCCTTCAGCTCCAGCATCCACTCCTCCAGCGCAGACATCAGCAGAAGTCTTCGCCGACGCAGCTATCTCTACACCGACATCGACCCAGACGGGAGCAGCCAGCCGTGCCCGCAGTGACGCTTAGCTCTATACCTTTTCGAACTTTTTGGTAACTTGTTGCCAAAGGGGGAGAAATTGTTATAGATCATAGGGCTTCGAGAGAGAGAGTGCTCTTTCGTCTTTTCGTTCTTTTGCCGCTTTTCCTTGAGTTACATTGGTTTCTTTTGGTTCCAGATACTTTATGTGTGCTTGCTACTACGTTTGATGCTACCTTAATGAGTGCTTAGCCATACTATGCCTTAATGTGTGCTTATTGCTTATCATATGCTATTTCTTATTGTATGGCTATTTACTCTTGTCTTGGTGATTGAGTGCATGTTATTCATTCTTATCATTTTGTGCGCTCCACCAAGATGTATGTGACATGGAAGAGTGACCCATAATCCTAATCGATTGTGCATTTGCATTCAAACGCAAATTTTAAATAATGCACAGATTTAGGGGGAGCTCTTGCTTATCACATACTTCTCAAAGCGACGATATTATTCATTGATTATATCTCTTGTCGAAGCTTTGATCTATATGTTGTCATCAATTACCAAAAAGGGGGAGATTGAAAGTGCAACTAATCCCCGGGTGGTTTTGGTAATTAATAACAACATATATATCATTGAACTAATATTATCTTGAGAATCATTTCAGAGAAGTTCGATGATGTGGGTATGGAAATGTCTGAAGAAGTGGACCCCTCAAAATGCTAAGACAAGCATTGGCAAAAGCTCAAGACTCCATTTTTGGTTTAGTGATCAAAGATCACATTGAGTCCATAGGAAAGCCAATACTATTAAGAGGGGATGAGGTTGTGTTAATGGTCTTGTTGCTCAAGTGCTTGGTGATCTAACTCCCTCAACTATCAGCACTATTCACTACTTTACACAAACCCTAACATCTCGGTCACACCGATTTCTCCAACTCAGTCCCACCGAGATGAACCACTTCAGTTGTTTCTCCAAACCCTAGCTTCTCGGTCAAACCGATTCTGAGTTTCGGTCTCACCGAAAAAGGGCTGCCAACCTTCTGTGATCACTTCACATCAATTCGGAATATCCGAGTTTATATTTTCGGTCTCACCGAAATGGCAAACCCTAACCTTTGACTCACTTCGGTCTCACCGAGATGGTATTTTCGGTCCCACCGAAAATCCCAACGTTCACTATATTTGAACTTTCGGTCTAACCGAGTTTTCACTTCGGTCTGACCGAGATTGGTCAAATGTGTGTGTAACGGTTGGATTTTGTGTGGAGGCTATATATACCCCTCCACCCCCTCCTCATTCGTGAGGAGAGCCATCAGAAAGTACCACCACTTCTACCATACACTTTCTGAGAAGTGAACCACCTACCCTTGTGTTGAGATCAAGCCATTCCATTCCTACCATATGAAACTTGATCTCTAGCCTTCCCAAGTTGCTTTCCACTCAAATCTTTCTTCCACCACAGCCATATCAGTGAGGAGAGTTGAGTGTTGGGGAGTTTATCGCTTGAAGCACAAGAGCAAGGAGTTCATCATCATCAACACCGTCTATTACCTTTTGGGGGGTGGTGCCTCCTAGATTGGTTAGGTGTCGCTTGGGAGCCTCCGTCGTGATGTGGAGTTGAACCAAGAAGTTTGTAAGGGCAAGGAGATCGCCTACTTCGTGAAGATCTACCCCGAGTAAGGCTAGTCCTCCGTGGGCGTAGGCCGTGATGGAATAGACAAGGTTGCTTCTTCGTGGACCCTTCGTGGGTGGAGCCCTCCGTGGACTCGCGCAGCCGTTACCCTCCGTGGGTTGAAGTCTCCATCAACGTGGATGTACGATAGCACCACCTATCGGAACCACGACAAAAATCTCCGTGTCACCAAACTGCGTTTGATCTTCTCCACCTCTCTTTTACATGTGCAATTTACTTTCCGCTGCATAAACTCTAGAATTGCATGTGTAGGGTGTTACTTGAACTGATCTTGTTTGTGAAACTGCCAAAAACTTTGCATGATCTAAAGGCAGATTTTTTATATTGTCAAGTAGTCTAATCACCCCCCCTCTAGACCTACTTTCGATCCTACATGGACCAACCAACACAGAACTCAGTTCCTGCGGACGGCTGCAATGAGACAACCCACCATGTACTCCTACATGGCCTCTCGTCGCTACCTTTACCAAATCGTGTTCACACACTTAGCTCTCAACAGTAGGACATGTTCACCACATTCCAATTCATCCCCGATGAATCAGACCTGACACAACTCTAAGCAATAGCAGGCATAACCAGAAAGCATGAATGAGTAGGCACAACATGGCTCAAACAACTCCTACTCATACTAGTGGGTTTCAACTATTTACTGTGGCAATGACGGGTCATGCAGTGGAAAGGGGGTTCAACTACCGCAATAGGTAACCGTTGAAGCGTTGTTGTCCTAATGCAGTATAAGAGAGCAAGAGCGAGAGAGTGGGATTGTATCGGAATGCTCAATGGGGTTTTGCTTGCCTGGCACTTCTGAAGATAACATTGGGTCTTCATCGGTGTCATCGATCACATTGTCGGAACACGTCTACTGAAAAGGGACAAGCATCGGCAAACAAGAGAGAACACAATCAATGCAATGCGACAATATGATGCATGATCATGATATGGCAATATGCTGTTGATTGAGCTAATGCAACTAGCAACCATGTTAAATGAAGTTTGTTTGAACCAAAGGTTCAAATTCAAACTCCATATGTGATTATTTAAATGCCATTAAATTGATTTGACCTGATCAGCAGGTTTAACTTCTTCAAACATGCATGAAAATGCCATAAACAGATTCCTTGAATTTTTCTGATCATTTTTCATATATAAATTATTTTCATCTGAGTTACGGTTGATTTTATATGATTTTTAGAAGTTTGAATATTTTCTGAAATAAATAAATCATTTCTGAGTTATTTAAAATTCCAGAAAACACTTATTGCGTCAGCATGACGTCACTGTGATGTCAGCGGTCAATAGGGGCTGGTCCAGGTCAAACCTGACGTGTGGGGTCCACACGTCAGTGACACAGCAGTTAAACAGGATTAACTAAACTTAACAGAAGATTAAACTAAACTAAATAGGCACAGGGGCCCACATGTCAGTCTCTCAGGGCCTAACTAAGTTTAGTTTTAAACTAAACAAATTAGATAGGGGGCTGACCCCACCTGTCATTGGCTCATAAAACTAAGCACCGTAGTTAGCACTTAATTAACAAACTAAGCTAATTAGTCCAACGCCGGCCCCACATGTGAGTGACAGAGAGGGGGGGTCCAGCCATGGTCAAAGGTGGTCAAACCCACCGACGGCTCGACGCCGGCGAGGCCAAACGCGGCGGCGGTGCTCGGAAATCGCCCTCCGGCGACCAAATCAACGGCTGAGCCCATCTACGAGTAGCTGGAGCTCGCGCGCGTCGATTGGTGCCCTCAGCTTCGCCGGAGGTGGCCTAAAGTGACGGGACGACCTCAGACGCGGCGGCCGACGTTCGGGTGATGAAGGAAACGACGCTACGGACCTCTTCAGGAGCAACGGGTGGGGTTTTGGGGCCTCTGGTGTTGCGCTGAGCTCGTCTGTGTGCTCAGTTGCCGCTCTAGGTGACGATGGCCACGGCTGCAACATCGCCGGCGGCGAGAAGCACATGGCCCCTGGCGGAACCACGGCCTAGGCGAGGGAGCGAGTTTAAAAATGAGGGGAAACGGCATAGGAGCTCACGGCGGGGTCGACGGGGGTCTCAGGAAGCTCGGGGAGGCGCCAACCATCGCGAATTCGACGGTGAGGTCGTCGGCGGCCGGAGGTTGAAGAAGACGAAGACGGCGGCGTTTCGGGGCTTCCGGCGTCGGGCGGCTCGGCGAGGAGGAAGAGAGGGACGAGGCGAAGCTCGTGGGCATGCTAGAAGGGCGAGGCGGCAGCGGTGGTATGCGTGCGGCGAACGGCGGCGACGGCCGTGTTCGGTGGGGGGAAACGAAGGAGGGGGGAACGTTCTGGGGAGAGAGGGAGAGGTGCAGGGGGGGTCCAAGGGGTGCGTGGCGTCCGTGGAGGCCTCTAGAGGGGTCGAGACGCAGGCAGGCGGCCTGGAGGTGGCCGTCGTGTGGCCACGCGTGGCGAGCACACGCCCTCCATCCTTCTGTCACGAGGAAGACGACAGGGGAGGGCCAGTTGGGCTGGGCCGAAACTACTGGGCCACCAGGTAAGTGGGCCTCAGGTAAGCTTCTCTCTCTCTCTCTTTTCTTTCTGTTTTCTGTTATCTATTTCTTTTCTATCTTTGTGGCTTTTCTAAAAATGCTTAGGCACTTTCAAAAATCACCAAACTGCTCATGCCCACTGTTTAGCATATAACCAACATGGAACATTTCAGTTTAGGATTATTTGGACATTTAGAATAATTAGTAGCATTTAAATGCCCAAATGCAAATACTTTAAGATTTAATTCAAAAATCCAGAATGGTCCAAGAAATAAGTGCAACATTTTTGGCAGAGGTTTTTAATCAATCCAAAAATGATGAACTTTTCCCAAGGGCATTTTGGGTTTATTGAAAAAGATTTTAATTTGACCCTAGTTGAATTCATTTAGTGCTAGGGTTTGAACATCCCCATTTCAATTTTAAACAAGATTTTAAACATGATGCATAGGCAAAAACTATCCTAGGGCAAAGTAAAGCTAGGGATGTGACATCGGGGTCCTGACAGCATTGGTATCAGAGTCTGACTGCCTGTAGGATTAGCAAGCCAAACTGGTCGAAGTTGTGTCTAGAAACTCTTTAGTTATATAAGGGAATTGATTGTGGAAGGGAACGTAAGGCTCTTTTTACTCCTTTACCTTATGACCTTCTGATCTGAGTCACCTTCTTCTATTCCACGGGGATTAAGAACTAGGATTCTCATTCTATTTATCAGGATCACGTTATTGTGGATTCAACCCTCAGTTCAGTTTCTACTACCTCTGTTTGTTCAACTGTTGGTCTTAGAACCTTGACATTATGATGTTAAGTGGATATGCTACCCTTTTTGCTTGGATCTCAAAAGTATTTTCGAGCATTTGCAGCCGTTATGCTGTCCGAGTCATCCCAGGTTTCTAAATAGTCTGATGCATTTGCAAACCATTCCTATCTGTTCTTAATGTCCTTTTAGGCCAGATTAACCACACTAGTCGGTGTGTTGAGGCACTCTGTTACCTCGACATATATGTTGGACTTATTATTATGACCCTAGGTGTCTTAGAATATCACCAGTAATCTAGCAATGCTTTATATTCTCAGTGTGATGATTCGGGCCATTATTCTCGAAAGCATCTCGTGATGCCATTTAGTTAGTAAGCATTCTACTCCTGGGTTCTTGAACCCAAGATTCTTTCTACCTACTTCATGTTGGTAGTATTTGCTCGTCCCTTTAGGATATTAGTAACCTTGTGATAGCCCTCGAGGTCCGTGGTATATCCTTTTTCCAAATACCATGAACCATCATGGCAGAAGTTCTTCTGAACCAAAAGATCACAACCCGAGTGCTTTTGAGTAGTACTCCATTCATATTGTGACTCTGCCAATTCTATCTTTCTGCATGGGTTATCCGGAAGAAATATGTGGAACTCGTTCGACGTACTAACCTATGCATCTACAACTCAGACAATCATATGTTCCCCAAGTTGGTCCCCTTTAGTTATATTTCGATCCTCGTCTATCAATTGATAGTCAGGAGTAGTCGTGCACTTGTGTTCATCGATGCCTTTTACTCTTGTGGTCCGTCAAGCCATTCTATTCTGGAATGACTAGGAGAAACAAACTCCAGTACCTTATCCATATCCAGGATTGGGTCAAAGAAGTTGTACTTCGCAGGTGAAGAATGCTAATCCAGCTTCTAATATGTTCTATCCTGGAGTATTACCATCCTTATGTCAAGAATGTCATGGGAATTGCACAACCTCCTATGAACTCTTGATACAGTGATACTTCTCGCCATTATCGCTCATTCCTCGGTCTCTGTGTTATTGTAACCGGAATACCGACAAGTAAATTGTGATGTGTGAAATCAATACTCCTAGCAACTCTGTTGCTTGGTAGTTAAATGGACAATAACCTCATCCTTAGCGAGTTGATTATTGAATCATCACCCTAAGGTTGATCGTGCTACCTAGTCCACTTTCCTGGTGCACTCCTTGATTGATGAGTTAGGATTTTGTTAAGTCCTTGCTCATTTGATCATATTGTCTTGCCTTGAAAAGCAAGATTGTTCTCGAGCTTAGTAACATATCGGTGGTTCGTGATTTTCCGAATATCTTCTCGGAAGTATTACCAGGTTGTTCCCTGACCGCTATGTTGAATTCGTGATCAAGTTGGTTTTCTTGTAAACCACCCCTTCTCCGAGAATCTGTATTGGATACCCTGAACTAGTTGGTTAAGCTAAACAACAACTTGGAGAGTTGGAAGATAAAAGCTTGCCTGACTTAGTTCCTTCCAAGGGATATCTTTTGTGTGTGTGTTGAGGAAAGATGATATCTTGATCGGTTGATCCTTGTGAACAATTGTTGGATCTATTACCTTGTCCAAAACCTTGACTTGAGTGTGGGCTATCGTCAAGTCAAATCAGAACCAATGGTATTCGTAATGTTGCCTTACTCGTGGATGTCCCTCAAGCATACCTCATTACATATATTAGTCTGACCAATGCTATCACTTTGTTCACATAGTTATGGAATTCCATTTTATGGAAGCCTTGATGAATTGTTGTTGAGCCCATCGACGACATGTTTATCCTCTCCATGATTCATGTTGAACATTAACGTTAACATTGGGAAGTTTTGTAAGCATCATCTTTGTGTTAGCTCATGAAGTAGATGTCTTGATGTAAGAAGTGGCTTCCCCTAATTCACGAGTACTTGATGTAAGTTGCCGCCGTGAATTTGAGAAAGCTTGTTTTATTTCCTCTGGAGTCATCCCAAGTCAGTCATGCATACGTGCGAAGTATTCTATGGTCTGATAGACTGATCATCTTCATTCTGTATGTATCCCTAGCACACCAAGCCATTGATAGATTTTTTCAAGGAGAAGAGGTTCCTTCTTAAGAATCATGACTTATGTTAGGACTCCGCTATCCTTGTTGATGGTTCCCCACCTGAACTCGATAGTGTTTTATTGTAAGACTACTACGTGGCCATGCTTTTCCTGGACAACGTGTTCACAGGTACGTAGCAGAACCAGCTCATGTTATGGAGCTTGCTATCGTAGTTCATTCCCGAGAATCTCACAACGCCGTCTCGTCAATTTGTGTTGCAAACTTTCATTTTTCTTTCTAGACTCGATGAGTCTGGAATATCCTGACACCAATCAGAACTGAATCTCAGGTAGACATGATGGTTGGTGCATTTCCCAAGAACTATAATATTGGTCTCTCGATTACCGGTAAAGTGGATGTCGTGGCCAACACACCTAGCCGGAAGACCTATTGTTGTAGTATCTTGATTGAAGAAATTGGCCACCTCCCCATCAGGACTTCATAGGAATTACTCCCTAGTTGTTCCTTATGGACTTTTTGTGCTTCCGAAGTTCGACCCTTACTTGATGGCCATGTTGATGCTTTTAAGCATTGACCGTGGTACCTAGTACACCAAGGAGAACATTAGAAGCGGAGTGCTAAATGTCTCTCGGTCGATCATCCAGATTTTGCCCTTGACTCCGCTAAGATGAAATCTGAGAAGTGTTATCTTCCTTTGGATCTGCATTGTCCATCGCTATTCATCATGGTAGTATGTGGTGTTGCCAGGATCCTTGACACGGATATTGGTAAAACCATGATGAATATGGGAATACTCAAGTTCTTGAGAGCACGCACAAGCACTAGGTGTTATCCTCGACACCAACCGGGATTGCTCCCAGTGCTCTTGGTTATGCTATAACCCCTCAAAAGTAGATTTACTCTCTACTGTTGGGATTCTTCCCAGTTACCAGAATCATTCCCAGCATTTGCATTTTGTTCCCAGCTTGCACCGCCAATGTGCCAATTCTCCATGGATTACCGTTCTCAATCACTGCTGTTCAGGATTATCTTCAGCAATGGACTTGCCATGGGTCCCATCCATTTCCGATGATAACCAAAATCATCCCTTGTGTTGTCTTTAACAAGGTATTCCACATCATCCATTCTGGCCGAGTATGTCATTCTTTCGGACTCCGTCAAACGATCGATTGTGATTTGCCTCCGGCTGGTATAGAGAGTTTCAATGACCTCTATATCAAAAGTAATTCTTTTTGCCACTTAAGGGAATAACTCTACGAGTCACCTTCTCTAAGGTGCCCCGTCTAGTGGTATCGATCACCATCTTCTTAGGTGTGGAATTATTGCCACTAGGTGAACCTTCATCGTTTGTTTCACTCCATTCCCCTGGAGGTGTACTCCGTGTCTCATCTCAAGAGATGTTTCAACGTCTCACTCCAAGAGCTGATCTTGAGTTGCCCGATCTTTCACAAGATCAACTACTGCAGAGTTTCTTTCGTTGTCACTGTGTTGGACAAAGACCTTAAAAGCCAGGATGTCAGGATCAACATGATGCAAGCAATCAACATTCATATGAAGGACAGCTGGATCATGAAGATTGTGTTAGTTAGTGTCCCCTCTGATTTCTTACCCTACGCTCGAATCTCGGGACGAGATTCTTGTTTAGTGGGGGTGAGTTGTCACAGCCCTAGACCAGCCCTTGCCTGCCTTGCTTGGTCTTGGTGTGCATCATGTTTAAATTTCTCAGAAACTGGAAATGGGGATGTTCAAACCCTAGCACTAAATGAATTTAACTAGGGTCAAATTAAAATCTTTTTCAATGAACCCAAAATGCCCCTTGGAAAAGTTCATCATTTTTGGATTGATTAAAAACCTCTGCCAAAAATGTTGCACATATTTCTAGGACCATTCTGGATTTTTGAATTAAATCATATCTTACTTGCATTTGGGCATTTAAATTTTATATATTATTTTAAATGCTCAAATAATCATAAACTAAAATGTTTACTGTTGGATTTATTCTAAACAGTAGCCATGCTTGGTTTCATGATTTTTGAGTGTGCCTAAGTGTTTTTAATAAAGCCCAAAACAAAGTAACAAAATAGAAAACAGAAACAATTAAAGAAAAGAGCAAGACATAGACTAACCTAGCCTTACCAGTTGCAGCCCAACACTGTAGCCAGCCCAGCCCACCACCACACCCCCCTCTGTCGTCTTCTCCCCCTCGCCCCGAAGCAGCTGCGTGCCCGGCATGCCGCAGCCACGCCACCACCTCCTTCCTGCCTATCTGCCTCTCCCCGGCCCCTCTAGCGACGCCCGGAGATGCCCCAGAGCCACCTCAACCTCTCCCCTCACTCGCTGCTCTCTCCTCCCTCCTCTGTCTGTCTCGCACGCGGCCATCGAGAGGAGCTCGTCGCCGCCGCCCTGAACCACCGCGACCACCGGCCACCGCACGCCTCGCAAACATGCCAAGAAGAATCGCCGGAGCTCCGTCTTCCTATTTCATCGACGTACTCAAGCTGGGGAGCACCGCAATGCCTTCAACGTCGTCGTCTTCAATCTCCAGCACCCCAGATCGCCGGAGATGCCCCGACGTCGTTCGGCCTCCTACGAGCCCACTGAGACGCGAGCTGCAACCTATGTGAGCTCCTCCATCGTTTGCCCCTCCTCCCCATGCCTCTTGATCACCGTAGCCACCGCTTCGACTGAAGCCGAAGCTCGCCGCCGCTCGGGCTGGTCGCCGGCGCCACCCCGGTGACCTTTTGGTCACACCATCAAGTCCAACGAGTTTGTGAGCACTCGTAGAGACCGTAGGCGCAAACCTCAGCTCCTCCCGCGCACCGTTTCGATGAATCCGTCGCCACCAGAGCTTCAGCCGCCGCGGACCTCGTCGCCGGTGCCTCTGCAGGCCTCCCCGCGCCCAGCCATGCGCACCCCTAGATGCGAGCGAGTGAGGGCTTCCTTCTGGTGCTCTCAGCACGCCCAGCCGCTGCCCCTAGCACCACTCCGGCGAGCCGCCGCCGCACTGTGAGGTCACCGGCGCTTAATCCGGCGACGCTGACGTGGCCTAATTAGTTCAGGCACTAATGGCCCCCCCTGGGTCAATGACAGGTGGACCCAAGCCCCTAACTAATTAAGGTTTAGACTTAGTTTAGTGTTTTTTTATCTCTGTCAGTTAGATTGGACACTGACATGTGGGCCCCGGGCCCACTGACAGTTTAGTTAGTATTAACTTAAGGCTAACTAACCCTGTTAGTTAGATGTGTCACTGACACGTGGGGCCCAGACTCTGTTAACCTTTAGTTTAGTTTTAAAACGTTTAGTAAGCCCTGAGAGACTGACCAGTGGGACCCACTGGTCAGGTTTGACCCGAACAACCCCTGTTGACCTGCTGACGTCAGCATGTGGTCATGCTGACGCAGTAAAGTGTTTCTGGATTTTAAAATAAATCTTAAATGATTTATGAATTTCAGAAAATATCCAAACTTCTAAAAATCACAGAAAATAATCTATAACTCCAATGAAAATAATTTATATATGAAAAATGATCAGAAAAATTCAAGGAATCTATTTATGGTATTTTCATGCATGTTTGAAGAAGTTCAACCTGCTGATCAGGTCAAATCAATTAAATGGCATTTAAATAATCACATATGGAGTTTGAATTTGAATCTTGGATTCAAACCCACTTCATTTAACCTGTTGCTAGTTGCATTAGCTCAATCAACAGCATATTGCCATGTCATGATCATGCATCATATTGTCGCATTTCATTGATTGTGTTCTTTCTCTGTTGCCGGTGTTTGTCCCCTTTCAGTAGACGTGTTCCGACGATGTGATTGATGACACCGATGAAGACCCAATGTTATCTTCACAAGTGCCAGGCAAGCAAAACCCCCATTGAGCATTCCGATACAATCCCACTCTCTCGCTCTTGCTCTCTTTACTGATTTAGGACAACAACGCTTCAACTGTTACCTGTTGCGGTAGTTGAACCCCTTTCCACTGCATGACCTGTCATTGCCACAGTAAATAATTGAAACCCACTAGTATGAGTAGGAGTTGTTTGAGCCATGTTGTGCCTACTCATTCATGCTTTCTGGTTATGCCTGCTATTGCTTAGAGTTGTGTCAGATCTGATTCATCGGGGATGAATTGGAATGTGGTGAACATGTCCTACTGTTGAGAGCTAAGTGTGTGAACACGATTTGGTAAAGGTAGCGATGAGAGGCCATGTAGGAGTACATGGTGGGTTGTCTCATTGAAGCCGTCCTCAGGAACTGAGTTCTGTGTTGGTTGATCCATGAAACAGCTACTACCACACATTGGGATCCTTAATTGCCTCTCTCGACTTATTAATCAACATGATCTCTGTCCAGGAGTTGCAATTAGTTTCTGGTGTCTGTAGTTTACTGGAGGTCGTGCGCAGCGCTGACCCTCGGGGTGGGCTGTGACACGGCAGGTATGTGGCACGGTGTACCGATCGCCCGTTTGGTGATGCGGGAACCCTGTACACATCGTTTGGGGCCGTGAGCGACACCCCGGCCGGATCTCCCCACGGATGGAACCCAAATAGGCGATAAACCTGGGCGAGAGACTTGTGTGGTTAGTCAGGTCGTGGCCGACACCTTCGCCAGGCTTCCGCTTGAAGGTTGCCGAGATACATGACGTGTACATGGCGGTAAGTGGCGAGAGCGTGTGTGAAGAAGTACACCCCTGCAGGGTTATATACATGATCTATTCGAATAGCCGTGTCCGCGGTAATGGACTTCTGGGTTGCCTATTACAGTTCATAGACAAGTGAAAGTGGATACTCTAAAACACGCAAGATAAGCGTGAGTGCTATGGAAGGCCTTCTCGTAGGGAGACGGGAGCGGATCCATAGTGGTGTATTGATTGGTGAATATGTGGACTCGTGTGCGCCACCTCAAAAGAGTTACTTGCAATCGTAGTTCAGGATAGCCATCGAGTCAAAGCTGGCTTGCTGCAGTCAAACACCACCACTCCTTTGTTGATACTGATGCATATTTAGCTAGTTCTGATGTAAGTCTTGTTGAGTACCTTTGTACTCACGTTTGCTTAATTATGTTTTTGCAGAGAGACTTCAGTCTCGCTAGTGGTTCCGAGTGGACTTCGACGTTTAGCTTGTTACCTCAGCTACGATCTTGTACCCTTGGGAGGGTCTTGTAGATAGTCAGGCTTCTCAGCCTTTTTCATTTGTAGTTGTCTGTACTCAGACATGTTATGCTTTCGTTGCATGTATGCTCTGCATGTTGGGTCATGTGACCTCTGTTTGTAATAAATGCTATGATGGCTCTTCCGGGCCTTTATCTATATGAGTTGTTGAGTTATGTTGTGATGCCATGTTGTACAGCACATACCTGCATGTTATGCGTACGTGTAATGTGTATTGCTATGTGTGGGATCCGACACCTAGTTGTTTACCCTTGGTAGCCTATATTACAGGGAAATGTCTCCTAGTGCTTCCACTGAGCCTTGGTAGCTTGCTACTGCTCCGGAACACTTAGGCTGGCCGGCATGTGTCCTTCTTCGTTCCTGTGTCTGACCCTTAGGGGAAATGTCACGCGTTGATCCTTTAAGTCCTTGTAGCTTGCTACGACTTGGGTTCATACGTTGATGACCGACACGTTCGTTGCTGGGTCATGTATGCATGTCTCTGTAATCTAGTGCCACTTTTGGTTTATAACTAGTCATGTCGGCCCGGGTTCTCTGTCATATGGATGCTAGCGACACTATCATATACGTGTGCCAAAATGCGCAAACGGTCCCGGGCCAGGTAAGGTGGCACCCGTTGGGGATACCGTGCGTGAGGCCGCAAAGTGATATGATGTGTTACAGGCTAGACCTGTGTGACTTAGAATCGGGGTCCTGGCAATTGAAGCGGTCGAGGACGTCTCGCGACGCAACAATCAACGCACCGCCACCTCCGGGGGTCCAGCCTGGCGGCGCCACAATGGTGGCCTCATTCTCCGGCGACGACGAGCTGGCGGCGCCAGCCTCTACTCGCCGCGGCGCTGAGACCGCCCTCGCAGGACGCGGACGGCGGGGGCTCGGGGGGCTGGCTGCGGGCCTGCCACCAGCACGCCTCCTGCCGGCGGCACCTCTGCTCCCACGGGCCGGCTGTCCTGCGTCCCAGCAGGCGGCGTGAGAGGGGTCACCGCTGTCTCCATGGAGGCGCGGCCGTCTCCTTCATTGTTGAGAGCCGGTTGCTCGTCAGCAGCCGGCACTTGGATGGGCGGCTCAAGAGAGCCCATGTCCTGGGGGTTGGCGTGGTGCGCCAGCTGCTGGAGGCCCGCCTCCTGCTCCTGGACTTGGGCGGCGGCGTCCGCCTGGGCCTTGGTGGGTCCCTTAGCCTTTGACTTGGCAGCAGCATCAGCATCCGCCCGCTCCCGGGCCGCGGCCTCCTGCTCCTCGCGCGCCTCACGGGCGTTTCTCTCCGTCGCCTCCCGGAGCGCGGTGGCAGGGTACACGTAGCGTGGCGCAGGGGGGACATCCATGCCCCCGACCACAGAGCCCACAGGCGCCCGCGAGAGAGAAAGCGGGGCGCTATTCAGGCATTCCCAAGAAGGTAGCAAATCAGCCACGAAGGGGGCGAAGGAATAAGTTGAATGCGAAAAGAAAAGAGAACGCGGTACTTACTCGGACACAACTGGCCTAGGTTTGGGAACCCTAGGAAGGACCGCTTTGGCGGCCGCCTCCTGGCGTTTGGTGGCGGCAGCCGACAGCCGTAGCTTCTTGGGCTTGCTGCCAGTCGGCCCGGCACAAGACCGGCACTTCACGCCGCCGGCTGTGGTCGACGGCCCCGCCTGGTGGCTGCCGCGCCCAGGCGGGTCCGCCTCTCGGATGCGAGCTGGCACCTCCTCCTCCTCGTCGTCATCGTCCAGCCAGTTCTCGATGCCGCCTTCTAGCGGGCCGTCTGCTGGCTGGCACCCGCCGCCTATTACCTCCTCTTCCTCCATAGCGGCGGCCCCAAGATCGGGTTCGCTCGTATAGCTCTGGGAGCTGTCTGGTTCCAGGGGTGGCCCGGCTGGTCAGAGCCCGGCTTTGGCTGGCTGGGGAAGATTTGCAGGCGGCACAAGGGTCGGGCGGCTGGGACAGGCGGAGAGAGAAGAAAGAAGAATAAGGAAAGAGAGAGCTCACCGCAGGCGGCTGGTTGTTGCGGCTATATGGCGGCTTGCCAAAAGCATAGCCCGAGTCGGAGAGCTTGTAGTTAAAGACAGAGTTTACCAAGTAGGCCACCTCCTTGTATGGCATCGAGTTGGTGCAGGTCCGGCTCGGGTCCCGGCGCCCGCTCATATCACAGATTAGATGCGGGCGGGACTGGAGCGGCAGCACCCGGCGCTCCGCGAAGGTGAGCAGGAGGTCTGAGAACACCAGGCCTTTGTGGTCCCTCATCTCCTAGAGGCGCTGCATGGCGATGGAGGCCCCTTGTGTGAGGGAGACGGGCCGGGTCCTCCAGGTGTCGCGGTGCTTGGCAGGCGGGCCGGGTACCCAGTCCGGCAGCCCGATGAAGTCCTTCGCCGGGTCGACGTTGGAGACGTAGAAGTACGTCTTCTGCCACGGCTTCGCCGAGTGCACGAGAATAGGCAGCGGGAAGTAATTCTTGGACCCGTTGCACTTCACCGCGATGCATCCACCGCACTGGGCCGCCAAGCCCTGGATCGCGGTACCGAGCTTCATATAGAAGAGCTCGGTCCACGGCTCCATTGTGGGGAGTATTCCGAAGTATGCTTCGCAGAGGAGACGAAGGCGGACAGCGTCACCACCGTGTTCGGCGTGAGGTGGTGGGGCTGGATGTTGAAGAACTCAAGGAAGGAGCGGAAGAAGCCGCTAGCGGGGAGCCCGAAGCCGCACGGGAAGTGCGAGCGGAAAATGACCCGCTCGCCAAACCACGGCACCAGCCTGATCTCCGCCACCGGCGCCAGGCGCACGGCAACCTTGTCGGCGGGGGGAAATCGCCGAGCGGCAGAGGTAGTGGGTGTGCTCCTCAAGGACCTCGCTGCCGTCCCATTAGCCGGAGTGGTGGACTGGCGCTCCGGCAGCCATGGCTCACGACGGTGGCTCGCTCCGACGGAACGCTGCGGGCGACAGTGGCAAGGAGCGCGAGGAAGAGCAATTTAGAAGAAGAGAATGGAACGTGGTGTGTGCGCGAGCGGCGCTAACCCCCTTCCCCGGGCCTAATTATAGGCTTGGGGCAACGAAGCCGAGGGTACGGGGCGTGGGATTAACTGCTCCACGCCCTGCACGATCCCCACCTTTTTCGCGCCTAATCGGCGCGCATTAGATGCGCGTGGGGAGGGCAATCGATTGCCTCTGCCACATTAGATCCATGCGTGGACCAAGGCCCTGTAGTGGCGGGGGGCAGCCCGTTGATACGTCCCGTCGCGCGCGTGGGCTGGTAGGCTGATGCAACAGGGCGACGACGTGTGGAGTGCCGCCAACGGTCGGCAGACACACGCTGCAGCCTGCCGTCCAGACGGTATCTTCTTCCCGAAGACTCGAAGACAGAGGCCCGGCTGCCAGAAGCCGGCCCTTTCCAGAGGACGGACAAGCAATGCTAAACCTTACTTGGAGAGGGAAGCTGTTGGAACCCCGCAGCCCCAATCGCGGCCACAGAGTCCCACCAGCTTCGGGGACTACTGTCGGAGATATTGACCACGTGTGTCCTCATCGACCACACATAGTATTTCAAGAGAAATGGGGGCCGCCTGTCACCCCCCGACCGCCTGCTCATTGGACCGCCTCCTGGGGTAGCTAAACCCAGGAGCCGGCTGCCAGCAGGCGGCAAGGGCATGAACAGGCGGCAGCCTCACAGCCAGCATCCAGAAGATGGCCCCACGCCTCCACCTCGGGACGCGTGCTGGGGAACCACGACAAGGCTAAGGCATGGCTACAGTTGAGCATGTCCTTAGAGAATCTATAAGGGTGTGGCTATAGTGAGGACGTATCTTATGTCGCCTATTTAGCGGCGTATGACTGTAGCCATGCTGCCAATGACCAAGCCTCAGTCAGAGGAGGCCACGATCCCACTACCCACAGGCGGCAGAGCCAGCAGGCGGCTGGCCCCACCGGCCAGTGGGTGAACAAGAACCAGGCGGCCCCTGGCAGGCGGCCAGGGAGACAGTCCGCCTGGTAGCAGGCGGCTCACCATGCCCTAGAAGTCTGAACCTCATCAAGATGACAAGACACGACGTGGTGGCAGCGTGCGGTAGGAGGCGGTGGCACTGTAGCCATTTCCCTCCTGACGATGCTGTCGTCAGCAGAAGAGCGCCTACAGTGAAAGGCAATCACGAGGGCCCATGGTCGGCGGGCCCCAGCAGACGGGCGGAAAGGCCGGCACCCAAAGACGCTGACAGCTGGGGGTCATTCTGCCTGGATTACTATTATACCCCTGGGGGTAGGCCTATATAAACCCCCAGGGTCCTCCATGAGGAGGGGTTGGACTCTAAGAAGAAGAGAGACATAGCGAGGGATAGGGAGAAACCCTAACCACCATTCCGATTCCCTAGAGCGAAGGTAGAGAGCTAGCCTTGCCCTTCTTCCTCCTATAGACGACTCGGCTCAAGGAACAACCTTGTAGCCACCTTATTAACATTAGTCATGACGCGGAGTCCCCGCAGAGCAGGACTAGGGGTGTTATCTCCATGGAGAGCCCCAAACCTGGGTAAGATTCGTAGGCGTCCTAAGTATCGCCTTATCCTGCTTCCAGGGCCCGGCGACGTTCTATTGTCCCCATGCATGATAAGCCATCCTTTGGCATATGTAGCACCAAAACCCCGACAGCGGTAGGTACATTCGAAGATGTATTTATCCTGTGGTAGTTCGGGCGAGCCGAATGCTTGCCAAAAATGTAGAAAGAAAATGAGAAAAAATAGAAAGTAAAAGACAAGACCTAACTTACAAGGAGGAACAAATTGCTACCGAACTATCCATATAATCGTCGGAGCCTAGCAGCGTTCCACGGGTTCGGCTCAAGGCGGTTGTCCTGTGCATTGCGAAGGCGATAGGCTCCACCGGTGAGTACTTCGTCGATAATGAAGGGGCCCTCCCATTTTGGTTTGAGCTTGTCCTTTTTCTTCTCCGGGAGGTGTAAAACAAGTTCGCCGACGTTGTATGTCTTGGCCCGCACTTCTCTGCTCTGGTATCGCCTGGCCTGTTGTTGATAAAATGCGAAACGGGCTTGCGCTATATCGCGCTCCTCTTCAAGTCCATCTAGGTCATCCTGTCGATCTAGCTCGGCTTCTATCTCCTCATACATGCGCACTCGAGGTGAGTCATGAATAATGTCACAGGGCAGAACAACCTCTGCGCCGTACACCATGAAAAAGGGTGTATATCCGGTCATACGATTTGGTGTGGTCCTGATACATCTCCAACGTATCTACTTTTCCAAACACTTTTGCCCTTGTTTTGGACTCTAACTTGCATGATTTGAATAAACTAACCCGGACTGACGCTGTTGTCAGCACACCTGCCATGGTGTTATTTTTGTGCAGAAATAAAAGTTCTCGAAATGACCTGAAAATCAACAGAGATTTATTTTGGAATATATAAAAAATATCTGCGGAAAGAACCAGACCAGGGGGGCCACACCCTGTCCACGAGGGTGGGGGCACGCCCCCTGCCTCGTGGGCCCCCTGAGGCTCCACCGACATCACCCCGACTCCATATATTCATTTTCGGGAGAAAAAATCAGAGAGAAGGAATTATCGCATTTTACGATACGGAGCCGCCGCCAAGCCCTAATCTCTCTCGGGACGGCTGATCTGGAGTCCGTTCGGGGCTCAGGAGAGTGGAGATCGTCGCCATCGTCATCATCAACCTTCCTCCATCACCAATTCAATGATGCTCACCGTCGTGCGTGAGTAATCCCATCGTAGGCTTGCTGGACCGTGATGGGTTGGATGAGATTTACCATGTACTCGAGTTAGTTTTGTTAGGGTTTGATCCCTAGTATCCACTATGTTCTAAGATTGATGTTGCCATGACTTTGCCATGCTTAATGCTTGTCACTAGGGCCGAGTGCTATGATATCAAATCTGAACCTATTATGTTTTCATGAATATATGTGTGTTCTTGATCCTATCTTACAAGTCAATAGTCACCTACCATGTGTTATGATCCGACAACCCCGAAGTGACAATAATTGGGACCACTCTCGTTGATGATCGTAGTTTGAGGAGTTCATGTATTCACTATGTGTTAATGCTTTGGTCCGGTACTCTATTAAAAGGAGGCCTTAATATCCCTTAGTTTCCAATAGGAACCCGCTGCCATGGGAGGGTAGGACAAAATATGACATGCAAGTTCTTTCCCATAAGCATGTATGACTATATTCTGAATACATGCCTACATTACATTAACGAACTGGATCTAGTTCTGTGTCACCCTATGTTATAACTATTACATGAGGAATCGCATCTGACATAATTATCCATCACTGATCTGATGCCTACGAGCTTTTCACATATTGCTTGTTGCTTATTTACTTTTCCGCTGCTGCTGTTACAATCACTACAAAACTACCATCACTACTTTTGTTACCATTACCATTACTTCCATATTACTTTGCTACTAAATTACCTTGTTGCAGATACTATGTCTTCTAGGTATGGTTGAATTGACAACTCAACTGCTAATTCTTGAGAGTATTCTTTGGCTCCCCTTGTGTTGAATCAATAAATTTGGGTTGAATACTCTACCCTCGAAAACTGTTGCGATCCCCTACACTTGTGGGTTATCAAGACTATTTTCTGGCGCCGTTGCCGGGGAGCATAGCTATATTCTTTAAGTCACTTGGGAGCATAGCTATATTCTTTAAGTGCGGAAAACCTCTTGTTAGTCCAAGTATAAGGAGGCTGTTTTACAAGATCGCAGAAGATATGAATTGTGTAAACCCACGTCAAAGCAACCACGTTGTTTCATAAGCAGGGGTACTTTTTCAATAGCCTACATTATGATATTCAGATGTCCCATACAAAAGTCAGGTCAAACCAAACCATCATTAACGAGAAATGATCATTCAGATTATTAGTTGTGTTCCTGTAGATTTCATTTTTAAGATATATATATTACCTAGTGGTAGGAGCTTGGGCTCTACCAGGTCTAGGGCGAAGCTTATACGGGAAGGAGGGAGGAAGGCGAGCGCGCGGCTGTCGGCAGCGAGCCGCCGTGGCACGCGGAGGGAGATGCGGCGGTGGTGGTAGGTGCAGCTAGGGTTAGGGTTCCGGCTCCTCTGGGAGCCGGGCAATAGAATGTGTCTTATTGCTTAATTCTCAAAGAGTTTTACAACTACTCCCTCCATTCCTAAATATTTGTTTTTCTAGACATTTAAATGGACGGCAACATACAGATGTATGTAGACATATTTTAGAGTGTAGATTCACTCATTTTGCTTCGTATGTAGTCACTTGTTGAAATCTCTAGAAAGACAAATATTTAGGAACGGATGGAGTAGTATATATAACCATGATGGAAATAAAATAGAAAACTTGCGGGCTAAGCCCCTAACTAAACCTCCCCGGTGGGCCTCCTACGAGCATAAGTATGCCCAATCATAACATCTCCCCCAGCCTGCGCTAATAGCTCGTCCTTGAGCTGGAACTCTGGGTAGTGCTGGCGGAACTCGTCGCGTTGCTCCCAAGTAGCGTCCTCCTCTGGAAGTCCAGCCCACTGAATCGGCACATACCACACCCCGCGACATAGTTGGGCATTCAACACCTTCTCCGGTCCCGGAAGGAGGCGTCCGTCGGAGGTCGGAGTCAGCGCTCGAGGGGCCGGAGGTGGCTCCCCACAGAAGGGCTTCAGCAGCCCCACATGGAAGATGTCGTGGTTGCAGGCACCAGCTGGAAGCTGAAGACGGTAGGCCACCTTCCCGATGCGCTCCAAGACAGCAAAGGGCCCGACGTAGCGAGGACCCAGCTTGCGCTTTGCGCGTGGGTCCAGTGACTGCGTAGAGCGATGAAGGAGACGCGGCCACACCCAATCACCCACCACGAACTCCGCCACACGATGGTGGTCGTCGTAGTAGTGCTTGGCCAACTGTCGGGCCTGAAGAAGGCGTTGCCGGACCTCGGCAAGCATCTCATCACGGTGCCGCATAAGATCACCGGCCACTCCGTCCGAGCCGTCGTCGGATCAACCGGTAGTATGGGTGAGGGCGGCCTGCCGTAGACCACCTCAAATGGAGTGGCGCGCAGGGCGGAGTGATAGGAGGTGTTGTAGCAGTACTCCGCCCATGATAGCCAATCCACCCAAGCGCGAGGACGATCACCTGTGACACAACGCAAATACATGGCAATCACCTTGTTGACAACCTCGGATTGTCCATCCGTCTGAGGATGGAAGGCCGTGCTCAGGCGGAGATTTACGCCCACCAACCGGAAGAGATCACGCCAGACATGTCCGGTGAACACCGGGTCCCGATCGCTGACGATTGAAGTGGGAAACCCGTGGAGGCGGACAATACCGTCGAATAAGGCACGAGCCACAGATGTAGCAGTGTAGGGGTGACTGAGCGCGATGAAGTGAGCATACTTGGAGAAGCGGTCAACCACCGTGAGAATGACCGATTTGCCGCCCACCTTGGGGAGGCCCTCGATGAAGTCCAGGGAGATATCCGCCCAGACCTGAGATGGCACCTCCAAGGGCTGGAGCAGACCAGCCGGCTGTAGTGTCTCCGTCTTGTTACGCTGGCACGTCGCACAAGACCGTACCTAGTCGCAGACCAGGGCCCAATCACCTGGGATGTAGAAGTTGGCGCGTAGACAATGGAGGGTTTTCTGCACACCCTCATGGCCCGCCGAGTGGGCTAGCAGCAGCACCTGGTGACGGAGATCATCGTGCGCCGACACGAAGACCCTACGCCCATGAAGGAGCAACCCGTCGGCGAGGCGCCACGGCTCCTCCAGCTCACCTGCAGCCAGTTGCTGCTGAAGGAGGAGCATGTCTGGCGCGGCCGCAGTCGCCCGGCGGATGTCGGTGAAGAGGGCGAAAGTAGGCCCCGAGCGTATGCAGAGTGCCGTCCCCTTGAAGTCGCCGACGGCTGTGTCGTGGTCGGCGTCGGGGCGAGACAGGTCGTCGGCCACGGTTAAGGCGCCCCGGTCTAAACTCGACGATGAAGTCGAAGCCAAAGAGCTTGCTGATCCACTGATGTTGCGGCATGGTCGAGAGCCTCTGGTCCAACAAGAACTTGAGGTTGTAGTGGTCAGTGCGAATCCGGAAAGACCGGCCCACAGATAGGGCCGCCAATGGCGCACTGCCTGCACCAAGCCAATGAGCTCTCGCTCATAAGCCGCGAGGTTAAGATGGCGCGCGGCGAAGGGCCTGCTGAAGAAAGCGAGGGGTCCATCGCCCTGATGAAGGACGGCGCCGAACCCCGCACCGGAAGCGTCGCAGTTCACGATGAATGGCCGGTCGAAGTCCGGCATCTGAAGGACGGGGCCTCGAACGCCATGGTCGCCTCCTCATCCCAGGCAAAGGCGCCGCGGCATAGCAGGCACGTGAGTGGAGACGCGATGAGGCCGAACTCCCGGATAAATTTCTAGTAGTACCCCGCGAGGCCAGAAATCCGCTAAGAGCCCGCAGTGAATGCGGGGTCGGCCAGGCAGCGACTGCCGCCACCTTGTCCGCGTCCATGGCCACCCCCTTGGCTGAGATGACGTGGCCGAGGTAGGCGACGGAAGGCATCCCGAACAAGCACTTCGAGCGCTTAAGATGAAGATGATGCGCTCAAAGCTCGCTGAAGACGATGGCGACGTGCTGAAGGTGCTCCGCCCATGATGTGTTGTAGATAAGAATATCATCAAAGAAAACAAGCACAAACTAGCGCAAGTAGGGGCGAAGGACGTCGTTCATTAGAGCCTGAAAAGTCACCGGTGCATTGCAGAGACCAAACGGCATGACCAAGAACTCGAAGTGGTCGTGATGAGTCCGAAATGCCGTCTTGGCAATACCATCTGGGTGCATGCGCACCTGGTGGTAACCCGACTAGAGATCGAGCTTGGTGAAGAAGCGCACCCCATGTAGCTCATCCAGGAGCTCATCGACCATCGTGATAGGGAACTTGTCCTTACGTGTCAGGGCATTAAGGGCGCAGTAGTCGATGCAGAAACGCCATGTGCCATCCGATTTGTGGACGAGGAGGACCAGCGCGGAGAACGGTGATGTGGATATCCGGATGATGCCCGCGGCGAGCATGAGAGCGCACTGCCACTCCAGCTCGTCCTTCTACAGCTGCGGATAGCGGTATGGCTGGACTACCACCGGCGCCGAGCCCGGTAGGAGATGAATGTGGTGATCATATGCTCGGGCTGGCGGGAGGCCCCGTGGCTCGTCGAAGAGGTCGCCGTGCTGCTGCAGCATGTGATCCAACAGTGGGTGCTCGGCCTCGGTGGTGTCCACCGCCAGCTGAAGGGGTGATGTCGCCGGGGCAGTGCCCCCAACGTCCTCCCACCGGATGCGGCGACCGAGACGCCAGAAGGTCATCGTCAGGGCGTCGAAGTCCTAGAGGATGGGACCGAGGGTCCGCAGAAAGTCGATGCCAAGGATGAAGTCGAAGCAGCCCAAGTCGATGCCGGCGCACGTGATGGTGAAGTGTTCATCGCCGATGGTGATGGGCACGTTTCGTGCGAGCCCATGACACCAGAGACGATCGCTGTTGGCCACGGTGACCCGAAGGTGTTCCCCGCCTATCGGCTGTAGCGCTAAGCGATGCATGGTAGACTCGGGCAGGAAGTTATGTGTGGAGCCCGTATCAACGAGGGCCGCCAGGCGCTCGTCGTGAACCATCATGGCCAAGAGCATGGTCCCCTCGTCGCGGATGCCGGCGAGCGCATGGAGCGAGACCATGAGTGCTGCTGCCTGGGTGGCCACGGGTGCGGCCTCGGTAGCCGCCGGGGACGGCAATGCGTCGATCCCATCGGTCGAGGCATCGTCCTCGATGTAGTCGGCCGTCTACAAGTAGAAGAGGCGTGGGCAGACATGGCCCGACGCATAGGGCTCATCACAGTTATAGCAAAGCCCCTGGCGCCGACGCTCCAGCTGCTCCGCCGGAGTGAGACGACGGAAGGGCCGCGTCGCGGCCGGGGTGGTAGTCACCGGAGCGACCGGGGGTGGTCAGCCCTACGCCGGGGGTCGTCTGGCGGCCTGTTGGCCTCCTCGGGCCGGGGCTGCCTGCTGCATGGCCTGGGCGCGACACTCGAAGGCGCGGGCGTAATACATGGCCGTTTAGAGATCTTGGGGTCCCCGAAGCTCCACGTCCACGCGGATGTGATCCGGAAGTCCATCGACGAAGAGGTCGGCCCGCTGCTGGGCCGTCACGCCCGACGCGTGGCATGCCAGGGCCTGGAAACGGTCGGCGAAGTCCTGCACCGTGGAGGTGAAGGGGAGGCGGCCTAGCTCTGCCAGGCGGCTCCCGCGGATCGGTGGCCCATAACGAAGGAGGCAGAGCTCGCGGAAGCGCTCCCAAGGGGGCATGCCGCCCTCGTCCTGCTCGAGGGCGTAGTACTAAGTCTGTGCTGCGCCACAGAGGTGGTAAGAGGCGAGCCAGGTACGGTCCGAGGTGAGGGTGCGCTGCCCGCGAAAGAACTGGACGCACTGGTTGAGCCAGTTGAGGGGGTCCTCCGTGCCGTCATACGTGGCGAAGTCAATTTTGGCGAACCGCGGCGGTGTCTGGGTTGGAGCGCCGTGGCCGACTGGCTCACAGGTGCGTAGCAGCGAGGCGGGCGCCGCCTGGTTGGAGTACCCCGGGTACGGGCCCGCGAAGCCTGATGGCCCGTCGAACTGCAGGGACGGAGTCGGCTGTTCTAGAGCCGTGGTGTAGACCGGTGGTGGCGAAGACCCGGCCGCCCAAGAAGGTAGTGGCGACGGGGATGGAGGAAACCGGACCTGGTGTATCGGCAGGCCGTCCTGTGCGGACGACGGCAGTCCGGAGCTGGGTGGCGCCTGGAGCAGCAGCGGCTGCTCTTGAGGTGGGGCGGACGCGGCGGTTGACGTGGTGGCAGACGTCGGCCACGGCGGCCAGAGGGGAGCCGCGGCTAGGGGCAGCTGCAGGTGGAGCAGCGGCGGGGGCGGCCGCGGGAGTCGCCGGAGGCCGCCTGGAACGGCGGCTACCCCACCTGGAACGGCAGCAGCGGCGGCCCGCCGATCACAGAGGCGCCCTGGGACGGCCACGGTAGCGCAGGGTGGCCTTAGGCGGCGGCGGCCGCCGCTGGCGGGGGTGCGGGTGGCCCGGCCAGGTACAGGCGGATGCCCTGGACGGCCGTCACGAGGTCCCGCAGGGTGCTGGTGACTTCTTCCGACGTGAAGACGGCGGAGGATGGCGCAGCGGTGGTGACCGGGGCCGGCAGTGTTGGGGAGCCGACGGTGGCGGTGGTCACCGGCGCGGCGGTGGTGGTTGGCAGCGGCGGCGGTGGTGAAGACATGATCGATCCCGAGTCTCTGGATACCAAATTGGTAGGAGCTAGGGCTCTACCAGGTCTAGGGCGAAGCTTATACGGGGAGGAGAGAGGAAGGGGAGCGCGCGGCTGCCGGCGGCGGGGCGTCGTGGCGCATGGAGGGAGATGCGGCGGCGGTGGAAGGTGCGGCTAAGGTTAAGGTGCCGGCTCCTCTGGGAGCCGGGCAATAGGAGCCGGGCAATAGAATATGTCTTATTGCTTAATTCTCAAAGAGTTTTACAACTAGTATATATAACCATGATGATGGAAATAAAATAGATAACCTGCGGGCTAAGCCCCTAACTAAACCTGCCCGATGGGCCTTCTACGAGCATAAGTCTGCCCGGTCATAACACCTACACTGCGAGGCATGGGTTGATGCTTGACTGTCGTGGCCCCTTGTTCAACCTCAACATGAGATCAGATTCATAGCTGGCTAAGCGCCTTGGAATCTGGCGCCAACAGTTTTTTTCTCCTATTTTTTGGCAGACCACGCCAACTTGAAATTGTAGTGGAATATTGGATCCCCATTGAGCATGAGATGGCACGATGACTATCCCATCAGGGTTCTGCAATTCCCTCTCACCGATTAACAAATTCTTCTCTACCATTAAGATACCTCTGAAATCTGGAGCTTTCCATTATACACTGAGTGGATCAATAAAATTGTGAAGGTAATACCAAGAATTGCATAAAATTAGTTTCTAGGCTAATTTAAAGGGAAAACATTTGGAGTTGTGCCTCCAGTTCCACAAGTGTTTATGCTCATGTTCTATGCTGCAATTTTGCCGACATGCATACTTCTATATATTTTTAACCAAGACATGCACATGCCTTACAGGGAGCATAAAATTGCATTATATACAACGATAACAAAAATACACCAGCTACATAAATAGTGAATTAGCACTGGTAATCATACTTACTCCCAGTCTAGATACATCCATTTCTGCGACAAGTAATTCCAAACGGAGGGAGTACATAAGAAGCTGTGGAGTTCGGGTTGTTCGGGAGGGGAGTGAAGTCTGATTTAAGCCTTGAGTTTGTAGAGCTCGTCTGAGATGAATCCTCACCTTTAAATCCCTGAAGTCTGTACCCTGTACTTGGTAATCCCGATTGTTTTTAACCTTAAGATCCTATCCAAACAGGAAAAGGGCAGGGATTGGTGGATTAAGCAAAACATGTGTGTGTGGTCTACTTGTCAGTCAGAGAAATAAAGTGTGAGACCCAGCAGGAGAAATAAATAGCAGGATGGAAATGGGAAGAATAGGATATGGACCAGCGAGCAAGATCGAGCTCTGCACCTATTAACCATCGTAGCTAAATAACTTTCGTATGTGTAAACAAAAATATATATCATATATGATTAGTGCATTCTCATTGATTGACTTGCACGCACAACCGGCCACCGCCGCCACGAGAGGGGAATGAAGCTGGCGTTGCAGTGTGGCTCGGGAGTGAGGACAAGGCAGCGTGCATGCCGGGTGGCCGGAAGCCACGGCGACGAAGGATGATTCAGGTAGAATCCATGGGCGTAGCTACCCTAGGAAATGGGTGTATATATGTGCACCCATCAATTTTGGTTTGCACTCTAAGAACATGTAGATACAAGCGTAACAAGAGTATTTTGCATATATCACTTAGTTCTAGTAATTAATTAAGATAGCACTGAGCTTGAATTATGTACAGCCACTTTTGTAAACCTGGCTCCGCCACTAGGAACAGTTGCAGGACGGCGTACTCGACGGCTATAGGCAGGAGCGGGCAAGCGCGGATGCACGACGGGGTACTCGACGGCTTTAGGTAGGAGCGAGCGAATGAACGCGGGTGCACGACGGCGTACACGATGGCTTTAGGCAGCAGTGGGCGAATGAACGCGGGTGCACGACGGCGTAGTCAACGTCGAGCAGGCAGGTCATCGGCCTTGGATGTGGTGTTGAGCCCGTGTGCAGGACATTGGCCTTGAACGCAACGGTCTCGGAGGCGAGAGCGTGCTGGTCGTCGCTCTGGCGTCCCGTCCACGAACTCCCGTTCAACCAGAGAATCCATGTTTCGGTACCTAGACTAATCGTGGGACGAATTGGGCCGCCTGTGGCGCGATGACTCTGAGTTAGCCTTGCAGCCGACCCGGTGGCGCCCCGCTACAGAGAAGAACACTTTTACTTGTAGTACAGCTCGCCTAGCATCCATTAATCCATGCAAATAAGAAAAACATACTTGCATGCGGAGTATCCAACCCAAGCTAAGTCAGCAATCCCAGCTTTTCCTTGCCACCTCATCAAATCCCCTCCTAAAAGAGTGTCAAGGTTATAAACGACCGGGATTACGAAGTACAGGGTATAGATTTCATGGATCTGGAGGTGAGGGTTCATCTCTGACGAGCTCTATAAATTGAAGGTTTAAATCAGACTTCATCCTTCGGGAGGGGGTACATACCAAAGGCACGCTGTACGGCTAACACGTCTTCACCTCATAAGGAAACCGTGATGTTTCCATGAGTATGCCGACAAACATGCCGACCACAGTACCATTCGGTGTAAATTAAAGATTCTAAACTGTTTCGAGTGGCTATCTTCCTCTTTTTCAAAGTAACTCAGCCGAAATGCTTGCCAAAGCATGAAAGAACAGTATCAATTAGCCCAGGAGCAAGAGTGTAATTTACTTCTACCGTTCAAATAAAATCTTCAGTTATCTTCAACCATGGGCAGGGATAAGCAATTCCACTGACAACATGTGCCGATAATAATCAGAAAATGATGTCACCTTCAATGGCTCGTTAATGAAGAACATTCCAATTAAATAAATGATAAAGACACAATGAAAGCATCAGAAATACATAGTATATCATACAGAAGAGAATAATAGACCATGCTACTGGATGGTTACTACGTGGCTTGTACTTCCGGTTATTTTTTTTTCCGTGAGTACGCAAATTGTACTTTCAGTTCTAGTGGGAGTGGGGGGAGGGGTATCAAACAAACAATATTCAGACAGAATATGCATGTGATTAGGAAAGAAATGTGAGAACAGAAAACGGAATTGTTGTAGAGCACCATTTCCATTCCTAATATTTATTTTTCGGCCATAGTTTCATCAGATACAGCAAACAATGTATGGAAAAAAGAGATAAACGGAACAAGCTTCCATTGTCATAGCATCTGCCCGCAAAAGACTGGCAAATTTGGTCGACAGACCCCATAATCAAGGTACATAATTAAAAAAAGCTACCTATTTGTACAATGACAGGTTCATCACTGTAAGACTGGGTGTTATCCACATGGGACTTGGCCAGCTGGACCAAAGCGGGGACACAATTTCCTCCCGACTGTCATCTTCAAGGTTGAGAACACCTATATCCCGGGGATTCGTCTTATACTTCCAATTATATTGCTCATCATCTGCGAAATAGACACAATTTGCCTTCAGTTGCGGATATTCTTCAGCACTAAGGCATATAGACTGGTTACGCCCAAGAAACAATACGTTATGATGCAGGCTATTTATTTCCACAAGCTCTTGTGCTTCCATATCGACTTTGTGTAACAAGATTTTATTAGTTTTAACTATGAGCTCCTCATAGCCCGCATCTATTAGTTCAACCTGCCTGCAAATTTGCAGCAGATCACCCCATGGAGCCTGAAGAAGGTAGAATTCCCCCTTGTACTCAGAACTGTGAATGGCAATCTCATCTGCAATTATATTCCTCGTGGCGGTAGGACCAGTGAGGTCAAAAGCATCCATTCTTCCGGCTCTTGTAGATGCATACAATAGACCATCCATGTAGATGCATTGATCATAGTCCCAATCCGGCGTCAGCAATGTCCACTTACAATCTCCTACCCTTGCAAACGAAAGCTGACATCCTGGACCATGGATGAGAACCACAATGTAGCTTCCTGTGGACGGATCCGGAAAGATAAATACCCTGATGTAGACATGGTCACGAAGCTTGTCGGGAGCATGGGGGAACATTTTGGGACCAACCATTTCGCGGTCTAAGTCCGGATCGTAAAGTTGCTGTCGCAATTTATACATAATAACTATGCCTGCATTGTCAAAGATTGGCTCTACATAACCAATGGTGACCACCGACGGGAGAGCAATCTGTTGACCAGTGACCGGATTGACAAGGTGTAGCTCAGACTTGTCATCCGCGGTAACTAGCCAACCATGCGATGACCCAAGAAGATACCTGCTGCGGATGGGTGGATCCGGGAGAGTTAAATTGTAGACCCTCTTCTCTGCGAGGTTGTAGAGACAAGCTACATTCTCACCAGCAGATTCAGAGGTGTAGAGGAGGCAAGGCGTTTGAGGCCGTTTGTACAGCTTAAGCTGGCTGCAGAGGCTGGTATACGCGGAGCGCCAGGAGGAGCTGACAGAGGCCGCACGCATGAGGTCAGGTATCTCCAGGAGTGAAAATATGTCCATCAATACATCCTGCGGCAGCTCCGGCAAATTTCTCACCACAGTTTCAGTTTCCATGGGTGGTGAGACCTTTCTCAATATATCCTGCAGCAGCTCCAGCAGTTTTCTCAACACAGTTTCAGTTTCCATCGCTGGTGAGACCTTTCTGAATTTCCCCAATGAACCGGGAGAAAGAGCCAGGAGCTTAGGCAAAATTTTCAGGCCAAAATGTGCAAAGCTTGTTATCCTGGCTACGCTACAGACCTCCATTGGAGCAATTGCAAAAGCAGGTCTTGTTGGAGAAGAGTTGCTTCAGCGGCAAACCAATTGGACTTGGCTTGTATCTAATCTGAGAAGAAACGCACCGAGGGCTGGCTGCACTTATATCCAGTCGAGCCGAGGCCTCACCTGTTATCCGATTAGAGGAAGGGAGTCCGGATCCAAGGAGGAAACGGCCGGGACTTGTTGCCGTAGAAACTCTGGGAAAGATCTGGACTTTGAATCCGAGCAATTACCAACTAATTGCCCGCCGCAGTGTAGCCCGACGGCTCGGCCGTCCCAGGATCCGCGAGAAGGCAGAAGGTAGGGCGGGCGAGCTAGGGCTTCGTCGGCGGCGGTAAATGGGATCCAGGAGGGGTGGTGGGATTAGCAGTGGAAGGTGGCGGCGAGAAGGTGCTTGTCTCTGCCGTCTTCGTCGTACGCGGCGGCGTTGTGGGGGAAGGTCGCGTTTGTAGAGATGAGCGGAGAGAGGCGCGAGTGAACGATTCCTTGCTCAATCGTGTTGCAGTGGGTTGCTTCATATATCTCTTTTTTCTGCTCGATAATCTTTAAAAACTATGCGGAGAATTTTTGTGCAAAATAACCACCTGCACATAGTGCAATGGCCAGAAAGGACCAACCTATGAATGGTAGTGTCAAATCTATCATGACGACAAGTGCGTCATCCGACACATGGCGCATGCCGTCACAAGGCCAGGTGGCACCCCGAAAATCACAGGATTCCAAGTCCAACGCGCGTCGTGACGGAATGGAGCCGGGCCGGCGGACCCTAACGTCACGAAGCCAGGTGGTCGCTCCTGCTGCTGATGCGCACAAGCCGACGACACTATTGTTGTCGCGAACGACGCGACATAACCGAAGCTGGAACCCGAGGCCGTTGTAGGTGAATTTTAAGGTGATGTGTCGACACTCATGTGCTCCTCTCTTTTATGTGCGCTGCAGATGCTCCCTACGTAAACGCACTCTCTCTGGAATTTCTATTGTTGCCTTCAGTGCCTCTCTACTCTTTCTAGTTCACCAACGAGCGGTCGGTGGCTCGCTAGCGCTCCATGGCACATTTTCCTTTTAAGTATATTTTTGTCCTCATCAAACAAATAAAGAAAGTTTTGTCCCATTAACAAGGAAAAGACAAAAAACATGCAATGTGTTTAGTAAATGATGGAAACGCATGGGAACCCGTGGAAACACATTTAGTTTAGATTTAGATTTTTTAAAGCCATAACTTTCAAATCAAACATTGAAATTAAGATCCGCTTTCATCGTTGGAATCCTCGCGATGTGCTCTTATAAACTAGGTCATGCATGGGTATGTTTCGACACAACTTTTTTTGTGCAATTTAGTCCCTGTTAGGTGCAACTTGGTAGTAGTGGATGTGCAACTACATAATTGTCGATGTGCAAATTTTCCCCTACTCGTGGACATGCAGTTTTCACTAATGCAAACAAGTGTGAACACATTAAATTCGGTTTTTTCCTCAAAACTCATAACTTTTGAACCTAACATCAAAATTAAGATCCAATTTCAACGTTGGAATCATCATGTTGTGCTCTTCGAAACTAGATAACGCATTAGTAGGTTTCAACGAACTTTTGTATGTGCCATTTAGTCCCCGTTAGGTGCAATTGTTTAGTAGTCGATGTTCAACTGATTGACAGTCGATGTGCAACTTTCTCCCTATCGTGGATAAGCAATTTTCACGGATAACACCTTCACCCTACACTACCCCCCAACAGTGAGATGTGCAGCTTTGTAACACCCTGATTTTTGGCCCTTGTTTTTTCTTTTTGATTTGTTTGGTTTTTGCTCTGATTTTCTTTTTGGAGCAGTTTTGTGGACTTGAAACCTGGGAGATCATCATCATTTCTTCCCTCAAGTGGTTTATCATTCCCAAATCTCTCCCTAGATCATGTCGTTTTCCATTCTAGCCCATCTACCAAATTATGTTCTCAGGAATATTCATTTTTCTATTAAAAGAATAATCCTGTCTGACATAGGTTGTGAAGCAACCTATATTTCTGTCTTCCACAAAATTCCGAAATAATTCTCATAAATTGTTTGGATCATTTATGCCCCAAATATGTCCAAATATTCCCTTGCCCAATTCAAAAATAATTCCTCAATATTCATTCTTGAATTCTATCCATAGTGGCACTTTGTGAAGGAAGTGCCACCTATCCTTTCTTGTTCGCTCCAGAACTTTTTGGGCATCCTTTCCTAGCCAAATCATTGCCTCATGCCAAAATTCAATTCAGTTTGCCTAGTGAATCTTCATCGGCAATTTTTCTAAGTTTCTACTGAAAGAGAAGCTTTGTGAAGGAAGTACTAGCTAGAGTTGTCCAAATGAGTTGAAATTTTGCAAGCCCCTTCATGTACTCATATAATCACTCTCCTCTTAATTTAAGCTTATTCCATCTATCTATGTGAGCGTATCATCAAATCTTTGTTTCTGGCTATGTGAGCGTATAATCACTCATATTTTCAGTTTGTGAAGCAAGTATATTTTATATTGCTTCGTTAATTATGAAAAATTACCAGAGCATTATCCTACCCATAAAACTTCTCTCGACCAAATCTTGGGTCAATTCATCAAGCCAATATTTATCTAATTATTTTCTCAAGTTTTTGGATAGAGAAGAACACTGTGAAGGAAGTACCATTTTGGCATGACCAATTGGTATGGAATTTTTACAGCATCTCCATATGTCGATGTCATCATGATCTACTAAAATTTAGCTCAAGTGACTACTCCATGTGAGAGCATCATCTTAGTCAAGTTTCTGGACCAAAATTCCAGTTGCAAATCAACTATATTAATTTGTGGTCTGTTTCTTTCCAAACTTCACAGGATCATAGTCCTTCCTTCTCTGAACCTCCTAGACATCACATTTGGCACTTATCACTTCTCTGTTGATCACAGATGTGTAGTCAAGTTTGATATAACAAACTTCCAGTGAAGCCTCACATCTTCTCTTGGTTTCTTTTGATGATCTATCACTTATGTGTTGCCTTGGGGAGAAAGGACTACACCCCAGACATATTGTGTCAGCCCCTATAGTCCTATCTTTGCTAGTAGACGCGGTGACCACGTGGTTTGGCGCCTGTACGCGCGCTCTACAGGTATGGGCCGCGTCCAGAGCATTGTCCAGCTCTAGTCACCTCGTCTCTCGTCGCCCTCGCGCACCTGAGCGTGTCTGGTAGCTTCCTCGTGCCGTCGCCATCGCTCTGGAACACTCTCCCCTCCTGTAGCTCCCTCACCGGCGCTAGCCGCCACATGCCCGTGGGCGAACAGTGGCGTTCGGCTCTCTTCCTGCCTCGACCTCTTCCTCTTCGTGCCCCTGGCACCTTGATCTGCTCCCTGGCCTCCCCCACCCTCTCCCGTTGCTTTCCATAGCTCACGCGCTGTTCATCGCCAGAGCCTCGGCCGGACTCGCACGATAGTGACCGGCTCGGACACCCCATCCCCAACTATATATAACCAACCCCGAGGCCTCCCGATTGCACCAAGCTCATCTCCTCACTCCCAGCAGCCTCCCGACCATCCCACTGAGCCCAACGAGCTCCTCTACCCTCCAATGGATGTTGTGCTCGTTGCCGCCCCCTCCTAAATTCAAGCTCATCAGAGCCTCAATCCCCCTCCTCCCACCTCCAAAGACCTCCACCCCTACCCTATAGCCGCTCGGCACCTCTCATCCTCCTTCTCCTGCACTCTCTAGCTGCAATATCACCGGCGGCTGAAGTCATCCATCGCCGTGGGCGTGGACGCCCTCATTTCGGGGCTCCCCGGCGGTGAAGACCCCCACCAACCGACGCAGCTCGACCCCCTGAGCTTTTCGGTCGGTCGCACGTTCCGAACGGCGACCAGAATCGCCGGCAGTCGCCGTCGGGCACCGGTTCTGCCATGGCCAGGTGCGGCCGAGCGAAGAAGAAGAAGAAGAAGAAGAAGAAGAAGAAGAAGAAGAAGAAGAAGAAGAAGAAGAAGAAGAAGAAGAAGAAGAAGAAGAAGAAGAAGAAGACCTAGCTGGACGGCCCCACCTCCGCGTGACCACACCTGTCAGCCAAACAACCCGTTGACTTGGACCCAGTGACGTGGATAAGTGGAGGCGTACTTCGGTAAAGTACGTCTTTGTTCGGTGAGAGCGTATTCTGCTACTGCTTCGGGCACGAATACATTTTCTTTGTCTGAAGGCGTATTTCCTGAAAGTGCTTTTCTGTTTTTTTAGTCAGGGACTTGTTTGTGGATATATTTTTACAGAAAGGTCCCTGACAGAAAAACCACTGTATTTGTTTGCTCATAACCTCGAATCAGGTGATTCAAAAGCACACACTCTCTATTCGTCGAGCATGTTCCGATGGTATCATTTTCACCATGTTGTAACATTCTAAAAATGACCATATTTCCCCTACCCTTATTCTGCACCCTCCGAGAGAGAAAGTTTTCCGGTGATTCTTTCCGCGAGCTTCTCGCACTTCTTCCCGGTGAATCCATTCATCCCAGGCAAGCCACGCCCTCCATTTGCATGACTGCAATGCAATGTCATGGTTTATTTATTTAAACTTGCTTAAAATTTGCATTAGCTACATATGACTTGTTCATGGCATTTCTTGGAGTGATATTTTGATCTTGTTACTGCCATGATGTTGCTTGGATTTCTAGGAGTAATGTTTCGCAGTTTGAGGAGGACATGTTGACATTGGATTATTAGTGGATATTATTATCATTATTTTCATTATGATTTATGGGATATTATGCTTTGGAGTATTATTTTGGATTTGATGCTATCAGGTGGATCTTAGGTTAATATCTTGATATTTATATTAGTTTAGTATCATCCTTATGCTTGGATTCATCATGATCTTAGTTAATATGCTATCCTAGGAGTATTATGATATGTCTACATTATGCTTTGGATCATTTGTTGGATATTGCTATGACTTGGATTACAAGTCGATAGATGATATCGGAGTATCAGTTATCACAGATTTATCTTGGGGACAAATTCCGTCATTTCGTTGGTCAGGTGCCATCGAACCGAGCTTTTACAGTGCAACCACATCTGCCTTTATGGGAAGGCCCTAATGCGGTCTATTGTCATGACTCTCGCTGGTGCCTCAAACTAAGGAAGGTTACGCATGCGCGCTATCCTGGCCCGGTAGGCGGCGATAACCTTGTGTGCCCGTAGTTGTTGTAGGCGCCTTTGCCCCTGTTTGGGTTCGTTTTTGTTTTTGCCACGGCGGTGGCCGCTTGATGTCCAGAGTGGCATACGGGGCCACCCATGACCTAGACCAAAGGGGAGTTGGTCAAAGTGGCTGGGAGACTGTCATGCAATAGCCCGATTTTGTCAGAACGCCGTTGGTCCACTAGAATGGGAGCACAGGGCCATGGGTTATGTGGTGTGGGTACAGTGTACTAACCTCTGCAGAGTGTGTTTAATCTATTGACAGCCGCATCCTCGGTCATGGACATAGTTCGTACTAGGTCACACCATTCGATCAACACTCACATAACGAAATGACTTTATAAATGACGTATATATGTTTATGTGAGTAGTAACAGTTGGCAGGATGCCGATGCTATTGGGATGATCTTGAGGATGATCATTCAGTTGTGATGTGATCATGTGGTGATCACGAGGGATCAAGGTGATTTATTGCTTGGTCGGATAGCCAAGAGTGATGAGGTTCTTGATATGTTGGTTCAGCACTAATTTTAGTAGTACCATGTCATGCTTATATATTGCTTTCACATCATAGCAGTTGATAATAACTTAACATGTTAATGCTATGTTGTTGTCTTTGCTCGATGCTTTTGGTTGTTGTGAGCTTGCAAGTACACTCAAAGTACTGACCTGGCGTGTTGCCAGACTGCAGGTGATGTCGTCATTGGTTGCTTATCGAAGTTACCGATTGTGCGAGCTAGATCGTGTCCCAGCCAGAATCCCTGCACAGTGGAGTTCACCACCGTCATCATTGTTCCTCCACTAGAAGTTATTCTGTTGCTATGAGTTGTTCCGCTTCTAGCATAGAGCTGCCTTAGCAGGCATAGTGTCGTCGTGCTGATGTGATCCTTTGTAACATCAGACCCTTGTAGTTGTACCTTACCCTTTGTAATAAGAGTTGATTTGTTCTATGTCAAGCAGTGTCGTATACCAGAAGACTTGATCTATGGGCTCTAAGTTAATAGGTTAGTACCAAAAAATGATATATAATTGATTGTGAATGTATATAAAACATCCAAGATTGATAATATAACATCATGGAACAATCAAAAATTATAGATACGTTGGAGACGTATCAAGCATCCCCAAGCTTAATTCCTGCTCGTCCTCGAGTAGGTAAATGATAAAAATAGAATTTTTGATGTGGAATGATGCCCATCATGTTCATCTTATACTTTTCTTTTATTTCATGGATATTTGGACTTAGAATGATTCAAAGCAATAGACTATAATTTGACATGAAGACCTCAATAATCAAGCATATCAACAAAGCAACAAAGTCTTTCAAAATATAAATGCTAAAGAAAGCTATCCCTAGCCTATTATGCTTAATCATTGATCCATTCATGAAACACATCCAAATATTAACTACATCCAATGCTCAAGTATGACAATAGTGTTCCTTAGTTGGTTCTTTATAAGAGAAGATGGAGACTCAATTTTTTTGCACAAAAGTAAATAGATAGGCCCTTCGCAGAGGGAAACATGGATTTGTAGAGCTGCCAGAGCTCATAGCTTAAATTGGGAGATAAAATTATTTTGAGAGGCATGCTTTTCCTGTCAACAAAAACGACTCAGAATTCCCAATATCTACCATGCTAGACAAATTATAGGCGGTTCCAAAAAAAATTATTTCCTTTCTACCATTCTTTCACAATCAATGGCTAGCTGTATCCATGGGTGCCTTCCATACCAACACATACCAATGAATTTATTATCGTATTTTTTTTGCATTTCGGGACTGGGCATCCCGATTACCTACCACACTCTCGTGCAATGACAAGTGAATAAACACTCACCATGAGAATAAAAAATCTAGCATGTGAAAGATCGTGGATGTCTCCTAGAGGGGGGGGGGTGAATAGGCAATTTAAAATAATTACGGTTTAGGCTTGAACAAATGCGGAATAAACCTAGCGGTTAATTTGTCAAGCACAAAACCTGGAACAACTAGGCTCACCTATGTGCACCAACAACTTATGCTAAGAAAGATAAATAACTAGGTGATAGCAAGATGTATGCAAGAAACAATATGGCTATCACAAAGTAAAGTGAATAAGTAAAGGGCTCGGGTAAGAGATAACCGAGGCACGCGGAGACGACGATGTATCCCGAAGTTCACACCCTTGCGGATGCTAATCTCCATTTGGAGCGGTGTGGAGGCAAAATGCTCCCCAAGAAGCCACTAGGGCCACCGTAATCTCCTCGCGCCCTCGCACAATGCAAGATGTCATGATTCCACTAAGGGACCCTTGAGGGCGGTCATCGAACCTGTACACTTTGGCAACCCTTGGGGGCGGTCACCGAACCCGTACACTCTGGCAACCCTTGGGGGTGGTCACAGGAACCCGTCAAATTGCTTGGGGCGATCTCCACAACCTAATTAGAGACCCCGACGCTTGCCCGGAGCTTTACACCACAATGATTGAGCTCCGAACACCACAAAGGTTGGGGCTATCTCCCCAACGACACCACAAAGATTCACCACAATGGAATATGGCTCTGAGGTGACCTCAACCATCTAGGGCGCCCAAACACCCAAGAGGAACAAGCTCAATGGTACCAAGCACCCAAGAGTAATAAGCTTCTCAACTTGTAACCTCCACGTATCACCGTGGAGAACTCAAACCGATGCACCTAATGCAATGGCAAGGGCACACGGAGTGCCCAAGTTCTTCTCTCCCAAATCCCACCAAAGCAACTAATGCTAGGGAGAGAAATAAGAGGAAGAACGGAGAAGAGAACATGAAGAACTCCAAGGACAAGATCCAAAGGGTTCCCCTCACAAAGAGGAGAAAGTGATTGGTGGAAATGTGGATCTAGATCTCCTCTCTCTTTCCCCCAAAAAACTAGCAAGAATCCATGGAGGGATTGAGAGGTACAAGCTCGAAGAAGGTCAACAATGGGGGAAGAACACGAGCTTAGAGGATAAGGTTCATTGGGGAAGAAGACCCTCTTTTATAGGTGGGGAAAAATCCAACCATTATGCTCACAGCCCGCACCGAGCGGTACTACCGCTAGGGCACTAGTAGCCCTTTGAAACACAACAACGAGGGGGAAAAAGGCCAGAAGAACCGTCGGAGTGGTACTACCGCTTGTCCTCACAGTACTACCGCTAGGGGTAGCGGTACTACTGCTAAGGGTAGTACTACTTGCGAGCGGTACTAAAACATTACATCCGTGCCTACCACCGATGGACTTATGACGAATTTTTGCTCCGGAGCGGAAGTAAGCCACGGAAGTAAAATTATCCGCTACAAGCGGTAGTACCGCTCCCATTTGCGATAGTACCGCTGCAGCCCTTCTAGGGACACCAAAACTGACACAACTTATGCAAACGGACTCCGAATTCAACGAAACCAAGTTTGTTGGAAAGCTAACGACATGGCCTAACACTATCTTGATAGAAATAACAATAAGAAGCAAATGAGAAAAGTCCCATAAGAAAATGGAGAGAACCCTTCCTCAAAAGAGACCGGTAAAACCTCCAACACCGAAAATGCAATAGAAGAAGCATGTGAACTCCGTCTTCGATGAACTCAAGATTGTCAAGAAGATGACCATAATCTCCAAATCTCACAAGAAGAAAACCAAACAAGAACCAAGAAATATGATGCAAGCATGCAATAGTTTGAGCTCTCTACAAACAATACGATCAAGCTACCCACTTGAGAGCCCCCCTTGATAGTACGACAATCAATCCTATAACCCGGTCACCAAACTATCACCATGAGACTGGTAAAATAGAGAAACTATCAAGGGCAAACCTTTGCCTTGCACAAAGTCCACTTGAGCTAGATGTAGATGATCTTGACTTCCTCATGTTGGACCACCTTTCTTGATTTGGTTGGCTTGGTGAAGACTACTAGATTGCTCCCCCATACTCCACTATGGGTGAGCCACTCTTCGACACATCTTCACAAGTTCATTGTCACCCCAATGAACGGCAAGCTTCAAGCAATTGATCTCTTCGTGATGCATCACTTGAACTTGCACACCACAACCTTGATTTGATGTCATCCTCCATGGGTTGTATGTGATGTACCTCTTGACGCAAGCTCATGGAAGATAACCTAACCCCACATAGAACTCTCACAAAGACCATGTGTTAGTACACAAAATGTAATTGACAATGCTTACCATACTATGGGATCGATTGATCCCTCTCGATACATCTTCTATGCTTTGTGTGTTGATCAACTTGATTCACTCTTTGACTTAGTCTTGATCAACCTTGAATCTTTCCAACTCTCTTCATTTGGATGATGTCTTGAAGGTAAACATGAATGATAACACACTCTTCTTCTTCTTCTTCAAGACATGCTTGAAATAAGCTCAACACTCACAAGACCAATCTTTGGATAATTCCTTAATAGCACCTTGGTCATCACAAACTCTCCTTGAAACCAACACATGGACTCCAAGAAAAGCCTATGGACAAAATCTTCAAATATAACTCAAGGCAACCATTAGTCCATAGAGATTGTCATCAATTACCAAAACCAAACATGGGGGCACCGCATGTTCTTTCAATCTCCCACATTTTGGTAATTGATGACAATCACTTTCAAGAGAGTTTATATAAGGAATTATGCATCACCATACCATGCAATTATAAATTATGCGCATGAGATGCAAAAGCTTAGGAATAAAACCAAAGCAAGAGGAGATGACTAGATGACTCTCTAAACTTCTCCACAAAACTCTCTGAAATTCTCCCCCATTGGCATCGATTGCCAAAATGGGTGAAAGGCTTAGAAGGCCAATATAACTTGTGTCCCTCCATAAATTGTGTATTTCTCAACAAGAGAGTGGAATGCCATACACATATCCAATGGTAAATACTTGGAGGAAGATAAACTATATTGAGGCCCAAAGATTGCCAAAAGAATGATATGCCACAGAGGCATAACAAAAAGAGAAACAAGCAATCAAACGATAGCAATTGAAGCAAGCTATCAAAACATACCAACTTGAGACTAGGTGGAGTTTTTCCCTATATATTGGGTCAAAGAAAGAAAGCATGCCAAATAAAATACAATAAGTAAATATGCATGCTCAAGACTTTCAAGAAATGATACCAAATGAAAAAGAAATACCAAGTGAAAATAAGATACCGAATGGAGAAATCATCACTTGGAAGATATCATTAAAGGATACATCAAGGAATGGGATATCCATTTATACACGCAAAAAGAAAGATATCGAACTCCCAAAAGAGAGGATGGTTCCAAACAAACCAAGCCCTCTACAAAGTTTCATGATGGCACAAGTACCAAAAAGAAACGGCTTTCCTTCCACCAACACACACTTGAAATGGATCACAAGATGAGTGTTCTATAGAAAATAGGATAGCTCCCCCAAGAGTTATGCATTATAGAGAATTTGCATTTGAATACAAAATGCACAAGATGGGATCACCACTTTCACAACAAGATCCACAAGTGGCATGGAAGACAATGGGAGCTAATACAATCTTGGCAAGCAATAAGGCAAATAAAACCAAAAGACAATTTAGAGATGATCAATAATTTCCACCACATAAAAGATTACCAATTGTCAAAGACAAGAGGTATTTGGAAATAATTCCCTGTGATAGATAGGAATGACATCCAACATCATCTTCACACCAAACACAAGCAAAATGCAACTTGTAGAGCTAACATGTCACCTAGGAACAACATAATTTACAATATCAACTCTAGGTAACAATATCTCAAATGTACACATTTTTAGGCTAGTAATATGTACATAGCACATTACTCCCCCATAATGTGATACCAAATAAAACTTAAACAAGAGGTAATAAGAGGAACCTTCAAGAGATAATTAATGGACAATTTAGAATTTGAATTTCTCATGAGAATATATACCACATAGTGACTAGATAATCTTGTAATATAAAAACTAGATGATATTCTTCATGTACACACATTTATAGGATTGTGAGGTGCACAAAGCACATCACTCCCCCAAAATGGGATGTTCCATTAATCTCTCACAAGAGCCAACTAAGATACAAACAAGATGCACAAAGGCTCAAACCACTACACGCACGTACATGGTGTGCAAACCAACATACACATACTTGATTTCTCAAGATAAGCAAATTGGAAGCACACCGTAAACACGTACATGCAAGGTACAAAACCACAACATACTAAGGGGCAAGTAACTTTCGATGTAAACAATTTAAGCACGAGTTACCGCAAGGAGGAACATTGGATATAAGATAGAAGCTTGATAATCCGAATGACTTGACTTGAGAAAATATGAATGATGAAACCCCTTAATTCTTCATAATATAGCCAAGTCTCCAATGCCCTCCAATTACACCTATTGATCAAGTTTGAGCTAGTTGGTCCCCAACCAAGTTGGGTCCTAAGAGGTTAGTCACAATAGGCTTGGCCACCCAAATGGTTCTTTTCTTGACACCACATTGAGTCCCAAGAAAATTGGTGTCACAGCCTGATTTTTGGCCCTTTCTTTTTCTTTTGTTTTTCTGAATTTTTTGCCTGAGTTTACTTTTTCCGTGGCTATGTGGCCTGGAAACTGAAGAAGATGACCTCTTCTTTCTTTCCAGAGTGGCTTGTCATCCTCATATCTATCCCTAGACCTTGCCATTTCCATCTTGGCCCAACCCCAATATTATTTTTCTAGGGAATATTCCTTTTTCTATTAAAGGAATAACCCTATCTGCCCTAGGTTGTGAAGCAACCTATATTTACATCACTCCTAAAATTCCCAAATAATTCTCATAAATTGTTTGGGTCATATCTTTTCGAATATGGCAAAACTTTTCATTGCCATGCTAAAAAATAATCATCCAATATTCCTTTTCCTATTCTGCCCTAAATGTCACTTTGTCCATTTGCCCCCAAAGGCCCAAACTTTTTGGACACCTTTTCATGTCCATATAATTGCCTCATGCAAATTTTCATACTCATTTGCCTAGTAAATATTTTTCAGCTAATTTTCAAAGTTTTTGTCAAGAAAGAAACTTTGTGAAGGAGGTACAAGCTAGGCATATCAAAATGAGATGAAATTTTTGTATGACCTCTATATAATCAAATCATGACTCTACACCAAATTTGAGCTCATTCCTTGCATCCATGTGAGCACAACTTCAAATCTTTGTTTCCGTCGATATTTTCAGTTTGTGAAGCAAGTATATTTTATGTTGCTTCATTAGGTCTGAAAATTTTCTAGGACCTTCTCCTACCCATGTAACCTATCTACACAAATTTTGGACTCATTTCATCAAGCCATTTTCCCTCAGGAATTATTCCTATTTTCTGGAAAGTAAGGATATTAGTGAAGGAAGTGCCCTTTTGGCAAGTCCAAATGGCATGAAATTTTTACAGCATCTCTATATGTCCAAATAACCATGCGTTGATAAATTTCAGCTCAAGTGGCCTCACCATGCGAGTGCATCATCCAAATCTTGTTTCTGGACCAAATATGCAGTTGTGAAGCAACTATATTTATTTTTGGTCCAAATATTCTCAAAGTTATGAGGATGAAAGTCCTTCTTACCCTAAACCTCGCAAACAACTCTATTGCTCCCAAACTCCTTCCTGTTGATCAATAGTTCTCATCCAAGTTTACTGCAGTAAACTTCAGAGGGTGATTATCATTTAACCAGAGCAGCTTTCACCAAGTTACCGCCGCGGTTTAAACCAAGCTTGGAAGAACTTACCACTAGACAACGTTTACAGCCTTTGGCACCTTCTCCTCTCCAGCTCACGCGGTGACCACCTCTCTAGCATGCCATATACGCGAGCTAGATGGCTTCTTGCTCGGGCCCCTCCTCTGCTCAGCGTCTCGGAGAGCACGAGCATGTCTAATAGATTTACCGTGTAGTCGCTGTCCTCTTGGACCTCTCCCCCTCTCAGTAAAACCCCTCACCGACGCTCACCGCCGAACGCCCACGAGATCACAGTGGTGGTTTGGCTCTGTTCGTCGCCGCCTTCTTCCTCCCTACGCCCCCTTGGCCTCCTCTGCCCCGTGAGAGCTCTCCCATGTGCCTCTCTTGTCGCCTGCCTCCGACCTCGAGCGCACGCACAAGCGTCCGCGGCGCCGGCCACGCGTCTGCGGTGACGCCATCGCGACACTCCCGCCCCCGCCTATATAAGTGGCTCCCGAGCCCGTTCGACCTCACCACTGCCCTCCACATCCTCCCCTAGCCCCGCCCAACCTCTTCCCCGAGCACCGGAGCCTCTCTGCTCGTCCTCCATCCACCATGGCCGCCGCGAAGCTCGGCTTAAATCCAAGCCATCCGGTCCCCTCCTCCACCCACTGACCTCACGAGAGTCTTCCCTGTGCTCCGGCGAAGCTCTCCACCACCCCACCCTCTCGCCGGAGTACCTCAGACCGCGACCCCCAAGATCGGCCGCCGCCTCCTCTGCTTGTTGTTGCCGCACGGCGCAGCCGTCCTGCACCTCCCTGACGCCTGATTCCCCTCTGGATAGACGCGGTGGGCCAAGACTCGCTCGCCGGCGCCATCCCCACGGCAGGAGACGGCCGGAGCCGGTCAGGCCAGACGCTGGCCGAGCCAGCCCCGCCTCTCCTCTGTTCTCTGTCGGGCGCGAGGAAGAAGCCAGGCGGGGGGGGGGGGGG
>LR738712.1:147890813-148233653 GCA_902687465.1 Secale cereale | reverse complement strand
GGGGGGGGGAGAGAAAGAGATGGAGAAGGCGGGCCCCACCCGTCAGCCGTAGAGCTCCTCGGGCCCCCACTGCCACGCGGGATAAGTGGAAGCGCATTCTACGCTTTACGCTTTCCCCGTGGCAAAGCGCATTCTCCTGGAGTGCGTGACCCGCCGAGCTGCCAGGGGCCTGTCTGTGAATACTTTATTTACAAAATAGTCCCTCATCTTCAAACCCTTGTATCTTTTTGCTCGTAACTCCGATTGAGGTGAATCCAAAGCCCACGTCTTCGTCTCGTTGATCCCGTTCTGTTGGTATCATTTTAACTATGGTTTGACATACTGGAAATGACCACTTTGCCCTTGCCCGTAAATGGCCCCCTCTGAGAGAGAACTATTTCCGGCGATTCTTTCTGCGGCTTCACCACACTTCTTCCCGGAGTATTCTTATTTCCTAGGCAAGCCACAACCACCATTTGCATGATTGCATGTAGTAGCTATGGTTTCAACTTGAACATTTAATAAATGTCTGCTTGTTTTGATACGATTATTGTTGTTTCGGTGATGCTTAAGAATTTGTGTTCTCTTTCATGCTATGTCTTTATGCCCCTGGTTATCATGTACTAGTTGCTAGTATTTCTGTCGTATGCTATGCTTGGTAGTAGTATATGTTGATGTTGGTGACGGTCTTCGGTGCATGACTGCCGTCTGTCCCGAGTATCATTGTTATACATGTTCCTTTGCATCCAGTTGGTTAAATGCTTGCATGGTAGCATTGTTAATATGTTCTTGCATGATATTTATTATTGATGCTAGTGGTCATGATATGTTGCTAAAGTGTTATACTCGTAATATTCATGCGCGTCAGTATGCCATGCTCATCTGAATAAATGATTAAGTGTTGTTGTTATGCTTGTTGCTTATGGTTGCACATCCATGCTCATGTTAGTATCATGCTCATGCATTATAGTTGCATCATATTATTTTAATATGACTCAGCTTATTGCATTCAAGTTTAACCGGATAATAATGAACTTGAACAACTGTTGGCTCAGTCATTGTGCCACCATATCGAGCTGACCAGTGCAACCACACTTACCTTTATGGGAAGGTCCTAACTGGATCTATTGTCATGCCTCTCGCCGGTGCCTCTAACGAGGGAAGGTTATGGGCGTGCGGTACCCTAGCCCAGTAAGCAGACATAACCTTGTGTGCCCGTTGTTGTTGTTGTTCTGAGCTCGGGTCCCCGTTTGGGACCGTTTATGTTTGGCCACGACGGTGGTCGTTGTGTCTTTGGTAAACACGGGGCCACCCAGGACTAGCCCAGTGGGGAGTAAGTCGGAGTGGCCGGGAGAGTGTCATGGCAGTAGGACGGTTTTGTTGGAACGCCGTTGGTCCACCCAAATGGGAGTGCGAGGCCATGGGTTCTATGGTGTGGGTACAGTGCGCTACCTCTGTAGAGTGTGTCTTAATCTATCAATAGTCGTGCCCGCGGATAAGGGCCTAGTTCGTGTCGGTCACACTATGAGTCAATAGTAATAATAATAATGTGCTTAATAATAACAACACTGGTTCGATGAGGAGAAAGATGTTGGATGTGATCGTGAGATGATCACTATGGTATTGAGGATACCGAGTTGTTGGATGTGATCGTGAGATGATCACTGTGGTATCGAGGATACCGAGTTATTGGATGATTGTGATGTTATGCGAGAATCATGGGTAAAGGTGAAGCTCCTTGTGGTCATTTAATGATTACTACGGTATTGTTTATACCAAGCTTGATTTGATCCTGAGATGATCGTGTGATGTCTGAGGTTGGTAACTAATGCATGTGATATAACCGGAGCAGTATAAGTGGTGCATATAGTGTCATCAGGTTGCATGCTAGTATCGTCAGATTTACATGTTCATGCCATGTTCATATTGTCTAGCTGTATCATGTTCATGTTGTCCATGCTATGTTATCCTGATGATCTCATGATAATTCCTGCTTAACCTGTAATTGCCATGCTGTTGTTTGTCTTGAATGCTTCTGGTTATTGTGAGCTTGCAAGTACATTCAATGTACTGACCTGGTGTGTCATGCCAGTTTGTAGGTCAAGCCAGATTTGATTGCTTGTTTTCCATGGAACACGTGTGTGCGAGCTAGGATAAGCGTCCCAGGCTCCCAGCCAGAGTCCCTATGGAGCGGAGTTCACCACCATCGTCTTTGTTCCACTTCTAGATGTCATTCCGCTGCATCGAGTTGTTCTGCTGCTGGCATAGAGCAACCGTGGCAGGCGTAGTGTGGCTGTGCCGGTGTAATCCCCTTGTACCCTTACAGACTGTAATAAAGAGCTGATTTGTTCTATGCTAAGCAGTGCTGTATTCCAGAAGACTTCTCCTCGATCTCTGGGCTGGAATATGGGGCATTCCGGTTTTCTTTGAGCCGGGGTGCCACACTTGGCAAACACATTGCCAACCTTATCCTTCCCAAGAGAATGGATATCATCAATAATAATTGGGTTGGATAAGTTACCACTAGTGCATGAAGAAGTGACGTGAGCTTCTCACGACATAAGTAGCAACGTCTAGTCTTCATTTTCTTCTCCCTTGATTTCTCAACAAGAGAAGTATGAACTTGAGTATTCTTGGGAAGTGGCCTTTGTTCAACTTGTGGTTGAGCATGTGATTGAACTTGTGGCCTCTTCCCTTGTTGCTTGTCATTAATGGGCTTCTTCTTCAATGGGCAAGATCTAACATGATGCCCTTAAATTTTGCACTTGTAGCAAATAATCTTGGCCGATTCTTGAGTTGTTCTTGGCCCTTCTTCTTGTTAATGATCTTGGACTTTTTCTTCTTGTTGGAGTTGAATCCAAGTCCACCTTTGTCATTGGGTGATTTTCGCACACTCAATATATTGTTGAGTGTGGACTTCCCTTCACGACACTGTTCCAAGTCTTTCTTCAAAGAAGTGACTTGGGCCTTGAGCTCTTTGATTTCCTCTACATGGTTAGTATCAACACAAGCACTAGAGGAAGTATACGCTTCATCATTAGAGCAACAAGGCAAGGAAAGTAATTCATCACAAGAAGTAGCAACATTGTGAGTAGATGAATTACGAGGACTAGCACATGGCAAGATAGCATTTTGACCTGAAGTAGTGCTAGTATCCACATGAGGCTCACTAGATGTTACCTTGATACTCATAGCCTCATGAGCTATCTTTAGCACATTATGGGATACTAGGAGATCATCATGAGAGCGTGTGAGCTTTACATGACTTTCTTGCAATTTCCCATAATTGCTAGATAGCAACTCAAGTTGAGCCCTTAGCTCAACATTCTCCTTCAAAATGGATGCTTCACTAGAAATAGAGTTAGTAGCACAAGCATCATCAATAATAGCAAGAGGAGAAGGAAACTTGGCAACCTCTTTAGAAAATGAAGCTTTAAGTTGAGCATGAGACTCGGTGAGTTCGATGAGCTCACTCTTTATGACCCTTGAGCCATTTTTTGAGGTGCTTAAAGTCCTCAAGGAGTTTAGCATGTGCAACTTCAAGCTTAGCAATTTTATTTTTGAAATCATTAGCCACCTCAAGAGCTCTATCACGGGATTCCTTTATTCTAGATAATTCTAGAGCAGAGGTCTCCTCGACAGATTCCTTGGCGGTTTGTTCAAGTTCAAGATCTTGCGAGAGGTCGGCGATCTCATTAGCGTAATCACGCTCATGACCTTCCATTTTCTCAATGGTGACCTCATGCTCCTCTAGATGAGATTCCAACTCCTCTATATATTTCTTGCCCTCAATGGCAATGGACATAATTTCCATGAAGTTGGAGCGAGCAATCTTATTCTTATGAAGAGCTTTAAAAATCATTTCCCCTTAATTTATAAGGAGGCAACATTATCACTCTCTTCATCACTACCAACATCATCATCATTCTTGTCATCATCACTATCATCACAAGATATATTGGATTCAAAGTGGGAGATACCTTTGAAGCCTTAGCCATAAGGTACTATGCAATAGATGATGATGTTGGATCCCTCGAAGCACCATTCAAGGCCACGTCTTGTTCCATGGGGTGTTGGATTTCCTCTACATTGTTAGCACAACAATTCGAGGAAATACATGCATTTTTATCACGGCAACGAGACATAGCAAGCATATTATCATGAGATTTGGTCAAGCAATTTCTACATGATATGCAAGAACTATTAACACAAGCATGTGAAACATTTAGAGTGCTTGAAGTGTTAAAGTCCAAAGGTGAAGCATTGCAATAATAAAGTGATGAAGTATCATCAATAATAAGATCACTATAATCATTGCAAGGAACACCACTACTCACCATACCATTACCTTATGGCAAACCACATGTAGGTGAACTAGAAGAAGTTGAGAAGACAACACGGCCGGAGGAGGAGGGAGAACAATCATTCCCACAATTCTTGGACACACCATATTTATCTTGAAGCTTTGTCCACAACTCATGAGCAAACCGGAACGGCATGAGTTGAAATATAACTACATTTCTCAAAGCATCGAAAAGCACATTAGAAGCTTGAGCATTGAGGTAATAGTTTTTCTCATCCTCTAAGGATATCTTTGGGTATCCTTTAGAGGATAAAAACCCATATCTACAATTCACTCCAAATTTGGGTCCATGACCCTAAATAGATTAAGCATGCGAATTACCCAAATATCAAAATTTGTGCCATCAAAACTAAGAGTGTAAGAGAATCCTAAGCCCCTAGTAGACACCCTTACTCTCTAGGAGGTTAAGCCCTATAAAGAGAGATGAGGCTCTGATACCAATTGAAAGATCGTGGATGTCGCCTAGAGGGGGGGGGGTGAATAAGCGATTTAAAATAATTACGGTTTAGGTTTGAACAAATGTGGAATAAACCTAGCGGTTAATTTGTCAAGCACAAAACCTACAACAACTAGGCTCACCTATGTGCACCAACAACTTATGCTAAGAAAGATAAATAACTACGTGATAGCAAGATATATGACAAGAAACAATATGGCTATCACAAAGTAAAGTGCATAAGTAAAGGGCTCGGATAAGAGATAACCGAGGCATGCGGAGACGACGACGTATCCCGAAGTTCACACCCTTACGAATGCTAATCTCCATTTGGAGCGGCGTGGAGGCAAAATGCTCCCCAAGAAGCCACTAGGGCCACCGTAATCTCCTCGCGCCCTCGCACAATGCAAGATGCCATGATTCCACTAAGGGACCCTTGAGGGTGGTCACCGAACCCGTACAAATGGAAACCTTGGGGGCGGTCACCGAACCCGTACACTTTGGCAACCCTTGGGGACGGTCACCCGAACCCATCAAATTGCTTGGGGCGATCTCCACAACCTAATTGGAGACCCCGACGCTTGCCCGGAGCTTTACACCACAATGATTGAGCTCCGAACACCACAAAGGTTGGGGCTATCTCCCCAACGACACCACAAAGCTTCACCACAATGGAATATAGCTCCGAGGTGACCTCAACCTTTTAGGGCGCCCAAGCACCCAAGAGGAACAAGATCAAGGGTACCAAGCACCCAAGAGTAATAAGCTTCTCAACTTGCAACCTCCACGTATCGCCGTGGAGAACTCCAACCGATGCACCTAATGCAATGGCAAGGGCACACGGAGTGCCCAAGTTCTTCTCTCCCTAATCCCACCAAAGCAACTAATGCTAGAGAGGGAAATGAGAGGAAGAACGGAGAAGAGAACACGAAGAACTCCAAGGACTAGATCCAAAGGGTTCCCCTCACAAAGAGGAGAAAGTGATTGGTGGAAATGTGGATCTATATCTCCTCTCTCTTTCCCCCAAAAAACTAGCAAGAATCCATGGAGGTATTGAGAGGTAGCAAGCTCGAAGAAGGTCAACAATGGGGGAATAACACGAGCTCAAAGGATAAGGTTCATTGGGGAAGAAGACCCACTTTTATAGGTGGGGGAAAATCCAACCGTTATGCTCACAACCTGCACCGAGCGGTACTACCGCTCCAAGGAGCGGTACTACCGCTAGGGCGGTAGTAGCCCTTTGAAACACAATAGCGAGGTGGAAAAAAGGCTAGAAGAACCGTCGGAGCGGTACCACCGCTTGTCCTCACGGTACTACCGCTAGGGGTAGCGATACTAAAAAATTGCATCCGTGCCTACCATCGCTGGCCTTATGACGAGTTTTTGGTCCGGAGCAGAAGTAAGCCACGGAAGTAAAAAATTACATCGGCTCCAAGCGGTAGTACCGCTCCCATTTGCGGTAGTTCCGCTGCAGCCCTTCTGGGGACACCAAAACTGACACAACTTTTGCAAACGGACTCCGAATTCAACGAAACCAAGTTTATTGGAAAGCTAACGACATGGCCTAACACTATCTTGATAGAAATAATAATAAGAAGTAAATGAGAAAATGCCCATAAGAAAATGGAGAGAACCCTTCCTTGAAAGATACCGGTAAAACCTCCAACACCGAAAATGCAATAGAAGAAGCATGTGAACTCCGTTTTTGATGAACTCGAGCTTGTCAAGAAGATGACCATAAGCTCCAAATCTCACAAGAAGAAAACCAAACAAGAACCAAGAAATATGATGTAAGCATGCAATGGTTTGAGCTCTCTACGAACGATACGATCAAGCTACCCACTTGAGAGCCCCCCTTGATAGTACGACAATCAATCCTATAACCCGGTCTCCAAACCACCACCATGAGACCGGTAAAATAGAGAAACTATCAAGGGCAAACCTTTGCCTTGCATAAAGTCCACTTGAGCTAGATGTAGATGATCTTGACTTCCTCAAGTTGGACCACCTTTCTTCATTTCGTTGGCTTGGTGAAGACTAGTAGATTTCTCCCCCATACTCCACTATGGGTGAGCCACTCTTCGACACATCTTCACAAGTTCATTGTCACCACAACGAACGGAAAGCTTCAAGCACTTGATCTCTTCGTGATGCATCACTTGAACTTGCACACCACAACCTTGATTTGATGTCATCCTCCATGGGTTGTATGTGGTGTACTGATAACCCTCAACCGTAAGGGATCGAGATAGTCTTCGCGGGTAAGAATAACCCAATTTATAGATTCGACACACGGGGAGCCAAAGAGTATTTATAAGCTTTGACAGTTGAGTTGTCAATTCAACCGCAACTAAAATATACTTACTTGCAACAAAAGATAAGTGGTAACGGTGATATGATAGTGATGGTGGTGGCAGCAAAAGTAAACAGCTAAAGTAAACAGCAAAAGTAACAACTAATAACCAGCAGGATTGAAACACTGTAGGCTAGGGAGATGGATGGTTGGGCGTTGCATGGATGAGATATATCATGAATCTAACTTGGGGCAAGGCACACAGAAAAGTAATGATCATCTAGGCAAGTATCAAACATTAGGCATGTATCCCACAGGTAGTTGTACGTGCTTGCAATAAGAACTTGCACAACATCTTTTGTCCTACCATCCCGCTACGAACGGGGCCAAAAGGAACTTATGGAGATTAAGGTGCTCCTGTCAAAGAGCACCGGAACAAAGCAATAAACTCAATGGATACATGTAATCCTCAAATTATGGACCATCCCCTTTGGTGTCCCAAGCTGTCACTTTTGGGATCGCCAGTTCCGGACCGTAATAGGTGCAAACAACTCATAGATAGGATCAAGAATACAAATATATTCATGCAAACACATATGGTTCAGATCTGAAATCATGGCACTCGGGCCCTAAGTGACAAGCATTAAGAGTAACAAGTTGAAGCAAAGATGATAAACACCATAGTAGATGATAGGCAACATGCCCCCAACAATCTGATAAACTATTACATGATCTAACTCATCCAATCCCTACCATCCCCATTGCCTACAGCAGGGAATTACTCACACATGGAAGGAGAAGCCATGGAGGGAGGATGGAGTGGTGATGATGATGATGATGGCGACGATCTCCCCTCTCCGGAGGCCAAATCAGCCTCCAGATTAGCCCTCTCGAAGAAGAACAGAGGGTGGCGGCGGCTCCACGACGGAAACTGGGAAAACGACTTCTGTTCTGCGGTTTTCTCGTCACGGGATAAATACGGGTCAAAGTAGGGCACCAGAGGGGGAAGGGCCCGCCCAGGCGGCCTCCCGGCGCGGCCAGGGGTGGGGCCGCGCCCCTAGGGCGCCTGGGGCCCCCCTAGCTGCCCTCTGGCCCATCTTCTGGCACAAGGTCCCTCCGGGTGCGTGGATTTTCTGTGATTTTTCGTGGAATTTTCTGAGACACCTAAAAATCCGTTTCCCTGCACACAATAAAACCATACAGGCAGCTCTGCTGAAAACAGCGTCAGTCCGGGTTAGTTTAGTTCAAATCATGCAAGAATGAGGTCAAAACAATAGCAAAAGTGTTTGGAAAAGTAGATACGTTTGAGACGTATCAACTCCCCCAAGCTTAGCATATTGCTTGTCCCCAAGCAATTCAGTTCAACGAACTGGACGCGACAAAGAAAACTTTGACAAACTCTTTTGCTTCATTAGATGTATATAAGCATGTACTACGAAAAGAGTCTAGCAAGTATTGAAACAATGCTATGAGGACAATGCACGGAGCAATCCTTCTTCCAAGTGACCAATCACAAATAACTAAAAGTAAATAATATACTACTGAAAATCAAGACAAGATTACATTGCACATAGCTTGAACATACTAGAGTGGTATCTCGCTAGCCTCCATGAGTGAAGCAAAACATAAATGCAGAAACTCTTCCAGAGTTTTAAAGGAGACTAGAACTAAGAATTTCAGAATAAATAATATCACAAGCATGCAGAAGACAATGTAATACTTTGGGACAATGCACATTACACTCAGAATGACAATTATGCTCTCCTAGTTGGTGCTTTGAAGAAAGAAGGTGGAGACTCTCGAACCGTGGAATTTGATGGCGAGGTTGAAAACCCATGGTTGGAAGCAAAGACTAAACATGTACCAGAGCTCTTGGTTTTGAAAACAGAGGTAAAAAAATGATTTTGGGAGGTGCATATTTTGTCAACGAATGCTAGTAGACAACCCAATTACTTCTCGAGCTGGACAAGTTTCGAGGAACGGCTCCCGCACGGGGACGATCACATCCCCTTAATCTCCTTTGTTTATCACTGCCAAAAGTTTTATGATTTCTCATGAACAAAGCGTGAAGGAGGGTTTGTTTGTTGTATTATCTTTTATGAGCCGGGCGCACTCATGCCAGTTCCTTCTCGTATTAGGGGTTTGCAGATTAGACATGCAATCCCGGGATAAAACTTGTCCAACTTAAAAAGATCATGAATTAACTACTACTTCCTCATGAGCTAAAACAGAGGCACAAAACAGGAGTAAATTTGAATAATTTCGAGATGGTACAAGGAAGTCTTCGTTGGGATGGCAGGTAAATACCACATAGGAAGGTATGGTGGACTCATATGGAATAACTTGTTTGAAAGGATTTGGATGCACAAGCAGAATTTCGTTTAGTATGAGCGAAGGCTAGCAAGAGACTGGGAAGCGACCAACTAGAGAGCAATAACGGTCATAATCATGCAGAGCGACAAAGCAACATTGAATCGGGCATGAAAGTGATATAACTATTCTGAAACTCAAAGATCATCAAGGCAAAGCAGACTTTTTAGTCTTAAGCATGTGTAAACAAGTGCCAAGTCAATCCAAGAATTCTCCAAAAGGAAATACCACCTTAGTATACCAAACTATGAATAGTGCAATGCATGTAAATCATTTCAATAACACATTATATACTCTAGCTATTTGAGACTAGCCACAAGGAAAACATGAACCACTGGGAAAGCATTGTAAACATAGCACTATGTCGCTACAAGCTGGTCTCTAGATCATAAGTACATGCATATGTACAAAAGTAGAAACAAGAAGAGTTCATACCGGTTTTCCTTGTTGCTTCCCTTCCGTCGATCTTCGTCATTACTGCCTTGTCACTTGCACGATCGAACGTAGGAAATATAATTAAATGCCATCACGGACTCGAGCTAAACTATGAAAACAAAGCAAACTAAAGAGAGAAAGGAATTTTTTTGGGTTTTTTTCAAAGGTTGAACGAAAGCAAAAGAAAGAGAAAATATTTTTGTTGTTTTTGCAAAGAAAGAAACAATAAAGAACGGGAAAAAACTTCGAAAATATCAAAGCGAACAAAAATAAAACGGATAATACAATGGAAAAGTGAGAAGGGCACGTACTCCCCCAAGCTTAGGATTTTGGCCTAAGTTGGTAGTGGCTACTGCCCCCAGGAGCCTCCTGCTCCGGGAGAGTGCTGGTGAGTCCAAGGGTCGTAAAAGGATTCCGGCGCGTACACCGAACTCCTCGGATCCTCCCACGAAGAAGGGTCCATACTCCAAGCAGAGGAAGACCCTTTGCCAAACTGGGTGACGGTCTCCCCCTGGAAAGGTGGTAACTCACCGTGCTCCTCCTCGTCGGGCACAACCCCCTCCATGGGGTTATGGAACTGATGCTGGACCATGAACTCATCGAACTGGATAACATCAAAGGACCATCCGTTCCTGCGAGAAAAATCAAACAAAAGAGGTGCAGGTAGACGGATCTTGCGTTCCGCGGTAGTTCCGAAACGCAAGATATAAACAAGATTACCAAACTCAGAAGTCATGGTAACAAACTTATGCCTTTTCATAGCAGCAAGATCAAAACTTAAATAAGGAAAAGGCTTATCATCAGGGTGTGGGGTGCCGTTAAGATATTCTAAGATAAGTGTGGCATAAACGCCACCAAATAAATCTCCCCTGTTACCGTTCATAGCAAGGCGTCGAGCAATTAAGGCACCCAAATTATAATCAAACCTCCCTGAAAGGGCGGCCGCCAGGATAGCAATATCCGGCGCAGAAGTGTTGCTCGTGTTGTCACGAGCTAATACCCCTCTAGCAACATAATACGCAAAATACCTGAGGTGAGGGAATAAGATGCTGGAGATTTTTGACCGATGAATATCCCTCGTACCCATGCTGCAGAGGGAGTTGAAGATGGTTTTCAGCTCGGAGGGCTGAGAGGTCATCTTCGCCGTCCGCCCAACGTTTGGCACACCTATTATTTCACAAAACTTTCCCAAGGGCATGGTCAAAAGATTATTGTAAATTTTAAACTCAGTATCACCAGTATCAAGGTTATATCTAAAACTGTTAATGAAACCGGAGGTGAGGTTTTGATACTGAGTAACACGGCACGTGACGAGCCGTGTCAGACCTGCATTAGCACAAAGATTATAAAACTCATCCTTAATTCCCGCAGCTTCAAGGAATTCATCACATGGGAACATCATAGCACGTGCTGGACTTGTGTCTTCCAACAACTCTAGGGGCACATGATCTTCATTGTAGCTCACCCTAGCAGTCGAGGATGAGGCTGCAGCTCTAGTAACTCGATCGGAGTGCGCGGGCCTCTTCTTCTCAAGCCACCCCTTTGCCCTTCCTAACAAACTCATTTCTGGAGGGGGGGGGGGTCCTGTGGGCCCCAGGCGCCCTATGGGCGCGGCCAGGGGGCAGGCCGCGCCAGCTGGCCGCCTGGGCCACTGGTGGCCCCCCTGGTCAGCCCCAGGTACCTCTGGGTCACTCCCGGCATGGAAATTTTTATTTCTATTTTTCTGGAATTTTTCTGAAAACTTCACTGTTGAAATTTTTTCGAAGTTCAAAAAGCTGCAAAACTTTCTGAAAACTTAAAGCAATGATTAGTATTGTGAAGCTTCAAAAACATAAACACTTGGTACATCAAGGAGAACAAAAGCTAAAAGAAATGAAAACATAACAAGCTCAACTTTTTACCAATATAAAACATGCTCACTAGTAAGGTTGATCAAGTCTTACCAACAAACAGGCGATATATAGAGCAAAAAGTCTCACCCTTTACGAAGTGATCATTGCACCTTTACTTTAATGGACATTGTTCCCACCATAATAGTTTTGTATTTGTGGTGCACATGTAGTGGACAGTCCCATTCTCCAATCTTCACGGTCTCGATATTTTCTATAGAGTTGAGGCCATGCCTCTTGTCGGTCTTCTTTGGAAAATACACCGTGTGTTCTTTATCATTCACATTGAAGGTAACCTTTCCTTTATTGCAATCAATAATAGCACCTGCGGTGTTAAGAAAAGGTCTACCAATAATAATGGACATGCTCCCATCCTCGGGCATGTCAAGCACAACAAAATCAGTAAGGATCAAACAATTAGCAACTTCTACGGGAACATCCTCACAAATACCTATCGGGACGGCGGTTGACTTGTCAGCCATCTGAAGAGAGATATCTGTAGGGATTAGCTTCTTTAAACAAAGCCTCTTGTAAAGAGAGAGAGGCATAACACTCACTCCTGCTCCAAGATCACATAAAGCAGTTTTGACATAATTATTCTTTATGGAGCAAGGAATGGTGGGTATACCTGGATCACCAAGCTTCTCAGGAATGTTGCCACTGAAAGAGTAGTTAGCAAGCATAGTAGATATTGCTTCATTAGAAATTTTTCTTTTATTAGTAACAATATCTTTCATATATTTTGAATAGGGAGGCAACTTAATAGCATCAGTCAAAGGGATTTGAAGAAAAAGAGGTTTCATCCACTCACAAAACTTATTGTAATGCTCTTCTTCTTTAGATTTAAGAGACTTACCTGAAAAGGGCATGGGTTTCTGTATCCATGGTTCTCTTTCCTTCCCATGTCTTCTTGCGACGAAGTCTTCTCTAGTGTACTTCTTGCGTTTGTCTAGTGCTTCTTCTTCTCGAACTTCAGGCGGATCATTCTCCTTATCCTTACCTTCAGGTTCGGCACCATCTTCAGTCTCAGCATCGGAGGTAGATATACCGTTGGGATCAACAGCTGGCTCTTCACTTGTAATAGGATCATTGGAATTGTCAGCCTCCTTGTGTTTCTTCTTCTTCTTCTTTGGAGAGCCAACAATTTCTTCCTCCTGCATTTGAGAATCCTGCTCGATTCTCCTCGGATGCCCCTCTGGATAGAGAGGATCTTGAGTGCTAGTTCCTCCTCGGGTCTTAATCCCGAAGGCCTGCAAATCATCTTGTTTGGCATTGTTAGCAAGCAAATATTTTTGCACATTAGAAATTTGTTCAAGCTGAGTTTGAACCATATGAAAATGCTTCACAAGACATTTAACATCATTAACTGTTCTACCTAGAACATCAAGCACACTTTTGATAGCAAGGGAATTATCATGCAATTGACTTTGTATCCTCTCATTAAAATGACTTTGCTTCATAATAAAATTATCAAGCTCATCTAAACATTGATCAGGAGGCTTACCATGAGGGATGTAACTTGCGTTGAAATCTAAAAGAGAGTGTACCTCTACCATAGGAGGGTGAGTGGTAGGCTCACACAACTTCTCAATAGGGGGTAGATTCTTCACGTCTTCAGCTTTAATACCCTTCTCTTTAATAGACTTCTTTGCTTCTCGCATATCTTCGGGGCTTAGAACAAACATGCCCCTCTTCTTTGGTGGTGGTGGTGGTTCAGGAACGGACCAATCTTCATGGTTTTTGGCAATCCTGCCCATCAAATCCTTTGCATCGTCCGGTGTTCTTCTCCTGAAAACACATGCAGCACAACTATCCAAATAGGACCTGGATTCATCAGTTAGACCAGCATAAAATATATCGATTAATTCATTCTTAGGGACTCCATGTCCTGGTCTAGCCCGGATCAGACTATAGTACCTCCCCCAAGCTTTAGGGAGGTGCTCATCCTGCAACTGTTTAAAGTTATAAATTCTTTGTAAAGCAGCATGTTGCATATGAGCAGGAAAGTACTTATCAACAAAAGAGTGAGCTAAGTCTTGAGGATTCTTAATGGAACCACATGGTAGTGCATCATACCATGTTTTAGCACCTTCCTTCAAAGAGAAAGGAAGAAGCTTAGTCACATAAAAGTTTCGTATCTTCTCATCCGTGGTAAACAAGCCACCCAACTCAGTGAGTTTGGTCAGGTGTGCAATAGCATCATCATTTTCTCTACCATAAAAGGGGTCAGCTTCAACCATAGATATAAGTGAAAGATCAACAGAGAAATCATAATCAGGATCATTGATGCATATAGGAGATGTAGCAAATTCAGGATCAGGAACAGTCTTGTTCTTCAAGGAGTGTTTTTCAAGCAGTTTCTTAATAGCTTCAGGGTCAGAGCCGGCAAAGTCTCTCAGTTCCCTGCATAAATCATCATCAAGCATAATGTAATCATCATCAAGGAGTCTCTCCTTGAGTTTACTCAAATCAGGATAATCATAAGTTCCACCAATGGGGTAGCGAGTAACAGGAATTTTAATTCCAGATTTTTTTGCAGCAGCAGCGATCTGTTTCTCAAGAGCATAACCAAGTGAACCAATATCATCAAGAATAGTAGAGGCATCATCAAAAGTATCGGACATAGTAACAGATTCAGTAGAAGCATCATGTGGTGGCGGTGAGGCAAACTTACTCATAACAGAAGGTGAATCAAGTGTAGCACTAGTGTTCAGAACAGTACCTCTTCTTGTAGTGGATAGTAAGATCGGAACCTTGGGGTCTCCTTTCTTACCCATAGCGGATGAAGTGCAGCAGGTAGGATACTTCAAGTAGACTTGTAAATATTGCTATGCTCCCCGGCAACGGCGCCAGAAAACGGTACTTGATAACCCTCAACCGTAAGGGATCGAGATAGTCTTCGCGGGTAAGAATAACCCAATTTATAGATTCGACACATGGGGAGCCAAAGAGTATTTATAAGCTTTGATAGTTGAGTTGTCAATTCAACCGCACCTGAAATATACTTACTTGCAACAAAAGATAAGTGGTAACGGCGATATGATAGTGATGGTGGTGACAACAAAAGTAAACAGCTAAAGTAAACAGCAAAAGTAACAACTAATAACCAGCAGGATTGAAACACTGTAGGCTAGGGAGATGGATGGTTGGGCGTTGCATGGATGAGATATATCATGAATCTAACTTGGGGCAAGGCACACAGAAAAGTAATGATCATCGAGGCAAGTATCAAACATTAGGCATGTATCCCACAGGTAGTTGTACGTGCTTGCAATAAGAACTTGCACAACATCTTTTGTCCTACCATCCCGCTACGAACGGGGCCAAAAGGAACTTATGGAGATTAAGGTGCTCCTGTCAAAGAGCACCGGAACAAAGCAATAAACTCAATGGATACATGTAATCCTCAAATTATGGACCATCCCCTTTGGTGTCCCAAGCTGTCACTTTTGGGATCGCCGGTTCCGGACCGTAATAGGTGCAAACAACTCATAGATAGGATCAAGAACACAAATATATTCATGCAAACACATATGGTTCAGATCTGAAATCATGGCACTCGGGCCCTAAGTGACAAGCATTAAGAGTAACAAGTTGAAGCAAAGATGATAAACACCATAGTAGATGATAGGCAACATGCCCCCAACAATCTGATAAACTATTACATGATCTAACTCATCCAATCCCTACCATCCCCTTTGCCTACAGCAGGGAATTACTCACACATGGAAGGAGAAGCCATGGAGGGAGGATGGAGTGGTGATGATGATGACGATGGCGACGATCTCCCCTCTCCGGAGGCCAAATCAGCCTCCAGATTAGCCCTCCCGAAGAAGAACAGAGGGTGGCGGCGGCTCCGCGACGGAAACTGGGAAAACGACTTCTGTTCTGCAATTTTCTCGTCACGGGATAAATACGGGTCAAAGTAGGGCACCAGAGGGGGAAGGGCCCACCCAGGCGGCCTCCCGGCGCGGCCAGGGGTGGGGCCGCGCCCCCAGGGCGCCTGGGCCCCCCCTGGCTGCCCTCTGGCCCATCTTCTGGCACAAGGGCCCTCCGGGTGCGTGGAATTTCTGTGATTTTTCGTGGAATTTTCTGAGACACCTAAAAATCTGTTTCCCTGCACACAATAAAACCATACAGGCAGCTCTGCTGAAAACAACGTCAGTCCGGGTTAGTTTAGTTCAAATCATGCAAGAATGAGGTCAAAACAATAGCAAAAGTGTTTGGAAAAGTAGATACGTTTGAGACGCATGTACCTCTTGACGCAAGCTCATGGAAGATAACCTAACCCCACATAGAACTCTCACAAAGACCATGCGTTAGTACACAAAACGTAATTGACAATGCTTACCATACTATGGGATCGATTGAGCCCTCTCGATACATCTTCTATGATTTGTGTGTTGATCAACTTGATTCACTCTTTGACTTAGTCTTGATCAACCTTGAATCTTTCCCGCTCTCTTCATTTGGATGATGTCTTGAAGGTAAACATGAATGATAACACACTCTTCTGCTTCAAGACATGCTTGCAATAAGCTCAACACTCACAAGACCAATCTTTGGATAATTCCTTAATAGCACCTTGGTCATCACAAACTCTCCTTCAAACCAACACATGGACTCCAAGAAAAGCCTATGGACAAAATCTTCAAATATAACTCAAGGCAACCATTAGTCCATAGAGATTGTCATCAATTACCAAAACCAAACATGGGGGCACCGCATGTTCTTTCAGCATGGAAAATATTGGCCACCCCTCCCACTTCATGAGCGGTATGGGAGCACAAATGGGAATTTATTTTGAAAATTAGAGTTGGCACATACAAATTTACTTGGAACGACATGGAAATGCCGCATATAGGTATGTATGATGGACTCATTTGTCACAACTTTGGGTTTAAGGAGTTGGATGCACAAGTAGTATTCCCACTTAGTACAAATGAAGGTTGGCAAATAGATTGAGAAGAGACCAACTAGTGAACGAAAATGGTCATAAACAAACACTGAACATAATCAACACCGAATAATGCACCACAAGTAGGATACAATTTCATTGCATAACTATAGACTTTACGTGCATGCATAGGGAATCACAAACCTTAACACCAATATTCTTACTAAATAATCATTGGTCATCAACATGACTCACATATTACTATCTCCATGTCGCAAAATTACCGCAAGGAATCGAGTTCATAATATCCAATGATCTTCATGAAAGTTTTTATTATATCCTTCTTGGATATCTATCATATTGGGACTAAATTCTTATCTCATGCAAATTACCATTACTATTTTTGACTCTTAAAAAGATATAAGTGAAGCATGAGAGTTTACTTCTTCAAAATATGACTACCACTCTACTAAAAAATATATAAGTGAAGCACTAGAGCAATTGCCTAGCTCAAAAGATTTAAGTGAAGCACATAGAGTATTCTAACAAATTATGATAAGTGGGTGACTCTCTCAAATAGGTGTGTACAACAAGGATTATCGTGGTAAACTAAAATTCAAAGCAAGAAAAGACTCATATAATAGAAGAAGCTCCAAGCAAAGCTCATGATATATGATGAATAAAAATATAACCTTAAGTAAAATTATCAACGATCGTTAGAAGAAAGAGGGGATGCCTTCCGGGGCATCCCCAACCTTAGTTGCTTGGTTCTCCTTGAATATTACCTTGGGGTGCCTTTGGCATCCTCAACCTTAGGCTCTTGTCACTCCTTATTACTTCATCCATCGCGATCTCACCCAAAACTTGAAAACGCCAATCACACAAAACTTAACAAAACCTCGTGATATCCATTATTATAATAAAACCAATCTTTACTTTAAGAATTGTTGAAAACCCATTCATATTTTGTTATTACAGTATATCAACTGTATTATAACTTTACCATGGCTTATACCCCTCGGTACAATCCATAGATTCATCAAAACAAGCACATAATGCAACAAAAGCAGAATCTGTCAAAAACATAACTATATATAAAGACATAATTTTTAGTCAAACTTATGTAACTCCGAAAATTCTGAAAAATTAGGACAACGTGGGTAATTTTGTATATCAATCATGAGTAAAAATTTCAGAAATTTTTCTCGCTCCAGCAATTGCAGACAATTATGCTACTGGACACAAAAGTTTCTGTTAATGCACATAATCAAATCAACTGTCATGCAAATCAACCCAAATGCTTTGCTTGGCACAAAAAATTATTAAAACACTAAAACACAATCACAACAATAGCATAATTGTGTATTTATTAAAAAGAACAGAAAGAAAAACAAAAAAAATAAAAGATAACTATTGGGTTGCCTCCCAACTAGCGCTATTGTTCTACGCTCCTAGCTAGGCATATTGCATAGATCTTAAGTGTTGTCATCTTTGGTTTGTGCTATATTTGTGGGGGTTTTCTCAAACCCGTGAGGCTCTTTGCGCTTCCCATTATTCTCAGGAAAATAAAGTAATTTAAGATCTATAATATCCAATCACTTATTACAAAGAGTAATCAAAGTGTTCATGGGATTGAGATTCCCACAAATATTTATGAGGGGTTTGTTTGATTTTGGCTATTCAACCAAATCTTTTTGTACATCACCCAACTTGTCTAAAACTTGAGCCCCCTCTTGAGTTAAAGTAAATCCATTTTGTGGTGTTGGTACTCCAAATATTCCCTCTATTATTTCATAGGCAACGTTGGCATCAGTCTCAACAAAATTCCCTTTAGCACAAAAATCCTAAAGTTGCCTATGATGCATGGTTAAATCTATATAAAAATTGTGAAGCAGAACTTTTGCATCTCCTTTTATAGAGCAAATACGATAAGATTCAAATAGCCTATATCAAGAATCTTTAAGATTTTTTCCTTGTTTCTGTTTCAAGTAAAGAACTTCAAATCTGGTGACAAAGGAGGGATAGTTATGTTAGTCATAATGACAAGACAAGTGATCTAACACACGAGCAAATAAAAAGCGAAAGGAAAGGCAAACGCAAAGAAGGCAATTTTTTTTGTGTTTTTCTGAAAAACTTTTTCAAAGTGGGGGAGATGAAAACGAGAGGCAAATGGAAAATAACGTAATTGCAAGGAGATGAGATTTTATGAGTAGGTACTTGATGGATGTTGATGTTGTCTCCCTGGCAACGGCGCCAGAAATTTTTCCTGCTACTTGTGATCTGCGTTGGTATTTCCTGAAGAGGATAGGATGATGCAGCACAGTAGAGATAAGTATTTCATGCAGTTAAGAAACCAAGGTTATCAATCTAGTAGGAGAACCAAGCAAAACTATGTAAACAACACCTACGCACAAACAACAAATCCTCGCAACCCAACGCTACAAGGGGTTGTCAATCCCTCATAAATATATAGATTGATAGATAAAAATAAAATAAAAGTAAATAAACTACAACAAGGTATTTTTGTATTTTTAATATAATAGATCTGAAAATAATATGATAGAAATAGACCCGAGGGCCATAGTTTTCACTAGACACTTCTCTCTTGAAGATAGCATATGGTGGGTAAACAAATTACTGTTGGGCAATTGATAGAAAAGCAAATAATTATGACGATGTCCAAGTGTCGGTACAATGAATATTTGCATTCATTACCCGAACTATACACAGACGCAACGACCTTCTACATTCTACAACCACACATGCAGCAAGGCCAAGCAACGACGACAACCCTTCGAGGAATCGAAGGGCGGATCAAGAAGACCAAGACAAGGCAAAGGGGAAAGATACCACCAAGGAAAAACCTCCCTTGCCGGGCAGGCGAGCCCGGACAGGTCGAGGCCGCACCAAGGACAAGTCTCAAGACTCCCCCGACAGGCTTGTCGGGGATGCTAAGGGCGGGTCACCCCGCTAAGGCACCACCGCTCCACCGCACACCACAATGCTAGTCGCCCATCGGTGCGGTGACAAGGCCCTAGATGACTAAGTGGCTTCCACCAGGTGCATGGCGGCCACACAGAAGATGTTCTACCTCCAGATGACACCTGTCCAGAGGCGTGTCACGCATGTGAGCAAGATGGTGGCTGAAGCAGCACTACAGGCTTGCCGCGCTCGTCCATGACAAGTGATACGTCTCCAACGTATCTATAATTTTTGATTGTTCCATGCTATTATATTATCTATCTTGGATGTTTTATATGCTATTTTATATGATTTTTTGGACTAACCTAATAACCCAGAGCCTAGTGCCAGTTTTTATTTTTTTCCTTGTTTTTGAGTTTCGTAGAAAAGGAATATCAAACGGAGTCCAAACGGAATGAAACTTTACGGAGACTTTTCTTGGACCAGAAGACACCTGATGGACTTGGAGTACACGCTAGGGGACCCTCGAGGCGGCCACAAGGGTGGAGGGCGCGACCTGGGGGGTGGGGCGCGCCCCCGACCTTGTGGCTGAAGGAAATATGCCCTAGAGGCAATAATAAAGTTGTTGTTTGTATTTCCTTATATCATGATAAATGTTTATTATTCATGCTAGAATTTTATTAACCAGAAACTTAGTACATGTGTGAATACATAGACAAAACAGAGTGTCCCTAGTATGCCTCCACTAGACTAGCTCATTGATCAAAGTTGGTTATGTTTCCTAGCCATAGACATGAGTTGTCATTTGATCAACGGGATCACATCATTAGGAGAATGATGTGATGGAAAAGACCCATCCATTAGCTTAGCAACTTGATCGTTTAGTTTTACTGCTATTGCTTTCTTCATGACTTATACATGTTCCTATGACTATGAGATTGTGCAACTCCCGAATACCGGAGGAACACCTTGTGTGCTATCAAAGGTCACAACATAACTGAGTGATTATAAAGATACTCTACAGGTGTCTCTGAAGGTGTTCATGGTGTTGGCATAGATCAAGAATAGGATTTGTCACTCCGAGTGTCAGAGAGGTATCTCTGGGCCCTCTCGGTAATACTACCTCCTTTCCGGTTTATAAGGCTTGCGCATATATCTAGGTTGACAAATAAACCAACTTAATACAAGTTACCTGTCACACAAAATATATCATTAGAAATTTCAGATCTTCTACTTTCTAATGGTGTAATGTTTAAACTATACAACTTATTTTATGTTGGTCAAATTATAGACCTAGTGATACGCGCAAGCCTTATAAACCGGAAAGGAGGTAGTACACATCATAATAAACCTTGCAAGCAAATGAATAATGAGTTAGTCATGAGATGATGTATTACGGAACGCGTAAAGAGACTTGCCGCTAACGAGATCAACTAGGTATAGTGATACCGACGATCGAATATCGGGCAAGTAACATACCGATGACAAAGGGAACGACGTATGTTGTTATGCGGTTTGACCGACAAAGATCTTCGTAGAATATGTAGGAGCCAATATTAGAATCCAGGTTTCACTATTGGTTATTAACCGGAGATGAGTCTCGGTCATGTCTACATAGTTAGCGAACCCGTAGGGTCCGCATGCTTAACATTCTATGACGATAGGTATTATGAGTTTATGAGTTTTGATGTATCGAAGGTAGTTCAGAGTCCCGGATGTGATCACAGACATGACGAGGAGTCTCGGAATGTCCGAGACATAAAGATTGATATATTGGACGACTATATTCAGACACCGGAAATTTTCCGGGTGTTATCGGAAAAACTGGAGTGCCGGAGAGGTTACCCGAACCCCCCGAGGGAGTATGGGCCATAGTGGGCCATGAGGGAAAAGAAAGAGGCAGCCCACTAGGGCCAGCCGCACCCCCTAGGAATTCTAGTTGGACTAGGAGTGGGGGGAGGCGCCCCTCTCCTTCCTTCTCCTCTCCTTCTTCCTTTCCTACTCCTAGTAGGAATAGGAAAGGGGGATTCCTACTCCTACTAGGAGTAGGAAACCTACTCCTGGCGCGCCCTATAGGGCTGGCTGCACCTCCCCCCTTTCTCCTTTATATACGGGGGCAGGAGCCACCCAAGGATACACAAGCAACATTGTTTTAGCCGTGTGCGATGCCCCCCTCCACAGAAACACACCTCGGTCATATTGTTGCAGTGCTTAGGCGAAGCCCTGCTCCGATAGCTTCATCATCCCCGTCACCACGCTGTCGTGCTGACGAAACTCTCCCATGAAGATCAACTAGATCAAGAGCTTGTGGGACGTCATCGAGCTGAATGTGTGCTGAACACGGAGGTGTCGTACGTTCGATGCTCGGATCGGTTGGATCGCGAAGAAGTTCGACTACATCAACCGCGTCACTAGATGCTTCCGCTTCCGGTCTACGAGGGTACGTAGACACACTCTCCCCTCTCGTTGCTATGCATCTAGTAGATAGATCTTGCGTGATCGTAGATTTTTTTTTTGAAATACTACGTACCCCAACAGTGGTATCAGAGCCAGGTCTATGCGTAGATGATATGCACGAGTAGAACACAATGAGTTGTGGGCGATAATAGTCATACTGCTTACCAGCATGTCATACATTGATTTGGCGGTATTGTGAGATGAAGCGGCCCGGACCGACATTACGCGTACGCTTACGCGAGACTGGTTTCACCGTTACGAGCAGTCGTTGCTTAAAGGTGACCAGTGGGTGTCTGTCTCTCTCACTTTAGCTGAATCAAGTGTGGATATGCCCGGTCCTTGTGAAGGTTAAAACATCACATAGTTGACGAAAAATTGTTGTGGTCTTGTATGCGTAGGTAAGAACGGTTCTTGCTAAGCCCGTAGCAGCCACGTATAACTTGCAACAACAAAGTAGAGGACGTCTAACTTATTTTTGTAGGGCATGTTGTGATGTGATATGGTCAAGACGTGATGCGTTATACGTTATTGTATGAGATGATCATGTTTTGTAAAGTTATCGGCAACCGACAGGAGCATTATGGTTGTCTCTTTATTACATAAATTGCGAAGGCCATGTAATTTCTTTACTTTATCACTATGAGTTAGCGATAGTAGTAGTAGTAGCAATAGTTGGTGAGACGACCTCGACGTTACGATGAAGATCATGGTGTCAAGCCGGTGACGATGGAGATCATGACGATGCTTTGGAGATGGAGATCAAAAGCACAAGATGATGATGGCCATATCATGTCAAACATTTTGATTGCATGTGATGTTTATCTTATTATGCTTCTTATTTTTCTTAGTACGGTGGTAGCATTATAAGATGACCCCTTACAAAATTTCAAGGTACAAGTGTTCTCCCGGAGTATGCACCGTTGCGAAAGTTCGTCGTGCCAAGACACCACGTGATGATCGGGTGTGATAAGCTCTACATTCAAATATAACGGGTGTAAGAAAGTTTTTCACATGCAGAATACTCGGGTTAAACTTGACGAGCCTAGCATGTACAAACATGGTCTCGGAACACTGGAGACCGGAAGATCGAGCATGAATCATATAGTAGATATGATCAGCATAAGATGTTCATAATTGAAAACTAATCCATCTCATGTGATGATCGGACATGGTTTAGTTGATTTGGATCACGTGATCATTTAGATGACTAGAGTGATGTCTATCTAAGTGGGAGTTCTTTAGTAATATGATTAATTGAACTTCAATTTATCATGAACTTAGTCCTGATAGTTTTTGCATATCTATGTTGTTGTAGATCAATGGCCCGTGCTACCGTTCCCTTGAATTTTAATGCGTACCTAGAGAAAGCTAAGTTGAAAGATGATGGTAGCAATTACACGGACTGAGTCCGTAACTTGAGGATTATCCTCATTGCTGCACAGAAGAATTATGTCCTTGAAGCACCGCTAGGTGACAAGTCCCCTCCCGCCAATGTAGATGCTTTGAATGTCTGGCAGACACGGTTTGATGACTACATGATAGTTCAGTGTGCCATGCTTTGTGGCTTAATTAGAACCGGGACTTCAACGACGTTTTGAACGTCATGGAGCATATGAGATGTTCCAGGAGTTGAAGTTAATATTTCAAGAAAATGCCCGGATTGAGAAATATGAAATTTCCAATAAGTTCTACAGCAGCAAGATGGAGGAGAACATTTCTATTAGTGAACACTTACTCAGAATGTTTGGGTACCATAATCATATGAGTCAACTTGGATGCAAAGTTGACGATGATAGTGTTATTGATAGAGTTCTTCCATCACTGCCACCAAGCTATAAAGGCTTCATGATGAACTATAAAATGCAAGGGATGTAGAAGACAATTCCCGAGCTCTTCGCTATGCTCAAAGATGTGGAGGTAGAAATCAAAAAGGAGCATCAAGTGTTGATGGTTAACAAGACCACTAGTTTCAAGAAAAAAGGCAAGGGAAAGAAGGGGAACTTCAAGAAGAATAGCAAGACGATTGCTACTCCCACGAAGAAACCCAAGTCTGGAGCCAAGCCTGAAACAGAGTGCTTCTACCGCAAAGGGACTGGACACTGGAAGCGGAACTACCCCAAGTATTTGGCGGATAAGAAGGATGGCAAAGTGAACAAAGGTATATGTGATATACATGATATTGATGTGTACCTTACTAATGCTCGTATTAGCACCTGGGTATTTGATACTGGTTCGGTTGCTAATATTTGTAACTCGAAACAGGGGCTACGGATTGAACGAAGATTAGCTAAGGACGTGGTGAAGATGCGCGTGGGAAATGGTTCCAAAGTCGATGTGATCACCGTCGGCACGCTACCTCTACATATACCTTCGGGATTAGTTTTAGACCTGAATAATTGTTATTTGGTGCCAGAGTTAAGCATGAACATTATATCTGGATCTTTTTTATTGTGAGACGGTTATTGATTTAAATCTGAGAATAATGGTTGTTCTATTTATATGAGTAATATCTTTTATGGTCATGCACCCTTAAAGAGTGGTCTATTCTTGTTGGATCTCGATCGTAGTGATACACATATTCATAATATTGAAGCCAAAAGATGCAAGGTTGATAATGATAGTGCAACTTATTTGTGGCACTGCCGTTTAGGTCATATTGGTGTAAAGCGCATGAAGAAACTCCATACTGATGGACTTTTGGAATCACTTGATTATGAATCACTTGGTGCTTGCGAACCATGCCTCGTGGGCAAGATGACTAAAACTCCGTTCTCTGAAACAATGGAGCGAGCAACAGATTTGTTGGAAATCATACATACTGATGTATGTGGACTGATGAGTGTTGAGGCTCGCGACGGGTATCATTATTTTCTGACCTTCACTGATGATTTGAGCAGATATGGGTATATCTACTTGATGAACACAAGTCTGAAACATTTGAAAAGTTCAAAGAATTTCAGAGTGAAGTAGAGAATCATCGTAACAAGAAAATAAAGTTTCTACGATCTGATTGTGGAGGCGAATATTTGAGTTACGAGTTTGGTCTTCATTTGAAACAATGTGGAATAGTTTCACAACTCACGCCACCCGGAACACCACAACATAATGGTGTGTTCGAACGTCGTAACCATACTTTATTAGATATGGTGCGATCTATGATGTCTTTTACCAATTCACCCCTATCATTTTGGGGTTATGCTTTAGAGACAACTACATTCACGTTAAATAGGGCACCATCTCAATCCATTGAGACGACGCCTTATGAACTGTGGTTTGGCAAGAAACCAAAGTTTTCGTTTCTTAAAGTTTGGGGCTGCGATGCTTATGCGAAAAAACTTCAACCTGATAAGCTCGAACCCAAGTCGGAGAAATGTGTCTTCATAGGATACCCAAAGGAGAATGTTGGGTACACCTTCTATCACATATCCGAAGGCAAGATATTCGTTGCTAAGAATGGATCCTTTCTAGAGAAGGAGTTTCTCTCGAAAGAAGTGAGTGGGAGGAAAGTAGAACTTGATGAGGTAATTGTACCTTCTCCCGAATTGGAAAGTAGTACATCACAGAAACTAGTTCCAGTGATTCCTACACCAATTAGTGAGGAAGCTAATGATGATGATCATGAAACTTCGGATCAAGTTAGTACTGAACTTCATAGGTCAACCAGAGTACGTTCCGCACCAGAGTGGTATGGAAACCCGGTTCTGGAAGTCATGTTACTAGACCATGATGAACCTACGAACTATGAGGAAATGACGATGAGCCTAGATTCTGCAAAATTGCTTGAGGCCATGAAATCTGAGATGGGATCCATGTTTGAGAACAAACTGTGGACTTTGGTTGACTTGCCTGATGATCGGCAAGCCATTGAAAATAAATGGATCTTCAAGAGGAAGACCGACGCCGACAGTAATGTTACTGTCTACAAAGCTTGACTTGTTGCGAAAGGTTTTCGACAAGTTCAAGGAGTTGACTACGATGAGACTTTCTCACCCGTAGCGATGCTTAAGTCTGTCTGAATCATGTTAGCAATTTCCGCATTTTATGATTATGAAATCTGGAAAATGGATGTCAAAACTGCATTCCTAAATGGATACCTCAAAGAGGAGTTGTATATGATGCAACCAGAAGGTTTTGTCGATCCTAAAGGTGCTAACAAAGTGTGCAAGCTCCAGCGATCCATCTATGGACTGGTGCAAGCATCTCGGAGTTGGAATATACGCTTTGATGAGGTGATCAAAGCATATGGTTTTATACAGACTTTTGGAGAAGCCTGTATTTACAAGAAAGTGAGTGGCGGCTCTGTAGCATTTCTGATATTATATGTAGATGACATATTGTTGATTGGAAATGATATAGAATTTCTGGATAGCATAAAAGGATACTTGAATAAGAATTTTTCAATGAAAGACCTCAGTGAAGCTGCTTATATATTAGGCATCAAGATCTATAGAGATAGATCAAGACACTTAACTGGACTTTCACAAAGCACATACCTTGATAAAGTTTTGAAGAAGTTCAAAATGGATCAGTCAAAGAAAGGGTTCTTGCGTGTGTTACAAGGTGTGAAGTTGAGTAAGACTCAATGCCCAACCACTACAGAAGATGGAGAGAAAATGAAAGTCATTCCCTATGCCCCAGCCATAGGATCTATCATGTATGCAATGTTTTGTACCAGACCTGATGTGTGCCTTGCTATAAGTTTAGCAGGGAGGTACCAAAGTAATCCAGGAGTGGATCACTAGATAGCGGTCAAGAACATCTTGAAGTACCTGTAAAGGACAAAGGACATGTTTCTTGTTTATGGAGGTGACAAAGAGCTCGTCGTAAACGGTTACGTCCATTCAAGCTTTGACACTAATCCGGATGACTCTAAGTCACAAACTTGATATGTACTTTTGTTGAACAGTGGAGCTGTCAGTTGGTGCAGTTCCAAGCAGAGCGTCGTGGCAGGATCTACGTGTGAAGCGAAATACATAGCTGCTTCGGAAGCAGCAAATGAAGGAGTCTGGATGAAGGACTTCATATCTGATCTAGGTGTTATACCTAGTGCATCGGGTCCAATGAAAATCTTTTGTGGCAACACTGGAGAAATAGCCTTGGCGAAGGAATCCAGGTTTCCCAAGAGAACAAAGCACATCAAGAGACGCTTCATTTCCATCCGCGATCAAGTCAAGGAGGGAGACATAGAAATTTGCAAGATACATACGGATCTGAATGTCTCAGACCCATTGACTAAGCCTCTTCCACGAGCAAAACATGATCAGCACCAAGACTCCATGGGTGTTAGAATCATTACTATGTAATCTAGATTATTGACTCTAGTTCAAGTGGGAGACTAAAGGAAATATGCCCTAGAGGCAATAATAAAGTTTTTATTTGTATTTCCTTATATCATGATAAATGTTTATTATTCATGCTAGAATTGTATTAACCGGAAACTTAGGACATGTGTGAATACATAGACAAAACAGAGTGTCCCTAGTATGCCTCTACTAGACTAGCTCATTGATCAAAGATGGTTATGTTTCCTAGCCATAGACATGAGTTGTCATTTGATCAACGAGATCACATCATTAGGATAATAATGTGATTGACAAGACCCATCTGTTAGCTTAGCAACTTGATCGTTTAGTTTTATTGCTATTGCTTTATTCGTAACTTATACATGTACTTATGACTATGAGATTGTGTAACTCCCGAATACTGGAGGAACACCTTGTGTGCTATCAAACGTCACAACTTAACTGGGTGATTATAAAGATACTCTACAGGTGTCTCCGAAGGTGTTCGTGGTGTTGGCATAGATCAAGAATAGGATTTGTCACTCCGAGTGTCGGAGAGGTATCTCTGGGCCCTCTCGGTAATACACATCATAACAAGCCATGCAAGCAAATGACTAATGAGTTAGTCACGAGATGATGTATTATGGAACAAGTAAAGAGACTTGCCAGTAACGAGATTAAATATGTATAGTGATACCGACGATCGAATCTCGGGCAAGTAACATACCGGTGACAAAGGGAACGACGTATGTTGTTATGCGGTTTGACCAATAAAGATCTTCGTAGAATATGTAGGAGCCAATATGAGCATCCAGGTTCCGCTATTGGTTATTGGCCAGAGATGAGTCTCAGTCATGTCTACATAGTTCTTGAACCCGTAGGGTCCGCACGCTCAACGTTCGATGACGATCGGTATTATGAGTTTATGAGTTTTGATGTACCGAAGGTAGTTCAGAGTCCCGGATGTGATCACGAACATGACGAGGAGTCTCGGAATGTCCGAGACATAAAGATTGATATATTGGATGACTTTATTTGGACATGGAAGTGTTCCGGTGTTATCGGATAAAACCGGAGTGGCGGAGGGGTTACCGGAACCCCCGGGGGAGTATGGGCCATAGTGGGCCATGAGTTAAAAGAGAGAGGTAGCCCACTAGGGCTGGCCGCACCCCCTAGGAATCCCAGTTGTACTAGGAGTGGGGGGGAAGGCGCCCCTCTCCTTCCTTCTCCTCTCCTTCTTCCTTTCCTACTCCTAGTAGGAATAGGAAAGGGGGATTCCTACTCCTACTAGGAGTAGGAAACCTACTCGTGGCACGCCCTATAGGGCTGGCCGCACCTCCCCCCTTGCTCCTTTATATACGGGGGCAGGGGGCACCCAAGGATACACAAGCAACATTGTTTTAGCCATGTGAGGTGCCCCCCTCCACAGAAATACACCTCGGTCACGTATTTGCAGTGCTTAGATGAAGCCCTGCGCCGGTAGCTTCATCATCTCTGTCACCACGCCATCGTGCTGACGAAACTCTCCCGTGAAGCTCAACTGGATCAAGAGCTCGTGGGACGCCATCGAGCTAAACGTGTGCTGAACGCGAAGGTGCCATACATTCGGTGCTTGGATCGGTTGCATCGCGAAGACGTTCGACTACATCAACCACGTCACTGGACGCTTCCGCTTTCGGTCTACGAGGGTACGTAGACACACTCTCCCCTCTCGTTGCTATGGATCTTGTAGATAGATCTTGCATGCTCGTAGGATTTTTCTTGAAATACTACGTACCCCAACAGTGGCCCCCTCGAGCCTCCCCTGACCTACTTCTTCCGCCTATAAATTCACATATATTCTAGAAACATAAGAACATCCATCGAAACCAGTTTCTGCCACCGTAACCTTCTGTTCTCGTGAGATCATATCTGGAGACCTTTTCTGGTACTCTGCCGAAGGGGCAATCAACCATTGAGGGCATCTACATCAACCCTATTGCCCTTCAAATGAAGTGTGAGTAGTTTACCACAGACCTACGGGTCCATAGCTAGTAGCTAGATGGCTTCTTAGCTCTCTTTGATCTTCAATACCATGTTCTCCTTGTTGTTCTTGGAGATCTATCCGATGTAATCTTCTTTTGCGATGTGTTTGTCAAGATACGATGAATTGTGGGTTTATGATCAGATTATCTATGAATAATATTTGAGTTTATTTTTATTTTTTTATGCATGATCTAATATCTTAGTAATTCTCTCCGTACTATCGGTATGGTTTGGCCAACTAGATTGGTTTTTCGTGCAATGGGAGAAGTGCTTTGCTTTGGGTTCAATCTTGCGATGCTCAATCCCAATGACAGAAAGGGACATGGCACATATTGTATTATTGCCATCGAGTATAACAAGATGGGTTTTTCATCATATTGCTTGAGTTAGTTCCGCTACATCATGTCATCTTGCTTAAGGCGTTACTCTATTCTTATGAACTTAATACTCTATATGCAGAATCGTTTTGGTCGATGTGTGGAGTAATAGTAGTAGATGCAGGCAGGAGTCGGTCTACTTGTCACGGACATGATGCCTATATTCATGATCATTGCCATAGATGTCGTTATAATTATTCACTCTTCTATCAATTTCTTGACAGTAATTTGTTCACCCAACGTAATACTTGCTATCATGAGAGAAGCCTCTAGTGAAGCCTATGGCCCCTAGGTCTATTTTACATCTTATAAGTTTCAGATCTACTATTCTGCAATCTTTTACTTTTCAATTTATAAACCAAAAACCAAAAAATATTTACTTTACTCGTTCATCTATCTCTATCAGATCTCACTTTTGCAAATAACCTAGAAGGGATTGCCAACCCTTTTATAGCGTTGGGTGCAAGTTTGTTGTTTGTCTGAGCAGGTATTAGGCGACTTGTGTGTAATCTCCTACTGGATTGATACCTTGGTTCTCAAAACTGAGGGAAATACTTAATCTATTTTGCTGCATCTTCCTTTCCTCTTCAAGGAAAAAACCAACGCAAGCTCAAGAGGTAGCAACAAGACACTAAGCAGTGCATTTAATGTGTTTTGTCCTAACTGCCAGAGCTAGGTACGATAGCATTGTTGGCACTCTAATGAACCAACAGTGATCATGTCGCCACTATGGATTCCCCTTGAACTATAAAAGGAGGACCGGGGCTAGCTTAGAAAGGATTTGGACCCTTGTACACTCATACGCGCGTAGTTGCTCTCCCCGAGGCTACCTTGCCGGGCTTGAGTGCTACGTGCTCCTCGCACCCCCCATCCAATCCACCAAAGTAGGAGTAGGGTTTTACACTTCGCAGCGGCCCGAACCTAGGTAAAAAGCCACCGCGTCACCATTGTCATGCTGCCCATGCGACCTTTGCTCTTTGTGCAATGTGCCCCTCCCCCTCGCCGAACCACAAAGGGGTTGATGGCCCCATTGGTGATCGTGTTTTCCCACGACATACATGGCCCGCTAGGTAAGGGGAGGCGTTTGCACGAATCCAAGGTTGTAAGCAGCGCGTCAATCTTCATCATTGTCTTCTTCGTCAGCGACTCCATCACCCATGGTGCCCAAGAAGAAATCTGGCGCGATAGCTCTGCCCTCCACCTTGAAGGCCCCTTTGCATGCAGCCGCAGGCACTGAAATGACATTGGAGAACGCTGGCGTTATGGGGGACACGACCGACGCAAGCGGTGCCGTCATCATCTCTCCCACGACCGAAGTGGGAGTGGAGGACGCTGTAGGAGGACGACATCAACAACGTCCTGATAGCCATGCTCCGCAAGGCGTATGTGAAGGGGTGCAATCTCCGCATCCTCGCCGCGCTAGAGGACACGATCACAACGACAACACCTGCTTTGGTGCGAGTCGCGACCTCCCCGCTGCACCCATCACGGGTACAGCTGCGGGACACGCGTCTACCCCAGGGCAGGGTGATCAAGTCACGCCACCGAACGGGGTCATCAACCCACATGATCATCCTCGTCGCCGTCATGACACAACAGTGGCTGGTTTGCAGCGGCGGGAGCACGACGACGCCACCAACGATAGCACTGCCAGAAGTCGGGCAAAGTCACGTTCTGCGTCGTCATCCATGGCAAGCACTGCTTCGTAAGCCATGGCGCGAGCCTAGATCCTACCGAGATTCCCACCAGCGGCCAACCAAATGGATGAATGGAGAGACACCATTCAGAGTTTGATTGGTTTCACTGAAGCAAGAGGATCGCAACGAGCGGGGCCGCCGTGGCAACTAGAAGCAACAACAGCGGCCCAGGCTGCCACTCGTGTTGGAGGGGCCGCCCTGACAGTGCAGTTGAAAGAACATGCGGTGCCCCCATGTTTGGTTTTGGTAATTGATGATAATTCCTCTGGATTAATGGTTGCCTTGAGTTATAATTGAAGGTTTTGTTCATAGGATTTTCTTGGAGTCCATTTGTTAGTTTCAAGGAGAATATGTGATGACCAACGTGTTGTTCAAGGAATTATCTAAAGATGGGTCATGTGAGGGGTTGATCAAGACTAAGTCAAAGAATGAATCACGTTGATCAACACACAAAGCGTAGAATATGTACCAAGAGGGATCAAGCGATCCCATGGTATGGTAAGCATTGTCAATTACGCTTTGTGTACTAACCCATGCTCTTCATGAGAGTTTTTTGTGGGGTTAGGTTGTGGTATGCAAGTTCAAGTGAAACATCACGAAGAGATCAAGTGCTTGAAGCTTGTCGTCCATTGTGGTGACAATGGACTTGTGAAGATGTGCCGGAGAGTGGCTCGCCCATAGTGGAGTATGGGGGACCAATCTACTAGTCTTCACCGAGCCAACGCAATCAAGAAAGGTGGTCCAACTTGAGGAAGTCAAGATCGTCTAATCTAGCTGAAGTGGACTTTGTGCAAGGCAAAGGTTTGCCCTTGATAGGTTTTCTATTTTACCGATCTCATGGCGGTAGTTGAGAGACCAAGTTTTACGATTGATTGACATACTATCAAGGGGGGCTCTTGATACGTCCATTTTGCATCATGTTTTCTTGTTGTTACTTATGTTGTTTTTATGTATAATAATGCTCTTTGGACTAATTCTAATGTCTTTTCTCTCATAATTTGCAAGGTATGCATCAAGAGGGAGAATTCCGACAGCTGGAAATCTGGACCTGAAAAAGCTACGTTAGGCCACCTATTCTGCACAACTCCAAACAAGTTGAAACTTCACGGAGAATTTTTATGGAATAATTGAAGAATATTGGAGCAAATAAGTACCAGAGGGGGCGCACCAGGTGGGCACAACCCATCTGGGCGCGCCAGGGAGCCCAGGCGTGGCCTGGTGGGCTGTGCTCACCTAGGCCCACCTCCGGTGCCCATCTTCTGGTATATAAGCCATTCTGACCTAGAAAAAAAAATAGAGAGAATACTTTTGGGTTGGAGCGCCGCCGTCTCGAGGCAGAACTTGGGCATGAACACTTTTGCCCTCTGGTGGAGCGATTCCGCCGGGGGAACTTCCCTCCCGAAGGGGGAAATCATTGTCATCATCATCACCAACAACTCTCCCATCTTGGGGAGGGCTATCTCCATCAACATCTTCAACAACACCATCTCATCTCAAACCCTAGTTCATCTCTTGTGTTCAATCTTGTTACCGAAACTATAGATTGGTGCTTGTGGGTTACTAGTAGTGTTGATTACATCTTGTAGTTGATTACTATATGGTTTATTTGGTGGAAGATTATGTGTTCAGATCCAATATGATATTTAATACCCCTCTGATCTTGAGCATGTTTATCATTTGTGAGTAGTTGCCTTTGTTCTTGAGGTCACAGGAGAAATCATGTTGCAAGTAATCATGTGAATTTGATATTTGTCCGATATTTTGATAGTATGTATGTTGTGATTCCCTTAGTGGTGTCATGTGAATGTCGACTACATGACACTTCACCATATTTGGGCCTAAGGTAATGCATTGTGGAGTAGTAATTGGATGATGGGTTGTGAGAGTGACAGAATCTTAAACCCCAGTTTATGCACTATTCCATAAGGGAACGATTGGATCCAAAAGTTTAATGCTATGGTTAGAATTTATTTTTAATACTTTTCTCGTAGTTGCGGATGCTTGCGGGAGGGTTAATCATAATAGGAGGTTTGTTCAAGTAAGAACATCACCTAAGCACCGATCCACCCACATACCAAATTATCGAAGTAGCGATCACGAATCGAACCAACATGATGAAAGTGGCTAGATGAAATTCCCGTGTACCCTCAAGAATGCTTTGCTTATTATAAGAGACCATCTTGGCCTGTCCTTTGCCTCAAAATGATTGGGCTACCTTGCTGCACTTTAGCTACTACTATTGTTACTTGCTCGTTATAAAATTATCTTGCTATCAAACTACTCTGCTACTTACAATTTCAGCACTTACAGGCATTACCTTACAGAAGAACATTTGTCATTTCCTTATGCTCCTCGTTGGGTTTGACACTCTTACTTATCGAAAAGAGCTACACTTGATCCCCTATACTTTTGGGTCATCAAGGCTATTTTGTAGCGCCATTGCCGGGGAGTGCAGCGCTTTTGTTAAGTGAAAATTGGTAAGGAAACATTCATATAGTGTGCTGAAATTTATTGTCACTCGTTACTATGGAGAACAATCCTTTGAGGGGTTTGTTTGGGGTATCTTCACCTCGACCGGAACCACCATTAGCTACCCCTCAACCCGCTGCACCTAATGAAAAATATTGAATATGAAATGCCTTCGGGTATGATAGAACAACTGCTAGCTAATCCTTATGCAGGAGACGGAACCGAACATCCTGATATGCACTTGATATATGTGGAACAAATTTGTGAATTGCTTATGCTCGTAGGTCTACCCGGAGATCAAGTTATGAAGAAGTTTTTTCCTTTATCTTTGAAGGGAAAAGCATTAGCATGGTATAGGCTATGCGATGATATTGGATCTTGGAACTGGAACTGATTGAAATTGGAGTTTCACCAAAAAAAATATCCTATGCGTCTGGTTCATCGTGATTGGAATCATATATATAATTTTTGGCCTCGTGAAGGAGAAAGTCTCTCTCTAGCTTGGGGGAGTCTTAAGTCAATGTTATATTCATGCCCCAATCATGACCTCTCAAGAGAAATTATTATTAAGAAAATTTATGCTCGGCTTTCTCGTAATGATCAATCCATGCTTGATACTTCTTGTGATGGTTCTTTTATGATGAAAACTATTGAATTCCGGCAGGATCTTTTGGAAAGAATTAAACGCAACTCTGAAGATTGGGAACTCAACGAAGGTAAAGAGTCATGTATTAAGCTTAAGTATGATTGTGTTAAATCTTTTATGGATACCGTTGCTTTTCAAAAGTTTAGCACTAAATATGGACTTGACTCGGAGATAGTAGACTCATTTTGTGAATCATTTGCTACTCATGTTGATCTCCCTAAAGAGAAGTGGTTTAAATATCACCCACCTATTAAAGAAGAAATTAAAGAACCAGTACTAGCTAAGGAAGAAACTATACTTTATAATGTTGATCTAGTTGTTCCTACTGCTTATATTGAAAAACCACCTTTCCCTGTTAGGATAAAGGAACATGCTACAGTTTCAATTATGGTTAACAAAAGTTATAATAGAACACCTAAACCAGATGAACAAATTAAAGTAGAACCTAATATTGCTATGGTTAAGGATCTCTTGGAAGAAAATGTAGACGGGCATGTTGTTTACTTCTGTGAAGAAGCTGCTAGAATTGCCAAACCTGATAAAGAGGATAAACATAGACTTGTTGTCAGCATGCCCGTTGTCTCAGATAAAATAGGAGATCACTGTTATCATGGTTTATGTGACATATGTGCTAGTGTGAGTGCTATTCCTTACACTTTATATCAGGAAATTATGGATGACATAGCACCCACAGAGATAGAAGATATAGATGTCACTATTAAACTTGCTAATAGAGATACTATATCACCAATTGGGATTGTTAAAGATGTTGAAGTCTTGTGTGGGAAAATAAAATACCCTACTGATTTTCTTGTTCTTGGTTCCCCACAAGATGACTTCTATCCCATTATCTTTGGTAGACCCTTCTTGAACACCGTTAATGCTTAAATAGATTGTGAGAAACAAACTGTCATTGTTAGTTTTGGTAATGAGTCTCATGAATTTAATTTCTCCAAGTTCAATAGAAAGCTTCATGAAAAAGAATTGCCTAGTAAGGATGAAATAATTGGTCTTGCTTCTATTGCTGTACCTCCCACTGATCCTCTAGAACAATATTTGCTTGACCATGAAAATGATTTGCATATGCATGGAAGAAATGAAATAGATGATATTTTCTTTGAACACCGTCCTCTGCTTAAACACAATCTACCTATTGAAACTCTAGGAGCCCCCCCCCTGTCAGTGTCAAAACCGGCAGATCTCGGGTAGGGAGTCCCGAACTATGCGTATGAGGATTGATGTTAACAGGAGGCAGGGGACACGATGTTTACCCAGGTTCAGGCCCTCTCGATTGAGGTAAAACCCTACTTCCTGCTATATTAGTATGGGTGAATATGTGTAAAAGAGTTGATCTACCTCGAGATCGTAATGGCTAAACCCTAAGTCTAGCCAATGGGGGTATTGTAATCAAGATGATTCTCTAGCCTCTACGGACTAAACCCTCCGGATTATATATACACCGGAGGGGCCTAGGGTTTGTACATATCATCTTGTAGAGGAAGCAGAATCTACACCCGAGCCTAAACTTGCCATTACAAGAATCCAAGAGTCCTATCCGGATACGAGAGATGATCTTCTATAATAATCTTCATGGCCCACCAGTCCGGCCCACCAGGAGTTTGTCCGTCCACATGAGGACCCCCCGATCCAGGACTCCCTCAGTAGCCCATGAACCTGTCTTCGATGACAATGAGTTCGACTTCCGTATTGTCTTCGTCATTGCAAGGCGGGTTCCTCCTCCCAAATATATCTTGTGCAAATAGATGGATTGTGTTCGGCTTTGCAAGATTAGTACAACCCTTAGCCTCGAAGGCAAGACTTTTAAATAAAATGAATAATGTGTCTCTACTGACAACTTTTGGGTGAAGTGTCGTGTCCAACCCACTAACATATCGAACCGTTTCATTTGGTCCTAGTTTCGCGTTTCGAGGCATATCCTCATTGACACGTCCCGTCAGAATAGAGATCGTGCCCTCTTATTGTGGGACTCTCATCATTGCGATGTGAGCACCCACGCCGCGCATTATGCACGACCGTTTTGGGAACCGGCAAGTTTTATGGCTAAGGTGGGGGGACGCTCCGTATTCGCAGCGTTATAAAAGGACTCCAATCCCTTTTATCAGCCCCACGCCTACCTCAAGCTCGAGCTCTCCAATCTCCCTTGCCCCCGTACTCTCATCTCCTGCCCCCACAACTCCTCGTTCCTCAACCATTACTCCCCTTCCCAGCAATGGCTGGATCCGGTGCTAGAGCCAAGTGGGAGGCTTCCACGGTCATCGAAAAGACAGTGGAGGATCTACGGAGCGCGGGGTATCTCGCCGGCGACATCGCACACCGAGTCCCCCTAAGGGCCAGGTGACTCCCGTCCCTAAGGCGGGCAAGAGGGTAATTTTCACCTCTTATTATGTTAGGGGGCTAGGATTTCCACTCCATCCGTTTGTTCGGGGTCTTTTGTTCTTCTACGGGCTAGATTTCCACGATCTAGCCCAGAACTCAATCCTTCACATATCCGCTTTCAGTGATGTGTGAAGCCTTTCTCCGCATCCCCCCACACTTCGGCCTGTGGCTTAAGACCTTCAACGTGAAGCCGAAGGTGGTGGACGGGGAACACGTAGAGTGTGGGGGCGCTATGATCAGTAAGCTCCTGAACGCAACTTGGCCCAAGGGCTCATTCATGGAGATGAACAAGGTCTGGCAGCAGGAGTGGTTCTACATCACCTGTAATGCCCAGGATGCGACTATGTCTCCTACGTGTCGAGGCACGACTTAAAGACATAAGCGCATTTTGGAATGATCTCAAGTATGGTATCTTTGCACATCTCATGTAAAAGTTCAAGGATGAAAGTGTAAAAGATAGTTGGCTTACACTCGCCACGTCACACAATGAATACAATAACATACAATCATCCGAATAACACAGGGTCTGACTACGGACGAAATCCAAACGAGAAAGATACCATAAACACAAGGCCTGATCGCCCCTAGTAGGAACCACTACTGATCCTCGGGACACGAAACATAGTAACGACCATGCTCTTCATCGAACTCCCAGTGAAGTTTCGATCTATCTCCTGCATCGTACTCGGCTGTACCTGCATCTGGTGTGTGTTGAATTTGTGAGCCACAAGGACTCAGCAATCCCATTCCCGGGTATCAAAACTAGCAAAGCCTTAGGTGTGGTAGGGTAATAAAGGGGTTTGCAGCAAGCACTAAGAAACTAGCTTATGACTTCAGAGCGAGAAGAGAACAAGTGCCAACGGTCGCGAAGTTGATCAAGAAGTGATCCTAGCTACTCATGATCATACATAACCCCACCGTGTTCACTTCCCGAAGCCCTTCGGAAGCAGACCATCACGGTTACTCACACAGGTAGTGTACTCTTATGGATCAGGTGTCAAGTTATCTACAACCGGATATTAACAAATTCCCATCTGCCACATAACCGCGGGCACGACTTTCAAAAGATCAAACCCTGCAGGGGTGTCCCAACTTAGCCCATCACAAGCTCACGATCTGCGGAGTCGCAACTCCAAAGTGGGAAGACCCGAGTATTCTCAGAATCCCATGCTCAAGATATTTCGACAAAGGTAAAACTAATCCAGCAAAATCTCCCAGCGTGCCGACACCCTGATACTAGCCGCGCGTATCTCGTCTCAGGCCATGACCGGATAGGTCAGCCTACAGGTATATACCAATCCTCAAGTTACCTCATGGTGGCCCCGCAGTCTGCCCAGTTTGGACCAACACTCATGAGGAGCACGGGCCCGGGTTGTTGATTAAGAACTCAGGTTTATAACTCCCTATGCAAGTTTTAGTTGTTAGGCAAATGTAGAACCAACGTTGGGTCTTGCTAGAAAAGATTTAAGCAGAGCGAATTATCAAGGGGGGTCCCATAAACCCCAACCGTGTTAGGAACACAAAATCAAGGAACATAACACCGGTTTATCGGGTCCTAAGGTGGCATGAGTGGAACAAAACACCAAGCAGAAGGCCGAGCCTTCCATCCATTGCCAATATATACGTGCATTGATTAACATAGATATATATTGTGTTATCCCAATAAACAAGTTCATCATGGAGCAATCTTCAAACTTCACCTGCAACTAGCAACGCTATAAGTGGGGCTGAGCAAAAGCGTACTTAGCCAATCAACGGTTTGCTAGGAAGGCGGTTAGAGTGTTTCATGGCAACAATAGGAGGCTGACAAATAGGAATAGGCATCGAGGCATAGCTAAAGAACGAGACAACTAGCATAGGCAAAGATAGATGTGACATCGGGGAACAGTCATCTTGCCTGGTAAGTCGTCGGTGGGAAGGTAAGACGGCTCCTCGAACTCAGTCTCGACAAGATCCTCGAACTCGGTATCGGCTCCCGGCTCTACCCAACACAAGAGCACAACAACGGCACAATATCAAACACGGTGCAATGCACAACCAACATGATGCAAGACATGTCATGGGATGCAAGTAAGATGTGCGTATGCATGAGGATGCTCTTGAGACTAAGGAGAAGATGATGGAAATGGCCTCATCTTGGTAACCAAGTAAGCCACTGGATAGATGGGAAGATTTCGGTCGAAATCAATATAAGATCACGGGAAACGGATGCACGGTTTGCAAATGACAACCAAAACAATATGCAATGCAAAACTGTAGTTATCAACAACATGGCATCTTTGGAGAAAGAAATAAATATGCTACAACACCCAAACATGAAGACAAAAGGCATGGATGTGAAATAGACATGATACTTACCAAGCATGAACTTATAGCACACCCAAAAACTTGTTGGAACACAATTAAACAAGAATTGTAAGATTCAATAAGTTTACAGATTTCTCAGACTTAGTGAAAAACACAAGGCATGGCAGAAATTACAACAAGTAGGCATGTTTGCAAGCTTGTGCAAATCAACTCAAAGCATAACATGGCATGGGAATATAACCAACATCAAGAAGACATATTTGAGAAGCTAATCATGGCAAGAACATGATAATAGGATGCATACAACACTAGCTATTCACGTGGCAAAACTGAACTTGTTGATAACAGGCTGACATATACATTTTATAGCCACTTGAGAGCATGAAAACAACAAGCTACAGCAAGCCATCATGCAATAAAAAGGCATGGCAATAACATACATAACATGCTCTTCAAGAATAACCACATGGCTACTTCTACAACATACTAGAACATGTCCCAAACATCATGGCAAAAGTGCAAAAGTTTATCCAGACTTAGCAAAATCAGGGCATGCTGACAGAAACATTTTATAGCAACTTGAGGGCCTCAAAAGAACAAGCTACAACAAGGCATCATGGCAAACAAGAGCATGGATAGCTAGAGCATAACATATACATCAAGGAACACCCACTGGACAACTCTAACCATGCACAACAACGACGGTGGCATCATGAGAACATGGCATAAAAATTAACAGATTCGCACTTGGCAGAAATTTAACATCACGATGACATGTTAACAAGCTTGATGCACTCATCTCAAGACATATCATGGCATGAAAATGAATCTATCATGTAGAGCACATTCCCAAGAGCAAAACTCATGTTGACACCTAGCTCATATGACACATGGATTAATATACACAAGCAAGACAAAACATCATCTCATAACAACTCCAAAAAGTTATCAGCCACATGCACTTTTCAACATAGATAAACATGGCATAATGCAACCTATCATGCTTGCAAATGCATCCATCATGAAGAGCATCACAAGACGAACATCTGGACACATCATACACTCCATTTGGACCAACATGCACAAAGTTACTAGCTCATGAACATGCCAACAAATTTACACAGACAACAAGTGCTGAAACAGTTACATCACCAAGCACTCTTTCCACGAAGATTAAGTCAAGTAGATTAATCCTAGCATCCATGGAACTGATACTAACATGTAGAGCATGTCGTGACGAACATTTCAATATATTATATGCGCAAAACGGAGGACCGAGCACAAAGTTACTACATGAAGAAGGAGGCAATAAAATTAAATGGATCCGGGACTTAGTGAAAATTACCCCTCCGAAAACGGGATGGAGCGGTTCGGGATGGAGGGATCCAGGATGGAGCGGGATGGCGTTAGGTTCGAGGGACCGATGGATCTGGTCCACCTCCAGATCCGAATCCGGTCCTCGCCGGAGACGTCGCCGGAGACGGCGGCGCCGGCCGGCGGCGGGGCGCGGTGGTCGGCTGGGGCGGCGGCGGCGCGGCGGAGGCGGCTGGCTGCGGCGCGGGAGCACTGGGAGCGGAGGGCGCGACAGCCCGGCGAGGTCGAGGCCGGCAGCGGCGCGGTCGACGACAGCGACGGGCAGAGCAAGGTGGGAGCCGCGGCTAGGAGCGGGCAGCGGCGGAGGCCGGGCGGGCTGGCTTTGGGCCCCGCAGGCCCGCGCGGTGCGGCGACGATGGGATCCGGCGGGCGCGGGCGTGTCCGGCGCGGAACGGACACGTCCGCCCGGCATGGATTCCAAGGCGGCGGAGGAGGAAGGAGAGGGCTAGGGTTTTGCCCGAAATTTCGGGGAAGAGGGCCTATTTATAGATTCTGGGAGCTAGGAGTGTCCAAATGGGGTGCGGTATTCGCCCACACGATCACGATCCGACGACTGAGAGGATGGGGGTGGTTGTGCTGGGTTAGTGGGCTGTTGTGGATGGGTGTTGGGCCAAAAGAAAGAGGAGCTTTGAGCCCACGAGGTTAACCGTTGGAGTATCAAACGACCTCCAAACGCGACGAAACTTGACATGCGGTATCCACGTACTAAAAAAACAACGTACGACAAGTCTCACCTCATTCCGAGAACGTTTTATGGCCACATACGAAAGAAGGACTCGGAGGTGCCACGGGCACGTGTGTGAGTGTTAGAACTCAAAACGGACAACGGGAAGAGACGAGCATGACCGGGTGCAAGTGACAACACGAATGCAATGCAATGCACATGATGACATGATATGGATGATATGCACACATGCACATGACAAAAACGAAGAAACCCGAAATGAAGGAAGAGCCCAGAATGGAATTGATTAAGTCAACGAAGATTATATTACCATAAATGGAATTGTTACATCCGGGGCGTTACAAACTCTCCTCCACTACAAAAAGATCTCGTCCCGAGATCTAGGACTGAAAGAAGGCAGGATACTCGAAACGGAGAAGATCTTTTTGTTCTCATGTAGCTTCTCGGTCGGTATGGTGTGACCACTTCACTTTCAAGAATTTGACGGACTTGTTGCGGGTCTTGCACTCAGTTTCTTCAAGAATAGCAATGGGGTGCTCACGATAAGACAAGTCTTGCTGAAGATCAATCTCTTCAAAAGGAATGGTGCGTTCAGGAGTCTTGAAGCACTTGCGGAGTTGTGACACGTGAAACACATCCTGCACATTTGCAACGTTGGAGGGAAGCTCGAGTTGCTAGGCTAGATCACCTCTCTTGCGTAGAATCTTGAAAGGGCCCACGTATCTTGGAGCAAGCTTGCCCTTGATACCGAACCTTTGAGTTCCCTTCATGGGAGAAATACGGAGATAGACATGATCACTAATGTCAAAAGCCAAATCACGATCCTTGCCGTCATAGTAGCTCTTTTGGCATGATTGCGTGGCTTTGATATTCTCACCTATGACTTTGCACATTTCTTCGGTTTCTGAGATCAAATCATTTCCAAGGAGTTGACGTTCACCAGTCTCGGACCTTTTGAGAGGGGTACGACACTTTCTGCCATAGAGGATTTCAAACGGAGCTTTGCCTGCACTTGCTTGGAAGCTATTATTGTAGGAGAATTTGGCAAATGGAAGGCAATCTTCCCATTTCATACCGAAGGAGATGACACAAGCCCTGAGCATATCGTCAATGATTTGATTCACTCTTTCGACTTGACCACTAGTCTGAGGGTGAAACGCAGTGCTGAAGCGAATCTTGGTGCCCATGGCTGACTGAAAGGAATCCCAGAACTTGGAAGTGAACAAGCTTCCACGGCCCGAAGAGATCACTTGAGGGATGCCATGCAAAGAGACAATTCTAGAGGTGTACAGCTTTGCTAGTGGAGCTGCATTGATGAATTCTTTGACTGGAAGAAAATGAGCTTCTTTAGTGAGCTTGTCAATCACCACAAAGATAGCATCATTTCCTCTCTTGGACTTGGGAAAACCGGTGACGAAATCCATCTCAATGTGATCGAATTTCCACTCAGGAATAGGTAGAGGTTGAAGGAGTCCGGCTGGATGTTGATGCTCTGCCTTCACTCTTCTACAGACATCATACTCATTCACGAATTGGGCAATCTCCCTTTTCATGCGAGTCCCCCAATATGATTGCTTGAGGTCATGGTACATCTTGGAGCTTCCTAGATGTATCGAGAGGAGTGAGTCATGTGCTTCGTTCATTATGAGCTTCCTGAGATCGCCTTTGGGAACCACAATCCTGTCCTCAAAGAACAAAGTGTCTCTCTCATCAATGCGATAATACTTGTAATTGGGAGTACCCTTTGCAATACCATGTTTCACCTTCTGCACCATAGCATCACTGAGTTGGGCCTCACAGATTTGATCTTCCAAGGTAGGAGCAACTTGAAGGTTGGCAAGAAATCCTTGCGGAACAACTTGGAGGTTGAGCTTCCTGAATGATTCACAAAGTTCAGGTTGGAGAGGTTTGAGAAGGAGACTGTTGCAATACGCCTTTCTGCTAAAGGCATCTGCAATGACATTGGCCTTGCCAGGAGTATACTCAATGCTTGGATCGTACTCTTGAATCATTTCAACCCAACGAGTCTGGCGGAGGTCAAGGTTTGGCTGAGTGAAGATGTTCTTCAGGCTCTTGTGATCGGTGAAGATGTCCACTTTTCTGCCCGACAGAAGGTGTCTCCACGTGATCATGGCATGAACAACTTCTGCTAGCTCAAGATCATGTGTGGGGTAATTCTTCTCATTTGGTTTCAGCTAACGTGAAGTGTATGCAACGATCTTCTTGTCTTGCATGAGAACACCACCAAGACCTTGAAATGAAGCATCACAAAAGACTTCATAAGGCTTGGACTCATCCGGAGGAGTAAGAACCGGAGCAGAAATGAGCTTCTGTTTGAGGGTATGGAATGCCACAACACAATCAGGAGTCCACGAGTACTTGACATTCTTTTGCAGCAAGTTGGAAAGAGGCTTGACAATCTTGGAGAAGTTCTCAATGAATCTTCTGCAATAGCTTGCGAGACCGAGGAAACTTCGGAGTTGTTTGACATTCTAAGGAGGTTCCCAGTTGACAATAGCTTCAACCTTCTCGGGGTTGACAGAAATGCCCTCGGCAGAGATAATATGGCCAAGATAGAGGACTTTATCAAGCCAGAATTCACATTTGGAGAACTTCGCATAGAAACGGTGTTCACAGAGCCTATCAAGGACCAAACAGAGGTGCTTGGCATGGTCTTCTTCATTCTTGGAGAATACCAAGATATCATCGAGGTAGACGAGAACGAATTCATTGGTATAGGGGTTGAATATGAAGTGCATCATCCAAGAGAAGGTGGGTGGAGCATTTGAAAGCTCGAAAGACATGACCGTGTATTCATATGAGCCATAACTTGTTCTAAATGCGGTCTTGGGAACATCCTCTTCACGGATACGAATCTGATGGTAACCCATCCGGAGATCAAGCTTCAAGAAAACCTTGGCTCCTTTGAGCTGCTCGAACAATTCATTGATATTGGGGAGCGGGTACTTATTCTTTATTGTCTTCTTGTTCAATGGCCGGTAATCAACGCAAAGGCGTTCCGTGCCATCCTTCTTCTTGACAAATAGAACACCACAGACCCAAGGAGAAGTACTTGGTCTGATTAGACCCATATGTTCTTGCTCATCGAGTTGTTTCTTCAGCTCCTTCAACTCATCAGGAGAAAGCTTGTACAGTCGCCGACAGGCTGGCTCGGTACCAGCTTCAAGTTCAATAACAAATTCAACTGGACGGTTGGGAGGCATGTCTGGAAGCTCTTCAGGGAATACATCCTCATATTCACAAACCACCAGAATCTGGGATATGGCATTAATCTCGCCCTTTTCATTGAGAGAGAATATCCTGATTGTGTTATCTCGAGCTGCGAAGATAATCACGTCTTCGTTAGGATGAGTTAGCTTGACCTCCTTGTTTGCACAATCAATATTTGCATCATGCTTGGAGAGCCAATCCATCCAAAGAATAAGATCAATGTCGGAGTTGCCGAGAACAATCGGGGAAACCAGAAAACTGTAATCACCCATATGAATAGATATGTCCGGAGCCATCAAATTAGAAGTCATATGTTTGCCCGGAGAAATAATTGATAACTTCTTATCTATAAAAGCCGAAGTGAAATTATGCTTGGCAAAGAATGGTCTTGATATGAAACTGAGTGATGCACCAAAGTCAAACAAAACTTTTGCAGGAATAGAGTTAACTAGAAGATTACCAATTATCACATCAGAAGAATTCTCTGCTTGAGCTGCACTCATCAGGTTCACTCTTGCATGCTTGGGATTGTGCTTGACAATAGCATTGCTGACAGGTGGAGGAGGCGGTAGGCGCCTATGGTTGGTGCACTTGTTGGAATAATGACCCTTCAGACCACATTTGTAGCAAGTGACCTCTGAAATTGGACAGGAAGGAGGAACACTTGGTCTTGGAGCTTGGAACTGAGACTTGGACTGATTGCTTGGGTTGGGTGGGTGGGAGAATCCACGACCACCTGAGTGCGTGTTGTTGCTTGGAGGACGGAGCACTAGGGGAGTGCTACCTCTTGAGCTTGCGTTGTATTCCCTCGAAGAGGAAAGGGAGATGCAGCACGGTAGCGTAAGTATTTCCCTTAGTTTTTGAGAACCAAGGTATCAATCCAGTAGGAGACCACGCGCCAGTCCCTCGCACCTACACAAACAAATAAGAACTTCGCAGCCAACACGATAAGGGGTTTTCAATCCCTTTACGGTCACTTACGAAAGTGAGATCTGATAGAGATGATAATTATATTTTTGGTATTTTTAGTTTAATAAAACAGCAAATAAAAGCAAGAAAAGTAAAGTAGATGTAGATTGATATGTTGAGAATAGACCCGGGGGCCATAGTTTTCTCTAGTGGCTTCTCTCATGATAGCGATATTCTACGGCGGGTAAACAAATTACTGTCGAGCAATTGATAGAAAAGCGAATAATTATGAGACTATCTAGGCATGATCAATGTATATAGGCATCACGTCCAAGACAAGTAGACCGAAACGATTCTGTATCTACTACTATTACTCCACACATCGACCGCTATCCAACATGCATCTAGTGTATTGAGTTCATACGAACAGAGTAACGCTTTAAGCAAGATGACATGATGTAGAGGGATAAACTCAAGCAATATGATGAAAACCCTATCTTTTTATCCTCGATGGCAACAATACAATACGTGCCTTGCTGCCCCTACTATCATTGGGAAAGTACACCGCAAGATTGTAGCCAAAGCCAAGCACTTATCCCATTGCAAGAACTATAGATCTAGTGGGCCAAACCAAACCAATAATTCGAAGAGACTTGCAAGGATATTATGAGCACACATAAAAAGTTCAAAGAAGAACCAAATATCTTTCATAGATAACCTTGATCATAAACTCACAATTCATCGGATCTCGACAAACACACCGCAAAAAGGGATTACATCAAATTGATCTCCTAGAAGACCGAGGAGAACTTTGTATTGAGATCCAGAGAGAGAGAGAAGAAGCCATCTAGATACTAGCTATGGACCCGAAGGTCTGTGTAAACTACTCACAACTCATGGTGAGGGCGATGATGATGATGATGAAGGCCTCCGTGATGGACCCCCCTCCCGGAACAGGCTCCAAGATGGGATCTCCACGGGAACAGCAGCTACGGCGGTGGAATTAGGGTTTTCTCTCTTCGTCTGGAGTTTCTGGGGTATGTAGGTATATATAGGAAGAAGGAGGGCACCGGGGGCCGTGTGGGCCAGCCTCGAGGCAGGGGGCGCGCCCTAGGAAGGGGCGCGCCCCCCACCCTCGAGGCAGGGGGCGCGCCCTAGGAAGGGGCGCGCCCCCCACCCTCGAGGCAGGGGGCGCGCCCTAGGAAGGGGCGCGCCCCCCACCCTCGAGGGCAGCCCAGTTGTCCCCTGACTTGGTCCTGACGCTTTCCGTGCGTGATTTTCTCCAAAAATATCTCTCGCGAAGGTTTCATTCCGTTTGATATTCCTTTTCTGCAAAACCCTGAAATAGGCAAAAACAGCAATCTGGACTGGGCCTTTGGGTTAGTAGGTTAGTCCCAAAAATGATATAAAAGTGAAAGATAAAGCCCATTAAACATCCAAGACTTCATAAATAATAGCATGGAACAATAAAAAATTATAGATACGTTGGAGACGTATCAAGCATCCCCAAGCTTAATTCCCGATCGTCCTCGAGTAGGTAAATGATAAAGAAAGAATTTTTGATGTGGAATGCTAACCAATATAGTTTTTCAATGTAATTATCTTAATTGTGGCATGAATGTTCAGATCTGAATGATTCAAGATAAAAGTCTATATTGACATAAGAAATAACAATACTTCAAGCAATACTAACAAAGCCATCATGTCTTCTCAAAATACCATGGCTAAGGGAAGTTATCCCTACAAAATCATATAGTCTGGCTATGCTCCCTCTTCATCACACAAAATATTCATATCATGCACAACCCCGATTTCAGCCAAGCATTTGTTTTCATACTCTATTTTTTTCAAACCTTTCAACTTTCACGCAATACATGAGCGTCAGCCATGGATATAACACTATGGGTGGAATAGAGGTGGTTGTGGAGAAGACAAAAAGAGGAAGATAGTCTCACATCGACTAGGCGTATCAATGGGCTATGGAGATGCCCATTAATAGATATCAATATGAGTGAGTAGGGATTGCCATGCAACGGATGCACTAGAGCTAAATATGAATGAAAGCTCAACACAAGAAACTAGTGGGTGTGCATCCAACTTGCTTGCTCACGAAGACCTAGGGCATTTGAGGAAGCCCATTGTTGGAATATACAAGCCAAGTTCTATAATGAAAATTCCCACTAGTATATCAAAGTGACTAATCATGAGACTCTCTACAATGAAGATCATGGTGCTACTTTGAAGCACAAGTGTGGAAAAAGATAGTAGCAATTGTCCCTTCTCTCTTTTCTCTTTTTTTGGGAGGGGCTTTTCTCTTTTTTTATTAGCCCCTCTATATTTTTTTGGGCCTTCTCTTTTTTTATTGGCCTTTCCTCACACGGGACAATGCTCTAATAATGATGATTATCACACTTTTGTTACAACTCGATACTACAACAAGTATGACTCTACATGAATGCCTCCGACGGTGTACCGGCATAAGCAATGAATCAAGAGTGACATATATGAAAAATTATGCATGGTGGCTTTGTGTCACACCCTGATTTTCATACCACTTTGCTTAAGCTAATTACCATGTTAAAAATGTGGATTTGCAAAAACTTTTGAGTGTTTTGACTTTGCTTGATTTGACTTTTGTCTGCTGTTTGCTAGTGCTCTAAAAATCAAATAAATCCTCCAACTCTTATACTTCATCTCCTTGACCCAAAACCTTTTCCCACTGATCATGCCATGTGTATAGACCAGTATAGAATTTTATTATAAAAATATTTTGGCCAAATGGTATTTTCTAAAATTAGTTTTTCCAAAAACCCCTGAAATGAGGTTTGCACTGCAAGTACCTTATTTAGGGTGTGAAAAATCTTTCAAAAAGTATATTTGAATCCTATTAGGTATAGGACTCCCAGAAACCACAAAAGTATAATTTTAAAAGTTATTTTTATATTTTATTTAAAAGCTTTTTCTTAAGGCCAGAAATGGTCTTTAATAGGGAAAAATTATTTAATCATTTCAAAATTATTTGCCAAAATTCAGGGAGACTCATAGGACATATATTGTCCATATATAAGAGTTTCAACACATGGTCATGTTCAAAGTATTGGACAAATCCTTCCAAAACCCTTTCTGGATATTTCAAGCTTTTGAAATATTTACAAAGGAAATATCCTCCAAAAATTCCAGGGAAATTCTATCATGTCATATATGACATATTTGATGATCTTGCAAAGCCTCATGCCTTGAAGATCAAGGAAACATCCTCTTATCCCCTCAAAACCCTTCTGTCCCTATTTGAAGTTTGAGCAGCTCTACATTGCCAAACTTGTCCAAATGCTCTCAAACTTGGTGTACATGCTAAAATGATGTAATCATGCATCCATGCCAAATGGCACAAGTTTTGGAGAAGCATAACTTGGTCTAAGTGCCCCAAAACCACTTCTGTTCAAATTCAAATTTGAACAACTTTACATTGTCAACTTTTTATCTGGAGCCTCAAACTTTGTGGGCATGATCATAACCCCAAATAATGATGCTACACCAAGTGGTGCATCAAGGGGAGATGATTTTCTTAACTCAAACATGGTGAAACCATTTCTGTTGATTTCTAGGGTTCACCAAAGTTACATTGGCCACTTTGCCCAAATAAGCTCAAATTTGGTGTAGGGGCCTAATTATATGTAACATTTGATCCTGTTAAGTCCCATGTCAAGTGGAGGTCATTTGCCTCCCCAAAACCTGATCAAACACCTTCTGTCCAATTACCAAAACCAGTGTTTGAGCCTCTTTTACTTTTTCCCTTTGCCTCAAATTTCTACCATAGCTTCTCCTGATCATCCTCTACCCCCAGTAACTCTCTATGGCCGCAGCTCAATTATTGGAGGGGGGTAAAACCCCAATTCCTACTGCTGGACAGCAGTTTTTACCTTCTCCATCACCTCCCTCATCATCCCAGAGGCTCCCCAGAGCATCCAAGACTGCCTCCCCATTGTTTACTACTCCCTCTACCCTCTGGACACGGCTGGACACAAGAGGACACGCCAATGACACCGTGTGCATGCCATGGCGTGCAAAGTTCGCGCTCTGGAGCACGCTACAGTGCCCTGGCGCACTGTAGCCACCTCCAATCAGGGGCGCCCGACAGCCTTGGGCTTCCCCCTCGTGTCCCCCGAGGCGGCCTCGACGTCCGCAACACGCCGGGCGGTCGCCCCCCTCCTCTCTCCTCTTCCCTCACCCCTGCTCGCACGCGCACCGGCCGACCCTGAGCACCAGTGAGCAAGCTTACACGCGCGAAGACCCTGGCGCCACCCCGCTCCTCCTCTGCTTCCCCCTTGGACTGGACCTCGTCCACGAGCGCCCTAGACATGCTCAGGAGAGCCCGGTTGGCCATCAGCAATGGCCACGACCTCGCCGGCGCACAGCCCCGCGGTGAACCTCGGGCTAGCCTATAAAAGGCCTCCCCGAGCCCCTCTCCGTACTCCATCCACTCTCTCACCCTCCAGCAAGCCTCCCTGAGCAAAGCACGCTCCCTCCCAAGCCCTCCTTTCTCCTCCTCTGTCGCCATTGCCGCCACGGGACCCTGCTCGAATTCGGGCACCCCGGCCTCTCACGCACCCCCTTGAGCCTCCCCGTGCTCCGCCAATCCTCCCCAGGCCGCCGTGCGCTCGAAGCCCAAAGTGACCGGAGCCCTCCTCCGCCACGGTTGGATCCCTGCTCGATCTGGTCCTCCCCGGCAGGCGTGTCACCCACGACCGGATGCGCCTCTCCGCGCTGGTCGTTCCGGTGGCCGGAGCATCGCCGGAGACGGCCTGAGTCGACGGGGCCACGCCGGCGAGCGCTCGGCCGCACCCCCCTCTGCCTCACCTCTGTCCGCGCGGGAGGAAGAAGAACCTGCCACGGGGGCCCGCAGGTCAGCGACCCCGGAGGCAGGCCCCACCGGTTTAAGTGGAGACGGCTACAGCATAGCCCGTCTCCCCCGCGTAAAAACGCATTTCCAGGAAGCCGCCTTCGACGTGGCCAGGTTCCCTGCGCGCTGTTGTGCGGTTGGGCCGGCCCAGAGCGCTGCGGCGCTATACTGCGCCCAAAACGCAGTATAGGTATAAAACCCCCTTCCCTTTTTCCTTTTCTTTATTCTGTCAACTTCAAAAATGCCTAGATAATTTATTTGAACTCCAAATGGCATGATTCAAATTTCTGATGGTCTCTAAATTCATGCTCTATCACATGGTGCAACATGCACATTATTCCAGAAACTTTCCCCACACAAATATTTATCAAATGCCATTATTTCACTTTTTGTGATGAACTTTATAAAATCACAGAGGGCTCAAATTTGATCCAAATATAGTGATTCAAATTCCTAGATGCTTGTCATGTCCAAACTTAGTTTTGGAACATTTTTAATAATAGTTTCTATACCCCACCAAATATTGAGCCATTTCTTCATATTTATCAGCTTTGCAAAATCCTAGGAAATTCATCTGGATTCCAAATCCAGTGAAACCAACTCCTAAATGCTTCTAAAATCATGACTTGTTGATGGGTGCCTTTGCTCATCATTCAAGAAAATATTTCTGTATACTTCTTCCAAATCCATAAAACCCTTGATTCCATCATATTGAAATGTTCCAAACTACCTATTGATCCAACACCTATGAAACCACTTTGGTTATTTTTCATATGACCAGAGGTATCCCAGAAAAGTCCAACTCCTATTTTTAGAGCACTTTTATTTTTGCTTTGATTGTGTTGCTTATTATGATTGTTTCCATCGTTAGTTAACGTAATAAAGGGAGTATTCGGAGATGGACCAGAAGATTTGAAGACTCTGAAGAATAAGGCAAGCAACCCTTTGACCATGTTCGAGAAACCTTTTTATGCATGACTCATAGCACTTTATTATCAATGCATCGGAATCATGTGGAGGTGGAGACCACTTTGGTTGCTACCTTGTTACTTACTATTGATACTTGCATCAAACATGACCCTACCTTCCTATGAGGGTTATGTGGGTGGGAGTAGATAGTTGTATGGTATAGTAGTTGGCTACGCGAAATGGGTCGGGGTTTAGTCATTGAGTAATCAAGTGTGGTCTGACATACTTGCAAATGACCCAGTGGGTGCCACTAATGCCCCTGGGAGTTGATGAGGAGCTAGGGCACTACTTGGTGAAGAAGTAGTGTGCCGAGGCTTGATGAAGGTGTTGTTTACAGAGATGGATTAGATTTATGTGTGACTACCGTCCCAACCAAACATGCGCAACCACTCTACCCTTATATGGGAAAGGGCATTATTGATTACCTAGGTCGATACTAGCATGGTGCCCGCATTACTAGTGACGGGGGTGACATGAGGTCACTCTCGGGACGGGGTCGCGCTTGGATAGGCGGCCATGACTGTCTTTACAGGGCACCGGACACACCGTTGGTACCCCGTGCTTGTGATATGTGATGAATACGGAGCGAGTCTCCACAAACCTTGAGATGTGAAATGTTTGGCACGGGGCTGCTACCAATCGAGTGGACTCTATGTTAGTGTCGTCTAGGGAAAGGTAGTGATCGGGTGCTTACCCCGGTTACCTGAGGTACCGCGGGTCGTGGATGACACAGAAGTTCCCCGGATCTTGTGGGTAAAGTGTGCAACCTCTGTAGAGTGTCAAACTATTCGAATAGCCGTGTCCGCGGTCAAGGACAGTTGGGTGGTGCTACTTAGACTATGTCCATAAGTTTCTGGGAAACAACACGATTCAGAGATATTGTTGATGTGATTGTGAGAAAGTCTCAATGAGCTTGAACATGAGTTGATTACAACTCTTTCTCGATATTGATGTCTGTGACCCCCTGATACTTGTTACAGACACATGCATATCCATGTTATATATTGATCATACTTGCATATGAAAAACTAGCTTTCCGCAAAACTACCAATTTAGAAGTAGAGCCTTGCATAGATTATTCTGTTATCACACTTGGGTTGCTTGCGAGTACATTCAAAGTACTCATTGGCTTGCCACTGGTTATTTTATTGGCCAGGCATGAGAGAACATGTTATGATGAAGATTTCTTGGTGACAAGCATGCGAGCTAGGACGCTTCCCAGTCAGAATGCCTGTAGGGTTAAGGCAGATGGCATGGGTCCATGTTGTCATTGAGGAATTTCCGCTGCGACGATATACTGAAGGCTTGACCATAATGGTCCTATTTGTGTAATACGGTATGTATGGATGTAAGACTCTTGTTATTCAGCTTCTGTGTGTTCAGTGAGCATTGATCCCTGGGATCACTGTACACGTGCATTCGGTGATCACGACTTATGAGTCGGGGTCCCCACAGAGCTGGTATCAGAGCCATCCTGACTGTAGGAAGCCTTAGTTAGCATGGTCGTTAGTTAGGGTAAAACTATTTCCAAAACTATTAGTAGTTTTCAAAACTATCTATACTCCTCTTCCCTTCTTAGTTTTTCGAAAACTAGGCTATACTTGATCTCTTCCCCTTCAAAAACCTTGGTCGCTAGAACCCTTATGCCCCAGACCACTGGATTTTCTGTAATCCTCGTGGAGTGCACCTTGGCAAACACTCACCCACCACTTTTGCACACAAGATTGGTGACACCATGACAAGACGATACCAACGGAAATTACATCCTCGATGGATGGGGACATGAAGACCCAGAAGATGGTGATACCCTTGGAAGTGCCCCAAGAAGGTGCAACGTTGGCCTATGATGACCAGGGAATAAGTTATGCAAAGTCATGATATGCATCGCTAATAGAGTGATCCTGTCACTACCGTTGTTGTATCGGCAACCACCGGTGGATGAGAACCTCGCCATTTGGTCCGCCTCACTGCAGTGAGCAGGAAAACGGTTCTCTTCATCCCCCGCTCTTGGTGTCGATGTTTTCGTCAACGAACCCGACATGGTAGACCTCTCTTATGCCTTGTTAATTGTCCTTGCATATGGATTGCCTACCTGGTACCCTCGACGCCCCAGAAGGCACAGGGGATCGTCATGATTAAAGAGACAAGAGAAGATCAAGTCAACGCCAGCTACAAGGGCTAGACCTCAAGACCTCCAAATCACTTGCGAGACTTATTCCACTTCTCTCCCCTTCTGAACTATTCGGCAGCGACAACCTTTTGCGCTTGTCGTAGCAACTCTTGTCATATTGACTCTTCTCTAACCTCCTTGTAGATGGCCGTCGCCCCCACGAGACTCCTCATGATCGGATTTCCACCACTCCTAAGGGACTGCCTCCAACAATGCCACTATCCTTTGGAGCCGATGTACACCCTGCACGAACTAGACAATGGTGAATTCAAGACAGAATTCTATTCCAAAGTGATTGTACCTGCAAAGACCTCACCTCAAGGCTGGTTCTTTATTGGACCACCTATGCCCACTAAGGACCTGGCCATACAGCAAGTGGCCTACGAAGCCCTTCTTCGCCTTCAAGATCTCCTCCCAGAAATGATGGAAGGTCGGGCTACTTGTTACCTGCCCAGCAAAAGCGGAACAGGAACCACCTCGCAGGCCATGATTCCCCCAGGAGATGAAGACCCAACTCTCAAGCTCCAGACCCGCTTCGCCCACACAGCCGATTATCTTCTGCGCAACCTCACGGAAGAATTCCTCAAGTCCCGCGAGGATTTCCCTTCACTTCTACATCTCCACTGCCTCGAGAAGAAGAAGGTGATCAAGAGGGAACAACAAATTACTGCCCTACAAGTCTACATCGCTAATCAGAAGCAACAGATCAAAGAGCTTCAAGGAGCTCGCCATCGGACCCCGCGAAGAAGGCATAAGGCTAGACTACCATATCTACGTCATGAGGGACCAACGTCAGGCCACCAGAAACAAGACCCAAGACGGGATAACAACCTCTTTGCTTCCATCACATGTTACGAGTGTGGTGAGCTCGGGCATATCTGAAGAATGTGCCCCAGCAAGCAGCCATCTGTCAAGCCACCAGAAGACCCACAGAGCTGAAGACTGAAGACCTTCCTCCTCACGACTGTCAATCCGAGGACCCCTAGGGTAGGATGAGACATGTACCCCCCTTATGCGAAGTCGAGTCTATGTAGCGGTTCATATGAAACCATGTCATGTGTTGCTTGTCCTTATCTGTTTGTGTTTTCGATATAAGTCGCACTTTTTCCTTGGGCAGCATGTACGCGACTATATCACCTATCTTATCTTAACAAATGTGTGTGGCCTTTACGGCACTTGGTTGTTTGTTCTTTCACTATAAAAACCCCCTTTAGGCATTTCCCTCCTCTACGCTGCTTCTTCCCTCTATTCTCTCTCTCTCCCCAATTGAAGACCCGCAAGACAAGATGCACCAAGGATTCTACCTCGGCAACCAACTGGCACTGAGGACTTCTGCTACAACCTCCGTGGCCAAGTGCAACCCCGTAGGGTTATGTTTAACCCTCCAGACCCGTAACCCCATTCCTAGACCCTTTGAGACTTCACAAGACACTCCAGCACGAATCATTAACCGTGTGCCTAACCCATGGTAAAGCGAGAGAACCAGTTAAGCCTTTATAACCTTGCACAACACTGAGTTCGTAAAGGAACTAGTGGACACGATGAGTGAGCACATTTTTCATCCTAATATAGCACGAGGTCTGACGATGCCATAGATAGACCAGTTCGAGGATATTGGACAGATGACTTGGTGGTTTATATCAGTGACTTCGAGGAATTATCTGAGACCTTGATGGATTGTGAGGTTTTCATATTGGTGGGATCATGACTTTGGGGAAGTATGTAGAAGTTCCCGTTGGGCATGAGATTTGGATTTATGTAGGTGATTCTGGTCGGTATAATGCTGGATATGTCTGCATGATTCGGAGTAAGATTGGATTTAGGCCTATGATCCTGATTATGGTATCATGCTTCTCGGTGGACAATAACTTAGGAGATTGGATTATTTGTCAGAGTTGATTTAGGGGTCTATATATCATGATCATGGAGTTTCCTTGACCCGGATGATGGGAATTTGGTGGACTTACTATCGTTATGCGTAATCCTTTCAAGTATTCGGGTATCATAGGGATTTGAGATCTTGTGGAACACCGTAGGTATCGGATTTGTAGAATTGATGGATTATGTGATGATTGATGGAATTACCGGACTATTGGAGTTGATCTATAGGAAGGAAACAAATCTTGGAGTGGCATATGACGTGTTTCCTTAGAATAGAGATGCATTATCGTGAGCCTTGCAAGAATAGGTTGAGTGCTTGGATGGTGGAGCTTAATTCAAGCTTAGCTGCATGTGTGACCTACCCATGGATTTTTAGGGGTAGACGTACATATGGATTTGGGGATCGTAGACAAGTACAATTTTGTTAGACCGTCTCTTGAGAGTCATGAGGATATGCATGGCATGAGTGGTGATTGAAGTTGGTCTATGCGAGAAGATGCTTTTCTGTTCGGAGTACTAGATGGAGCTATTGGCATCTCAGAAACCGTGCTTAAGGATAAGATGATATAAGTTCACTCACTCACTACAATCCTTGAAACCCTTAAGCCCCACCGAGCCACAACCTGGTCAGATTCTGACCACGGGCCTTCGCTCTAAGTCAGGAAGGCCTCTGCAAATACTCAGCCGAGACCACCACCAATACTCAGCCTACCTTGCGTACCCCCCCATAAGACCTCATGGAGTAATTGAACAAGTTGGGTAACATCATTATTTGATGGCCTACTTGTCTGCCCGAAGACAAAGAAGAGACGGACAGCTGGATAGAAGACATTTGAAGACCGCCCTGTCAAGAAGGAAGATCTACACCGACCACCGTCATCAAGGAAGGCATCAAGCAAGAAGCCATACCATCAAGCACTTCAGGATTCCAAGGAGCACCGCTCGGAAGCAGAACCAACAAGGAGAAGTGAAGACTACCCCGTATGCAAGACTCCGCCTCTCTTTCCACGCCTAGTCTGGGAATCTCGGGGACGAGATTCTTGTAAGGGGGGTAGGTCTGTCACACCCTGATTTTCATACCACTTTGCTTAAGCTAATTACCATGTTAAAAATGTGGATTTGCAAAAACTTTTGAGTGTTTTGACTTTGCTTGATTTGACTTTTGTCTGCTGTTTGCTAGTGCTCTAAAAATCAAATAAATCCTCCAACTCTTATACTTCATCTCCTTGACCCAAAACCTTTTCCCACTGATCATGCCATGTGTATAGACCAGTATAGAATTTTATTATAAAAATATTTTGGCCAAATGATATTTTCTAAAATTAGTTTTTCCAAAAACCCCTGAAATGAGGTTTGCACTGCAAGTACCTTATTTAGGGTGTGAAAAATCTTTCAAAAAGTATATTTGAATCCTATTAGGTATAGGACTCCCAGAAACCACAAAAGTATAATTTTAAAAGTTATTTTTATATTTTATTTAAAAGCTTTTTCTTAAGGCCAGAAATGGTCTTTAATGGGGAAAAATTATTTAATCATTTCAAAAATATTTGCCAAAATTCAGGGAGACTCATAGGACATATATTGTCCATATATAAGAGTTTCAACACATGGTCATGTTCAAAGTATTGGACAAATCCTTCCAAAACCCTTTCTGGATATTTCAAGCTTTTGAAATATTTACAAAGTAAATATCCTCCAAAAATTCCAGGGAAATTCTATCATGTCATATATGACATATTTGATGATCTTGCAAAGCCTCATGCCTTGAAGATCAAGCAAACATCCTCTTATCCCCTCAAAACCCTTCTGTCCCTATTTGAAGTTTGAGCAGCTCTACATTGCCAAACTTGTCCAAATGCTCTCAAACTTGGTGTACATGCTAAAATGATGTAATCATGCATCCATGCTAAATGGGACAAGTTTTGGAGAAGCATAACTTGGTCTAAGTGCCCCAAAACCACTTCTGTTCAAATTCAAATTTGAACAACTTTACATTGTCAACTTTTTATCTAGAGCCTCAAACTTTGTGGGCATGATCATAACCCCAAATGATGATGCTACACCAAGTGGTGCATCAAGGGGAGATGATTTTCTTAACTCAAACATGGTGAAACCATTTCTGTTGATTTCTAGGGTTCACCAAAGTTACATTGGCCACTTTGCCCAAATGAGCTCAAATTTGGTGTAGGGGCCTAATTATATGTAACATTTGATCCTGTTAAGTCCCATGTCAAGTGGAGGTCATTTGCCTCCCCAAAACCTGATCAAACACCTTCTGTCCAATTACCAAAACCAGTGTTTGAGCCTCTTTTACTTTTTCCCTTTGCCTCAAATTTCTACCACAGCTTCTCCTGATCATCCTCTACCACCAGTAACTCTCTATGGCCGCAGCTCAATTATTGGAGGGGGGTAAAACCCCAATTCCTACTGCTGGACAGCAGTTTATACCTTCTCCATCACCTCCCTCATCATCCCAGAGGCTCCCCAGAGCATCCAAGACTGCCTCCCCATTGTTTACTACTCCCTCTACCCTCTGGACACGGCTGGACACAAGAGGACACGCCAATGACACCGTGTGCATGCCATGGCGTGCAAAGTTCACGCTCTGGAGCATGCTACAGTGCCCTGGCGCACTGTAGCCACCTCCAATCTGGGGCGCCCGACAGCTTTGGGCTTCCCCCTCGTGTCCCCCGAGGCGACCTCGACGTCCGCAACACGCCGGGCGGTCGGCCCCCTCCTCTCTCCTCTTCCCTCACCCCTGCTCGCACGCGCACCGGCCGACCCTGAGCACCAGTGAGCAAGCTCACACGCGCGAAGACCCTGGCGCCTCCCCGCTCCTCCTTTGCTTCCCCCTTGGACTGGACCTCGTCCACGAGCGCCCTAGACATGCTCAGGAAAGCCCGGTTGGCCTTCAGCAACGGCCACGACCTCGCCGGCGCACAGCCCCGCGGTGAACCTCGGGCTAGCCTATAAAAGGCCTCCCCGAGCCCCTCTCCGTACTCCATCCACTCCCTCACCCTCCAGCAAGCCTCCCTGAGCAAAGCACGCTCCCTCCCGAGCCCTCCTTTCTCCTCCTCTGTCGCCATTGCCGCCACGGGACCCTGCTCGAATTCGGGCACCCCGGCCTCTCCCTCTCCACCTAGCCACCACCGGAGCCTCTCACGCACCCCCTTGAGCCTCCCCGTGCTCCGCCAATCCTCCCCAGGCCGCCGTGCGCTCGAAGCCCAAAGTGACCGGAGCCCTCCTCCGCCACGGTTGGATCCCTACTCAATCTGGCCTCCCCAGCAGGCGTGTCACCCACGACCGGATGCGCCTCTCCGCGCTGGTCGTTCCGGTGGCCGGAGCGTCGCCGGAGACGGCCTGAGTCGACGGGGCCATGCCGGCGAGCGCTCGGCCGCACCCCCCTCTGCCTCGCCTCTGTCCGCGCGGGAGGAAGAAGAACCTGCCACGGGGGCCAGCAGGTCAGCGACCTCGGAGGCAGGCCCCACCGGTTTAAGTGGAGACGGCTACAGCATAGCCCGTCTCCCCCGCGTAAAAACGCATTTCCAGGAAGCCGCCTTCGACGTGGCTAGGTTCCCTGCGCGCTGTTGTGCGGTTGGGCCGGCCCAGAGCGCTGCGGCGCTATACTGCGCCCAAAACGCAGTATAGGTATAAAACCCCCTTCCCTTTTCCCTTTTCTTTATTCTGTCAACTTCAAAAATGCCTAGATAATTTATTTGAACTCCAAATGGCATGATTCAAATTTCTGGTGGTCTCTAAATTCATGCTCTATCACATGGTGCAACATGCACATTATTCCAGAAACTTTCCCCACACAAATATTTATCAAATGCCATTATTTCACTTTCTGTGATGAACTTTATAAAATTACAGAGGGCTCAAATTTGATCCAAATACAATGATTCAAATTCCTAGATGCTTGTCATGTCCAAACTTAGTTTTGGAACATTTTTAATAATAGTTTCTTTACCCCACCAAATATTGAGCCATTTCTTCATATTTATCAGCTTTGCAAAATCCTAGGAAATTCATCTGGATTCCAAATCCAGTGAAACCAACTCCTAAATGCTTCTAAAATCATGACTTGTTGATGGGTGCCTTTGCTCATCATTCAAGAAAATATTTCTGTATACTTCTTCCAAATCCATAAAACCCTTGATTCCATCATATTGAAATGTTCCAAACTACCTATTGATCCAACACCTATGAAACCACCTTGGTTATTTTTCATATGACCAGAGGTATCCCAGAAAAGTCCAACTCCTATTTTTAGAGCACTTTTATTTTTGCTTTGATTGTGTTGCTTATTATGATTGTTTCCATCGTTAGTTAACGTAATAAATGGAGTATTCGAAGATGGACCAGAAGATTTGAAGACTCTGAAGAATAAGGCAAGCAACCCTTTGACCATGTTCGAGAAACCTTTTTATGCATGACTCATAGCACTTTATTATCAATGCATCGGAATCATGTTGAGGTGGAGACCACTTTGGTTGCTACCTTGTTACTTACTATTGATACTTGCATCAAACATGACCCTACCTTCCTATGAGGGTTATGTGGGTGGGAGTAGATAGTTGTATGCTATAGTAGTTGGCTACGCGAAATGGGTTGGGGTTAAGCATTGAGTAAACAAGTGTGGTCTGACATACATGCAAATGACCTAGTGGGTGCCACTAATGCCCCTGGGAGTTGATGAGGAGCTAGGGCACTACTTGGTGAAGAAGTAGTGTGCCGAGGCTTGACGAAGGTGTTGTTTACAGAGATGGATTAGATTTATGTGTGACTACCGTCCCAACCAAACATGCGCAACTACTCTACCCTTATATGGGAAAGGGCATTATTGATTACCTAGGTCGATACTAGCATGGTGCCCGCATTACTAGTGACGGGGGTGACATGAGGTCACTCTCGGGACGGGGTCGCGCTTGGATAGGCGGCCATGACTGTCTTTATAGGGCACCGGACACACCGTTGGTACCCCGTGCTTGTGATATGTGATGAATACAGAGCGAGTCTCCACAAACCTTGAGATGTGAAATGTTTGGCACGGGGCTGCTACCAATCGAGTGGACTCTATGTTAGTGTCGTCTAGGGAAAGGTAGTGATCGGGTGCTTACCCCGGGTACCTGAGGTACCGCGGGTCGTGGATGACACGGAAGTTCCCCGGATCTTGTGGGTAAAGTGTGCAACCTCTGCAGAGTGTCAAACTATTCGAATAGCCGTGTCCGCGGTCAAGGACAGTTGGGTGGTGCTACTTAGACTATGTCCATAAGTTTCTGGGAAACAACACGATTCAGAGATATTGTTGATGTGATTGTGAGAAAGTCTCAATGAGCTTGAACATGAGTTGATTACAACTCTTTCTCGATATTGATGTCTGTGACCCCCTGATACTTGTTACAGACACATGCATATCCATGTTATATATTGATCATACTTGCATATGAAAAACTAGCTTTCCGCAAAACTACCAATTTAGCAGTAGAGCCTTGCATAAATTATTCTGTTATCACACTTGGGTTGCTTGCGAGTACATTCAAAGTACTCATTGGCTTGCCACTGGTTATTTTATTGGCCAGGCATGAGAGAACAGGTTATGATGAAGATTTCTTGGTGACGAGCATGCGAGCAAGGACGCTTCCCAGTCAGAATGCCTGTAGGGTTAAGGCAGATGGCATGGGTCCATGTTGTCATTGAGGAATTTCCGCTGCGACGATATACTCAAGGCTTGACCATAATGGTCCTATTTGTGTAATACAGTATGTATGGATGTAAGACTCTTGTTATTCAGCTTCTGTGTGTTCAGTGAGCATTGATCCCTGGGATCACTGTACACGTGCATTCGGTGATCAGGACTTCTGAGTCGGGGTCCCCACACTTTGCCACAACTACAATGTCAACTACAAGATCATGCATGGCACTATGACAATATGATGCGTGTCATATGAACGGAACGGTGGAAAGTTGCATGGCAATATATCTCGGAATGGCTATGGAAATGCCATGATAGGTAGGTATAGTGGCTGTTCTGAGGAACAATATGGTGGCTGTTTTGAGGAAGGATTTATAGTAGGTTTATGGTACCGGCGAAAGTTGCGCGGTACAAGAGAGGCTAGCAATGATGGAAGGGTGAGAGTGCGTATAATCCATGGACTCAACATTAGTCATAAGAACTCATATACTTATTGCAAAAATCTACGAGTCATCAAAAACAAAGCTATCAACGCATGCTCCTAGGGGGGAGGTTGGTAGGAGTTAACCATCGCGCGCCCCATACCTCCACACAAAGGTTGGCACTCTACAAATACCACATGCTCTAACTTCGTCACATAGCGGTTCACCATACGTGCATGATACGAGAATCACTAACCTTAACACAAGTATTCTTCAGTTTCATAATAACTCCACTAGCATGACTCTAATATCACTATCCTCATGTCTCAAAACAATTATCAAGCATCCAACATCTCATTCTATTCAATGCACTTGGTGTGAAAATTTTACTACATTGACATTGCATGTTTATCATGTGAAGACTAGTTTCTTTAGCATAAACACATTACCATGATGTTTTAATGGACTCTCAAATAGATATAAGTGAATAATGAGAGTTCAACAATTTCTACAAAATATTACCATCACCGTGCTCTAAAAGATATAAGTGAAGCACTACAGCAAATACTATTCAACTCAAAAGTTATAAGTGAAGCACACATAGTGATCTAATAATTTCTAGGCCATATTGAACTCTCTAAAATAGGTGTGTTCAGCAAGGATGATTTTGGCAAACTAACAAGCAAATACTCAAATTATACAAGACGCTCTAAGCAAAACACATAACATGTTGCGACTAAAAATATAGCTCCAAGTATAGTTACCGATGGATGAAGACGAAAGAGGGGATGCCTTCCCGGGGCATCCCCAAGCTTAGGCTTTTGATTATCTTGAATTTTCTTGGGGTTCCATGGGCATCACCAAGCTTAGGCCTTTGCTAATCCTTGTTCCATAGTCCATCAAAGCAATACTCAAAACTTGAAAACTTCACAACACAAAACTTAGACAAAAATTCTCGTGAGCTCCGTTAGTAAGAGAAAGCAAACCACTACTCAAAGGTACAGAAAGGAATTCATTCTTCGTTTATATTGGTGTTAAACCTACTGTACTCCAAGTTATCTATGATTCATTTCCTCCAATATTACTCATAGATGCATTGGAATAAGCAAACAACACACGAAAAACAGAATCTGTCAAAACAGAACAGTCTGTAGTATCTGCTGGGTTCACCTACTTCTGGAACTCCAAAAAATTCAAACTAAATTGGTAAATTTGTGATATTTGTCTGCCAATCATCAGCAAAAATAATCAACTAAAAAGAACACTCCAGTAAAATCTGAAGACTAATTTAGCGAGCGCTAACGATTCTGTTTTTCACAGCAAGATCAAATAAACTTCACACAAGTCTTACCAAAGGTTCTACTTGGCACAAACACTAAATGTCGGTGTACTAAGGTAGGGGTACCTCAGTACCCCAACTTGTGCACGGGCAGTTGCAGCCTTCCGCGGCAGGGTTTACCGCGTGCTTGCCGGAGACCTTCTTGCTCCCTATCAAACCATTCAAAAACAAAGTATACAAGAAAGAAGATCGAGACCCCGGCAAGAGGAGCTTGCCGGGAAGGCCGTACCAGGCTCAAGATTACCTCACTAGCACAAGGCCCTGGCAGGAGGAGCTTGCCAGGAAGACTAGAAGATTCCATCATAGAAGACCCGGCAAGGGCCCGGGGAGCGGCAAGCTCCCGGGCCCGGCAAGATCAAGGCCCCGGCAAGGTGCTTGCCGGGAAGACTGCGCTGTGTGCCCGCGCTCCAGCTCATCGGCCCACGCGTCGCCCTGGGGCCTATCCAGGGACGCGTGGCGGGTGGCTGTGCAGCCTGGGGTACACGGTGGCACTCCACGGCGGTGGATCCATCGCCGTGGCAGACGGAGACGCAAGAGCGGGAGCTTTTGGGGTCGACGGCGACGGGCATTAAATGCCCTTGTCCCCCACTGTTAAAGTAGGTATAGACCACTGTTTTGTACTGTAGCTCCACTGTTCCCGCACTGTTACAACTACCACCTCTTTTACATTTTTACCCCTTTCTCCTACGTTGACACCTGTCGGTGACCCCTTACACTATAAAAGGAGGCCCATGCACAACGTGGAGGAGGTGCGGAACCTAGATCACTCTCACGCTCGGTGTAGCTGCTTCTTCAAGCTCCCGAGCACTCAAACTCAATAGACAACCAAGCAGGAGTAGGGTTTTACGCGTCTACCGCGGCCCGAACCTGGGTAAAACTGCCCGCGTGCTCGCTACGATATGCTCTTTGTGCTCCCTCCGCCCTCTTACCGCACAGACAAGGGGCTCCGGTCCCATAGGTGTTCGTGGCGGACAGTTTCCCCCGACATCTTTGGCGCGCCAGGTAGGGGGCGTCGAGGTTGTGCGAACCTGATCCGGCGTTCGCGCGGGCGCATTCTTCATCAACCTCTCCTAATTCATCAACTTCATCAGCGACAACTCCATGGCCCCGAAGAAGAAGGCTTCGGAGGTCGGAGGCCCGTCTGCGTCTCATCCGCCGCCACCAGAGCCAACGGTGGGCGGGGGAGACGCCGTCGGAAGGGTGGTCGCCGGCGAGGACACTCACGGCGCCACCAGATCCAAGAACAGGACGGACGACCGAACCTCGGTCTCCGTGGACGCGCCGCGTCCATCTCAGCACACGACGACCCATCAGCGCCATACCACGGGAGGTGGTATCCGCTTGCTGGGGCAAGGCCAAACCGGAGGCTCGCGGGATGCCTCGGACCCCCGTCCGGGCACAAGCAAAGCGAAGGCGCCGGCGCGGGACCCCGCTCCTTCTAACATTGTTAGAAGTCCGAGCGTATCCCGCTCCTCGCACCGCTCGCCCGCGTTCCCCTCCACTCCAGCAGAAGCGCTCGCAAGGGCGCAACTGCTCCTCGACTTCCCTCCAGCGGCAGACAAGGCCGAAGACTGGAGGGCCACTATCCAGAGCCTGATAGCCTTCGCCAATAACGATTCTCCACAGCAGCCGTCGGCCTCGCGGCCGCGGCAAGCTGAGAAGACGAAGGCCGACGGCGACAAGACTGCCGGGGGTGCGGCAAGCGCGCACTCCCCGCAGCGAAAGCAGAAGACGCCGCCCCGCCGGAACAACGCCGACGACGGCTCCACAGCCTCGTCGGACCCGCCGGCCCGTCGGGACCAGCGCCAGGTCCTCGACGACCGGCGAGAAGAAGACGCTCGGACCACAATCGAGCGCCGCCGAGAAGCTCGGCGACAATCTGACAAGAGAGCTGGGAACACTGTCGACGCGCACGCGCCCGGTGAGCCAGGCGACTTGCCGTACGCGGCAGGCTGCCCTGCGTTCACCCGCGAGCTGCGGCGCGTCCAGTGGCCCAGCATGAAGAATTTTAAGCCCGACGTACCGGAGAAGTACGACGGCAAGACGCACCCCTCGGAATTCCTCAGCGTCTATACCATCGCTGTGCAAGCTGCCGGGGGGCGCGACGAGAAGATCTTGGCGAACTACTTCCCGCTCGTGCTAAAGCCGAACGTCCGTTCGTGGCTTATGCACTTGCCGGAAGGTTCTATATCTTCTTGGGCCGACCTTTGCCACCAGTTTGTTGGCGCCTTCACCGGCGGCCACAAACCCCACGGCCAGGAGAGCGATCTCCACATTTTGGCCCAGAAGGAAGGCGAGACCCTGCGCAAGTACATCCAACGCTTCAGCCGCGTGCAGCACAACATCCCTGATGTCCACCCTGCCGCGGTTATCAGCGCGTTCCATCAGAGCGTGCGTAACCGCCGCATGCGTGAAGAGATGGCGATGACGAAGATTCGGGATGTCAGCGAGCTCTATGCTCTGGCTGACAAGTGCGCACGCGCGGAAGAGGGGAGGAGACTCCCCGGGGAGGATGCTGGCGCAGGGGGAAGCGACAGCGACGACGCCGCCCCGGCAAAGAAGAGCCGGCGGCGGAACAACAGAAGGAAGGGCAAGAAAGAGGTGCTTGCCGTCGAGAAGTCCGGCAAGGAGGCCCCCGCCAAGCAAGCGCAGGCTGGCGGCTCCGGCAAGGAGCCTGCCCCTGCAGCGGCGGCCGACAAGCCGGGTAGCTCCGACAAGCAATACTGTAAGATCCACCGCACCAAGGGTCACGATCTCTCCAACTGCAAGCGCGTCGAGTACCTCGTCAAACAGCAGAAAGCTGAGTACGAGAGGCGCGACAAGGAGAAGGCCCAAGGTGGCGGGGAAGAGCCCAGCAAGAAGCGGCCGTTCAACGGCCGGGGAGGACGCCGCGGCAAGGCCAAGCAGCGGCAAGGAGATCGACCTCCCCGGGGCCGCGACAACAACGAAGAAGACGACGATGAAGACATGGAGGACGAGGAGAACAGCGAGCAGGAGTTCCAGAAGGCCACGGAGGTCCTGTGCGTCGACGGCGGCGCCTCCCTGCACACCTCCCACCGCCAACTAAAGCAGTGGGTGCGTGAAGTAAACGCAGCGGAGCCGCCAGTGGAGTCGCGCAGGCTCCTCAAATGGTCCAGCACGCCCATCATTTTTGATCTTGAGGATCACCCTGACCGCACCACTGCGGTCGGGTGCTTGCCGATGCTGGTTTCTCCCACCATCCGCAACCTCAAGGTCACCAAAATGTTGGTTGACGGCGGGGCCGGGCTGAAGTTGATCTCCTCTGCTGTGATCAAGAAACTCCAGATACCAGATGGCGAGCTCGAAGAGACCGGTTCATTCCAAGGAATCAACCCGGGGAGGAGCAAGCCCAAGGGAAAGATCACTCTGCCGGTGACCTTTGGCGGGGAGCTCAACTTCAGGACTGAGCGCATTACTTTCGACGTCGCCGATATTCCATTACCCTACAATGGAATACTCGGCCGTCCTGCCCTCGCCAAGTTCATGGCAGCTTCCCATTATGCCTACAACGTACTGAAGATGCCGGGGCCGATAAGCGTCATCACTGTCCACAGTGACAAGAAGGATGCGCTTGTCTGCGCCGACAAGATTTACCGGGATGCGGCAGCTGCGGCCGAGAAGGATACTCTTGCCGCTGAAGCTCCCGGGGGGAAGAAGACGAAGACCAAGTCCGGCAAGTGCTCTGAGACCCACTCCGGCAACCGCACCTCTTCGGAGTGCTGCGCTGCCGTCGAGGACGTTCCATCGAGCTCCACCGGCAAGAGTAAGAAAGGAATGGCTGCTCCTCCGGCAACCAAGAAAGTGTCCGCCAAGGAGGACGGCACTGGTGGTACCTTCACCATCAGTGCCACCCTTGACAGCAAATAGGAAAGCGCGCTCGTTGCCTTCCTGCGGGCGAATGTCGATGTGTTTGCCTGGCAACCATCTGACATCCCCGGTGTTCCCAGGAAGGTGATTGAGCACAAGCTTGCTGTCTGTCCTCATGCGCGGCCCATCAAGCAGAAAGTGAGGAAGCAAGCCGTGGAGCGCCAAGAGTTCATCAACGAAGAAATCAAGAAGCTAGAAGCAGCAGGCCTAGTTAGAGGTGTGATCCATCCGACGTGGTTGGCAAACCCAGTCGTCGTGCGCAAGGCCAACGGGAAGTGGAGACTGTGTATAGACTTCACCGATGTGAATAAAGCATGTCCCAAGGATCCATTCCCTTTGCCGCGCATTGACCAGATCGTTGATTCCACTGCCGGATGTGAGCTACTCTGTTTTCTTGATGCATACTCAGGCTATCATCAGATTTTCATGGCCAAGGAAGATGAAGAGAAGACTGCATTTATCACCCCATGTGGCACTTATTGCTTCATACGCATGCCATTTGGGTTGAAGAATGCAGGCTCAACCTTTGCAAGGGTAGTGTACACTGCTTTTGAGCCACAGATCCATAGAAATGTAGAAGCTTACATGGATGACATTGTGGTGAAGAGCAAGAGCAAGGAAACCCTGATTCAAGACTTGGAAGAAACGTTTCAGAACCTGCGCAAGATACAGCTCAAGTTGAACCCCGAGAAGTGCGTCTTTGGAGTCCCCTCCGGCAAGCTTCTCGGGTTCTTTGTATCGCAGAGGGGGATTGAAGCCAACCCCGACAAGATCAAAGCCATTGAGCAGATAGAGGCCCCAAAGCGCGTCAAGGATGTCAGGAGGCTTGCAGGTTGTGTGGCTGCCCTCAGTAGGTTCATTTCAAAGTCTGCAGAACGCGCCCTACCTTTCTTCAAAATCTTGAAGAAGGCAGGTCCCATGAAGTGGACTCCGGAAGCGGAGGCGGCGCTGCAGGATTTGAAACGGTACCTGTCCTCCACTCCAGTACTTGTCGCACCTAAACCACAGGAAAAGTTGTTGCTATACTTAGCAGCAACCAACCAGGTGGTTAGTGCTGCGTTAGTAGCGGAGAGGGAGTCCGACGAGGAGTCAGCACCACCGGCAAGCGAATCCAACGACAAGCAGGGGGCTGCTCCGGCAAGCTCTGGCCCCGACAAGGAAGACTCTGCGCAGGAACAGGATGAGGTGCGGAAGAAGATGGTGCAGCGCCCAGTGTATTTTGTAAGTTCCCTTCTCCAGGGGGCTAGATCAAGGTACTCTGGTGTGCAAAAATTGCTTTTCGGCCTCCTCATGGCCTCGAGAAAGCTGCGCCATTACTTCCAAGCCCACGAGATAACAGTGGTCACTCGCTTTCCGCTGAAGAGGATATTGCACAATCCGGAAGCAACAGGCAGGATCGTTGAGTGGGCACTGGAGCTGTCAAGCTTTGGACTCAAGTTTGAAAGTACTTCAACCATACAGAGCCGAGCTTTGGCAGAATTCATAGCTGAGTGGACCCCAACGCCCGACGAAGAAGTTCAAGAAACAAGTACACCCGTACAAGAAGCTACAAGTGAATGGGTAATGTATTTCGACCGTGCCTTCTCGCTGCAAGGCGCCGGTGCTGGCGTGGTACTCATCGCGCCCACCGGAGAACACCTCAAATATGTTATCCAGATGCACTTTCCCAGGGAGCAAGCGACAAACAACACGGCATAATATGAAGGCTTGCTTGCCGGCCTCAGGATTGCGGCGGAACTTGGGATCAGAAAGCTGATTGTGCGGGGCGATTCTCAGTTGGTGGTCCGGCAAGTCAACAAGAGCTATCAGAGCCCTTTGATGGAAGCTTATGTCGATGAAGTGAGAAAGCTTGAAGAGCACTTTGAAGGTTTGCAGATGGAGCACGTTCCGAGAGCTCAGAATGAGATTGCAGATGGCCTTTCAAAGTGTGCTGCGATGAAGTTACCTGTGGAACCAGGGACCTTCTTGCTCAAGCTGACTCAACCATCCGTTACACCATCAATTGGACAGTCCAAGAAGAGAAAGTTGGTCTCCGGCGACTACTTGCCGGCGGATCTGCCTGAAACCGCCGCCAAGGTCCCCAAGATCAACAACCAGAACGCTGAGGAACAGTTTGCTCCTGCATGTCCTCGGGCTTGTTCAGTTGAAGCAAGCGTTCCCGGCAAGCCTCGCCCCGGCGAGCCTGCCGGGGGACCATCAGCTCCGGCAGAGCCAGAGGTTCTTGCCGTAGAAGCTGAGGTCCCCGCAGCGGCCCTCGAGCCTTTAGTCCTTGCCGTTGAGCCTCAGGCTCCGGCATGGGCGCAGCAGATCGTCCGTTTTCTGCAAACTGGAGAACTTCCCGACGACCCTCAAGAGATAGAGAAGATAACCAGACAGTCAAGTATGTACCAGTTCGTAGACAACGAGCTATACAGAAGAAGACTCAATGGTGTCAGATTGAAGTGTATCTCCAGGGAAGATGGACAGAAGCTGTTGGCGGAAATACACGGAGGCATATGCGGCCACCACATTGGCGCAAGGGCGCTTGCCGGGAAAGCTTTCCGGCAAGGGTTCTTTTGGCAAGAAGCCCTCCAAGATGCAACTGCACTAGTAACCAAGTGTGAAGCGTGCCAGTTCCATGCAAAGCAGATTCATCAGCCAGCTCAAGCTCTCCAAACAATCCCTTTATCCTGGCCCTTCTCGGTCTGGGGGCTCGATATCCTCGGCCCCTTCCCCCGAGCCGTCGGGGGCTTTGAGTACTTGTACGTTGCAATCGACAAGTTCACAAAGTGGCCAGAAGTAGAGCCGGTGAGGAAGGTGACAGCACAGTCAGCGGTCAGGTTCTTCAGGTCGATTGTTTGCCGTTTCGGGATCCCTAACAGGATCATCACCGACAACGGTACACAATTCACTAGTCGCACCTTCATGCAGTACGTCCAAGACCTTGGCGCCAAGGTCTGTTTCGCTTCTGTTGCTCACCCGAGGAGCAACGGTCAAGCGGAGAGGGCAAATGCTGAAGTGCTGCGCGGACTCAAGACAAGAACCTTTGACAGGCTGCACAGGTGCGGAAGAAATTGGATAGAGGAGCTACCGACGGCTCTTTGGTCAATCAGAACGACACCAAGTCGAGCCACCGGACAGACACCCTTTGCTCTAGTCTATGGAGCAGAGGCAGTTCTCCCCACGGAACTCGTACACGGATCTCCTCGAGTGCTCGCTTATGATGAGCTCGAGCAAGAGCAACTGCGGCAAGATGACGCATTGCTCCTCGAGGAGGGACGTCTCCAGGCTGCTGTACGAGCTGCTCGATACCAGCAAGCTTTGCGCCGCTACCATAGCCGCAAAGTCAAGGCCAGGAGTCTCGAGGAAGGCGACCTTGTTCTTCGGCGTGTTCAGTCCGCCAAGAATTCTAACAAGTTGACGCCAAAGTGGGAAGGCCCTTATCGGGTGAGACAAGTTACGAGGCCCGGCGCTGTCCGCCTCGAGACCGAAGAAGGCTTACCGGTGAGCAACTCCTGGAACATAGAGCATCTTCGCAAGTTTCACCCCTAAGGCGCGGTTGCCGTGATCCGCTCCGGCAACCACCTTTTGTACAAGCTTTGCCGCTGTTGCATATAACCCTTTGTACAAAGCCGGGCGCAGACCCCGTGCATCAGTAAAGTTTCTGTGTTATTCGCACCGATTGCCTTTTGCATGCTTTTCTTTGCTATTTGCATGTGTTGTTTGGCATTTGGTGAAACACTCAAATAAACGGTAAGCATTAGCACGCCGAAAGGCCGTATACTTGTTTCCCTCTCCCTTTTTCTCTCCTCTTAAACAGAAGGAACGTTCCTCGCGCACAAGTTTGTCGGGGGGGAAGGAGGTGGAGGAGGGACCAAGTGCTGTTCAAGAAAGAGAAGCCTTACCGGAAAGCAAGCAATATAAGCAAGCAACATGAAAGATAAGTTGTTAGAATTTGACCAGTTCAAATTTTAAATTTTAGTTGTCTTCCTTGAACAATCACACTTTGTATGGAAAACCTGTGCGCGGAGGAACCTACCCGTAGCTTGCCGCACCCTTATCTTGTTTTCGAGTTCGCTCAACGATTTAAGTGAGCTGCGACAAGTGTCGCGCCCTTGCTTCGTTTCCGAGTACGCTCAGCAAGCTAAGTGCGTTGCGACTAGCTGCGGCAAGGTTGCTTGCCGGTGAAGGCCTTGGCCAGCAGGCTGCTCAGAGTCCAGCACTCAGCGCTCGCGGCAAAGGCCCCTTGCCGGCAAGCTCCCCGGGAGCGTAGGGTGAAAAACATACAAAGTCAAGGATTAAGACAAGGAAGATAACATCGCACTACTTAATCAAAATGAGATAAATATCTTACAAAAGGATAACTTGTCGCGATGGACTAATAAGTTCATGATATCATATGCAGCAACAAAAAGATAAAGATAATGGAGGCCTAATCTACGCGGTCGCCCTCCTTCCTGCCGAGCTTAGCCACCTTGGCGATGATGTGGGCGACTTGTTCCTTCAGGGCCTCCGTATTCGCATCAGCCGGCAAGCTGCGAAGAACGTTGGTGAGATTGATCCCCGGGTTGCGGTACACGATCTTTGTCAGCACCCGCTCCAGAGTTCCCGCGCAGAGCAGGCGCGACTCCTCTGCCAGCCGCGCGGGGATTTGGTTCCGGAGACCTGCCAGGGCCGGCGCGATCCCTCTGAAGAAGAGGCTGAGCTTGGCGCTGTGCGGGAGATCCGGATCCGGCGAGTAGATGAGATGTTCAACCTTCAGCGCCAGCAGCTCCTGGTCAATGTTGGACGCAGAAGAAACCAAGTCTTCAGTCCATACCTCGATGGTCTGGCGGAAGAGCTCGGATGCCTTGTTGACGCTGTCCACCAAGGTCCGCTCCTTGCGGAGCTCCTCCTTCAGCTTGTTCTCTTGAGCCCGGGCAGCGTCGAGCGAATCTTTCAGAGTAGTGACCTTCAGCTCCAAGTCCTCGATGGAGTCCTTGGCGGCCTTCAACTCGTCGCCCCTCTTGGAGAGACTCACTTGGAGCTCGGAGTTTGTGTGGGCGTCCTTCTCGCGCTCAACGATGAGCGCGGCAACCTTCTCGGCGCTCACCTTCAGCGCCTTCTCCAATTGCACAACCTTGGCGGCAAGCTCCTTCTTGGCGTCTTCCGCGGCAACCGCGGCGGCTTTCGCCTCCTTCAGCTCCCCGCCAAGGGCAGCCTCGCGAGCGGCAAGGTCCTCCTCATGGGAGTCCAGCTCGACCTTCCGCTGCGCGAGCTCTCCCTCTCGCCGGGACATCTCCACCCCGGCGAGCCGCTGCTGCTCCTCAGCTTCAGCCTTCTCGAGCACCCACTCCTGGTACTCGCCGGCGAGACGCTCGCGCTCCTCCGCCACCTCGCGGAGGGCCGCCTGGTTGGCGGCGCTGAGCTCCGCCGCGTGCTTCTCCATTTCTGCGGCGGCCTTGGCGGCAAGGGCCTCCCGGGAGGCGAGCTTCGCCTGCCTGGCCCGGTAAAGGGCCAGGAGTTGGTGGAGCAGCTTCTCCTCCTCCGGCCCTTCGCTCCCGCCGGGCGCCTCGACGATTTTCAGGCCCGCGGAGGCGAGGACTTCTCCGTCAAACGCCTCGCCCTCCGCGGGAGCTCGCGAAGAAGACCCCCAAGGCATCTGGATGAAGACGCCGTTGGGGGCCTCAAGATAGTACCCCTGCTCCCTGCTGGCGGAGGGATCGGTGGCCGGTGCAGCATCCGATGCTCCCGCCGCCTCCGGGCCGGCGGTGCGGTCGCCGTCCCCCTCCCCGGCCGCTGCATCCGCAGCCGGAGCAGTCTCCTGCACGGCCGGCTCGGCGGCCTCGGCCATCTCCTCGACGACAGGGGCGTCGCCGCCGCCGCCCTGCGCGCCCTCCTCCTCGAGGTTGATAACCTCCGTCTCCATGGGCTCGGGAGGAGGAAGATCTAAGAAGAAAAAGAAGAAAAAGAAGTTCAAGATTCAAGCAAATATCCAAAAAGAGGCAAAACCAAGAAAGCAGATCACAAGGCATACCTTGGCGGACGTCCTCAGCGGCGGGCTCCGTCGCCGGGGAGCTCGGCCTTGTCGGAGTAGTCACCCTCGCCGGGCTGCTCGCCCTTAGCGGGGTACTCTGCCTTGGCGGAGTACCCGCCCTTGGCGGAGCACTCTCCCTTGCCGGAGAGTTCTGCCTTGGCGGGGACAGCGGGGCCTGCGGCTCCTCAGCGACGGTCTCCGGGCGCTCTTCCCGCTGTGGCTCCACCTCTGCACAGAACAAAACAAGAAACATCAAGACATGAAGACAAGACCAATTCCTCGGGCGTACCTCGGCAAGCGAAAGAATGAACCCCAGACTTACGCTGGGGGCTGCGCTGCGGGCTGCGCTGGGGGCTGCTCCTCGGAGCAGCGCTCGGGTCCGGCAGGCTCGGCTCCGGCACGCCTCCCGTTGCCGCAGCTGCTGAGTCTTCCGCGACCTCGACCTCGGGCGCCTTGGCCTTCTTCGCCGCGCGATGGGCCAGGGTCCTGAAATCAAAGCAACAGACGAAGTTAGCATCAACAAAAACCAAGACAAAAATCGAAAAGGTGTAAGGTCCTAGATCCTTACTCCTGGTCCTCCTCGTCGTCCTCGCTCAGGGCGGAGAAGTCGTACTCCACCGTGGGCGCGTCGGCGCGAGGAGCGGAAGACGAAGACTCCCTCGTGCGCTTGGTGTTCACCGGGGCTGGGGGCTGCGAAGACCCAGCCCCTGTGGTAGCCGGCGCCCGAGGAGCGGGCGGAGCCGCTGCTCCGCTCCGAGAAGACCCCTGCCGGCTCGGCGCCGGCCTGCGAGGCGCCTCCGTCGTGGTCCGCGCACGGGCCGCCTCCGCTGTGGCTGGTGCGCCGGACGGCCTTGGCGCGGCTTGGCTCCCCCGGGGAGCTGCCCGGCGAGCTGGCTGTTGCCGGGGCGCCTGCGCCCTCTCCCCCGTCGCCGCCTTGCGGAGACGCTTCGCCGGGGACTGCCTTGGGCTTGCCGGGGGCGGGGAGCTCTCCGACGAGGAGAGGTCGTCGGCGTAGAGCTCCGTGGATCCGCCGGAGTCCTCGGCCTCCTCCTCCTCCTCCTCTTCCCCGGCCGGCTCACTGGGCCCAGCGTCCTGCGCTGCGACCCCTTTTCCCTTGGCGCCTCCGCCCCTCGCGGCGCCTCTGCTCCCTCCGGCGGTACCCTCCATTGCCGCGGCCTCGGCCACGATCCCGTGGATCCCGGAGTGCCTCAGCGAGGGGACCCCGGCGAGCGCGTCGGGAGGGAGCTGCAGCAATCTGCGGATCTCCGCCTCCTCCGCCTGGGTGGACGCGTCCGCAACTTCCGCCTTTTCAGGCGTGTAGCCAAAGATTCCTGCCGCCGCGGCTGCGGCGGCCTCTTCAGCCCGAGAAGCTATGTAGGCGATCTCCTGGTCGGTGGTGTCCCGCGTGTGCTCCTTGAGGTCGTTCTTGTTCTTCGCCACCTCTGCGAGGTTGTCGTAGAAGTTGAGGACGTCGATGGGCTTGGGAGCGATCCACGTGCGGTCCACGCCGTGCGAATCACACATGGGCATCATGGCGAGGATGCGATCCCGGACAATGTTGTTGCAGAGCGGCACCACTTCCCGGGGAGGCCTGAACCACTCAGGGTGCGCCGGGTCGTACTTGAAGAGTTCCCGGACCATCCCCTTCAGCTCCAGCGTGGTGAAGTTGAAGTTGAGCCCGGGGCGCAGCCTCATTATGTCTGCCGGGCCGCCGTACTCCCAGGCCGGCCTCTTCCGGTCTTGGAGAGGGGCGATGCGCCGGCGGAGGAAATCTGCGCCCACCTCTGCAACTGACAGCTTGGCCATCCGAAGACGAAGAATCCGGACGAGGGCGATGTCGAGCTTGATGTCGTCCGAATCTAATTCGCTCCAGTCCCTGCCGCGCACGATGGGCGTTGTGCGCGGCGCGGTGAAGGCTTGCGGCTGGTCTTCAACGATCCAGCACCACTCCGCTCGCCATTCCTCCCACTTGCCGCGGAGCTCCCCCGGCAAGTACGCACCCTTTTTATTCAGACGAAAAACCCAAGAAATTCCTCCGGAGAGGGGGGCATCGGCCTCGGCTCTAGGAGTGAAGAAGTGCCTAAAGAGCGCTACGTTTGGGTGTACTCCTATGAAGTTTTCGCACATGTGTGCGAAAACCGCCATGGTGAGGATGGCGTTGGGGGTGAAGTCAAGCAGATGGAAGCCGTATGTGTTCATGATGTCGCAGAAGAAGTTTGAGAAAGGAGGACAGAGACCACAGTGAAAAAAGGCTGCGAAGAAGTAGTACCCGCCGGGATAGCTGTCCTTGGCGGCGGCCGGATATGCTCGCGTGCGGGGATGCGCGTCGGTCTCCTTGGCCCAGAACAAGTAATACTTGTTCCAGAGCTCCCGCACGCCGAGCTTCGGCGGGAAGACGAGGTGCTTCTTCCGGTACGCGGCGAGCTTCGCCGCTTGCTCCGACTTCTCCCTCTTGGCTTTCTCCGCCTTCGCCTTGTCGGTCTTTGGGGCCATGGCGGACGCGGCGGAAGGAGAGGGGCGAAGAGCTCGGCGGCGGCGGAGGTGTGGAGGCAGAGCGCAAGAGAGAATCTTTGGAGGAGGAAGACGATGCAATGAAAGCGCAAGGAGGGGAACCGCGCCCGCTTCCTCTGCTTTTATGGGGGAGTGGGGGGCGTTTCGCCCTTTCCATTAAGAGATCGTGGGCACGTCCCATCCCACGGTGCCGCGATCGACGCGTGCCGTTACAGTAGGGTGCGGCGGATACGGAAGTGGATTCGGCGCGCCGCGGGCCGCGGGTGCCCGTGCACTGTTTTGGGCCTGGCCCAACAGCGCTCGGCACCGTGTGTGGCCCAGGCCCGGGGGCTCCTGTCGGTGTACTAAGGTAGGGGTACCTCAGTACCCCAACTTGTGCACGGGCAGTTGCAGCCTTCCGCGGCAGGGTTTACCGCGTGCTTGCCGGAGACCTTCTTGCTCCCTATCAAACCATTCAAAAACAAAGTATACAAGAAAGAAGATCGAGACCCCGGCAAGAGGAGCTTGCCGGGAAGGCCGTACCAGGCTCAAGATTACCTCACTAGCACAAGGCCCTGGCAGGAGGAGCTTGCCAGGAAGACTAGAAGATTCCATCATAGAAGACCCGGCAAGGGCCCGGGGAGCGGCAAGCTCCCGGGCCCGGCAAGATCAAGGCCCCGGCAAGGTGCTTGCCGGGAAGACTGCGCTGTGTGCCCGCGCTCCAGCTCATCGGCCCACGCGTCGCCCTGGGGCCTATCCAGGGACGCGTGGCGGGTGGCTGTGCAGCCTGGGGTACACGGTGGCACTCCACGGCGGTGGATCCATCGTCGTGGCAGACGGAGACGCAAGAGCGGGAGCTTTTGGGGTCGACGGCGACGGGCATTAAATGCCCTTGTCCCCCACTGTTAAAGTAGGTATAGACCACTGTTCTGTACTGTAGCTCCACTGTTCCCGCACTGTTACAACTACCACCTCTTTTACATTTTTACCCCTTTCTCCTACGTTGACACCTGTCGGTGACCCCTTACACTATAAAAGGAGGCCCATGCACAACGTGGAGGAGGTGCGGAACCTAGATCACTCTCACGCTCGGTGTAGCTGCTTCTTCAAGCTCCCGAGCACTCAAACTCAATAGACAACCAAGCAGGAGTAGGGTTTTACGCGTCTACCGCGGCCCGAACCTGGGTAAAACTGCCCGCGTGCTCGCTACGATCTGCTCTTTGTGCTCCCTCCGCCCTCTTACCGCACAGACAAGGGGCTCCGGTCCCATAGGTGTTCGTGGCGGACAGTTTCCCCCGACACTAAACAAAACATGAAACCACATATAATCAGAGGCTAGATGCAATATTTATTACCTAACAGCAACAAAAACAAAAAACATAAAATTGGGTTGCCTCCCAACAAGCGCTATCGTTTTACGCCCCTAGCTAGGCACGATACAAGATAGATCTTGGTATTGCCATCTTTGGAAGGTAATCCATAAGTGGCTCTCATGATAGATTCATATGGTAATTTGATTTTCTTTCTAGGAAAGTGTTCCATGCCTTTCCTTAACATAAATTGGAATCTAATATTTCCTTCCTTCATATCAATAATTGCACCAATCGTTCTAAGGAAAGGTCTACCAAGAATAATAGGACATGAAGGATTGCAATCTATATCAAGAACAATGAAATCTAAGGGCACATAATTCCTATTGGCAACAATAAGAACATCATTAATTCTTCCCGTAGGCTTCTTAATAGTGGAATCTGCAAGATGCAAATTTAAAGAACAATCATCAAGCTCATGGAACCCTAGCAAATCACACAAAGTTTTCGGGATAGTGGAGACACTTGCACCCAAATCACACAAAGCCTAGCATACATGATCTTTTATTTTTATTTTTATAGTAGGTTCCCACTCATCATAAAGCTTTCTAGGTATAGAAACTTCCAACTCAAGTTTTTCTTGATAAGATTGCATCAAAGCATCAACTATATGTTTAGTGAAAGCTTTATTTTGACTATAAGCATGCGGAGAATTTAGCACGGATTGCAACAAGGAAATACAATCAATCAAAGAGCAATTATCATAATTGAATCCCTTGAAATCCAAAGTAGTGGGTTCATCACTATGCAACTCTTCAATCCCACTTTTAGCAATTTTAGCATCAAGATCTAAAAACTCCAAATTATTGGGACACCTTAAAGCAGAATCATCTCCAATCCTATTCTCATCAAGATTAATACTAGAAAACAAGAATATAATAGGAGACACATCAATAACTTTCAGATCTTCATCTTTATTTTCACGATAACTATAAGAACACGATTTAATATAATCTTCTCTTTTAGCACGCATTCTAGCAGTTCTTTCTTTGCATTCATCAATGGAAATTCTCATGGCTTTGAGAGACTCATTGATATCATGCTTAGGTGGGATAGATCTAAGTTTCAAAGAATCAACATCAAGAGTAATCGTATCCACACTTCTAGCCAATTCCTCAACTTTAAGCAATTTCTCTTCAAGCATAGCAATGAAATTCTTTTGCGAGATCATTAACTCCTTAACACTAGTTCCAAATTCAGAAGGCATCTTTCCATAAGAGTTGTTGTAGGAATTACCATAATTATTAGAGGAATTACTAGGAAAAGGCCTAGGATTAAAATTACCTCTATAAGCATTGTTACCAAAATTATTCCTACCAACAAAATTCACATCCAAAGATTCATTGTTATTCTCAATCAAAGTGGATAAATGCATATCATTAGGATCAGAAGAAGCACTCTTAGCAGCAAACAATTTCATAAGTTCATCCATCTTTCCACTCAAAACACTAATTTCTTCGATAGCATGCACTTTTTTACTAGTAGATCTTTCGGTGTGCCATTGAGAATAATTAACCATAATATTATCTAGGAGTTTGGTAGCTTCTCCTAAGGTAGTTTCCATGGAAGTGCCTCAGGCGGCCGAATCTAAAAGATTTCTAGAAGTAAAATTCAAGCCAGCATAAAAGTTCTGAATAATCATCCATAGATTCAAACCATGTGTAGGGCAATTACGTATCATCAATTTCATTCTCTCCCAAGCTTGTGCAACATGCTCATGCTCTAGTTTCTTAAAGTTCATAATATCGTTTCTAAGAGAGATGATCTTAGGAGGAGGGAAATACTTACAGATAAAAGCATCTTTGCACATGTTCCATGAATCAATACTATTTCTAGGCAAAGAAGAAAACCAAGCTTTAGCACGATCTCTAAGTGAAAACGGAAATAACTTCAATTTAACAATATCGTTATCCGTATCCCTTTTCTTTTGCATATCACACAAATCAACAAAGTTGTTTAGATGGGTAGCGGCATCTTCACTAGGAAGGCCGGAGAATTGATCTTTCATGACAAGATTCAACAAAGCAGCATTGATCTCACAAGATTCAGCATCGGTAATAGGAGCAATCGGAGTGCTAATAAAATCATTGTTGTTGGTATTGGAAAAGTCACACAATTTGGTATTGTTCTGAGCCATAGTGACAAGCAAGCAATCCAACACACACAAGCGAACAAGAAGCAAGCGAACGAAAAACACACGGCTGAAGAAGGGCAAATAAAATGACAAGGGTGAAGTGGGGGAGAGGAAAACAAGAGGCAAATAAATGTAATGCGAAGGATAAGGGTTTGTGATAGGTACTTGGTATATGACTTTTGCGTAAGCCTCCCCGGCAATGGCGCCAGAAATTCTTCTTGCTACCTCTTGAGCTTGCGTTGTATTCCATCGAAGAGGAAAGGGAGATGCAGCACAGTAGCGTAAGTATTTCCCTCAGTTTTTGAGAACCAAGGTATCAATCCAGTAGGAGACCACGCGCCAGTCCCTCGCACCTGCACAAACAAATAAGAACTTCGCAGCCAACGCGATAAGGGGTTATCAATCCCTTTACGGTCACTTACGAAAGTGAGATCTGATAGAGATGATAATTATATTTTTGGTATTTTTAGTTTAATAAAACAGCAAATAAAAGCAAGAAAAGTAAAGTAGATGTAAATTGATATGTTGAGAATAGACCCGGGGGCCATAGTTTTCTCTAGTGGCTTCTCTCATGATAGCGATATTCTACGGCGGGTAAACAAATTACTGTCGACCAATTGATAGAAAAGCGAATAATTATGAGACTATCTAGGCATGATCATTGTATATCGGCATCACGTTCGAGACAAGTAGACCGAAACGATTCTGCATCTACTAATATTACTCCACACATCGACTGCTATCCAGCATGCATCTAGTGTATTGAGTTCATACGAACATAGTAACACATTAAGCAAGATGACATGATGTAGAGGGATAAACTCAAGCAATATGATGAAAACCCCATCTTTTGTTCCTCGATGGCAACAATACAATACGTGCCTTGCAGCCCCTACAGTCACTGGGAAAGGACACCGCAAGATTGGACCCAAAGCCAAGCACTTCTCCCATTGCAAGAACTATAGATCTAGTGGGCCAAACCAAACCAATAATTCGAAGAGACTTGCAAGGATATTATGAGCACACATAAAAAGTTCAGAGAAGAACCCGAAATATTTCATAGATAACCTTGATCATAAACTCACAATTCATCGGATCTCGACAAACACACCGCAAAAAGAGATTACATCAAATAGATCTCCTCGAAGACCGAGGAGAACTTTGTATTGAGATCTAGAGAGAGAGAGAAGAAGCCATCTAGATACTAGCTATGGACCCGAAGGTCTATGGTAAACTACTCACAACTCATGGTGAGGGCGATGATGATGATGATGAAGGCCTCTGTGATGGATCCCCCTCCCGGAACAGGCTCCAAGATGGGATTCCACGAGAACAGCAGCTACGGCGGTGGAATTAGGGTTTTCTCTCTGCGTATGGAGTTTCTGGGGTACGTAGGTATATATTGGAAGAAGGAGGGCACCGGGGGCCGTGTGGGCCAGCCTCGAGGCAGGGGGGCGCGCCCCCACCCTCGAGGGCAGCCCAACTATCCCCTGACTTGGTCCTGACGCTTTCCGTGCGTGATTTTCTCCAAAAATATCTCTCGCGAAGGTTTCATTCCGTTTGGACTCCGTTTGATATTCCTTTTCTGCAAAACCCTGAAATAGGCAAAAAACAACAATCCGGACTGGGCCTTTGGGTTAGTAGGTTAGTCCCAAAAATGATATAAAAGTGAATGATAAATCTCATTAAACATCCAAGACTTCACAAATAATAGCATGGAACAATAAAAAATTGTAGATACGTTGGAGACGTATCAGGGAAGCGGTAGCCAGAACTTCTGCTGCTTGGCAACCACTTGAGAGGAAGAGGAGGAGTGAACAACATCTCTTATCCTCTTTTTGGAAGCTTCACACTTGTGCTGAGCTGCCTCTTGCTTGAGAGCCATATTGTAGAATTGGTCAAATTCATCCGGCTCAAACAAGGTGAGAGCAAGTTGGAGTTCATCTTTCAAACCACCTCGGAACTGGTAGATTTTGCTCTTGGCATTGGGGATGTCTTGCTTCGCATAACGGGCAAGATTCTGGAACTTGACATTGTATTGATAGACGGACATGGTGCCTTGCTTCAGGTTGCGGAATTTCTCACGCATGCCTTCAATGACACTGGTTGGAATGTGATAAGAATGGAAATCTCTGCAGAAATCAGTCCATGAGATCTCACTACCACCTCTGGAGTCTTTGTACTGTTGCCACCAATCTGCAGCTTGATCTTTGAGTTGGAAGGCGGCAAACTTGACATAATCTTCAGTTTTGACGTTATTGCATTCAAAGTGCTTTTTGATGTCTGTGATCCAATCTTCAGCATCTAGCGGGTCCACACAGTAACTGAAAGACTTTGGTTGGTTTGCCAAGAATTGGTTTAGAGTTGCAAAGTGAGGTTGATTGAACAGATTGCCTTGGCCTTGGTTCCCATGATTGCCTTGATTTGCTTGGAAACTCTGCATCATTTGCATGAGCATCTGAGTGTTCTGGTTGGTTGCCTCCATAATCCCTCTCCATGCCTCAGACGGAGGAGGAGGGGAAGGAGGACGCTCTTCTTCACCCTCTTGGTTTGGGTTGGGAACCTTTTTAGGTGCCATCCTGAAGATGATGACAACTATTAGCCATTAAAGCAAATAGTAGATAAGCTGAATCAATGGCTAGATATTTGCAACATATAGTCTTCACAATGAACATTCGAACAAAATTGAACGAATGAATTCCATAGTTTAATGGTACAACAACTTGTCGAGAAGCCACTTGGGAGAACAAAATGATAGAATAAAACAACAAGGTACAGATGGAACAAATACATAATAGAAGTTTCGTCCCACATTTTGTGCTGAATGCCCCATGGCACGTGTTACAAAGGGTCTTGTAATCCCCGGATCAGCATAGCCATGGATCCTTTAAGACGCAACTCCCAATTGGAACAGCGCCCATGAAACCTCTTCACTAAATATTGAACCCCAAACCTCATATCATGCACCCGTTGGAACATTACCTACGAGCTACTTGAAAACCCACCTATTAATTCCTGAAGCTTTCCGATTATGCAATCTGGTGTTGGGGATACAGGGGAAGCACCGCGCACTCAACTCTAAACCTACATCCAGCTACATCCATCCATCAACACATAACCAGTCATCTTCGGAAATTGTTTACATCCGCTATACTAGCTATGGCAATACTCCCGAACTATCTCCCCAGTACTGGGTGACGTCGGGGTTATCTCACCACCAGACATGCATAGAAGAGTTTTCGATGTCGACCGCCTCTGGTATTCTAGAACCGCTACGATACATTTGTGACGACAACACCTCGGAGCTCAACTCCTCGGGACACTACCACAACCCCTAAATGAAAGGAGGCATCGAGAAAAATGTTCTCGTCACAAAGACATCGGAACAATCCAAACAATACCCGCGTGATCCAAAAAAAATTGGTGAAATTTTGAGAGTAGAGGAGATAGAACAACGTCAGGAGTCCTCATCAGAGCGATGAAGGGGATGAGGAGTAAAAAGAAATCCTACTCTCCGATATATATATAGGACTCAAAACATTTTGTGTGTGTGCCTAGACTCAACCGTCAGCGATTCGATCAATCAGGGGGCTCCTATGTCGGAGAAGGCTTTGATACCAACTTGTAATGCCCAGGATGCGACTATGTCTCCTAAGTGTCGAGGCACGACTTAAAGACATAAGCGCATTCTGGAATGATCTCAAGTATGGTATCTTTGCACATCTCATGTAAAAGTCCAGGGAGGAAAGTGTAAAAGATAGTTGGCTTACACTCCCCACGTCACGCAATGAATACAATAACATACAATCATCCGAATAACACAGGGTCCGACTACAGACGAAATCCAAACAAGAAAGATACCATAAACACAAGGCCTGATCGCCCCTAGTAGGAACCACTACTAATCGCCGGGATACAAAACATAGTAACGACCACGCTCTTCATCGAACTCCCAGTGAAGTTCCGATCCATCTCCTGCATCGTACTCGGCTATACCTGCATCTGGTGTGTGTTGAATCTGTGAGCCACAAGGAATCTGCAATCCCATTCCTGGGTATCAAAACTAGCAAAGCCTTAGGTGTGGTAGGGTAATAAAGGGGTTTGCAGCAAGCACTAAGCAACTAGCTTACGAGTTCAGAGCGAGAAGAGAACAAGTGCCAACGGTCACCAAGTTGATCAAGAAGTGATCCTAGCTACTCACGATCATACATAACCCCACCGTGTTCACTTCCCGTAGCCCTTCGGAAAGAGACCATCACGGTTACTCACACAGGTAGTGTATTCTTATGGATCAGGTGTCAAGTTATCTACACCAGATATTAACAAATTCCCATCTGCTACATAACCGCGGGCACGGCTTTCGAAAGATCAAACCCTGCAGGGGTGTCCCAACTTAACCCATCACAAGCTCACGATCTGCGGAGTCGCAACTCCAAAGCGGGAAGACCCGAGTATTCTCGGAATCCCGTGCTCAATATATTCTAACAAAGGTAAAACTAATCCAGCAAGACCTCCCGGCGTGCCGACACCCTGATAGTAGCCACGCGTATCTCGTCTCAGGCCACGACCGGATAGGTCAGCCTACAGGTATATACCAATCCTCGAGTTCCCTCGTGGTGGCCCCTCAGTCTTCCCAGTTTGGACCAACACTCATGAGGAGCACTAGCCCGGGTTGTTGATTAAGAACTCGGGTTTATAACTCCCTATGCAAGTTTTAGTTGTTAGGCAAATGTAGAACCAATGTTGGGTCTTGCTGGAAAAGCTTTAAGCAGAGCGAATTATCAAGGGGGGCCCATAAACCCCAATCATGTTAGGAATGCAAAATCAAGGAACATAACACCGGTTTATCGGGTCCTAAGGTGGCATGAGTGGAACAAAACACCAAGCAGAAGACCGAGCCTTCCACCCATTGCCAACATATATGTGCATTGATTAACATAGATATATATTGTGTTATCCCAATAAACAAGTTCATCATGGAGCAATCTACAAACTTCACCTGCAACTAGCAACGCTATAAGAGGGGCTGAGCAAAAGCATACTTAGCCAATCAATGGTTTGCTAGGAAGGCGGTTAGAGTGTTTCATGGCAACAATAGGAGGCTGACAAACAGGAATAGGCATCAAGGCATAGCTAAAGAACGAGACAACTAGCATAGGCAAATATAGAGGTGATATCGGGGAACTGTCATCTTGCCTGGTAAGTCGTCGGTGGGAAGGTAAGACGGCTCCTCGAACTCAGTCTCGACAAGATCCTCGAACTCGGTATCGGCTCCCGGCTCTACCCAACACAAGAGCACAACAATGACACAATATCAAACATGGTGCAATGCACAACCACCATGATGCAAGACATGTCATGGGATGCAAGTATGATGTGCATATGCATGAGGATGCTCTTGAGCCTAAGGAGAAGATGATGGAAATGGCCTCATCTTGGTAACCAAGTAAGCCACTGGATAGATGCGAAGATTTCGATCGAAATCGATATAAACATCACGGGAAATGGATGCACGGTGACAAGCAAAACAATATGCAATGCAAAATTGCAGTTATCAGCAACATGGCATCTTTGGAGCAAGAAATAAATATGCTACAACACCCAAACATGAGGACAAAAGGCCTGGATGTGAAATAGACATGATACTTAACAAGCATGAACTTAGAGCACACCCAAAAACTTGCTGGAACACAATTAAACAAGCATGGAAAGATTCAAAAAGTTTACAGATTTCTCAGACTTAGTGAAAAACATAAGGCATGGCAAAAATTACAACAAGTAGGCATGTTTGCAAGCTTGTGCAAATCAACTCAAAGCATAGCATGGCATGGGAATATAACAAACAGCAAGAAGACATATTTGAGAAGCTAATCATGGCAAGAACATGGTAATAGGATGCATATAACACTAGCTATTCACGTGGCAAAACTGAACTTGTTGATAACAGGCTGACAGATACATTTTGTAGCCACTTGAGAACATCAAAACAACAAGCTACAGCAAGCCATCATGCAAGAAAAAGGCATGGCAATAACATACATAACATGCTCTTCAAGAATAACCACATGTCTACTTCTACAACATACTAGAACATGTCCCAAACATCATGGCAAAAGTGCAAAAGTTATCCAGACTTAGAAAAATCTAGGCATGCTGACAGAAACATTTTATAGCAATTTGAGGGCCTCAAAAGAACAAGCTACATCAAGGCATCATGGCAAACAAGAGCATGGATAGCTAGAGCATAACATATACATCAAGGAACACACACTGGACAACTCTAACCATGCACAACAACGACGGTGGCATCATGGGAACAAGGCATAAAAGTTAACAGATTCACACTTGGCAGAAATTTAACATCACGATGACATGTTAACAAGCTTGATGCACTCATCTCAAGACATATCATTGCATGAAAATGAATCTATCATGTAGAGAACATTCCCAAGAGCAAAACTCATGTTGACACCTAGCTCATATGACACATGGATTAATATACACAAGCAAGACAAAACATCATCTCATAACAACTCCAGAAACTTATCAGCCACATGCACTTTTGCAACAGAGATAAACATGGCATAATGCAACCTATCATTCTTGCAAATGAATCCATCATGAAGATCATCACAAGACGAACATCTGGACATATCATACACTCCATTTGGACCAAGATGCATAAAGTTACTAGCTCACGAACATGCAACCAAATTTACACATACAACAAGTGCTGAAATAGTTACATCACGAAGCACTCTTGCCACGAAGATTAAGTCAACTAGATGAATCCTAGCATGCATGGAACTGATACTAACATGTAGAGCATGTCGAGACGAACATTTCGATATATCATATGCGCAAAACGGAGCACCGAGCAGAAAGTTACTACACGAAGGAGGCATTAAAATAAAATGGATCTGGGACTTGGTGAATTTTACCCCTCCGAAAACGGGATGGAGCGGTTCGGGACGGAGGGATCCAGGACGGAGCGGGATGACATTTGGTTCGCCGGAGACGGCGAGGAAGACGGCGCCGGCGACCGGCGGCGGGGCGCCATGGTCGGCCGGGGCGGCGGTGGCGCGCCCGAGGTGGCCGGCGGCGGCACGGGAGCACCGGTGGCGGAGGGCGCGACGGCCCGGCGAGGTCGGGGCCGGCGGCGGCGCGGCCGACGACAGCGATGGGCAGTGCGAGGCGGGAGCCGCGGCTGGGAGTGGGCAGCGGCGGAGGCCGGCCGGGCCGGGTGGGCCGGCTTCGGGCCCCGTGGGCCTGCGCGGTGCGGCAACGGTGGGATCCGGTGGGCGCGGGCGTGTCCGGCACGGAACGGACACATCCGCCCGGCACGTATTTCGAGGCAGTGGAGGAGGAAGGAGGGGGCTAGGGTTTTGCCCGAAATTTCGGGGAAGAGGGCCTATTTATAGATTCTCGGAGCTAGGAGTGTCCAAATGGGGTGTGGTTTTCGCCCACACGATCACGATCCGACAACCAAGAGAATGGGGGTGGTTGTGCTGGGTTAGTGAGCTGTTGTGGAGGGGTGTTGGGCCAAAAGAAAGTGGAGCTTTTAGCCCACGAGGTTAGCAGTTGGAGTATCAAAAGACCTCCAAACGCGATGAAACTTGACAGACGGTATCCATGTACTAAAACAACAATGTACGAAAAATGTCACCTCATTCCGAGAATGTATTACGACCACATACAAAAGAAGGACTCGGAGGTGCCACGAGCACGTGTGTGAGTGTCGGAACTCGAAACGGACAACGGGAAGAGACGAGCATGACCGGGTGCAAGTGACAACACGAATGCAATGCAATGCACATGATGACATGACATGGATGATATGCACACACGCACACGGCAAAAACGAAGAAACCCGAAATGAAGGAAGAGCCCATAATGGAATTGATTAAGTCAACGAAGATTATATTGCCATAAATGGAATTGTTACATCCGGGGCGTTACATCACCAAACCCCGCGACACCAACTGGGTGGTGGAGCCTGCTTTCAGATCTGGACCCCTAGAGAGGCTAACCTCCTGGACCAAAAAGGGTCTGGACTGGGGGTCGCACACTGAGGTGACGACTCTTGTGAGCCGCGTGTCTGGCATGATCTCCAAGGGGCACCCGCTCTCCTCCGTGGTCCAGGTGATGCTGAACCCGCTTGTTCTCCCTTGCCAAAGCCGGGATTCCTCCCTATGGGAGTTCGATCCGGCAGGAGACAAGCCGCTGAAGCATCTCTTCCGCTCTACGCATGAAGAGATCTGGAAGCACCTCTTCAAGAGCCAAAAGGAATGGCCCAAAGAAGATGAGGATGTGGGCTTCAGCACTGAAGTTTCCGCCATAGAGGTAATAATGATCCTTGCCGAACAAACACCCTTTCCCTTATTTAATGATAATATGAATTGGAATTTTTATGTGATATATAGGGCTGGATGAAGAAGGCGTCCCGGATTAAGTGTCCGGTGCCTTTGCCCGAAGAGCCAACACTGCCTCTACTGATGGCGATGCTGGTTCCGGCGCCATACAAGACGCCGACCAAGAAGCCCAAGAAGACAAAGGGCAAGGGGACCGGAGATAGCCCTCGTCCTGCGGGCAAGAAGCCCGAGGACCTCCACATTCTCTCCTCTGACGAGGCGGAGGAAGATGATGAGGAGGAAGAGGAGGAAGAAGAAATTCCTCATGCGCAAGGCAGGGGGAGGAAGAGGGGGGGGGCGTCACTGACGCGGGCACGACCATGCCCCAGAGAAAGAGGAAGCTGAAGCTCGGAGATAGTTCGGATTCGTCCGAACATAGCTTCGTGGTGAAGCCCAGGGTGAAACCCCTGCCCGTATCGTAAGTTTATCCGAATTGGCTATTTCACCTTTGTTTATTCAGTACTGATGATACCTACTTAGTATCCTTCTCCTGCTGACCTACAACCCTCCCGGTGTAATCCCCGACGTTACATAATCGGAGGGGAACTCTCTGGCGCCTGGGGAGACAGAGAGTGACCCGCCAGTCCGGGCTCCATCGCCCGTGATCGGCGGGGACACCGAAGTGTCGTCCCAGCGGGTTTTCTCCGCCCAAGGAGATGAGGGCGGGGCAGGAGACAGGGCGGCCGAGGGTAATACCTCGGCGGCCACAGACCATGAGGAAACGGCCCCAATGGAGACGGAAGATGTGGGGCCCAAACAGTCCAGGGTCCCACCGAACACCACCCCGGAGCCTAGTGCGGCTCCATGGTCCGAAGACCCTGCTCCCCAAGCAGAGGAGGAGGATATGGCGGCGCCCGGAGTTAATATGGAGGCACCAGATTCTATGGAGGGAGCACTGCAAAGTGCTCTCATCATCGAAAAACACCGCATCGTGATGGGTGCGGTGATGAAGAAGATTCATTCCGTTAAGGGCCTGAATGAAGCTTTCAACAGCCTTTTAACAGGCTTTGAGGTAAGCCATGTAATGCTTTTAAGAAATTTTATTTGTTTTAAATGCACATATACAACCAGTAGCTCCTGATGCTTTGTGTGATTCTGAAAAGAATCGGACGAAGTATCCATAAAGTAGCATATTTACAGAGCTGGACTTTCGTGTAGGCTTCTTTAGTTATGGCCACTGCGCGAGACGCAGAGGTCGCCGAACTAAATCGGAAGCTCGAGGTGGCCAATGCGGACCTCGACCGCATCAACCGGCGTTTTGATGAAACGCAAGGTATGCGAATTTTTATTTAAATGTCAATAAGACTTATTTGATTGAATATGAGTACAAACTCTTAACATTGTATCCTGCATTACACAGTTGGTGCCGCTGAGCTCGAGGCCCTCAAGGGCGAGGTTGCCAAGGCCAAGGAGGAGGCCAAGGCGAACAAGGCGGCCGCTGATAAAGCTGCTCATTTAGAGGCCGGAAGGGCGGAGTGCGAGAAGCACAAATCTCAGGTGTCCGAAGTCGAGGTCGAGCTTCAGGATGCCATCCGTAAGTGTGAGGCATCGGAGAAGACGGCTTTGAAACAGGCGACCGAGCTATCTGCGGCAGTAAAGTCTGCCCAGGATGCGCGAGGCGAGCCGCGCATCGCTCGTCAAGAGATCGAGCAGGCACGACAGATAGCATCCGGTAAGATATTTCTCTTACAGAGCATCTTTGGAGGGCGGAAGTATATTGGGCTGACACAATTGTGGAGTTCTCCAGGCGTGTTTGCTAATCTTCCAAGGATCAGCACATACGCCGCCCAGTATATCCGTGCCCTGGAGGGGAACAACACGGAGAAGCTGTTTTGGTCGTAGTTCGAGGCGCCAAAACATCTGATGCCCCTCAGCAACCAGATGAAGCAGCTGGTCGAGCTGCACAACATAGCGAGTTCGGCCATGAAGGACTTGATAGTCCGGCTATGGTCCACTGAACCAATCCCAAGTAGTTACTGTTGGGGAACATAGCAGAATTCAAAAACTTTCTACGCTTTCACCAAGATCCAACTAAGGAGACATCTAGCAGCGAGCATATTAGAGTGCATCTACATACCGTTTTGTAGATCGCGAGCGGAAGCTTTCGAAGAAGCGTGGATGAAGTAGTCGTACTCTTCGCGTTCTTCGTCACCGATGATCTAGCGCCGAACGGACGGCACCTCCGCGTTCAACACACGTCCGGTACAGCAACGTCACCTCCTTCTTGATCCAGCAAGGGGGGAGGAGAGGTCGTCGGAGATCCAGCAGCACGACGGCGTGGTGGTGGATGCAACGGGAATTCCTGCAGGGCTTCGCCGGCGCCCTGCGGAGGAGGAGGAAGGTGTGACGGGAGGGGGAGAGGCGCCAGGGACTTGGTGCGTCAGCCCTCTCCCCCCCACATATATATAGGGGGCCAGGGGGTGCGCCAGCCCCTGCAGATGGGATCTGCAAGGGGGGGCGGCGGCCGGGGGGGGGGGAGACTTGCCCCCCAAGGCATAGGGGGCGCCTCCCTCCCCTAGGGTTCCAACCCTAGGCGCATGAGGGAGGGCCCAGTAGGGTGCGCCAGCCCACCAGGGGCTGGCCCCCTTCCCCTTGCGGCCTAGGGGCCCCACCGGGATGGGTGGCCCCACCCGGTGGACCCCCGGGACCCCTCCGGTGGTCCCGGGACACTCCTGGTGACCCCCGGAGTTCACCCGATGGCCGAAACTGGACTTCCTATATATCATTCTTTTCCTCCGGACCATTCTGGAACTCCTCGTGACGTCCGGGATCTCATCCGGGACTCCAAACAACTTTCGGGTTTCCACGTGCATGTATCTCTACGACCCTAGCGTTACCGAACCTTAAGTGTGTAGACCCTACGGGTTCGGGAGACACGTAGACATGACCGAGACCACTCGCCGGTCAATAACCAACAGCGGGATTTGGATACCCATATTGGTTCCCACGTGGTCCTCGATGATCTTCATTAGATGAACCACTGTGTCAAGGATTCACTCAATCCCGTATGTTATTCCCTTTGTCCATCGGTACGGTACTTTCCCGAGATTCGATCGTCGGTATTCCCGATACCTTGTTCAATCTCGTCATGGCAAGTCTATTTACTCGTTTCGTAATCCATCATCCCGTGACTAACTCCTTAGTCACTTTGAGCTCATTATGATGATGTCTTACCGAGTGGGCCCAGAGGAACCTCTCCGTCATACGGAGTGACAATATCCCAGTCTAGGTTCATACCAAAACAACAGACACTTTCGGAGATACCCGATGTGTACCTTTATAGCCACCCAGTTACGTTGTGACGTTTGGCACACCCAGAGTATTCCTACGGCATCCGGGAGTTGTACAACCTCATGGTCTAAGGAATAAATACTTGACACCGAAAAGCTTATGCATTACGAACTATACGATCTCGTGCTATGCTTAGGATTGGGTCTTGTCCATCACATCATTCTCCTAATGATGTGATCCCGTTATCACTGACATCCCATGTCCATGATCAGGAAACAGTGACCATCTGTTGATCGACGAGCTGGTAACTAGAGGCTTACCAGGGACTCATTGTGGTCTATATATTCACACATGTATCGCTGTTTTTGTACAATACAATTTAAGCATGAATAACAGACAATTATCATGAACAAGGAAATATAATAATAATACTTTTATTATTGCCTCTAGGGAATATTTCCAACAGTCTCCCACTTGCACTAGAGTCAATAATCTAGTTACATTGTGATGAATCGAACACCCATAGAGTTCTGGTGTTGATCATGTTTTGCCCGTGGAAGGGGTTTAGTCAACGGGTTTGCAATATCTATGTCTCCATCTTGAACATAATTCCGGATGGAGTTGAAACGGCGCTTGATGTGCTTGGTCTTCTAGTGAAACCTGGGCTCTTTGGTAATGGCAATAGCACCAGTGTCGTCACAGAAGAGAGTCATCGGGCTTGACGCGCTTGGAATGACTCCAAGGTCGGTGATGAACTCCTTCATCCAGACTCCTTCCTGCGCTGCTTCGGAAGCAGCTATGTACTCCGCTTCACATGTAGATGCCGCGACGACGCTTTGCTTGCAACTGCACCAGTTGACTGCCCCTCCATTCAAAATATACACGTATCCGGTTTGAGACTTCGAGTCATCCAGATCTGTGTCGAAGCTAGCATCGACGTAACCCTTTACGATGAGCTCTTCGTCACCTCGATAAACGAGAAACATATCCTTAGTCCTTTTCAGGTACTTCAGGATGTTCTTGACCGCTGTCCAGTGTTCCATACCGGGATCACTTTGGTACCTCCCTACCAAACTTATGGCAAGGTTCACATCAGGTCTGGTACACAGCATGGCATACATGATAGAACCTATGGCCGATGCATAGGGAATGACACTCATCTTTTCTCTATCTTTTGCCGTGGTCGGCGACTGATCCTTGCTCAATCTCATACCCTGCAAAACAGGCAAGAACCCCTTCTTGGACTGGTCCATATTGAACTTTTTCAATATCTTGTCAAGGTACGTGCTTTGTGAAAGACCAATGAGGCGTCTTGATCTATCTCTATAGATTTTGATGCCTAATATGTAAGCAGCTTCTCCAAGGTCCTTCACTGAAAAACTCTTATTCAAGTAGGCCTGTACATTTTCCAAGAATTCTATATCATTTCCCATTAGCAATATGTCATCCACATATAGTATGAGAAATGCCACGGAGCTCCCACTCACTTTCTTGTAAATACAGGCTTCTCCATAAGACTGTATAAAGCCAAACGCTTTGATCACATCATTAAAGAGAATATTCCAACTCCGAGATGCTTGCACCAACCCGTAAATCGAGCGCTGGAGCTTGCATACCTTGTTAGCATTCTCTGGAACGACAAAACCTTCCGGCTGCATCATATACAACTCTTCCTTGAGGAAGCCATTAAGGAATGTTGTTTTGACGTCCATTTGCCATATCTCGTAATCATAGAATGCGGCAATAGCTAACATGATTCTGACTGACTTCAGGATCGCTACGGGAGAGAAAGTCTCGTCGTAGTCAATCCCTTGAACTTGTCGATAACCCTTAGCGACAAGCCGAGCCTTATAGATGGTCACATTACCATCCGCGTCTGTCTTCTTCTTAAATATCCATTTATTTTCTATGGCGTGCCTATCATCAGGCAAGTCCACCAAAGTCCATACTTTCTTTTCATACATGGATTCTATCTTGGATTTCATGGCTCCAAGCCATTTATTGGAATCCGGGCCCGCCATCGCTTCTTCATAGTTCGAAGGTTCACCGTTGTCTAACAACATGATTTCTAGGACAGGGTTGCCGTACCACTCTGGTGCGGAACGTGCCCTTGTGGACCTTCGAAGTTCAGTAGTAACTTGATCTGTTTCTTCATGATCATTATCATTAACTTCCTTCCTTGTCGGTGCAGGCACCTCAGGAACAATTTCCTGCGCTGCGCTACTTTCCGGTTCAGGAGGGGTGACTGTCACCTCATCAAGTTCTACTTTCCTCCCACTCACTTCTTTCGAGAGAAACTCTTTCTCCAGAAAGGATCCATTCTTGGCAACAAAGACTTTGCCTTCAGATCTGTGGTAGAAGGTGTACCCAATCGTTTCCTTTGGGTATCCTATGAAGACGCATTTTTCTGATTTGGGTTCGAGCTTTTCAGGTTGAAGTTTCTTGACATAAGCATCGCAACCCCAAACTTTCAGAAACGACAGCTTCGGTTTCTTGCCAAACCAAAGTTCATACGGTGTCGTCTCAACGGATTTCGACGGAGCCCTATTTAAAGTGAATGCGGCAGTCTCTAAAGCATTACCCCAAAAAGATAGCGGTAAATCGGTAAGGGACATCATAGATCGCACCATGTCCAACAGAGTACGATTTCGACGTTCGGACACACCGTTACGTTGAGGTGTTCTGGGCGGTGTCAATTGTGAAACAATTCCACAATTCCTAAGGTGCGTGCCAAATTCATGACTTAAATATTCACCCCCACGATCTGATCGTAAGAACTTTATTTTTCTGTCATGTTGATTCTCAACCTCATTCTGAAATTCCATGAACTTTTCAAAGGTATCAGACTTGTGTTTCATCAAATAGATATACCCATATCTACTCAAGTCATCTGTGAGGGTGAGAACATAACGATAGCCTCCGTGAGCCTCAACACTCATTGGACCGCACACATCGGTATGTATGATTTCCAACAAGTTGGTTGCTCGCTCCATTGTTCCGGAGAACGGAGTCTTGGTCATCTTGCCCAAGATGCATGGTTCACACGTGTCAAATGATTCATAATCAAGAGACTCTAGAAGTCCATCTGAATGGAGCTTCTTCATACGTTTGACACCAATATGACCAAGGCGGCAATGCCACAAGTATGTGGGACTATCATTATCAACTTTACATCTTTTGGCATCTACACTATGAATATGTGTATCATCACGTTCGAGATTCATCAATAATAAACCATTGACCAGCGGGGCATGACCATAAAACATATCTCTCAAATAAATAGAAGAACCATTATTCTCCGATTTAAATAAGTAGCCATCTCGCATAAGACGAGATCCAGATACAATGTTCATGCTCAAAGCTGGTACTAAATAACAATTATTAAGGTTTAAAACTAATCCCGAGGGTAGATGTAGAGGTAGCATGCCGACGGTGATCACATCGACCTTGGAACCATTTCCGACGCGCATCGTCACCTCATCCTTCGCCAGTCTCCGCTTATTCCGCAGCTCCTGTTTTGAGTTACAAATGTGAGCAACCGCACCGGTATCAAATACCCAGGAGCTACTACGAGCGCTGGTAAGGTACACATCAATAACATGTATATCATATATACCTTTGACGTTGCCGACCTTCTTGTTTGCTAAGTATTTGGGGCAGTTCCGCTTCCAGTGCCCCGTTCCCTTGCAATGAAAACACTTAGTTTCAGGCTTGGGTCCATTCTTTGGCTTCTTCCCGGCAACTGGCTTACCGGGCGCGACAACTCCTTTGCCGTACTTCTTGAAGTTCTTCTTACCCTTGCCTTTCTTGAACTTAGTGGTTTTATTGACCATCAACACTTGATGTTCTTTCTTGATATCCACCTCCGCTGATTTCAGCATCGAATACACCTCGGGAATGGACCTCTCCATCCCATGCATATTGAAGTTTAACACGAAGCTCTTGAAGCTAGGTGGGAGCGACTGGAGGATTCTGTCAACGACCGCTTCATCTGGGAGATTCATTCCCAGCTGAGACAAGCGGTTGTGCAATCCAGAAATCTTGAGGATGTGCTCACTAACAAAAGTGTTTTCCTCCATCTTACAGCTGTAGAATGCGTCGGAAACGTCATATCTCTCGACTCGGGCATGAGCTTGGAAAACCATTTTCAGCTCTTGGAACATCTCATATGCTCCGTGGTTCTCAAAACGCTTTTGGAGCCCCGACTCTAAGCTGTAAAGCATGCTGCACAAAACCAGGGAGTAATCATCACAACGCGACTGCCAGGCGTTCATAACGTCTTGGGTCGCCGGGAGAACGGGTGCATCACCTAGCGGTGCTTCAAGGACATATGATCTCTTGGAAGCTATGAGGATAATCCTCAGGTTACGGACCCAATCCGTATAGTTGCTACCATCGTCTTTCAGCTTGGTCTTCTCTAGGAACGCGTTGAAGTTGAGGGAAACTTGAGCGTGGGCCATTTGATCTACAAGAGATATTGTAAAGAATTTAGACTAAGTTCATGATAATTAAGTTCATCTTAATCAAATTTTAATGAACTCCCACTCAGAATGACATCTCTCTAATCATCTAAGTGATACACGATCCGAATCGACTAGCCCGTGTCCGATCATCACGTGAGACGGACTAGTCATCAACGGTGAACATCTTCATGTTGATCGTATCTTCTATACGACTCGTGTTCGACCTTTCGGTCTTCCGTGTTCCGAGGCCATGTCTGTACATGCTAGGCTCGTCAAGTAAACCCTAAGTGTATTGCTTGTGTAAATCTGGCTTATGCCCGTTGTATGCGAACGTTAGAACCTATCACACCCGATCATCACGTGGTGCTTCGGAACAAAGATCCTTAGCAACGGTGCACAGTTAGGGGGAACACAATTTCTTGAAATTTTAGTGAGAGATCATCTTATTTACTACCATCGTTCTAAGTAAACAAGATGCATAAACATGATAAACATCACATGCAATCAATTAAAGTGACATGATATGGCCAATATCATCTTGCTCCTTGGATCTTCATCTTCGGGGCACCATGATCATCTTGTCACCGGCTCGACACCATGATCTCCATCATCATGATCTTCATCATCGTGTCTTGAAGAAGTCGTCACGCCAACTATTACTTCTACTACTATGGCTAACGTTTAGCAATGAAGTAAAGCAATTACATGGCGTTATTCAGCGACACGCATGTCATACAATAATTAAGACAACTCCTATGGCTTCTGCCGGTTGTCAAATTCATCGACATGCAAGTCATGATTCCCTATTACAAGAACATGATCAATCTCATACATCACATATATCATTCATCATATCTTCTTTGGCCATACCACGTCACATAGCACATGCTGCAAAAACAAGTTAGACGTCCTCTAATTGTTGTTGCAAGTTTTACGTGGCTTCTATAGGTTTTCTAGCAAGAACGTTTCTTACCTACGCCAAAACCACAACGTGATTTGTCAACTTCTATTTACCCTTCATAAGGACCCTGTTCATCGAATCCGATCCGACTAAAGTAGGAGAGACAGACACCCGCCAGCCACCTTATGCATCTAGTGCATGTCTATCGGTGGAACCAGTCTCACGTAAGCGTACATGTAAAGTCGGTCCGGTCCGCTTCATCCCACAATACCGCCGAATCAAGACAAGACTAGTAACGGCAAGAAAGTTGAACAAACTCAAACGCCCACAACTGCTTTGTGTTCTACTCGTGCAAGATGCTACGCATAAGACCTAGCTCAGATGCCACTGTTGGGGAACGTAGCAGAATTCAAAAAATTTCTACGCTTTCACCAAGATCCAACTAAGGAGACATCTAGCAACGAGCATATTAGAGTGCATCTACATACCGTTTTGTAGATCGCGAGCGGAAGCTTTCGAAGAAGCGTGGATGAAGTAGTCGTACTCTTCGCGTTCTTCGTCACCGATGATCTAGCGCCGAACGGACGACACCTCCGCGTTCAACACACGTCCAGTACAGCAACGTCACCTCCTTCTTGATCCAGCAAGGGGGGAGGAGAGGTCGTCGGAGATCCAGCAGCACGACGGCGTGGCGGTGGATGCAACGGGAATTCCTGCAGGGCTTCGCCAGCGCCCTGTGGAGGAGGAGGAAGGTGTGACGGGAGGGGGAGAGGCGCCAGGGACTTGGTGCAGCAGTCCTCTCCCCCCACATATATATAGGGGGCCAGGGGGTGCGCCAGCCCCTGCAGATGGGATCTGCAAGGGGGGGCGGCGGCCTGGGGGGGAGACTTGCCCCCCAAGGCATAGGGGGCGCCTCCCTCCCCTAGGGTTCCAACCCTAGGCGCATGAGGGAGGGCCCAGTAGGGTGCGCCAGCCCACCAGGGGCTGGCCCCCTTCCCCTTGCGGCCTAGGGGCCCCACCGGGATGGGTGTCCCCACCCGGTGGACCCCCGGGACCCCTCCGGTGGTCCCGGGACACTCCTGGTGACCCCCCGGAGTTCACCCGATGGCCGAAACTGGACTTCGAATATATCATTCTTTACCTCCGGACCATTCCGGAACTCCTCGTGACGTCCGGGATCTCATCCGGGACTCCGAACAACTTTCGGGTTTCCACGTGCATGTATCTCTACGACCCTAGCGTTACCGAACCTTAAGTGTGTAGACCCTACGGGTTCGGGAGACACGTAGACATGACCGAGACCACTCTCCGGTCAATAACCAACAGCGGGATCTGGATACCCATATTGGTTCCCACGTGTTCCTCGATGATCTTCATCGGATGAACCACTGTGTCAAGGATTCACTCAATCCCGTATGTTATTCCCTTTGTCCATCGGTATGGTACTTGCCCGAGATTCGATCGTCGGTATTCCCGATACCTTGTTCAATCTCGTCATGGCAAGTCTCTTTACTCGTTCCGTAATCCATCATCCCGTGACTAACTCCTTAGTCACTTTGAGCTCATTATGATGATGTCTTACCGAGTGGGCCCAGAGGAACCTCTCCGTCATACGGAGTGACAATATCCCAGTCTCGGTTCGTACCAAAACAACAGACACTTTCGGAGATACCCGATGCGTACCTTTATAGCCACCCAGTTACGTTGTGACGTTTGGCACACCCAAAGTATCCCTACGGCATCCGGGAGTTGTACAACCTCATGGTCTAAGGAATAAATACTTGACACCAAAAAGCTTATGCATTACGAACTATACGATCTCGTGCTATGCTTAGGATTGGGTCTTGTCCATCACATCATTGTCCTAATGATGTGATCCCGTTATCACTGACATCCCATGTCCATGATCAGGAAACCGTGACCATCTATTGATCAACGAGCTAGTAACTAGAGGCTTACCAGGGACTCATTGTGGTCTATATATTCACACATGTATCGATGTTTCCGTACAATACAATTCAAGCATGAATAACAGACAATTATCATGAACAAGGAAATATAATAATAAAACTTTTATTATTGCCTCTAGGGCATATTTCCAACAGTTACTTCGGATTGGTGAAGCGGCTCGTCGAGGCAAGTCTGCAGGTCGACGCATTAATGCGGTCGGCATTCATAGAAGGTGCTCGGATGGCCTTCGCTCGCGTCAAAGTGCACTGGGCGAAGATGAATGCAGTGCATACAGCCACTGTTGGCCCGCCCGCAAGCAAGGAGCATCGGAAGCCGGAGAAGTACTTCGAGGACGTCATCGAGGGCGCCCGCCTTGTAGAAGGCCAGTGTTCGAAAGATGTTGTTTTCGATTAATTGTATCCGGTTGTAAAGAGTATGCTTATGAATCCAGTGTATATAACTTTTGCGCTATTTATCTTATCAGCGTCTTTTTTCCTCCTGTGTGACAATTTATCTTAAATCTGAAAGTTTCCAGTCGTCGGCTTCAGCTCCCAGGTACATAGTACTAGGGTGTTTGGTCATATGAAAATACACTCTTTATCCAACGTCTTGGTCCGTATAGGAGGTGTATGCGGAGCGAACCAGGCAATCAGACTATGCGGCGTTATTTCTTTCACTTAGTCGTAGGAGTTTGACAAGTGGGGCTAGGTACTGGCCCCTGGTGCGGATGAAGTATCCAATTGCAGTTGGCTGGGCGAAAAAACCAACCCTTCTTATAACACGGGGTAGATCTCTATCGATCGTAGTATAACACTAAGTCACCGGATTGCAGTCCAGGTTCTCGCTTATCATGACAGTCAGTTTTCGGCTTTCTCTACTGAGGTACTTGACCGGACTAGCCAGAAGTACTATCGCAGTAGTTCTTCATTTACACCCTAGCCGAACAATCGGGAACGTAGGGGTAAGCACAGGAGCCGGGCAACCCAACTATTGATCGAAGATATGATTCGGAACTGATGCATATAATGCAAACATCCAGGACGCCGAACCCTCCCTATAGGTGTTCGCTCTTTTTTAACATACCAGGGCTGAATGCAGCCCCTGGTAATAAACCTTTATTGACAAGGCACATATGGCAATATGATGCAAGAAGAGAACATTCCATGGTGAGTGAATAAAACTCTGGATATAAAAATTGTTCCATTAACATCCCTATATAGTACGGCGAGCCGCAAACTTTACAGATAATGCCGATGACCTTTTTTGGACATTTTACATGCCAAAAAGGTATATAACAAGAAAAAGAAAAAAGGTTTACACAAGGTATTAATCTAAAAAAGAAACCTTGGTGCGGGTTCTTGCTGCACGTCTGCGCCATTTTCTCCTCTGTAATGTGTCCTTTAAGGTACGAGTATGATGGCCATCTATAGAAAAAAGAAATAAACCTGGAAACAAAGATGTCAATCCAGTGTGGCCAAAGTAAGTCTGGTTCGTTTTAATGAACCAAGAGAAGATAAGTTTAAAGTCCGAATAGGGTCTAGCCGAACTATGGACCGTATGAAGGTGCCCCCGGTCGCCGCCCAAGGAATTTTTAGGGCGTAATTATGTACTCGATGCACATATGTTATTACCTTATGGGGCGGTCGACGGGGGCATAGCTGTCAATCTTGCTCAGGTTCATATGAGCTGCCGCACTTAGGCATGTGCCGGCCATATTTAGCTGTGTCTGCTATTGATACATTATCTGGCTTGAATAGGCCGCATTGTACTTCGGCTGCTAAGGCCGCAGTATCTTCCACTGTACGGAGAGAGCGCTCCATATTTCCATTGACCGTGATAACGCCACATGGTCCGGGCATCTTGAGCTTTAAATAGGCATAATGCGGGACTACATTAAAGCGGGCGGAGGCCGTTCTTCCGAGTAGGGCGTGATAGCCACTTCGGAATGGAGCTAAGTCGAAGAGTAGCTCTTCGCTTCGAAAGTTGTCGGGAGAACTGAATACAACCTCCAATGTTAAGGAGCATGTGCAGCGAGCTTCAACGCCCGGTATCACTCCTTTAAAGGTTGTGCTGCTTGGCTTGATTCTTGATGGGTCGATCCCCATCTTGCGGACGGCGTCCTGATATATCAGATTGAGACTACTCCCGCCGTCCATAAGGACTCGAGTTAGATGGTATCCATATATTATTGGGTCGAGCACTAAGGCAGCCGACGTCCCATGCCGAATCTAGTCGGATGATCCCTGCGATCCAAAGTGATCGGACAGGCTGACCATGGGTTGAATTTTGGGGTGACAGGCTCAACGGCGTAGATGTCTCGGAGTGCGCGCTTGCGCTCCCTCTTTGGGATATGAGTGGCATATATCATGTTCATTGTTTTGACCTTCGGTGGAAATTTCTTCTGTCCCCCTATATTCTGCTGGCGAGGTTCATCCTCGTCTTCACTCTGAGGCTCCTTCCCCTTAAGTTCGGCGTTTAGCTTGTCGGCCTGCTTGAAAACCCAACAATTACGGTTGGTGTGGTTGGCAGGTTTTTCTGGGGTGCCATGGATTTGGCAGGGCTTGTCTAATATCAAGTCCAAACTTGATGGACCGTCTTTGTTGCTTTTAAATGGCTTCTTCGGTTGACCGGGTCTGGAGCCGCTGAATCCGGTGTTTACCGCTGTATCATCTGGGCTTCCAGTATTGTTCCGACGCTTGTTTTTATTACGCCGTGGCTTTCCATTGCCGTCCCTGACTTCAGATGTTCCAGGATCGCTGGTGCTGCTATGAGCTAACCAGCTATCCTCACCCGCGCAAAAGCGAGTCATGAGTGTAGTTAGGGCTGCCATTGTCCTCGGCTTTTCCTGTCCAAGGTGTCTGGCTAGCCATTCGTCCCGGATACTATGCTTGAATGTCGATAAGGCTTCGGCGTTTGGACAGTCGATGATCTGGTCCTTCTTAGTGAGAAACTGGTTCCAAAGCTTGCGGGCTGACTCCCCAGGTTGTTGTATGATGTGACTTAAATCATCAGCGTCCGGGGGCCGGACATAAGTCCCTTGAAAATTGGCCCGAAAAGCGTCCTCAAGTTCTTCCCAACTCCCAATGTAGTTTTCTAGGAGACTGTTTAGCCAATGCCGAGCTGGTCCTTTCAGCTTGAAGGGTAAATATTTGATGGTGTGGAGATCATCTCCTCGAGCCATGTGGATGTGAAGAATAAAATCTTCAATCCAAATGGCAGGATCTGTCGTTCAATCGTACCCTTCGATGTTCACGGGTTTAAAACCTTTTGGGAAATCATGACCCAGTACCTCATCGGTAAAGCATAGAGGGTGTAAAGCTCCTCTGTATCTTGCTATATCGTGGCGTATGTCCGATGGTTGTGGTGTTCGGTATTGACCCCGAACTGGTATGTCACCGACGCGGTTGGATTGATAGCCGCCGTCCCGTGCAGGGGCTCGATCTCTGGGTCCGAATATAGACCTGGTCTTGCTAGCTTTTTGTTTAGGTCCTCGCGCAGATCATGCTTTCGGACTTGGGCTGCACCCTCCTTTCCTTTATGGGGTGGGGGCTTGTTTGTGCCATTGCTAGCGACTCTATCCCGTCCACGAGGTGGTCGGTTCGGCTTGTTGGCGGTGTTATTATTCTGTCGGACGGGTGCAACGGCCTCGTCGTCGAATTCGAGCAGCAGCTTGAGCTTGAGATAGCCTTTGGTTTGGCCGTTAAAGCCATGTTTCTATTCGGCGTCTAGCACCTCATTCCATCTATCATTGAGCGTGTCTTGTGGAGCTCGAAGTTGTCTCTGCTGCTTTTTAAAGCTCCGTGCGGTGGCTATAAGGCGCCGATGGAAGCATTTTTTGGAGGGTTCTTTTGGGATGGTGTATCCATCGTCATCCAGGCTAGCCTCTTCTTCAGAGATCGGTTCATAGTTACTGTCTTCGGCATCGCTGTCATTGGACTGCGGCTTCGGACTCTGTTCGTCATCCTCTCACTCCTCCTGCTCTATCACTGGGTCTGCGGGGTCTTCGGCTTGTTCCGGAATATCACCGTCATCAGTCGCGGTGTTGGTGTCTTTTCCTTTACGGGATTTTGCTCGGCGTTTTGGACGCCGACGCTTGGGAGGTTCTTCTGCAGGTTTATCCTCTAAAGGATTGTTTTCACCGTTGCCTTCCACCTCTTTGAGTGTATCCACCATATATACGTTGTATGAGGACATAGCTTTCCACCGTCCTGTTATGGGACGACTTTGATCTGTGTCTGCTTCAACTTCGAGGTCCATCCCATCAATGTCTTCTCAAGCGTAGTTGAGTAGATTAGCTAGATCTTCAACCGTGGCTACCAAGTGGGTGGTGGGTGGGGAAACAAATTCTTCATCCCCATGGGTATAGCGTGGCTGTTTACCAGCTTCCAGTTTGAACCGGATATAATGCGGCTGTGTGCTCTCGTCCAAGGAGAGGGATCTCAACGACCTTAACATGTCGTCAAGTGGTGAGTGTTGGAAAATATCTGCAGCACAGAATTCGGTGATAGGCGCCTGATTGGATTTGAGGGGCGCCATCACGCGCAGTTCGGAATCAGAGACCGGAGCTAAGTCCGGGGTTCCGGCAACACAGACCCCATCAGTTGGGTCCGTGTGCGGCTTCATCGCCCTGGAGTCTGCGGCTCCCGTGGTGGGGTTGAGCTTCCCATCTTCGGGTGGCGCAATACGCTTTGGATCTAGGGCCAGAACTGTTGCGGGTGCTATTTCCTGATCCGATGACAGAGTTAAGTCATGATCATCGTGGTGGCAGAGAGGGGTTGCCGCTGGCGCGAATCCGGCGAAGATCAAGTCTCCACGGACATCAGCAACGTAGTTCAGGCTACCAAATCTGACATGGTGGCCAGGGGTGTAGCTCTCGGTGGCCTTCAGTGTTGGCCCAAAGCGCGAAGCCGCCGAACACGAAGAGTTGGCCAGGAGGGAAAATCCCCTCGACGTCGCCGTTGTAGTTGATGACGTGATCCATCAGTCCTTCCATCGACGACATAGTGGAACTCTCAATGAAAGCACCAATGTCAGTGTCAAAACCGGCGGATCTCGGGTAGGGGGTACCGAACTATGCATCTGAGGATTGATGTTAACAGGAGGCAGGGGACACAATGTTTACCCAGGTTCAGGCCCTCTTGATCGAGGTAAAACCCTACTTCCTGCTATATTAGTATGGGTGAATATGTGTGAAAGAGTTGATCTACCTCGAGATCGTAATGGCTAAACCCTAAGTCTAGCCAATGGGGGTATTGTAATGAAGTTGATTCTCTAGCCTCTACGGACTAAACCCTCCGGTTTATATACACACCGGAGGGGCCTAGGTTTTGTACATATCATCTTGCAGAGGAAGGAAAATCTACACCCGAGCCTAAACTTGCCATTACAAGAATCAAGGAGTCCTATCCGGATATGAGAGATGATCTTCCATAATAATCTTCATGGCCCACGAGTCCGGCCCACCGGGAGTTTGTCCGGCCACATGAGGACCCCCCGATCCAGGACCCCCTCACCCCCTCCACCTAAAGGTGATCCTGTGTTTGAATTAAAACAATTGCCAGACAGTTTGAAATATGCTTATCTTGATGAAAAGAAGATATATCATGTTATTATCAGTGCTAACCTTTCAGAACATGAAGAAGAAAGATTATTGAAAGATCTAAGGAAGCACCGAGCTGCTATTGGATATACTCAATCTTGATGATTTGAAGGGCATTAGTCCCACTCTATGTCAACACAAGATCAATATGGAACTTGATGCTAAACCCGTTGTTGATCATCAACGTTGGTTAAATAGGAAGATGAAAGAAGTGGTAAGAGCAGAAATATTATAACTTCTGGAAGCAGGTATAATCTATCCTATAGCTGATAGTAGATGGGTAAGTCCTGTTCATTGTGTTCCTAAGAAAGGAGGTATTACTGTTGTTCCTAATGATAAGAATGAACTTATTTCACAAAGAATTGTTACATGCTATAGAATGGTAATTGATTTTAGAAAACTAAATAAAGCAACTAGAAAAGATCATTATCCTTCCTTTTATTGATCGAATGCTAGAAAGATTATCTAAGCACACCCACTTTTGCTTCCTGGATGGATACTCTGGTTTTTCGCAGATACATATTTCTCAACCTGATCAAGAAAAGACTACTTTTACTTGTCCCTTTGGAACTTATGCTTATAAACGTATGCATTTCGGTTTATGCAATGCACCTGCTACCTTTCAAAGATGTATGATTGCTATATTATTTGATTTTTGTGAAAACATTGTAGAGGTTTTCATGGATGATTTCTCTGTTTGTGGGAAGTCTTTCGATGATTGTTTAAGCAATCTTGATCGAATTTTGCAGAGATGTGAACAAACAAATCTTGTATTGAATTGGGAGAAGTGCCACTTTATGGTTAATGAAGGTATTGTTCTGGCCATAAGATTTCTGAAATGGGTATTGAAGTGGAAAAAGCTAAGGTTGATGCAATTGAGAAATGCCATGTCCGAAGGATATCAAAGGTATTCGTAGTTTCCTAGGTCATGTTGGTTTCTATAGGTGATTCATTAAAGACTTTTCTAAAATTTCTAGGCCTCTTACAAATCTTTTGCAAAAGGGTGTCTCTTTTGTTTTTGATGATGATTGCTTTGAAGCCTTTGAAACACTCAAGAAAGCCTTAATTTCTGCACCTATTGTTCAACCACCTGATTGGAACTTGCCTTTTGAAATTATGTGTGATGCTAGTGATTATGGTGTTGGTGTTGTTCTAGGACAAAGAGTTCATAAAAAACTAAATGTTATTCATTATGCTAGTAAGACTCTAGACATTGCTCAAAAGAATTATGCTACTACTGAAAAGCAATTCCTAGCAGTGGTGTTTGCTTGTGAGAAATTTAGATCTTACATTGTTGATTCAAAAGTAACTGTTCACACTGACCATGATGTTATTAAATATCTTATGGAAAAGAAAGATGCTAAACCTAGACTTATTCGGTGGGTTCTCTTGCTACAAGAATTTGATTTGCATATCACTGATAGAAGAGGAGCTGAGAACCTGTCTAGGGTTGAAAATTTGCTCGATGACCCAATACCTATTGATGATAGCTTTCCTGATGAGCAGTTACCTACAATAAATATTACTAATAATACTCATTGGTATGCTGACTATGCTAATTACATTGTTGCTAAATATTTACCACCTAGTTTTACATACCAACAAAAGAAAATAATTCTTCTATGATTTAAGACACTATTTTTGGGATGACCCGCCTCTTTATAAATAAGGAGTAGATGGTATTATTAGACATTGTGTACCTGAGCATGAACATGGAAAAATCCTTCGGAAATGTCACGCCAAAGCATATGGAGGGCATCATGCTGGAGATAGAACTGCTCACAAGGTATTGCAATCTGGATTTTACTAGCCTAATCTCTTAAGGGATGCCCGTAAGTTCGTCTTATCTTGTGATGAATGTCAAATAATAGGTAATATCGGTAAGCGTCAAGAAATTCCTATGAATTATTCACTTACTGTTGAACCATTTGATGTTTGGGGATTTGATTACATGGGACCTTTTCCTTCCTCTAATGGGATACACATATTTTGGTTGATGTTGATTATGTTACTAAGTGAGTAGAAGTTATTCCAACCAGTAGTGTTGATCACAACAGCTCTATTAAAATGCTTAAGGAAGTTATTTTCCCAAGGTTTGGAGTCCCTAGATATTTAATGACTGATGGTGGTTCACACTTTATTCATGGTGCTTTCCGTAAAATGCTTGCCAAGTATGATGTTAACCATATAATGGCATCACCTTATCATCCTCGGTCTAGTGGTCAAGTTGAGCTTAGTAATAGAGAAATAAATTAATTTTGCAAAATACTGTCAATAGGTCTAGGAAGAATTGGTCTAAGAAATTAGATGACGCACTTTGGGCTTACAAAACAGCTTATAAAAATCCTATGGGTATGTCTCCTTATAAAATGGTTTATTGAAAAGCTTGTCATTTGCCTCTTGAGTTAGAACATAAAGAATTTTGGGCAATCTAAGAACTCAACTATGATTTCAAACTTGTCGGTGAAAATAGGTTATTTCATATTAGCTCATTAGATGAATGGAGAACCCAAGCTTATGAAAATGCTAAGTTATTTAAAGGAAAAGTTAAAAGATGGCATGATGAAAGAATCCAAAAGCGCGAGTTGAAAGTTGGAGAATATGTTCTTTTGTACAACTCTCGTTTCTGGTTCTTTGCTGGAAAACTCATCTCTAGATGGTAAGGCCCCTACGTCATCGAGGAGGTTTATAGGTCTAGAACTATCAAAATAAATAATGTTGAAGGTACTAACCCAAAGGTTGTTAATGGGCAACGAATAAAACATTATATCTCAGGTATGCCCATTAATGTTGAAAGCAATATTATCCAAACTTTGACACCGGAAGAACACATAAAAGTGTCCTTCCGGAACACTCCAGAATCGTGAAAATAAGGAGGTACGTGATACGGTAAGTAAACGGACTCCGAAAAATCCGCAAAAATATTTTTTGTCAGTTTTGGAATATTTAGAAAATTAGGAACATAAGAAACTTTGAGGAAGCGTACCCTGGTGGGCACAAGACACCAGGGCGCGCCTGGCTTGCCATGCGCGCCCGGGTGGGTTGTGCCCACCTCGAGCACCTTCCGGACTCCATTTTTCTACAGTTTGCTTGTTTCCCAAGATACAAAATCTTTATATACCCCCCAAACCTGTTGACCACCGTATCACAGAGAAATCTTATGTTTCCTTTTTTCCTTGTTGTTTTATGTCAGATCCCATCTGCTATGGCCTCCTCAAGCTCCTCCAAGGACAAGTTCTTCAAGAACGTCATCAACCCATATTTGCTAGAGGTGGTGCAGCACCCTAAAGCTATCCAGATGCATGAGGGGGTGCTACACATATGCGATGTGCAAGGACCCAAGGGGACAGGAACCATGGAGGCCAAGCTTGAGGCTATGGAGCAGGAAGTCTTCCGGTGCAAGGGGATGGTGGAGCGTGGACTCAATGCAATTCACCTCATGATCACGGACCTTTCCCGTGATCTCAAGGTGGATGGCAAGCCCATGAAGGACATCATCTTCACCTTCAACGAGCAAATCAACTTCCTCCAAAGCCAGATTTATGACCTCCAGAACCAAGTCTTTGAATATGAGGCGAGGTTTAAAGGTATGAGTTTGGCTGCCAGTTGTAGGACCCGTGGAACTCATTCTTCTTCCTATGATGGTGAACCTTTGTCATGGAAATCCGAGGATAAGATCACATCTACTTCATCTCCACCACCATCTTCTTCACCGCCAAAAGAAAATTGAGTATCGTGTATGGGCACTCCCCTTGGCCTCTGCCAAGCTTGGGGGAGGTTCCCCGGTATCGTATCATCCCGACTATCCTTTTGCATTTACTTATTCTAGTTCAATCCTTTTCTTTAAAATAAATGGAAGTTTATTTTGATCCTTTCTTTTCGTGAGTTTGTGTAGTGATCTATCTTTGTAATCGTGTGCGGGATATATAATAAAGTTTAGTTTTTAGTTTTTGCTTTATTTACCTTCCTGTTGCAATGAAATGAAAGGTTATAAATGAATAAATAAAAGAAAGGAAATAAATTAAGAAGATCATATGCTAATATTATGGTAGGTGATGGCACCACATAAGGAAAAGTATAAGTAGAAAAATTTATTAGAGATTGACAAACATATCATTGGTCAATGATGCAACTCATGAAAGAATTAATAAGGGAAGAGAAGATTCACATATAAATATACTATCCTAGAAATCTTTTGTGATTGTGAGCCCCCATCAAAATATTATATGCCAAAATTGTTGACGTTGGACAAGGAAGACAACTTAATTATTTATGTTTGTTCATATTCACATAGAAGTCATATTGTCATAGATCCTTTAACATGTGGTGCTTGCTCAATATCTTTTCTAGCCAAAAATTCTGCACAAAGTAGAGATATTACTTGTGCATCCAAAAACCCTTAAACCCAAATCTTTTTCATGAGTCGACCATACCTACCTATGGATTGAGAAAGATCCCTAAAGTAAGTTGTCATCGGTGCAAAAGTGCGATAAAAATTGCTTCTAAATGTGTGAGATCATTTAGTGTAAGAGAAAATTGAGCATTGCGCGAACTTGTGATGGTGAAGAATAAAAGCAATAGACTGCATAATAAAGGTTGCTATCACAAGGGGCAATGCAATGTGACATTCTTTTGCACTAAGGGTTTGAGCATACAAACAAATAAGCGCATGGTAACCTCTGCTTCCCTCTGCGAAGGGCCTATCTTTTACTTTTATGCAAAGAGTCAAAGTTTCCTCCCTATTCCTTTTTATTTTATCCATTGGCAAGCATCATGTGGTGAGGAAAGATCTAGGCACATATGTCCAGTTGAATATGAGTGGCATGAGTTATTATTGTTGACATCACCCTTGATGGTGAATACATTGGGAGGCAAAGCTATAAGCTGCTATGTTTCTATGTGTCCAGTTGAAACGTTTTGCTCATGTGTATGCGGTGAGTGTTAGAAATTATAGAAGACTATATGATGGTTGAGTATGGGGAATTGCCTAAAGGCTCCGATACGTGACCCTTCCCGAAAAGATGATGAATTGTAGTTGCAAAGTTGACTGGGAGCATAGTTTGTTGGTTTATAATAGAATTTATGCTTTATACTTCAATTGCGTGATGAACTGTTACTTGTTCATGAGAAGTCTATGATACAAGTCCTTTGATAAAATTCTGATGTTTAAAAAGTTTTTTGTTATAATAATCAACATGATGCTTCTATGTCCGTATTTTGTTTTTATCGACACCTCTCTCTCAAAGCATGTGGACATCTTTTTCGATTTCGGTTTTTGCTTGAGGACAAGCGAGGTCTAAGCTTCGAGGAGTTGATACGTCCATTTTGCATCATGTTTTCGTGCTGTTATTTATGTTGTTTTTATGTATAATAATGCTCTTTGGAGTAATTCTAATGCCTTTTCTCTCATAATTAGCAAGGTATGCATCGAGAGGGAAAATTCCGGCAGATGAAAATCTGGACCTGAAAAAGCTACGTCAGGCCACCTATTCTGCACAACTCCAAACAAGTTGAAACTACACGAAGAATTTTTATGGAATGTTTGAAGAATATTGGAGTAAATAAGTACCAGAGGGGGCCCACCAGGTGGGCACAACCCACCTGGGCGCGCTAGGGAGCCCAGGCGCGCCCTGGTGGGTTGTCATCACCCAGGCCCACCTCCAGTGCCCATCTTCTGGTATATAAGCCATCCTGACATAGAAAAAATAGAGAGAAGACTTTCGGGATGGAGCGCCGCCGTCTCAAGGCGGAACTTGGGCAGGAGCACTTTTGCCCTCCAACGGAGTGTTCCGCAGGGGGAACTTTCCTCCCGGAGGGGGAAACCATCGTCATCATCATCACCAACAACTCTCCCATCTTGGGGAGGGCTATCTCCATCAACATCTTCAACAACGCCATCTCATCTCAAACCCTAGTTCATCTCTTGTGTTCAATCTTGTTACCGAAACTATAGATTGGTGCTTGTGGGTGACTAGTAGTGTTGATTACATCTTGTAGTTGATTACTATATGGTTTATTTGGTGGAAGATTATATGTTCAGATCCAATATGCTATTTAATACCCTTTTGATCTTGAGCATGTTTATCATTTGTGAGTAGTTTCCTTTGTTCTTGAGGTCACGGGAGAAATCATTTTGCCAGTAATCATGTGAATTTGATATTTGTTCGATATTTTGATAGTATGTATGTTGTGATTCCCTTAGTGGTGTCATGTAAAAGTTGACTACATGACACTTCACCATATTTGGGCCTAAGGGAATGCATTGTGGAGTAGTAATCAGATGATGGGTTGGAAGAGTGACAGAAGCTTAAGCCGTAGTTTATGCGCTATTCCGAAAGGGACCGATTGGATCCAAAAGTTTAATGTTATGGTTAGAATTTATTCTTAATACTTTTCTCGTAGTTGCGGATGCTTGTGGGATGGTTAATTATAAGTAGGAGGTTTGTTTAAGTAAGAACAACACCTAAGCACCGATCCACCACTACTGCAGATGGTCCAAACGCGACACTACGATCAGAGACCCTTCGACGAAACTGTGTGCGATGCCATAATCGCAAACGGTGGTGTAAAAGAACCGTCAAAAAAGGTGCAAAACGTTTGCAATGACAGATGCATCAAACATGGTTAAGATTTTAGTTGCATGTGCGGTGCAGGGCATATAGTTCAGTTCAATTTACTGTTTGTGATAAGGAGGAACAAAAGAAACGGGCAGCCAGATGAAGGTGTGTGCGATATACATCATACAGTTCACTAGGATGAACTGTGTGTGATTAGGCAACACAATGGAAACGATTCAACTGAACAAGATGTGTGTGATATGCGGCAAATAGGTCCGTAATCAGAAATGTGTGCGAAGACCAATAATAACACAGACGATTGCTGCTAATAGGCCATGTGATTTGCTCTATCTACAGAATAACAACATGTATATATATATATATATATATATATATATATATATATATATATATATATATATGTGTGTATATATATATACTAGTAAAAGGCCCGTGTGTTGCAACGGGGTAACAAAACTATGTATTGACCACTTATTACAATGATTACTGCTAAAAAAACTCAGTACAGTGAGTGTTGAGTGCGTGAAGATTTTGACTGTCTCACGTCTAGTTCATGTTTGATTGTTAGATAGTAATCTAACACTTTATGAGATAATTAGTTACTAACGATTATAATTCTAATGCACAAACTAATTCTAGCATTGTACATTCTTCTAAGAATAAAATGTAACCATCTAGGTGAACACACTGGTAGCTCTAGTTATTAATGGAGTAGCACTGCCCATCAATTAAATTTCATTCTGATAAACATGAAGATATTTGTTTGACCTTGATTGTCATGGAGAAGAAATAAAAAACATTACTATGCTTCTCAATAGCTAGTCATCATCAATGTTTTTTTCTAAATTCTCGTCTTTGTAGCTACAAAGGCAATCTCTGAATTTATTGGACACCATACGAGGCAATAATCTTAAGAAGCAAGAGGCACAAATTATATGTGCGAAGGGGTAATAAATGCTTAAGAAACCAAGGCAGTATAGGAGTACTATAGTCTATGGATGTACATCCTTTTTACATAGTAATGACATGGTTATTGATTCAGTTGCCAAATATGTATCATCTACATGCTTGAGCAGTGGTCATTAGTATGTGCACTGCCGAGCAAGATCGTACAGTGTTGCTCATTCAAAAAATAACCATACAAAGACCATGCTATCATTTTCCAGTATATATACAGTACTAAATCCATAATGTCTAGTCTTGGGCAACCTACTTCATTTCAAGCCGTTATTCCTGGTGTCGAGTTGACCTAACCATGTAATAAGAGGGTTGTGCTTATTTAGCCAGCACTCAGTTGAAAGAGAAAAGAATATGAAGGAATTGGTTCCTCAAACCTGACAGTGTGTCCTCCTCTGTTCTAACCGAACACCACTGCTTTGTTTTCTCCACTGGCCGAGCAGTTCGTTGGCGCGCGTGTGTGTAACCACCAGCGATGGACTAATTGAGAGGGACAGCAGCAACACATGCGCTATGACATTCCGCAACCACCATATGAATTTAGAATCAGCCATATAGAAAGTCCAACAACTAAGATTACATGCTTTAAAGGCATGCAAGGACTCGAGGAGTGATAACCCACAAGTGTAGGGGATCGCAACCGTTTTTGAGGGTAAAGTATTCAACCCAAATTTGTTGATTCGACACAAGGGGAGCCAAAGAATACTCTTAAGTATTAGCAGCTGAGTTGTCAATTCAACCACACCTGGAAACTTAGTATCTGCAACAAGATAGTTTAGTAGCAAAGTAATATGATAGTGGCGATAGCAGCAATAAAATAAAGATAATGTTTTTGTAGTTTTTGTGATAGTAGCAATGGAAAAGTAAATAAGCAAGTAGCAATATAGGTAAAGCTCGTAGGCATTAGATCGGTGATGGGAAATTACGTCAGATGCAATTCATCATGTAGAAGTTATAACCTAGGGTGACACAGAACTAGCTCCAGTTCATCAATGCAATGTAGGCATGTATTTCGAATATAGTCATACGTGCTTATGGAAAAGAACTTGCATGACATCTTTTGTCCTACCTTCCCATGGCAGCGGGGTCCTATTGGAAACTAAGGGATATTAAGGCCTCCTTTTAATAGAGTACCGGCCCAAAGCATTAACACATAGTGAATACATGAACTCCTCAAACTATGGTCATCACCGGGAGTGGTCCCGATTATTGTCACTTCGGGGTTGCCGGATCATAACACATAGTAGGTGACTATAGACTTGCAAGATAGGATCAAGGACACACATATATTCATGGAAACATAATAGGTTCAGATCTGAAATCATGGCACTTGGGCCCCAGTGTCAAGCATTAAGCATAGCAAAGTCATATTAACATCAATCTCAGAACATAGTGGATACTAGGGATCAAACCCTAACAAAACTAACTCGAGTACATGATAGATCCCATCCAACCCATCACCGTCTAGCAAGCCTACGATGGAATTACTCACACACGGTGGTGAGCATCATGGAATTGGTGATGGAGGAAGGTTGATGATGACGATGGCGACGATCTCCACTCTCCGGAGCCCCGAACAGACTCCAGATTAGCCCTGCTGAGAGAGATTAGGGCTTGGCGGCGGCTCCGTCTTGTGAAACGTGATAATTCTTTTTCCTTAATTTTTTTCTCCATGAAATGGAATATATAGGACATGGGGATACGTCGGTGGAGCATCGGGGGGCCCTCGAGGCAGGGGGTGCGCCCCCACCCTCGAGGACAGCCCGTGGGCCCCCCGGTGTGGATCTTCTTGCAGGTATTTTTTATATTTTCTGAAATAGTTCTCCGTTGATTTTCAGGCGATGCCGAGAACTTTTTATTTCTGCACAAAAAAAACACCATGGCAGTTCTGCTGAAAACAGCGTCAGTCCGGGTTAGTTCCATTCAAATCATGCAAGTTAGAGTCCAAAACTAGGGCAAAAGGGTTTGGAAAAGTAGATACATTGGAGACGTATAAACTCCTCCAAGCTTAAACCTTTGCTTGTCCTCAAGCAATTTAGTTGATAAACTGAAAGTGATAAAGAAAAACTTTAACAAACTCTGTTTTTTCTTGTTGTTGTAAATATGTAAGCTAGCATTCAGGTTTTCAACAAGATCATGAACTAACCACATTCACAATAACTTTCAGGTCTCAAGTCTACTCACATCAATGGCATAATCAACTAGCGAGCAATAATAATAAACCTCGGATGACAACACTTGTCAAAACAATCATGATATGATATAACAGGATGGTATCTCGCTAACCCTTTCTGAGACAGCAAAACATAAATGCAGAGCACCTTTAAAGATCAAGGACTGACTAGACATTGTAATTCATGGTAAAAGAGATCCAGTCATGATCATACTCAATGCAAATTAATAGTAATACATGCAACGACAGAGGTGCTCTCCTACAGGTGCTCTTTGATAAGAGGATGATGAATCTGCATAAAAGTAAATAGATAGGCCCTTCGCAGAGTGAAGCAGGGATTTGTAGAGGTGACAGAGCTCGATTTTAAATAGAGATTGAATAACATTTTGAGCGGTATACTTTCATTGTCAACATAACAACCAAGAATCTCGATATCTCTCATGCTACATACATTATAGGCGGTTCCCAAACAAAATGGTAAAGTTTATACTCCCCCAACCACCAACAAGCACACTCCACGGCCAGCCGAATCCACGTGTTACCGTCCAAACAAGCAACGGCCCTGCGGGAGTTTTGTTTAATTATTATGATTTTAAGCATGGGAGATATAGATAGCCCTAGTTGATACATGAGCTGTTCGAGCATACAAAACAGAATTTAATTTGAAGGTTTAGAGTTTGGCACATACAAATTTACTTGGAACGGCAGGTAAATACCGCATATAGGAAGGTATGGTGGACTCATATGGAACAACTTTGGGGTTTATGGAAGTGGATGCACAGGCAGTAATCCCGCTTAGTACAGGTGAAGGCTAGAAAGAGACTGGGAAGCGACCAGCTAGAGAGCAACAACGGTCATGAACATGCATTAAAATTAATCAACAATGAATGCAAGCATGAGTAGGATATAAATCACCATGAACATAGATATTGTGAAGGCTATGTTGATTTGTTTCAACTACATGCATGAAAATGTGCCAAGTCAAGTCACTTAAATCGTTCGGAGGAGGATACCACCCATCATACCACATCACAACCATTTTAATACCATGTCTGCACGCAAGATAGACCATTATAAACTCTCAGCTAATTAAGCATGGCATAAGCAGCTATGATCTCTAGTTGTCATTGCAAACATGTTTCATTCATAACAAGCTGAATCAAAAACGACGAGCAATCATATTTACAAAAACAAAAGAGGTCGAGTTCATACCAGCTCTTCTCATCTCAATTAGTTCATCATATATCATCCTTATTGCCTTTCACTTGCACGACCGAACGGTGTGGAAAATAATAATAGTGCACATGCATTGGACTAAGCTGGAATCTGCATGCATTTAATACAAGAGAGAAGACAAGGTAATATGGCTCAAGGTTAAATCAACAACAAAGCATATGAGAGCCACTAAGCATTTTCAATAATGGTCTTCTACTCTTAACCCCTAAAGAAAAGAAAAGAAACTATTTACATGAGAAAGCTCCCAACAAGCAAAAGAAGAACAGGAAATCTTTTTGGGTTTTCATTTTTAGTTACTACTACAAGCAAAGAAAGTAAACTAACTGGAAGCTACAACTAATATTTTTTTGTTTTTCTGGGGTTTTTCTACCACACAAGAAAAAGACTAAGAAAAAGAAATTGAAACTAAGTATGGATGGTACAGTGAAGGAGTGTGAGCACCGACAACTATAATAGGTGTGAACATGAAAGTAGTCGGTGAGAAACACGTACTCCCCCAAGCTTAGGCTTTTGGCCTAAGTTGGTCTATGGCCAGTACTGGCCAGACGGATATCCAAAGTTGTAGTTGGGGTCGTACTGAGATGCAGCAGATGCTGCCTGCTGAGCTGCAGCTCGAAGGTGGGCTGCCTCCGTCATGTTATAATGGGCATTTTCCTCCTCCATAGTTATAGTGTGTCTTCCCTTTTCCCGAAAGTTAAACAAAGTAGGGGCAGTAAGAACAATAGGAATGGTATGCTGCCGGTTAAAGATTAGTCGATATTTGAGAGTTTGATTATCCCACTCTATAAACCGGTGACTAGCCATAGCATTACAGTCTAAATAAGCAGCAGGTAAAGGTTCATCATAAAGATGCACAGACACACCAAGATAGCAGGCTATGCGAGTAGCATAGATCCCACCAAATAAATCTCCATACAAACCATTATGGTGTAGTCTATGTGCAACAATTGCTCCTAAGTTATATTGCCTATCACCTAGTACAACACTCCTGAGAATGCTAAGGTTAGGGACACACATGTGACAGGCTTCATCTTTACCATTTATGCATCTACCAATAAAGAGAGCAAAGTAATGAATGGCAGGAAAATGTATGCTCCCCGTGATGGCTTGTGTGATGTCCCTGGATTCTCCCACTGTAATACTAACAAGGAATTCTCTAAATTCAGATTTACGAGGATCACTCATACTGCCCCACTGTGGGAGCTTGCAGGCTACATTAAAATCCTCTAAGTCCAAGGTATAAGATTTATCATAAAGATCAAACAGGACAGTGTGAGAATTACGTGAAGATGAAAATTTAAACCTTCTCACAAAGCTATCAGTTAAGCCACGGTATTGGAGGCACTTATCTTGCATGAAGTCCTCGAGGTCGGCGTTACACACATATGCGTAAAATTCATCTTTGATGCCCACTTGACTCATAAATTCATCTGACGGCCATTCGAAAGGCCGTACATCAGCATCCCTCGGTGGTTCATCGTCCGGCTCACGGAACGCGAGCCTCTGTTCTTGCTTCCTTGAAGGACCACCTTGGAAGTTTCTCCTAGACATTTTTTCTGAAATTTTTAGTAACTCGCAATAAAAGTTAACCAAACTCAACAAGAATGATAGCAACAACTCCTATAAGTGCCTAGAAGCTATATCATGCATTAGAACTACTTGGGACCAAGAAAATTTGACATGCAAGCTCAAGAACAAGGTCACCACAGCAGCACAAATTTGCAACAAATAAAGCACTAGAACAAAAACTAATTGGACCAATGGAGGAGTCACATACCAAAGAACAATCTCCCCAAACAGTTTGGTGAATGGTGCTTTGAGCAAGGAGATCGAAAATGGAAGCAAAATGAGCTAGAACTCGGGTTTGAGCTGGTTGGGGATTTTTTTGGGAGGAAGAAGAAGAGCATGGGTGAAAGGATAAGTGGAGGGGGGCCACGTGGGGCCCTCGAGGCAGGGGGCGCGCCCTGGGAAGGGGGTGCGCCCCGTGCCCTCGAGGCCACGTGCTCGCTGCCCTCGCTGTGTGTTCAGTGCCATATTTTCTTAAGTATTCTAGAAAAAAATTATATTTCATTTTCATGGCATTTGGAGAACTTTTATTTTCGAGATAATTTTTTATTGCCTGGATAAGTCTGGAAACAGACAGATAATGCTATTTTTCTTTTATTTAACCTAATTAACAGAAAGTAAAAAGGGGGGTACAGAAGGTTTGTGCTATCTAGATTCACCTATCCCATGTTCATAAAAAGGAATCCATTAACAAGGTTGATCGGGTCTTGTTAATAAACTCTTTCCGAGTAACATGAAACCGGAGAATTTTCTAATAACACTATGTTACCTCAATGGGGATATGTATGTCCCCAACAATAAGTATGTCATATGCCTTCTTGATAGTAGGAATAGGAAACTCAAAACCTCCAATAGTAATAGTCGAAGTTTTTCCAATATAATTGATACTATGAACCTGAGGTTGTTTCCTCGGAAAGTGTACCATATGCTCGTTACCATTGACATGAAAAGTAACATTGCCTTTGTTGCAATCAATAACAGCCCCTGCAGTATTCAGAAAAGGTCTTCCAAGAATAATAGACATACTATCGTCCTCGGGAATATCAAGTATAACAAAGTCCGTTAGAATAGTAACATTTGCAACTACAACAGGCACATCCTCACAAATACCGACAGGTATAGCAGTTGATTCATCGGCAATTTGCAAAGATATTTCAGTAGGTGCTAACTTGCTCAAGTCAAGTCTACGATATAAAGAGAGAGGCATAACACTAACACCGGCTCCAAGATCACACAAAGCAGTTTTAACATAGTTACTCTTAATGGAGCAAGGTATAGTAGGTACTCCTGGATCTCCTAATTTCTTGGCATTCCACCCTCAAAAGTGTAATTGGAAAGCATGGTGGAAATTTCTACTTCAGGTATCTTTCTTTTGTTGGTAATAATATCTTTCATATACTTGGCATAAGGATTTGTTTTAAGCACATCAGTAAAATGCATACGCAAAAAGATAGGTCTAATCATTTCGGCAAAGCGCTCAAAATCTTCATCATCCTTTTTCTTGGATAGTTTCGGAGGAAAAGGCATGGGTTTCTGAATCCATGGTTCTCTTTCCCTACCATGCTTCCTAGCAAGAAAGTCTCTCTTATCATAACGTTGATTCTTTGATTGTGGGTTATCAAGATCAACAACAGGTTCAATCTCTACATCATTATCATTGTTAGGTTGAGCATCATCAGGAACATCTTTATTTATATTATCACTAGGCTCATGTTCATTACCAGATAGTGTCTCAGCATCAGAAACAGATATATCATTGGGATTCTCAGGTGGGGGAGCTACAAGTTCACTAGAAGCATGCAAGGTTCTATCATTTTTCTTTTTCTTCTTCTTAGAAGAACTAGGTGCATCTAAATTAGCTCTCTGAGAATCTTGCTCAATTTTCTTAGGGTGGCCTTCAGGATACAGAGGTTCCTAAGTCATTTTACCACCTCTAGTTGCAACTCTAACAACATAGTCATTATTCTTACTATTTAATTCATTGAGCAAATCATTCTGAGCCTTAAGTACTTGTTCTACTTGAGTGGTAACCATGGAAGCATGTTTACTAATAAGTTTCAGTTCACTTTTAGCGCTAGACAGCTAATCACTCAAGCGTTCAATCATATAAGCATTGTGTTGTAATTGTCTACCAACATAAGCATTGAAGTTTTCTTGTTTCACAATAAAATTGTCAAACTCATCTAAGCATTGGCTAGCAGACTTATAATGAGGAATATCACTTTCATATAATCTATAAAGGTAATTTACCTTTACTACCTGTGTCGGGTTATGAAGACCATGTATTTCTTCAATAGGCGGTAAATTCTTAACATCTTCAGCTTTAATACCTTTTTCTTTCATAGATTTCTTTGCCTCTTGCATGTCTTCAGGACTGAGAAATAAAACACCTCTTTTCTTCGGGGTTGGCTTAGGGGCTGGTTCAGGAAGTGTCCAATTATTTTCATTGGCTAGCATATTATTCAATAGTAATTCAGTTGGTTCCACTGTTCTTTCCCTGAAAACACAACAAGCACAACTATCCAGGTGGTCTCTGGAAGCATCGGTTAGTCCATTATAAAAGACATCAAGTATATCATGCATCTCAGGAGGATGATCAGGCAATTCATTAAGTAACTGGAGAAGCCTCCCCCAAGCTTGTGGGAGACTCTCTTCTTCAGTTTGAGCAAAGTTATATATTTACCGTAAGGCAGCTTGTTTCTTATGAGCGGGAAAATATTTAGCAGAGAAGTAATACATCATATCCTGGGACTACGCACACAACCAGGATCAAGGTAATTAAACCAAGTCTTAGCATCACCCTTTAACGAGAACGGAAATAACTTAAGGATATAATAGTAGCGAATCTTTTCATCATTGGTAAACAGGGTGGCTATATCATTCAACTTAGTAAGATGTGCCACAACAGTTTCAGACTCATAGACATGGAAAGGATCAGATTCAACCAAAGTAATTAACTCAGGATCAACAGAGAATTCATAATCCTTATCAGTGACACAAATAGGTGAAGTAGCAAAAGCAGGGTCATGTTTCATTCTAGCATTCAAGGACTTTTCTTTCAGCTTAGCTAATAACTTCTAAAGATCATATCTATCATTGCAAGCAAGAAAGTTTCAAGCAGTTTCTTCATCCATAACATAACCCTCAGGCACAACAGGCAATTCATATCTATTGGGAGTAGTTTCATCATCACTTTCATAAATATCCTCAACATTTGCACTCTCCCTAACTTTAGCAATTTGCTCATCTAGAAATTCACCTATTGGCACAGTATCAGGCATAGAGGTAGTTTCATCATACATAGCAGAAGTAGCATCATCAAGAACATACGACATATCAGATTCAATAGCAGGAGTAGGTGTCGGTGTACTAAGGTAGGGGTACCTCAGTACACCAACTTGTGCACGGGCAGTTGCGGCTTCCCGCGGCAGGGTTTACCGCGTGCTCGCCGGAGACCTTCCTGCTCCCTATCAAACCATTCAAAAACAAAGTATGCAAGACAGAAGATCGAGACCCCAGCAAGTGGAGCTTGCCGGGAAGGCCGTACCAGGCTCAAGACTGCTCCACTAGCACAAGGCCCTGGCAAGAGGGGCTTGCCAGGAAGACTAGAAGACACGCCTCGGCGCTATACGCGCCCCGGCAAGGGCCCGGGGAGCGGCAAGCTCCCGGGCCCGGCAAGATCAAGGCCCCGGCAAGGTGCTTGCCGGGAAGGTTGCACTGTGTCCCCGCGCTCCAGCTCATCGGCCCACGCGTCGCCCTGGGGCCTATCCAGGGACGCGTGGCGGATGGCTGTGCAGCCTGGGGGACACGGTGGCACTCCACGGTGGTGGATCCATCGCCGTGGCAGACGGAGACGCAAGGGCGGGAGCTTTTGGGGTCGACGGCGACGGGCATTAAATGCCCTTGTCCCCCACTGTCAAAGTAGGTATAGACCACTGTTCGTGCACTGTAGCTCCACTGTTCCCGCACTATTACAACTACCACCTCTTTTACATTTTTACCCCTTTCTCCTACGTTGACACCTGTCGGTGACCCCTTGCACTATAAAAGGAGGCCCATGCACAACGTGGAGGGGGTTCGGAACCTAGATCACTCATACGCTCGGTGTAGCTGCTTCTTCAAGCTCCCGAGCGCTCAAACTCAATACACAACTAAGCAGGAGTAGGGTTTTACGCGCCTACCGCGGCCCGAACCTGGGTAAAACTGCCCGCGTGCTCGCTACGATCTGCTCTTCGTGTTCCCTCCGCCCTCGTACCGCACAGACAAGGGGCTCCGGTCCCATAGGTGTTCGTGGCGGACAGTTTCCCCCGACATCTTTGGCGCGCCAGGTAGGGGGCGTCGAGGTTGTGCGAACCTGATCCGGCGTTCGCGCGGGCGCATTCTTCATCAACCTCTCCGGATTCATCAACTTCACCAGCAACAACTCCATGGCCCCGAAGAAGAAGCCTTCGGAGGTCGGAGGCCCGTCCGCGTCTCACCCGCCGCCACCGGAGCCAACGGTGGGCAGGGGAGACGCCGTCGGAAGGGTGGTCGCCGGCGAGGACACTCACGGCGCCACCAGATCCAAGAATAGGACGGACGACCGAACCTCGGTCTCCGTGGACGCACCGCGTCCCTCTCAGCACACAACGACCCAGCAGCGCCATGTCACAGGAGGTGGCATCCGTTTGCTGGGCCAAGGCAAAACCGGAGGCTCGCAGGACGCACCGGACCCTCGTCCGGGCACAAGCAAAGCGAAGGCGCCGGCGCGGGACCCCGCTCCTTCTAACGCCGTTAGAAATCCGAGCGTATCCCGCTCCTCGCACCGCTCGCCCGCGTTCCCCTCCACTCCGGCAGAAGCGCTCGCAAGAGCGCAACTGCTCCTCGACTTCCCTCCAGCGGCAGACAAGGCCGAAGACTGGAGGGCCACCATCCAGAGCCTGATAGCCTTCGCCAACAACGATTCTCCACAGCAGCCGTCGGCCTCGCGGCCGCGGCAAGCTGAGAAGACGAAGGCCGACGGCGACAAGACCGCCGGGGGTGCGACAAGCGTGCATTCCCCACCGCAGAAGCAGAAGACGCCGCCCCGCCGGAACAACGCCGACGACGGCTCCACAGCCTTGTCGGACCCGCGGGCACGTCGGGACCAGCGCCAGGTCCTCGACGACCGGCAACAGGAAGACGCTCGGACAAGAATCGAGCGCCGCCGAGAAGCTCGGCGACAATCAGACCAGAGAGCTGGGAACGCTGTCGACGCGCACGCGCCCGGTGAACCAGGCGACTTGCCGTACGCGGCAGGCTGCCCGGCGTTCACCCGCGAGCTGCGGCGCGTCCAGTGGCCCAGCATGAAGAATTTTAAGCCCGACGTACCGGAGAAGTACGACGGGAAGACGCACCCCTCGGAGTTTCTCAGCGTTTACACCATCGCAGTACAAGCTGCCGGGGGGCGCGACGAGAAGATCTTGGCAAACTACTTCCTGCTCGTGCTTAAGCCGAACGTCCGTTCGTGGCTTATGCACTTGCCGGAAGGTTCTATTTCTTCTTGGGCCGACCTTTGCCACCAGTTTGTTGGCGCCTTCACCGGCGGCCACAAACCCCACGGCCAGGAGAGCGATCTCCACATTCTGGCCCAGAAGGAAGGAGAAACCCTGCGCAAGTACATCCAACGCTTCAGCCGTGTGCAGCACAACATCCCTGATGTCCACCCTGCCGCGGTTATCAGCGCGTTCCACCAGAACGTGCGTAACCGCCGCATGCGTGAAGAAATGGCGATGACCAAGATTCGGGATGTCAGCGAGCTCTATGCTCTGGCTGACAAGTGCGCACGCGCCGAAGAGGGGAGGAGACTCCCCGGGGAGGATGCTGGCGCAGGAGGAAGCGACAGCGACGACGCTGCCCCGGCAAAGAAGAGCCGGCGGCGGAATAACAGAAGGAAGGGCAAGAAAGAGGTGCTTGCCGTCGAGAAGTCCGGGAAGGAGGCTCCCGCCAAGCAAGCGCAGGCTGGCGGCTCCGGCAAGGAGCCTGCCCCTGTAGCGGCGGCCGACAAGCCGGGCGGCTCCGACAAGCAATACTGTAAGATCCACCGCACCAAGGGTCACGATCTCTCCAACTGCAAGCGCGTCGAATATCTCGTCGAGCAGCAGAAAGCTGAGTACGAGAGGCGCGACAAGGAGAAGGCCCAAGGTGGCGGGGAAGAGACGAGCAAGAAGCGGCCGTTCAACGGCCGGGGAGGACGCCGCGGCAAGGCCAAGCAGCGGCAAGGAGATCGACCTCCCCGGGGCCGCGACAAGGACGAAGAGGACGACGATGAAGACATGGAGGACGAGGATAACAGCGAGCAGGAGTTCCAGAAGGCCACGGAGGTCCTGTGCGTCGACGGCGGCGCCTCTCTGCACACCTCCCACCGCCAACTAAAGCAGTGGGTGCGTGAGGTGAATGCAGCGGAGCCGCCCGTGGAGTCGCGCAGGCTCCTCAAATGGTCCAGCACGCCCATCGTTTTTGATCTTGAGGATCACCCTGACCGCACCACTGCGGTCGGGTGCTTGCCGATGCTGGTTTCTCCCACCATCCGCAACCTCAAGGTCACCAAAATGTTGGTTAACGGCGGGGTCGGGCTGAACTTGATCTCCTCTGCTGTGATCAAGAAACTCCAGATTCCAGATGGCGAGCTCGAAGAGACCGGTTCTTTCCAAGGAATCAACCCGGGAAGGAGCAAGCCCAAGGGAAAGATCACTCTGCCGGTGACCTTTGGCGGGGAGCTCAACTTCAGAACTGAGCGCATCACTTTCGACGTCGCCGATATTCCGTTGCCCTACAATGGAATACTCGGCCGTCCTGCCCTCGCCAAGTTCATGGCAGCTTCCCATTATGCCTACAACGTACTACAGATGCCGGGGCCGATAAGCGTCATCACTGTCCACGGCGACAAGAAGGATGCGCTTGTCTGCGCCGACAAGATCTACCGGGATGCGGCAGCTGCGGCCGAGAAAGATACTCTTGCCGCTGAAGCTCCCGGGGGGAAGAAGACGAAGACCAAGTCCGGAAAGTGCTCTGGGACCCACTCCGGCAACCGCACCTCTTCGGAGTGCTGCGCTGCCGTCGAGGACGTTCCATCGAGCTCCACCGGCAAGAGTAAGAAAGGAATGGCCGCTCCTCCGGCAACCAAGAAAGTGTCCGCCAAGGAGGACGGCACTGGTGGTACCTTCACCATCAGTGCCACCCTTGACAGCAAATAGGAAAGCGCGCTCGTTGCCTTCCTGCGGGCGAATGTCGATGTGTTTGCCTGGCAACCATCTGACATCCCCGGTGTTCCCAGGAAGGTAATTGAGCACAAGCTTGCTGTCTGTCCTCATGCTCGGCCCATCAAGCAGAAGGTGAGGAAGCAAGCCGTGGAGCGCCAAGAATTTATCAATGAAGAAATCAAGAAGCTAGAGGCAGCAGGCCTAGTTAGAGGTGTGATCCATCCGACGTGGTTAGCAAACCCAGTCGTCGTGCGCAAGGCCAATGGGAAATGGAGACTGTGTATAGACTTCACCGATGTGAATAAAGCATGTCCCAAGGATCCATTCCCTTTGCCGCGCATTGACCAGATCGTTGACTCCACTGCCGGATGTGAGCTACTCTGTTTTCTTGATGCATACTCAGGCTATCATCAGATTTTCATGGCCAAAGAGGATGAAGAGAAGACTGCATTTATCACTCCATGTGGCACTTATTGCTTCATACGCATGCCATTTGGACTGAAGAATGCAGGCTCAACCTTTGCAAGGGTAGTATATACTGCTTTTGAACCACAGATCCACAGAAATGTAGAGGCTTACATGGATGACATCGTGGTGAAGAGCAAGAGCAAAGATACCCTGATCCAAGATTTAGAAGAGACGTTTCAGAACCTGCGCAGAATACAGCTCAAGTTGAACCCCGAGAAGTGCGTCTTTGGAGTCCCCTCCGGCAAGCTTCTCGGGTTCTTTGTATCGCAAAGGGGGATTGAAGCCAACCCCGACAATATTAAAGCCATTGAGCAGATAGAGGCCCCAAAGCGCGTCAAGGATGTCAGGAGGCTCGCAGGTTGTGTGGCTGCCCTCAGTAGGTTCATTTCAAAATCTGCAGAACGCGCCCTACCTTTCTTCAAAATCTTGAAGAAGGCAGGTCCCATGAAGTGGACTCCGGAAGCGGAGGCAGCGCTACAGGATTTGAAACGGTACCTGTCCTCCACTCCAATACTTGTCGCACCTAGACCACAGGAAAAGTTGTTGCTATACTTAGCGGCAACCAACCAGGTGGTTAGTGCTGCGTTAGTAGCGGAGAGGGAGTCCGACGAGGAGTCAGCACCACCGGCAAGCGAATCCAGCGACAAGCAGGGGGCTGCTCCGGCAAGCTCTGGCCCCGACAAGGATGACTCTGCGCAGGAACAAGATGAGGTGCGGAAGAAGATGGTGCAGCGCCCAGTGTATTTTGTAAGTTCCCTTCTCCAGGGGGCTAGATCAAGATACTCTGGTGTGCAAAAATTGCTTTTCGGCCTCCTCATGGCCTCGAGAAAGCTGCGCCATTACTTCCAAGCCCATGAGATAACAGTGGTCACTCGCTTTCCGCTGAAGAGGATATTGCACAACCCAGAAGCGACAGGCAGGATCGTTGAGTGGGCACTGGAGCTGTCAAGCTTTGGACTCAAGTTTGAAAGTACTTCAACCATACAGAGCCGAGCTTTGGCAGAATTCATAGCTGAGTGGACCCCAACGCCCGATGAAGAAGTTCAAGAAACAAGTACACCCGTACAAGAAGCGACAAGTGAATGGGTAATGTATTTTGACGGTGCCTTCTCGCTGCAAGGCGCCGGTGCTGGCGTGGTACTCATCGCACCCACCGGAGAGCACCTCAAATATGTTATCCAGATGCACTTTCCCAGGGAGCAAGCAACAAACAACACTGCTGAATATGAAGGCTTGCTTGCCGGCCTCAGGATTGCGGCCGAACTTGGGATCAGGAAGCTGATTGTGCGGGGAGATTCTCAGTTGGTGGTTCGGCAAGTTAACAAGAGCTATCAGAGCCCTTTGATGGAAGCTTATGTCGATGAAGTAAGGAAGCTTGAGGAGCACTTTGAAGGTCTGCAGATGGAGCACGTTCCGAGAGCTCAAAATGAAATTGCAGATGGCCTTTCAAAGTGTGCTTCGATGAAGTTACCTGTGGAACCAGGGACCTTCTTGCTCAAGCTGACTCAACCGTCCGTTACACCATCAATTGGGCAGACCAAGAAAAGAAAGTTGGTCTCCGGCGACTACTTGCCGGCGGATCTTCCTGAAACCGCCGCCAAGGTCCCCAAGATCAACAACCACAACGCTGAGGAACAGTTTGCTCCTGCAGATCCTCGAGTCTGTACAGTTGAAGCAAGTGTTCCCGACAAGCCTCGCCCCGGCGAGCTTGCCGGGGGACCTTCAGCTCCGGCAGAACCAGAGGTCCTCGCCGTAGAAGCTGAGGTTCCCGCAGCGGCCCTCGAGCCTTTAGTCCTTGCCGCCGAGCCCCGGGCTCCGACATGGGCACAACAAATCGTCCGTTTCCTTCAAACTGGAGAACTTCCCGACGGCCCAGAAGAAATAGAGAAGATAACCAGGCAATCAAGTATGTACCAGTTCGTGGATAACGAGCTGTACAGAAGAAGGCTCAATGGTGTCAGACTGAAGTGCATCTCCAGGGAAGATGGACAGAAGCTGTTGGCGGAAATACACGGAGGCATATGCGGCCACCACATTGGCGCAAGGGCGCTTGCCGGGAAAGCTTTCCGGCAAGGGTTCTTTTGGCAAGAAGCCCTCCAAGATGCAACTGCACTAGTAACCAAGTGTGAAGCGTGCCAGTTCCATGCAAAGCAGATTCATCAGCCAGCTCAAGCTCTCCAAACAATCCCTTTATCCTGGCCCTTCTCGGTCTGGGGGCTCGACATCCTCGGCCCCTTCCCCCGAGCCGTCGGGGGCTTTGAGTACTTGTACGTTGCAATCGACAAGTTCACAAAGTGGCCAGAAGTGGAGCCGGTGAGGAAAGTGACAGCACAGTCAGCAGTCAGGTTCTTCAGGTCGATTGTTTGCCGTTTCGGGATCCCTAACAGGATCATCACCGACAACGGTACACAATTTACTAGTCGCACCTTCATGCAGTACGTCCAAGACCTCGGCGCCAAGGTCTGTTTCGCTTCTGTTGCTCACCCGAGGAGCAACGGTCAAGCAGAGAGGGCCAATGCTGAAGTGCTGCGCGGACTCAAGACAAGGACCTTTGACAGGCTGCGCAAGTGCGGAAGAAATTGGATAGAGGAGCTACCGGCGGCTCTTTGGTCAATCAGAACGACACCAAGTCGAGCCACCGGACAGACACCCTTTGCTCTAGTCTATGGAGCAGAGGCAGTTCTCCCCACGGAACTCGTATACGGATCTCCTCGAGTGCTCGCTTATGATGAGCTCGAGCAAGAGCAACTGCGGCAAGATGACGCATTGCTCCTCGAGGAGGGACGTCTCCAGGCTGCTGTACGAGCTGCTCGATACCAGCAAGCCTTTTGTCGCTACCATAGCCGCAAGGTCAGGGCCAGGAGTCTCGAGGAAGGCGACCTTGTTCTTCGGCGTGTTCAGTCCGCCAAGAATTCCAACAAGTTGAAGCCGAAGTGGGAAGGCCCTTATCGGGTGAGACAAGTTACGAGGCCCGGCGCTGTCCGCCTCGAGACCGAAGAAGGCTTACCGGTGAGCAACTCCTGGAACATAGAGCATCTTCGTAAGTTTCACCCATAAGGCGCGGTTGCCGTGATCCGCTCCGGCAACCACCTTTTGTACAAGCTTTGCCGCTGTTGCATGTAACCCTTTGTACAAAGCCGGGCGCAGACCCCGTGCATCAGTAAAGTTTTCGTGTTTTTCGCACCGATTGCCTTTTCCATGCTTTTTCTGTGCTATTTGCATGTCTTGTTTGGCATTTGGTGCAACACTCAAGTATCCGGTAAGCATTAGCACGCCGAAAGGCCATATACTTGTTTCCCTCTCCCTTTTCTTTCCTCTTAAGCAGAAGGAACGTTCCTCGCGCACAAGTTTACCGGGGGGGGGGAAGGAGGTGGAGGAGGAACCAAGTGCTGTTCAAGAAAGAGAAGCCTTACCGGAAAGCAAGCAGTATATGAAAGCTAAGTTGTTAGAATTTGACCAGTTCAAATTTTAAATTTTTAGTTGTCTTCCTTGAACAATCACACTTTGTATGGAAAACCTGTGCGCGGAGGAACCTATCCGTAGCTTGCCACACCCTTATCTTGTTTTCGAGTTCGCTCAACGATTTAAGTGAGCTGCGACAAGTGTCGCACCCTTGTTTCGTTTTCGAGTACGCTCAGCAAGTTAAGTGCGTTGCGACTAGCTGCGGCAAGGTTGCTTGCCGGTGAGACCTTGGCCAGCGGGCTGCTCAGAGTCCAGCGCTCAGCGCTCGCGGCAAGGGCCCCTTCCCGGCAAGCTCCCCGGGAGCGTAGGGTGGAAAACATACAAGATCAAGGATTAAGACAAGGAAGATAACATTACACTGATTGATCAAAATGAGATAAATATCTTACAAAAGATAACTTGTCGCAATGGACTAATGAGTTCATAACATCATATGCAGCAACAAAAAGAAAAAGATAATGGAGGCCTAATCAACGCGGTCGCCCTCCTTCCTGGAGATCTTAGCCACCTTGGCGATGATGTGGGCGACCTGCTCCTTCAGAGCCTCCATGTTTGCATCGGCCGGCAGGCTGCGAAGAACGTTGGTGAGATTGATGCCCGGATTGCGGAACACGATCTTCGTCAGCACGCGCTCCAGAGTTCCCGCGCAGAGCAGGCGCGTCTCCTCGGCCAGTTGCGCGGGGATCTTCTTCCGCAGATCTGCAAGAGCCGGCGCGATTCCCCTGAAGAAGAGGCTGAGCTTGGCGCTGTGTGGGAGGTTCGGATCCGGGGAGTAAATGAGGTGCTCCAGCTTCAACGCCAGCAGCTCCTCGTCGATGTTGGACGCGCAAGACACTAAGTCCTCGGTCCATACCTCAACAGTTTTGCGGAAGAGCTCGGCCGCTTTGTTGGCGCTGTCCACTAGGGTCCGCTCCTTGCGGAGCTCCTCCTTCAGCTTGGTCTCCCGGGCCCGGGCAGCGTCGAGTGAATCCTTCAGTGTGGCGACCTTCAATTCCAAGTCCTCGATGGAGTCCTTGGCGGTCTTCAACTCGTCGCCCCTCTCAGAAAGACGCACCTGGAGTTCTGAGTTGGTGTGGGCGTCCTTCTCGCGCTCCGTGATGAGCGTGGCAACCTTCTCCGTGCTCACCTTCAGCGCCTTCTCCAGCTGCACTACCTTGGCGGCGAGCTCCTTCTTGGCGGTCTCCGCGGCAACCGCGGCGGCTTTCGCCTCCTTCAGTTCCCCGCCAAGGGCCGCCTCCCGAGCGGCAAGGTCCTCCTCATGGGAGTCGAGTTGGACCTTCCGCTGGGCGAGTTCTCCTTCTCGCCGGGACAGCTCCACCCCGGCGAGCCGCTGCTGTTCCTCAGCTTCGGCCTTCTCCAGCACCCATTCTTGGTATTCGCCGGCAAGACGCTCGCGCTCCTCCGCCACCTCGCGGAGGGCCGCCTGGTTAGCGGCGCTGAGCTCCGCCACGCGCTTCTCCATCTCCGCGGCGGCCTTGGCGGCAAGGGCTTCCCGGGAAGCGAGCTTCGCCTGCCTGGCCCGGTAAAGGGCCAGGAGCTGGTGGAGCAGCTTCTCCTCCTCGGGCCCTTCGCTCCCGCCGGGCGCCTCGACGATCTTCAGACCTGCGGAGGCGAGGACTTCCCCGTCAAACGCCTCGCCCTCCGCGGGAGCTCGCGACGAAGACCCCCAAGGCATCTGGATGAAGACGCCGTTGGGGGCCTCAAGGTAGTAGCCCTACTCCTTGTCGGCGGAGGGGTCGGCGGCCAGCGCAGCACTTGATGCTCCCGCCGCCTCCGGGTCGGCGGTGCGGCCGCCGTCCCCCTCCCCGGCCGCTGCGTCCGCAGCCGGAGCGGTCTCCTGCGCGGCCGGCTCGGCGGCCCTCGCCGTATCCTCGGCGACAGGGGCATCGCCGCCGCCGCCCTGCGCGCCCTCCTCATCCTCAATGTTGATGACCTCCGTCTCCATCGGCTCGGGAGGAGGAGGAGGATCTAAGAAGAAGAAGAAAAAGAAGTTCAAGATCAAGCAAATATCCAAAAAGAGACGAGGCCAAGAATATAGACTACAAGACATACCTTGGCGGACGTCCTCAGCGGCGGGCTCCCTCGCCGGGGAGCTTTGCCTTGGCGGAGTGGCCGCCCTCACCGGGCTGCTCGCCCTTGGCGGGGTACTCTGCCTTGGCGGAGTACCCGCCCTTGGCGGAGCACTCTCCCTTGCCGGAGAGTTCGACCTTGGCGGGGAGGGCGGGGCCTGCGGCTCCTCAAGGACGGTCTCCGGGCGCTCCTGCCGCTGTGGCTCCACCTCTGCACAAGAAAAGACAAGAAACGTCAAGATGATGAAAGAAGACAAAATCCCTAAGCGCATCCCGACAAGCGGAAGGATGGACCCCAGACTTACGCTGGGGGCTGCGCTGGGGGCTGCTCCTCGGAGCAGCGCTTGGGTCCGGCAGGGTTGGCTCCGGCACATCCCCTGTTGCCGCGGTGGCCGAACCTTCCGCGACCTCGACCACAGGCGCCTTGGCTTTCTTCGCCACGCGCTGAGCCAAGGTCCTGAAATCAAAGCAACAAACAAAGTCAGCATCAACAATAATCAAGACAAAACTCGAGAAGGTGTAAGATCCTGGATCCTTACTCCTGATCCTCCTCGTCGTCCTCGCTCAAGGCGGAGAAGTCGTACTCCACCGGGGGCGCGTCGGCGCGAGGAGCGGAAGATGAAGATTCCCTCGGGCGCTTGGCGATCCCGGGGGCTGGGGGCTGCGAAGACCCAGCCCCTGTGGTAGCCGGAGCCCGGGGAGCGGGCGGAGCCGCTGCTCCGCTCCGAGAAGACCCCTGTCGGCTCGACGCCTGCTTGCGGGACGCCTCCGTCGTGGCCCGCGCGCGGGCTGCCTCCGCCGTGACTGGTGCGCCGGTCGCCCCCGGCGCAGCCTGGCTCCCCCGGGGAGCTGCCCGGCGAGCTGGTTGTTGCCGGGGCGCTTGCGCCCTCTCTCCCGTCGCCGTCTTGCGGAGACGCTTCGGTGGAGACTGCCTTGGGCTTGCCGGGGGCGGGGAGCTCTCCGACGAGGAGAGGTCGTCGGCGTAGAGCTCCGTAGATCCGCCGGAGTCCTCGGCCTCCTCCTCCTCCTCTTCCCCGGCCGGCTCACTGGGCCCAGCGCCCTGCGCTGCGGCCTCTTTTCCCTTGGCGCCTCCGCTCCCTCCGGCGCCTCCGCTCCTCGCGGCGCCTCTGTTCCCTCCGGCGGCACCCTCCATTGCCGCGGCCTCGGCCACGATTCCGTGGATCCCGGAGTGCCTCAGAGAGGGGACCCCGGCGAGCGCGTCGGGAGGGAGCTGCAGCAGTCTGCGGATCTCCGCCTCCTCCGCCTGGCTGGACGCATCCGCAGCCTCCGCCTCAGCAGGCGTGTACCCAAAATCTCCTGCCGCTGCAGCCGCAGCGGCCTCCTCAGCCCGAGAAGCTATGTAAGCAAGCTCCTGTTCGGTGGTGTCCCGCGTGTGCTCCTTGATGTCATCCTTGTTCTTCGCCACCTCCACGAGGTTGTCGAAGAAGGTGAGGACGTCGATGGGCTTGGGCGCGATCCACGTGCGGTCCACGCCGTGCGAGTCACACATGGGCATCATAGCAAGGAGACGATCCCGGACTGTGCTGTTGCAGAGCGGCACCACTCCCCGGGGAGCTCGGAACCATTCAGGGTGTGCCGGGTCATACTTGAAGAGTTCCCGGACCATCCCCTTCAGCTCCAGCGTCGTGAAGTTGAAGTTGAGCCCGGGGCGCAGCCTCATTATATCCGCCGGGCCGCCGTACTCCCAGGCCGGCCTCTTCCTGTCTTGGAGAGGGGCGATGCGGCGGCGAAGAAAGTCTGCGCCCACCTCTGCGACGGACAGCTTGGCGGTCCGAAGACGAAGAATCCGGACGAGGGCGACGTCGAGCTTGATGTCGTCCGAGTCCAGCTCGCTCCAATCCCTGCCGCGCACGATGGGTGTTGTGCGCGGCGCGGTGAAGGGCTGCGGCGCGTCCTCAACAATCCAGCACCACTCCGCACGCCACTCCTCCCACTTGCCGCGGAGCTCCCCCGGCAAGTAGGACCCTTTCTTGTTCAAACGGAAAACCCAAGAAATTCCTCCGGAGAGGGGGGCGTCGGCCTCTGCTCTAGGAGTGAAAAAGTGCCTAAACAACGCTACGTTGGGCTGTATCCCTACGAAGTTTTCGCACATGTGTGCGAAAACCGCCATGGTGAGGATGGCGTTGGGGGTGAAGTCAAGGAGGTGGAGGCCGTAGGTGTGCATGACATCGCAGAAGAAATTTGAGAAAGGAGGGCAAAGACCGCAGTGAAAGAAAGCTGCGAAGAAGTAGTACCCGCCGGGGTAGCTGTCCTTGGCGACGGCCGGATATGCTCGCGTGCGGGGGTGCGCCTTGGTTTCCTTGGCCCAGAACAAGTAGTACTTGTTCCAGAGCTCCCGCGCGCCGAGCCTCGGCGGGAAGACGAGATGCTGCTTCCGATACGCGGCGAGCTTCGCCGCTTGCTCCGACTTCTCCCTCTTGGCCTTCTCCGCCTTCGCCTTGTTGGTCTTCGGGGCCATGGCGGACGCGGCGGTAGAATAGGGACGAAGAACTCAGCGACGCCGGAGATGCAGACGGCGGCGGCGGAGGTGTGGAAGCGGAGCGCAAGAGGGATCTCTGGAGGAAGAAGGAGAAGCAATGAAAGCGCAAGGAGGGGAACCGCTCCTGCTGCCTCTGCTTTTATGGGGGAGTGGGGGGCGTTTCGCCCTTTTCATTAAGAGATCGTGGGCACGTCCCATCCCACGACGCCGCAATCGACGCGTGCCGTTACGGGGGGATGCGGCGGATACGGAAGTGGATTCGGCGCGCCGCGGGCCGCGGGTGCCCGTGCACTGTTTTGGGCCTGGCCCAACAGCGCTCGGCACCGTGTGTGGCCCAGGCCCGGGGGCTCCTGTCGGTGTACTAAGGTAGGGGTACCTCAGTACCCCAACTTGTGCACGGGCAGTTGCGGCTTCCCGCGGCAGGGTTTACCGCGTGCTCGCCGGAGACCTTCCTGCTCCCTATCAAACCATTCAAAAACAAAGTATGCAAGATAGAAGATCGAGACCCCGGCAAGTGGAGCTTGCCGGGAAGGCCGTACCAGGCTCAAGACTGCTCCACTAGCAGACTAGAAGACACGCCTCGGCGCTATACGCGCCCCGGCAAGGGCCCGGGGAGCGGCAAGCTCCCGGGCCCGGCAAGATCAAGGCCCCGGCAAGGTGCTTGCCGGGAAGGTTGCACTGTGTCCCCGCGCTCCAGCTCATCGGCCCACGCGTCGCCCTGGGGCCTATCCAGGGACGCGTGGCGGATGGCTGTGCAGCCTGGGGGACACGGTGGCACTCCACGGTGGTGGATCCATCGCCGTGGCAGACGGAGACGCAAGGGCGGGAGCTTTTGGGGTCGACGGCGACGGGCATTAAATGCCCTTGTCCCCCACTGTCAAAGTAGGTATAGACCACTGTTCGTGCACTGTAGCTCCACTGTTCCCGCACTATTACAACTACCACCTCTTTTACATTTTTACCCCTTTCTCCTACGTTGACACCTGTCGGTGACCCCTTGCACTATAAAAGGAGGCCCATGCACAACGTGGAGGGGGTTCGGAACCTAGATCACTCATACGCTCGGTGTAGCTGCTTCTTCAAGCTCCCGAGCGCTCAAACTCAATACACAACTAAGCAGGAGTAGGGTTTTACGCGCCTACCGCGGCCCGAACCTGGGTAAAACTGCCCGCGTGCTCGCTACGATCTGCTCTTCGTGTTCCCTCCGCCCTCGTACCGCACAGACAAGGGGCTCCGGTCCCATAGGTGTTCGTGGCGGACAGTTTCCCCCGACAGTAGGTGTCCCAAGTTTACTCATAACAGAAGGATAATCAAGTGCAAAGCTAGATGGCAGTTCCTTACGTCCCCTCGTAGTTGAGGGTAAGATCTTGGTTTTTGAGTCCTTCAAATTCTTCATAGTGATAAGCAGATATAAATCCCAAGTGACTTAAAGAATAGAGCTATGCTCCCCGGTAACAGCACCAGAAAATAGTCTTGATAACCCACAAGTGTAGGGGATCGCAACAGTTTTCGAGGGTAAAGTATTCAACCCAAATTTGTTGATTCGACACAAGGGGAGCCAAAGAATACGCTTAAGTATTAGCAGCTGAGTTGTCAATTCAACCACACCTGGAAACTTAGTATCCACAACAAGATAGTTTAGTAGCAAAGTAATATGATAATGGCGATAGCAGCAATAAAAGTAAAGGTAATGTTTTTGTAGTTTTTGTGATAGTAGAAACGGAAAAGTAAATAAGCAACTAGCAATATAGGTAAAGCTCGCAGGCATTGGATCGGTGATGGGAAATTACATCGGATGCACTTCATCATGTAGAAGTTATAACCTAGGGTGACACAGAACTAGCTCCAGTTCATCAATGCAATGTAGGCATGTATTCTGAATATAGTCATACATGCTTATGGAAATGAACTTGCATGACATCTTTTGTCCTACCCTCCCGTGGCAGCGGGGTCCTATTGGAAACTAAGGGACATTAAGGCCTCCTTTTAATAGAGTACCGGACCAAAGCATTAACACATAGTGAATACATGAACTCCTCAAACCATGGTCATCACCGGGAGTGGTCCCGATTATTGTCACTTCGGGGTTGCCGGATCATAACACATAGTAGGTGACTATAGATTTGCAAGATAGGATCAAGAACACACATACATTCATGGAAACATAATAGGTTTAGATCTGAAATCATGGCACTCGGGCCCTAGTGTCAAGCATTAAGCATAGCAAAGTCATAGCAACATCAATCTCAGAACATAGTGGATACTAGGGATCAAACCCTAACAAAACTAACTCGATTACATGATAGATCCCATCCAACCCATCACCGTCCAGCAAGCCTATGATGGAATTACTCACACACGGCGGTGAGCATCATGGAATTGGTGATGGAGGAAGGTTGATGATGACGATGGTGACGATCTCCACTCTCCGGAGCCCCGAACGGACTCCAGATCAGCCCTCCCGAGAGAGATTAGGGTTTGGCGGCGGCTCCATCTCGTGAAATGCGATAATTCTTTTTCCTTGATTTTTCTCTCCACGAAACGGAATATATAGGACCTGGGGATACGTTGGTGGAGCATCGGGGGTCCTCTAGGCAGGGGGCGCGCCCTGGGAAGGGGGGCGTGCCCCCCACCCTCGAGGACAGCCCGTGGGCCCCCGGTGTGTATCTTCTTGCAGGTATTTTTTATATTTTCTGAAATAATTCTCCATTGATTTTCAGGCGATTCCGAGAACTTTTTATTTCTGCACAAAAACAACACCATGGCAGTTCTGCTGAAAAGAGCGTCAGTCTGGGTTAGTTCCATTCAAATCATGCAAGTTAGAGTTCAAAACAAGGGCAAAAGGGTTTCGAAAAGTAGATACGTTGGAGACGTATCAAGGAGCGGCAAGGGGTCAGGTCTGTGCCTTGTTTGGGACAACTCCATCAGTCTGAGCCTTCTTCAATAGTTGGGTACTGAAGCTCTGGGTGCTTAGGCGAATGGTAAGCCTGCCATTTCTTCTCCGTCTACAAACACGTGAGAAGGTTTGTTTATGTTCATACAATTGCACTGAAGATTAGAAAAAAGGAAGGAAGGGGGGGGGGGGACAAAACCTCAATGGCGGGAAACCTCAGAGCGTCTCATCGATGCCACATTGTTTATTCAAATATAAAAATGTATCACATAAAAGACTATTTACCTTCTTCGAGTAGTAGAGAAGCACATAATATTCAGCTCAGAGAGGGTGATGCGTCACTTGCCACCCTTTTTTACAGGGACTACAGCAGGCTTACACTGGCCAGCTGAAACACATCATAAAACTGAAAACTATACAAAGGAAAATGATATAGTAGGATTAATAGAAAAGAAATGGGGGGACAAAACTACAATCTTACATATAGGTGATACAACATAGTGCTCCAACCTCTAAGGATGCCTTTCTTAATTTCATTCGAATACCTATTGGACTACAACATAAGATCATCAGCAATCTTGCTACCAGTAATGTGCAATTCCTCACAAACATCCCGAAAGAGCTTGGAGTTTCGGCGCTTCCATATATTCCAGAGTACTGCGATAAGCACAGTAGACTGAAGCTTGTCGTAATAATTTTCTTTCGAGAGATCTTTGACTGACTCGGTATTCAATGGATGAAATCTTTGAAGTTCAGACTGCAACAAGGCTATAGAGGAGCAGTTGATTAATATATGAGCAATAGTCTCTAATTCATGACAGAAATGACAATGGTCTCACTGGCATATGAGCACTATACAATCTCGCTATCTATTACCACTTTACCTATGAAATTGAGTAGCAATATTACTATTAGGAGTAATAGGCAGTGTATATCAGGACCAATCAGCAACATAAATATATCAGTACCAGCATATGAAGCAATCATCCACACCCTGATTCTCTATCTTATGTCTCACCACAACACGACCAATAAAATATTCTGCCAAGCGCTGCCTCAATAATATGACATACAATATAGAGAAAAGCTAATAAAAAAATTGTGCCATCGTGTTGGTAGATGCACTTGATTGCTGATTCTTCTACCTATTATTAGTGCTAAGAAAACAATGCCCTATGAAGGGCCATGGTATATTGACGGCAACCAATACCAGCCCGTAGGCTGTGAGTTTGTGGACACAATGGAGCACATAGATTTCGAAGAGAGGAGGCGACTAGATCATGACCTGGGTTGAGGGATCTATTGTGGCCGTTCTCGTCCAGCACGGCAGCTCTCCCCGTCACTTGGCCAAGGCGTCGGCAGACTCCCAACGCTTGTGTACGCTGTCGGCCGCCTCCACCACCACGGCGGCCATCCCCACGCTTCCATGACGCCACCACACACCTCTGATGCCTCAATGCTGTCACGCCTATCAACCACCTCTGAAATCTCTCGATCTCGATCTGGAAAATAATTGTGAGAGAGAACGAACCCGGGGGAGGGAATCAGTTGTTGTTGCGTCGCGAGGATCCGGGGAGTCGTGCAAGATGCGGCGGATCCTGTCGATCGCGTTCGGATGCGGCCACAGCGAAGCGATGGGGGCGCGACGGCGAAGAAACCCTCGCATTCTTGTGCGGGGCATCGATTTCAATGAAGAAGTCAGGTCCACATGAAACATTTTTAGAGGGAGTTTTTTGTAGAACTACCATGACGGTGAACCCGACAAAGTCAATCCGTGCTTTATTATTATTAGGGAAAGATTAAGCCCAAGCTGCGGTGGAATGCAGATTGAATTTTAAATAATAGAGGGTGTTTTTTGTAGAACTGCCATGACGGTGAACCCGACAAAGTCAATCCGTGCTTTATTATTAGGGAAAGATATATATAACTGAAATAAACATCCAATTACATAAGTGACTATACAGATCATTCGAGCATGTGCATTAGAACAATTGCATGCATTCTAAAGTAGGAGAAACGATCATCTAGTCATCTACTTCTTGTGATGCTCCCGCCACTTCTCTGTGGCTCGATCCCTCGTCTGGGGTAGGAAGAAGACACTTCCTCATGTCAACAATCCGCCTGTACATCTCGTAGCTTGTGTATGCATCCTTGGCCGCGTACTTGACATGTTCTTCACCCAATCTCTCATGCCACACACTGTGCTAGGCGTTCTTGTCCTTGTTGCTCTCATTCTTCATCTTCATGTAGTAGGGGTCGATGATGGCCGAGGCGAGGTAAACCAGGGAGTTCAGTTTGTTTTTTTCGCTGCTCCAGACCTTGTAGTGGTGCTGGATGTTGACAAGATTCGGGCATTTCAAGCCCGAAACATTGAGCGCTTTTAGATCGTTGGTGGTGTCCACCTTAGCAAAACTATAGTCGGATCTGTTGATAAACCTGGAGAAATTCTCGCAAGGCCTTGTGTCAAGGTGGCAGTGGTAGACGAGGACATTATGTCGCACGCACAACTGGGCGACGACAACCTTCTGATCGTGCCCGGCACGGCCTATGGTGTACTCGAGGTCGAAGCCGACCACTTGGTACTTGTCCTTGGCAAAGAACTGCTCCATAGTTTGGATGGAGCTCCCTACCAAGACCAGATCGTTTGTGTACACCAACAAGAGGGCCTTTCCCCTCACGTGGGTGTCCACTACGTGATGCGTGGTGAACTACCCACCGTTGTCGTCGTCGGACGCTCGGAGGGCCATTGGAGCCACGGGGATCACCATTGGAACCGCTGGATGTCCTCTCTGTATGTGTCGTGATGGGTGTGCTTATCGTGTCGTGTGACGTGAGAAATGAAGGTAAATAGCCACGAGAATAAATGGGGGCCGGGCGGCCTGGATTCTCTATGCATCCGCTTGTCAGTTTTTGCAGCGGGTAACTGCATTGTCGCGCCACGCCCGGCGCAACCGCATGCACACGAACATGCGTGATCGTGCACCAGTCCCAAAAACTGGCAGCGTGTATGGAGGGACAAGGGCAGAGCACCTGGAGGGACGCGAGAGCAGAGAACGCGCGACAGGACGCGAGCAGAGCGCAACGTGGCTGCCTGAACTGCAAGCAACCACACGCATAGAGCAGTTGAACATGCAGGAAATGGTCGCCTACAAGTCGGACGACAGTTGGGTTGCTGCGTAGAGAGTGGCCGTGTGCTACTACCTCCATCTAGTCTATAGTCCCCTTTATATTCTGTGCCATACTTTGCCCTCAAAATTTGACCAACATAATGTTAATGCATGTTATAAAAATTAAATAATTGGAAACTATGTTCAAATACGAATCCAACTATATAATCTTTGGCAACATGTATTCGTATTTTACTAGTTAAAACATACTTATAAAACAGGATGGGGGGTATTGTAGGTAATTAAATCACAAATATATTTTTATTAACCGTATGTGTACGTGGCCTTTCGTCCTCCTCTCGCACGTCTTGTCACCCTACTACCGTAGACGGCTTACAACATAAGCTTGCGCAGCGCGTGGGGGCGTTCTTTTGGCCAAACGGTGGCGCCAATGAATCGCCGGTGAGCGCATTCCCGCGCAACCTCACAGGTTCCCACACAAGCTTCCCGCCCGACTCGGTGAAATCCCCCAAAATCCCAATGCTTACCGGCCTGCTATATAAACCCTCACAGCCGACGAGTCATGCGTCACATTTTCCCCTCCCTCCCTATAGCTTATCTCGTCTGCTTCTCCCACAATCGCCTATGGCACCGATCCTTCATTGTCGCTCATTCACTCCACTGTCAACAGAGGATAGCTCCAGCTGGGAGGTTACACCATGTCGGCGGCGCAGTCCCTGACGTAGTGTAGTGCGCGTAGCGTCCCTGTTGGGTGTGCACAGAACACCCACCACACGCTACGCTGCCGCTGCCCGTCGATAGTTGTTGACGGCCGTCGTTACCGCCACACCATCGTCGAAATCCAGGGCCATCTCCTGCTCCGCCGCCGCGGCCCGAAGGCAGGAGGTGGCCGCCATGGCTACCACCCCACTGCCGGCCACCGTGGCCATCACCCGCTCTGCCACCGCGGCCTGAAGGCGGGAGGTGGTGGTCATGGCCGCCACCACATCATCGGCCGCCATGGCCGCCAGCCCACCGTCGACCGTCGGGGTCATCACCCGCTCCACCACCACCGCCTGAACACGGGAGGCGGCAGTGGATGCCTGCACGTGCGTCAGCGACCTTGCACGCTACACCGAGTTCCGGCGGGAGGAGGAGGAGCACCTCGTGGAGCACGCATGGAGACTTATCGCCGCCTTGGCTGCGGCACATACCGCCTCAGAGGCGAGGAATCAAGAGATCTAGGAGGAGAACCACAACTTTGAGAGGGGTCGTCTAGAGCGGCACACGGCGTTCGAGGTGAGCGTCGCTGAAGCTGCAGCAGCGTCAGGCACCGTATTGTAGTTGTCTGGCTCGTCGGTAGGCTCCTCCTCCTCTGCCTCTTACTGAGCGCACTCGACCGAGGAGAGGCAGCCGGAAGTAGTGCAAAGCCCCTCCATAGTAGTAGTAGTAGTAGTATTTAGGGGCTATTTTGTTCAGTTCATCTGACTATAGATGTGGTGGAACTGTACAACGTACTTAAAATTAGCTAGTATATATAGTACGTGGTTGGCAACAATTGGGGAAAAGTTTGGTTGGTTCAGCTGTCGAGTTGAATTGTTTGTAGAAATTAAGAACGGTTGCTTAATCTATGAATGAAATCTATGCTTAATTACTGAATTTCAGTTGCAAAAATTAGATACTGCTAGTGATTTTTAGGTTCATATTTTGACAAATCGCAGTGTTACAAGGTTGAGAAATGGCAATGTTAATAGATCAACAAAAGTCAATCTTTCTAGTTTGACAAATGGCAACATACCCAATATGACAGATGCAAATCTTACCAAATTGTTTGTAAGTGGTCATGCAAAAGAACCGTTTGCGTTGAAGAGATGCACAAATCGTGCTCTCACTTTGCATACAGTGTTCTATCTAAAACGTTTGCGATCAAGAGCCGCAAAAATCCGTATTGGGACATTTTACCTTGGCTTCCCGGGGAAGCTCCCGGTTTGCATATGTGTGTTCTAACTAGAATGTTTGTGATGAGTGTTTTATATTTAAAAACCATTGACATTTTTTTCAAAATAAAATCGTTTGATAAGTCTGTACAATAAGAGAGAAAAATGCAAGTTCGCTCAAACCATATCTTTCATCCAGTCATACTGCGAATTGATATTCATATGATCGAGATACAGTATTAAACCCAAGAAAAAAACTATTTCAGACGAGTTTTGGATTTACTAGAATTAAAAAATAAAGTATCACAATGTTTTTTCGGCAATCAACGGTGCCCTGGTGTTTGAAATTCATTGCCATTTCTTGCATGGGACCTAAGCATGCACCCAAGGACACATATTTTATTTTTTGTGATTTTTTGGGGTTTGTTTGGACATTTTTATGCATGAACTAAGTTTTAGAGCATGTGCATGTAGTTCAAATTTGAATTATGCACATAAATGCATTGAAAACTCAGTTAATGTAGAAAAATGTCCAAACAAACCCCGAAAAATCATAAAAATTGACACAACACTCCTATTGTTCTATATTGACACGGGAATTTTTTTGAAAGCAATAGGAGGCAATGGATATCGTTTCGTCCCCAAAGGTGGGACGTTCCCTACCGAAACCATCATGCTTGTTGTGAGAAGCATATACCCAAACCTGCCCCAAATGGGATAGTTTTTTTAGCACGGCATGTTGATGCCGCTCTATGATAGCATGCCAAGTTTCATGAATTTCACACAAGTTTTGGATTTACTAGAACTAAAAAATAAAGTACCTCAATGTTTTGTCGGCAATCAACGGTGCGTTGGTGTTTGAAATTCATTCCCATTTCTTGCATGGGACCTAAGCATGCACCCAAGGACACATATTTGATTTTTAACCAATTCATATACATTGGAGGATGTGCATGTAGTTCAAATTTGAATTATGCACATAAATGCATTGAAAACTTAGTTAATGCATAAAAATGTCCAAACGAACCCCGAAAAATCACAAAAATTGACACAACACTCCTGTTGTTCTATGTTGACACTAGGAAAAAAATTTGAAAGCAATAAGAGGCAATGGATATCGTTTCATCCCCAAAGGTGGGATGTTCCCTACTGAAACCGTCATGCTTCTTGTGAGAAGCTCCGGTTTGTGAGAAGCATATACCCAAACCTGCCCCAAATAGGACAAAATTTTTACCACGGCATGTTGATGCCGCTCAATGATAGCATGCCAAGTTTCATGAATTTCAGACGAGTTTTGGATTTACTAGAATTTAAAAATAAAGTATCTCAATGTTTTGCCAGCAATCAATAGTGCGTTGGTGTTTGAAATTCATTCCCATTTCTTGCATGGGACCTAAGCATGCAACCAAGAACGCAAATTTGAATTTTCAACCAATTTATATGCACTAGAGCATGTGCATGTAGTTCAATTTTCAATTATGCACATAAATGCACTGAAAACTCAATTAATGCATAAAAATGTCCAAACAAACCCCGAAAAAACCCAAAAATTGACACAATACTCCTGTTGTTCTATGTTGACACTAGGTAAAATTTGAAATAGAGAAGAGGCAATGGATATCGTTTCGTCCAGAAAGGTGAAACGTTCCCTACTGAAACCATCACACTTGTTGTGAGAAGCTCTAGTTTATGAGAAGCTTATACCCAAACCTGCCCCAAATGGGACAATTTTATTACCATGGCATGTTGATGCTGCTCCATGATAGCATGCCAAGTTTCATGAATTTTGGATGAATTTTGGATTTACTAGAATTACAAAAGCAAGTACGTCGACGTTTGCCGGAGAGCCACGGTGTCGTGGTGTTCGAATTTCATCCCCATTTCTTGCATGGGACATAAGCATAAACCCATGGACACATATATGATTTTACAACCCATGTTGGTGCATCGGAGCATGTGCATGTAGTTTAATTTTGAATTGTGCACCTGAAATGGCTAGAAAACCAATTTAATGTATAAAATATTCGAACGAACCCTGAATAATTCCAATTCTTTTACGACACACATATAGTTGCATGTTCACTGCAGATAAAAGGTCTAGCAATTCAAACAACGTCCATTTCCGCTGTGACTCCATTATGTAATTCAAATCAAGATGAAAAATCAAGTAGATTGCACACAGTTTATTATCACCAACCGTGTGAGATGCATCACAAAATATCCTGGAGCACCGTCGGTGTATAGTACGCCTATGGCATACGCGAGAAGGTGCGTCAGCTACAGTCTACAATCGACATCTCAAGCACACTAGCTCGCTCCCCAAATATCATTTCAATGTTCAATCATCGCCGGTGAAAGATGGGCACGTGGACCAGCGTCGTGAGGGCAACTTCGGTGGCCCACTCCGGCGAGACCGCGGCCGCAGCCGCCTTGCGCGTGCTAACAAGGTGCATGAGCACGGCCACAATCTACGACCGGGCGGCCGAGGCAGCCCAAATGGCCGATGTTGCTTCTCAGGCGGCGGTAACAACATCTGCCTCGGGGATAGCAACTAGCGAGAGTGGCACAACAGCTGTCCATTCCGTAGCAGCGGCCTTAGCCCTAATGGAGTCCGCCCACGACCATGTCGAGGCCGCCCACGCCCAGCTTCTGGCGGTCACCACACAAATCGAATGAAGCTTCTCCGACAACGGTTGGTAACCCACGAGCGAAGAGCTGGCAATCGCCGAGAGTGTTCGAGCTACCGTCCGTTCCTCTGCCGCATACCTTGCCAAGCCCAGATCGCGTCCGCCCACGCTTAGCTCATGGCAGCCTTTTCTAAAGAGATGGCGGACGTGGATGGCGAGATGCTTGCCGAGTATGGTGCGATGGATGCCATGGAGCCCCTTCCCCAGGAGACCGTCGGGCGCGAGCTAGACATGGAGGCATCGGCGGAGATCGACGAGCACCAGCCATAGTAGTACTCTTTGTTTTGTTTAATTAAGAACGTCAGTCTTTAATTTGTTAGAGTAATGTTTAGGTCAGCTGGTTCTGTTCAACTGCCGAATGTGCTCGATTAAGAAGTGTGGGTGTGCTGTAGTCTCCTTTGTGTACCCAAATTATGCAATGACGTGGCTGATGTCTACACACGCTTCTACTCTTGGACTATGTTGGGCCTCCAAGCGAAGAGGTTTGTAGGACAGCAGCAATTTCCCTCAAGTGGATGACCTAAGGTTTATCGAACTCAGGGAAGTAGAGGTTGAAGATGGTCTCTCTCAAGCAACCCTGCAACTAAGATACAAGAAGTCTCTTGTGTCCCCAACACACCTAATACAACTAGGAGTTGTATAGGTGCACTAGTTCGGCGAAGAGATGGTAAAATATGGATGATAGGAGTGGCAAAGCAAAGTAATATAAATCTGTAATAAAAAGTGCAGCAAGCAAACAAGTGGTAAACGTGAGCACAAATGGTATTGCAATGGTGGAAACAAGGCCTAGGGATCATACTTTCACTAGTGGCAACTCCCAACAATATTAACATAATCGAATCACATGATATTTCCCATAAAACATGCAATGGAGACGCACCCGGAGGTCATTCCTTTGTGGTCAAGAGAGGACGAGAATTGTGTAGGGCTACAAAAGCTCACCTCAAAGTTCGTAGTTCTCAATCTATGGATTTCCAAATGTCACCGCGGCCATCCAAAGAGAGTACCACAATCACCACAACATATCTAAAGGATAGTCAAAGACAAGCACCAAGAGACTCTCAATCTTCAATCAACACACAAAAGAGGAAATCACTCATGAAAATATTCTTCTAATCCATGTTCAATAGACCGCTGTCACCTTGGTCTCGGGGATTATACTAGATAAAGACAAGTGAGTACATCAATTCAATACATAGAGGAAGGGGAAATATCATGGGATCACCCTATATTAACATAGCCTATGATCACAACGAAGATCACATCATGGGAGAGAGAGATAACCACATAGCTACACGTACGAGCCCTCAGCCCCGGAGGAGACTACTCACACATGGACATGGTGAGGAGGATCTTGATGATGGTGTTGATGGAGAGGTGCAGCCCCGCGAGGAGGAGACGGCCGGCGGCCCTAGGGGGCGGCACCGGCGAGGAGGAGACGGCGGCGGCCCTAGGGGGCAGCGGCTCCTTGGCCCCCCTTCTTCCTTGTGGATGGTGCTGCAATGGTGCTGGTCCTCCCCTCCAAGACGGCGGCTTGGGAGGAGGAAAATTCGTGGCCCTTGGTGACCTAGGTTTCCTCTCTTTATATAGACTCTCGGATTCCCGTCATCAGATTTTGGGCCTCAGTAAAATGGGCTTTTGTCGGCTGTCCGGACTCCGATTTGGACGAATTTTATATCCAGAAGCATCCTCTCGAAATTCCCCACAACTTTCGCAACTAGACTTTTTCCGTTTGACGTTGTCTTCGGGCCGGAACGTGACCATCTTTAAAAAACGTTCTCAGACAGATTTCAGGAAAGTCAGAGTCCTACTCCAATACGACTCCTTTTGCGTTTTTGTCAATTTGCAAGTAATTCTGTCGGGGGAAACTGTCCGCCACGAACACCTATGGGACCGGAGCCCCTTGTCTGTGCGGTACGAGGGCGGAGGGAGCACAAAGAGCAGATCGTAGCGAGCACGCGGGCAGTTTTACCCAGGTTCGGGCCGCGGTAGACGCGTAAAACCCTACTCCTGCTTAGTTGTGTATTGAGTTGGGGTGCTCGGGAGCTTGAAGAAGCAGCTACACCGAGCGTATGAGCGATCTAGGTTCCGAACCCCCTCCACGTTGTGCATGGGCCTCCTTTTATAGTGCAAGGGGTCACCGACAGGTGTCAACGTAGGAGAAAGGGGTAAAAACGTAAAAGAGGTGGTAGTTGTAATAGTGCGGGAATAGTGGAGCTACAGTGCAGGAACAGTGGTCGCTACCTACTTTGACAGTGGGGGACAAGGGCATTTAATGCCCGTCGCCGTCGACCCCAAAAGATCCCGCCCTTGCGTCTCTGCCTGCCACGGCGATGGCTTCACCACCGTGGAGTGCCACCGTGTCCCCCAGGCTGCACAGCCATCCGCCACGCGTCCCTGGATTGGCCCCAGGGCGACGCGTGGGCCGATGAGCTGGAGCGCGGGCACACAGCGCAACTCTCCCGGCAAGCACCTTGCCGGGGTCTTGACCTTGCCGGGCCCGGAAGCTTGCCGGGCTCTGTAGCTTGTCGCTCCCCGGGCCCTTCGCCGGGACGCATATAGCGCCGAGGCGCGTCTTCTATGGTGTAATCTTCTACTCATCCTGGCAAGCTCCTGTTGCCAGGGCCTTGCGTGAGTAATGTAACCTTGAGCCTGGAACGGCCTTCCCGGCAAGCTCCGCTTGCCGGGGTCTCGATCTTCTGTCTTGTATATTTTGTTTTTGAATGGTTTGACATGGAGCAGGAAGGTCTCCGGCGAGCACGTGGTAAACCCTGCCGCGGGAAGCTGCAACTGCCCGTGCACAAGTTGGGGTACTGAGGTACCCCTACCTGGCGCGCCAAAGATGTCGGGGGAAACTGTCCGCCACGAACACCTATGGGACCGGAGCCCCTTGTCTGTGCGGTACGAGGGCGGAGGGAGCACAAAGAGCAGATCGTAGCGAGCACGCGGGCAGTTTTACCCAGGTTCGGGCCGCGGTAGACGCGTAAAACCCTACTCCTGCTTAGTTGTGTATTGAGTTGGGGTGCTCGGGAGCTTGAAGAAGCAGCTACACCGAGCGTATGAGCGATCTAGGTTCCGAACCCCCTCCACGTTGTGCATGGGCCTCCTTTTATAGTGCAAGGGGTCACCGACAGGTGTCAACGTAGGAGAAAGGGGTAAAAACGTAAAAGAGGTGGTAGTTGTAATAGTGCGGGAATAGTGGAGCTACAGTGCAGGAACAGTGGTCGCTACCTACTTTGACAGTGGGGGACAAGGGCATTTAATGCCCGTCGCCGTCGACCCCAAAAGCTCCCGCCCTTGCGTCTCTGCCTGCCACGGCGATGGCTTCACCACCGTGGAGTGCCACCGTGTCCCCCAGGCTGCACAGCCATCCGCCACGCGTCCCTGGATTGGCCCCAGGGCGACGCGTGGGCCGATGAGCTGGAGCGCGGGCACACAGCGCAACTCTCCCGGCAAGCACCTTGCCGGGGTCTTGACCTTGCCGGGCCCGGAAGCTTGTCGGGCTCTGTAGCTTGTCGCTCCCCGGGCCCTTCGCCGGGACGCATATAGCGCCGAGGCGCGTCTTCTATGGTGTAATCTTCTACTCATCCTGGCAATCTCCTCTTGCCAGGGCCTTGCGTGAGTAATGTAACCTTGAGCCTGGAACGGCCTTCCCGGCAAGCTCCGCTTGCCGGGGTCTCGATCTTCTGTCTTGTATACTTTGTTTTTGAATGGTTTGACATGGAGCAGGAAGGTCTCCGGCGAGCACGTGGTAAACCCTGCCGCGGGAAGCTGCAACTGCCCGTGCACAAGTTGGGGTACTAAGGTACCCCTACCTGGCGCGCCAAAGATGTCGGGGGAAACTGTCCGCCACGAACACCTATGGGACCGGAGCCCCTTGTCTGTGCGGTACGAGGGCGGAGGGAGCACAAAGAGCAGATCGTAGCGAGCACGCGGGCAGTTTTACCCAGGTTCGGGCCGCGGTAGACGCGTAAAACCCTACTCCTTCTTAGTTGTGTATTGAGTTGGGGTGCTCGGGAGCTTGAAGAAGCAGCTACACCGAGCGTATGAGCGATCTAGGTTCCGAACCCCCTCCACGTTGTGCATGGGCCTCCTTTTATAGTGCAAGGGGTCACCGACAGGTGTCAACGTAGGAGAAAGGGGTAAAAACGTAAAAGAGGTGGTAGTTGTAATAGTGCGGGAATAGTGGAGCTACAGTGCAGGAATAGTGGTCGCTACCTACTTTGACAGTGGGGGACAAGGGCATTTAATGCCCGTCGCCGTCGACCCCAAAAGATCCCGCCCTTGCGTCTCTGCCTGCCACGGCGATGGCTTCACCACCGTGGAGTGCCACCGTGTCCCCCAGGCTGCACAGCCATCCGCCACGCGTCCCTGGATTGGCCCCAGGGCGACGCGTGGGCCGATGAGCTGGAGCGCGGGCACACAGCGCAACTCTCCCGGCAAGCACCTTGCCGGGGTCTTGACCTTGCCGGGCCCGGAAGCTTGTCGGGCTCTGTAGCTTGTCGCTCCCCGGGCCCTTCGCCGGGACGCATATAGCGCCGAGGCGCGTCTTCTATGGTGTAATCTTCTACTCATCCTGGCAAGCTCCTCTTGCCAGGGCCTTGCGTGAGTAATGTAACCTTGAGCCTGGAACGGCCTTCCCGGCAAGCTCCGCTTGCCGGGGTCTCGATCTTCTGTCTTGTATACTTTGTTTTTGAATGGTTTGACATGGAGCAGGAAGGTCTCCGGCGAGCACGTGGTAAACCCTGCCGCGGGAAGCTGCAACTGCCCGTGCACAAGTTGGGGTACTGAGGTACCCCTACCTTAGTACACCGACAGGAGCCCCCGGGCCTGGGCCACACACGGTGCCGAGCGCTGTTGGGCCAGGCCCAAAACAGTGCACGGGCACACGAGGCCCACGGCGCGCCGAATCCACTTCCGCATCCGCCGCATCCCCCTGTAACGGCACGCGTCGATTGCGGCGTCGTGGGATGGGACGTGCCCACGTTCCTTCAATGGAAAGAGCGAAACGCCCCCCACTTCCCCATAAAAGCAGAGGAAGCAGGAGCGGTTCCCCTCCTTACGCTTTCATTGCCTCTTCTTCATCCTCCAGAGATCCCCTTTGCGCTCCGCCTCCACACCTCCGCCGCCGCCGTCTGCATCTCCGGCGTCGCCGGGCTCTTCGTTCCCCTTTCCTCCGCCGCCTCCGCCATGGCCCCGAAGACCGAGAAGGCGAAAGCGGAGAAGGCCAAGAGGGAGAAGTCGGAGCAAGCGGCGAAGCTTACCGCGTATCGGAAGCGGAACCTCGTCTTCCCGCCGAAGCTCAGCGCGCGGGAGCTCTGGAACAAGTATTGCTTGTTCTGGGCCAAGGAAACCAAGGCGCACCCCCGCACTCGAGCTTATCCGGCCGCCGCCAAGGACAACTATCCCGGCGGGTACTATTTCTTCGCAGCCTTCTTTCACTGCGGTCTTTGCCCTCCTTTTTCCGATTTCTTCTGTGACATCATGCACACCTATGGCCTCCACCTTCTTGACTTCACCCCCAACGCCATCCTCACAATGGCGGTTTTCGCACACATGTGCGAAAACTATATAGGAATTCACCCAAACGTAGCGCTGTTTAGGCACTTCTTCACCCCTAGAGCAGAGGCCGGCGCCCCCCTCTCCGGAGGAATTTCTTGGGTTTTTCGTCTGAACAAGAAGGAGTCTTACTTGCCGGGGGAGCTCCGCGGCAAGTGGGAGGAGTGGCGTGCAGACTGGTGCTGGATTGTTGAGGACGCGTCGCAGTCCTTCACCGCGCCGCGCACAACGCCCATCGTGCGTGGCAGGGCTGGAGCGAGCTAGATTCGGACGACATCAAGCTCAACGTCGCCCTCATCCGGATTCTTCGTCTTCGGGTAGCGAAGTTGTCTGTCGCAGAAGTAGGCGCAGATTTTCTCCGCCGCTGCATCGCCCCTCTCCAAGATAGGAAAAGGCCGGCCTGGGAGTACGGCAACCCGGCGGATATAATGAGGCTGCGCCCCGGGCTCAACTTCAACTTCACGACGTTGGAGCTGAAGGGGATGGTCCGGGAACTCTTTAAACATGACCCGGCCCACCCGGAGTGGTTTAGATCTCCCCGGGGAGTGGTGCCCCTTTGCAACAGCACAACTTGTGATCCTCTTCGCGCCGTGATGCCCGCGTGTGATTCGCACGGCGTGGACCGCACATGGATTCCGCCCAAGTCAATAGACATCCTCAGCTTCTTCGACAACCTTATGGAGGTGGCGAAGAACAAGGACGATATCAAGGAGCACACGCGGGACACCACCGACCAAGAGCTTGCATACATAGCTTCTCGGGCTGAAGAGGCCGCTGCAGCCGCAGCGGCAGGAGAATTTGGTTACACACCTGATGAGGCAGAGGCTGCGGATGCGTCCTGCCAAGCGGAGGAGGCGGAGATCCGCAGACTACTGCAGCTTCCTCCCGACGCGCTCGCCGGGGTCCCCTCTTTGAGGCACTCCGGGATCCCCAGGATCGTGGCCGAGGCTGCGGCAAGAGGACACGCCGCCGGCGGGAACAGGGGCGCCGCAGGAGGCGGAGGCGCCAGAGGAAAAGAGGCCGCAGCGCAGGGCGCTGGGCCCAGCAAGCCAGCCGAGGAGGAGGAGGAGGAGGCCGAGGCCGCCGAGGACTCCGGCGGATCTACGGAGCTCGACGCCGACGACCTCTCCTCGTCGGAGACCTCCCCGCCCCTGGCAAGCCCTAGGCGGTCCCCACTCAAGCGTCTCCGCAAGACGGCGACGGGGGAGAGTGCGCAGGCCCCCCGGCAACAACCAGCTCGCCGGGCAACGCGAGCTCCCCGGGGAAGCCAAGCTGTGCCGGGGGCGACCGGCGCACCAGCCACAACGGAGGCGGCCCGCGCGCAGGTCATGACGGAGGCGCCCCGCAAGCAGGCCACAACAGAGGCGCCTCGCAGGCCGGCGCCGAGCCGACAGGAGTCTTCGCAGAGCGGAGCGGCGGCTCCGCCCGCCCCCCGGGCCCCGACTACCACAGGGGCTGGGTCTTCGCAGCCCCCAGCCCCGGGGACCGCCAAGCGCCCGAGGGAGTCTTCGCCTCCCGCTCCTCGCGCAGACGCGCCCCAGGTGGAGTTTGACTTCTCCGCCTTGAGGGACGACGACGAGGAGGAACAGGAGTAAGAACTCGATATCCTTCATCTTCTCAAATTTCGTCTTGATTATTGTTGATGCTAATCTTGTTTCTTGCTTTGATTTCAGGACCTTGGCTCAGCGCGCGACGAAGAAAGCCAAGGTGCCCGTGGTAGAGGTCGCGGATGACTCGCCCACCGCGGCAACTGGGGACGTGCCGGAGCCAAGCCTGCCGGACCCGAGCGCTGCTCCGAGGAGCAGCCCCCAGCGCAGCCCCCAGCGTAAGTCTGGGTTCCATCTTTCCACTCGTCGGGTGCGCTTGGGGATTTTGGTCTTGCTCTAACATCTTGATGCTTTTGTCTTGACTTGTGCAGAGGTGGAGCCACAGCGGCAGGAGCGTCCGGAGGCCGCCTCCGAGGAGCCACAGGCCCCGCCGTCCCCGCCAAGGCCGAACTCCCCGGCAAGGGAGAGCGCTCCGCCAAGGGCGGGTACTCCGCCAAGGGCGAGTACCCCGGCGAGGGCGGCCACTCCGCCAAGGCAGAGCTCCCCGGCGAGGGAGCCCGCCACTGACGGCGTCCGCCAAGGTAGGTCTTGTAACTTTGCCTTCTTGGCGTTGTTTCTTTTTGGATATTTGCTTGAACTTCCTTTGCTTCTTCTTCTTCTTCTTCTAGATCCTCCTCCCCCCGAGCAGATGGAGACGGAGGTCATCAACATCGAGGAGGAGGGCGCGTAGGGCGGCGGCGGCGACGCCCCTATCGCCGAGGACACGGCGGGAGCCGCCGAGCCGGCTGCGCAGGAGACCGCTCCGGCTGCGGACGCAGCGGCCGGGGAGGGGGACGGCGACCGCACCGCCGGCCCGGAGGCGGCGGGAGCATCAAGTTCTGCGCCGGCCGCCAACCCCTCTGCCGGAACGGAGCAGGCCGGCTACTATCTCGAAGCCCCCAACGGCGTCTTCATCCAGGTGCCGTGGGGCTCTTCGTCGCGAGCTCCCGCGGAGGGCGAGGCCTTTGATGGAGAGGTCCTTGCCTCCGCGGGCTTGAAGATCGTCGAGGCGCCCGGCGGGAGCGATGGGCCCGAGGAGGAGAAGCTGCTCCACAAGCTCCTGGCCCTTTACAGGGCCAGGCAGGCGAAGCTTGCCTGTCGGGAGGCCCTCGCCGCCAAGGCCGCCGCGGAGATGGAGAAGCGCGCGGCGGAGCTCAGCGCCGCCAACCAGGCGGCCCTCCGCGAGGTGGCGGAGGAGCGCGAGCGACTCGCCGGAGAGTACCAAGAGTGGGTGCTGGAGAAGGCCGAGGCCGAAGAGCAGCAGCGGCTCGCCGGGGTGGAGCTGTCCCGGCGAGAAGGAGAACTCGCCCAGCGGAAGGTCAACCTCGACGCCCACGAGGAAGAACTTGCCGCTCGGGAGCAGGCCCTTGGCGGGGAGCTGAAGGAGGCGAGAACTGCCGCGGCTACCGCGGAGACCGCCAAGGAGGAGCTTGCCGCCAAGGTCGCGCAGCTGGAGGAGTCGCTGAAGGCGAGTGTGGAGAAGGTCGCCGCGCTCACCACAGAGCGCGAGAAGGACGCCCACACCAACTCAGAACTCCAGGTGCGTCTTTCTGAGAGGGGCGACGAGCTGAAGGCCGCCAAGGACTCCATCGAGGATCTGGAGCTGAAGGTCTCCACACTGAAGGACTCGCTTGACGCCGCCCGGGATCGGGAGACCAAGCTGAAGGAGGAGCTCCGCAAGGAGCGGGCCTTGGAGACCAAGCTGAAGGAGGAGCTCCGCAAGGAGCGGTCTCTCTCGTCGGGAAGTTCTCCAGTTTGCAGAAAACGAACGATTTGCTGTGCCCATGCCGGAGCTTGGGGCTCAACGGCAAGGACTAAAGGCATGAGGGCCGCTGCGGGAACCTCAGCTTCTACGGCAAGAACCTCTGGCTCTGCCGGAGCTGATGGTCCCCCGGCAAGCTCTCCGGGGCGAGGCTTGTCGGGAACACTTGCTTCAACTGCACAGACCCGAGGATCTGCAGGAGCAAACTGTTCCTCAGCGTTCTGGTTGTTGATCTTGGGGACCTTGGCGGCGGTTTCCGGAAGATCCGCCGGCAAGTAGTCGCCGGAGACCAACTTTCTCTTCTTGGACTGCCCAATTGATGGTGTAACGGATGGTTGAGTCAGCTTGAGCAAGAAGGTCCCTGGTTCCACAGGTAACTTCATCGAAGCACACTTTGAAAGGCCATCTGCAATTTCATTCTGAGCTCTCGGGACGTGCTCCATCTGCAGACCTTCAAAGTGCTCCTCAAGCTTCCTCACTTCATCGACATAAGCTTCCATCAAAGGGCTCTGATAGCTCTTGTTAACTTGTCGGATCACCAACTGAGAATCTCCCCGCACAATCAGCTTCCTGATCCCAAGTTCGGCCGCAATTCTGAGGCCGGCAAGCAAGCCTTCATATTCAGCAGTGTTGTTTGTCGCTTGCTCCCTGGGAAAGTGCATCTGGATAACATATTTGAGGTGCTCTCCGGTGGGCGCGATGAGTACCACGCCAGCACCGGCGCCTTGCAGCGAGAAGGCACCATCAAAATACATTACCCATTCACTTGTCGCTTCTTGTACGGGTGCACTTGTTTCTTGGACTTCCTCATCGGGCGTTGGGGTCCACTCAGCTATGAATTCTGCCAAAGCTCGGCTCTGTATGGTTGAAGTACTTTCAAACTTGAGTCCAAAGCTCGACAGCTCCAGTGCCCACTCAACGATCCTGCCTGTTGCTTCCGGGTTGTGCAATATTCTCTTCAGCGGAAAGCGAGTGACCACTGTTATCTCATGTGCTTGGAAGTAATGGCGCAGCTTTCTTGAGGCCATGAGGAGGCCGAAAAGCAACTTTTGCACACCGGAGTATCTTGATCTAGCCCCCTGGAGGAGGGAACTTACAAAATACACTGGGCGCTGCACCATCTTCTTCCGCACTTCATCTTGTTCCTGCGCAGAGTTGTCCTTGTCGGGGCCAGAGCTTGCCGGAGCAGCCCCCTGCTTGTCGCTGGATTCGCTTGCCGGTGGTGTAGCCTCCTCGTCGGACTCCCTCTCCGCTACCAACGCAGCACTAACCACCTGGTTGGTTGCCGCTAGGTATAGCAACAACTTTTCCTGCGGTCTAGGTGCGACAAGTATCGGAGTGGAGGATAGGTACCGTTTCAAATCTTGCAGCGCTGCCTCCGCTTCCGGAGTCCACTTCATGGGACCTGCCTTCTTCAAGATTTTGAAGAAAGGTAGGGCGCGTTCCGCAGACTTCGAAATGAACCTACTGAGGGCAGCCACACAACCTGCAAGCCTTCTGACATCCTTGACGCGCTTCGGGGCCTCGATCTGCTCAATGGCTTTAATCTTGTCGGGGTTTGCTTCAATCCCCCTCTGTGATACAAAGAACCCGAGAAGCTTGCCGGAGGGGACTCCAAAGACGCACTTCTCGGGGTTCAACTTGAGCTGTATTCTGCGCAGGTTCTGAAATGTCTCCTCCAAATCTTGGATCAGGGTTTCCTTGCTCTTACTCTTTACCACAATGTCGTCCATGTAAGCCTCCACATTTCTGTGGATCTGTGGCTCGAAAGCAGTGTGCACTACCCTTGCAAATGTTGATCCTACATTCTTCAGTCCAAATGGCATGCGTATGAAGCAATAAGTGCCACATGGAGTGATAAATGCGGTCTTCTCTTCATCCTCTTTGGCCATAAAGATCTGGTGATAGCCTGAGTATGCATCAAGAAAACAGAGTAGCTCACATCCGGCAGTGGAGTCAACAATCTGGTCGATGCGCGGCAAAGGGAATGGATCCTTGGGACATGCTTTATTCACATCGGTGAAGTCTATACACAGTCTCCACTTCCCGTTGGCCTTGCGCACGACGACTGGGTTTGCTAACCATGTCGGATGGATCACACCTCTAACCAGGCCTGCTGCCTCTAGCTTCTTGATTTCTTCGTTGATGAATTCTTGGCGCTCCACGGCTTGCTTCCTCACTTTCTGCTTGATGGGCCGCGCATGAGGACAAACAGCAAGCTTGTGCTCAATTACCTTCCTGGGAACACCGGGGATGTCAGATGGTTGCCAGGCAAACACATCGACATTCGCCCGCAGGAAGGCAACGAGCGCGCTTTCCTATTTGCTGTCAAGCGTGGCGCTGATGGTGAAGGTACCACCAGTGCCGTCCTCGTTGGCGGACACCTTCTTGGTTGCCGGAGGAGCGGCCATCCCTTTCTTGCACTTGCCGGTGGAGCTCGATGGGACGTCCTCGACGGCAGCGCAACACTCCGAAGAGGTGCGGTTGCCGGAGTGGGCCCCAGAGCACTTGCCGGACTTGGTCTTCGTCTTCTTCCCCCCGGGAGCTTCAGCGGCAAGTGTATCCTTTTCTGCTGCGGCTGCTGCATCCCGGTAGATCTTGTCGGCGCAGACAAGCGCATCCTTCTTGTCGCCGTGGACAGTGATGACGCTTATCGGCCCCGGCATCTTGAGTACGTTGTAAGCGTGGTGGGAAGCTGCCATGAACTTGGCGAGGGCGGGACGGCCGAGTATTCCATTGTATGGCAATGGAATATCGGCGACGTCGAAGGTGATGCGCTCAGTCCTGAAGTTGAGCTCCCCGCCAAAGGTCACCGGCAGAGTGATCTTCCCCTTGGGCTTGCTCCTTCCCGGGTTGATTCCTTGGAAAGAACCGGTCTCTTCGAGCTCGCCATCTGGAATTTGGAGTTTCTTGATCACAGCAGAGGAGATCAAGTTCAGCCCGGCCCCGCCGTCAACCAACATTTTGGTGACCTTGAGGTTGCGGATGGTGGGAGAGACCAGCATCGGCAAGCACCCGACCGCAGTGGTGCGGTCAGGGTGATCCTCAAGATCAAAAATGATGGGCGTGCTGGACCATTTGAGGAGCCTGCGCGACTCCACGGGTGGCTCTGCTGCATTCACCTCACGCACCCACTGCTCGAGTTGGCGGTGGGAGGTGTGTAGAGAGGCGCCACCGTCGACGCATAGGACCTCCGTGGCCTTCTGGAACTCCTGCTCGCTGTTATCCTCGTCCTCCATGTCTTCGTCGTCGTCTTCTTCATCGTTGTCGCGGCCCCGGGGAGGTCGATCACCTTGCCGCTGCTTGGCCTTGCCGCGGCGTCCTCCCCGGCCATTGAACGGCCGCTTCTTGCTTGGCTCTCCCCCGCCCCCTTGGGCCTTCTCCTTGTCGCGCCTCTCGTACTCAGCTTTCTGCTGCTCGACGAGATACTCGACGCGCTTGCAGTTGGAGAGATCGTGGCCTTTGGTGCGGTGGATCTTGCAGTACTGCTTGTCGGAGCCGTCCTGCTTGTCGGCTGCTGCTACAGGGGCAGGCTCCTTGCCGGAGCCGCCAGCCTGTGTTTGCTTGGCGGGAGCCTCCTTGCCGGACTTCTCGACGGCAAGCACTTCCTTCTTGTTCTTCTTTCTGTTGTTCCGCCGCCGGCCCTTCTTTGCCGGGGCGGTGTCGTCGCTGTCGCTTCCTCCTGCGCCAGCATCCTCCCCGGGGAGTCTCCTCCCCTCTTCTGCGCGTGCGCACTTATCAGCCAGAGCATAGAGCTCGCTGACATCCCGAATCTTGGTCATGGCCATCTCTTCACGCATGCGGCGGTTACGCACGTTCTGATGGAACGCGCTGATAACCACGGCAGGGTGGACGTCGGGGATGTTGTGTTGTACACGGCTGAAGCGTTGGATGTACTTGCGCAGGGATTCTCCTTCCTTCTGGGCCAGAATGTGGAGATCGCTCTCCTGGCCGTGGGGTTTGTGGCCGCCCGTGAAGGCGCCAACAAACTGGTGGCAAAGGTCTGCCCAAGAAGAAATGGAGCCTTCCGGCAAGTGCATAAGCCAGGAACGAACGTTCGGCTTAAGCACGAGCGGGAAGTAATTTGCCAAAATCTTCTCGTCGCGCCCCCCGGCAGCCTGTACCGCGATGGTGTAGACGCTGAGGAACTCCGAGGGGTGCGTCTTGCCGTCGTACTCTCCGGTACGTCGGGCTTGAAATTCTTCATGCTGGGCCACTGGACGCGCCGCAGCTCGCGGGTGAACGCAGGGCAGCCTGCCGCGTACGGCAAGTCGCCTGGTTCACTGGGCGCGCGCGCGTCGACAGTGTTCCCAGCTCTCTGGTCTGATTGTCGCCGAGCTTCTCGGCGGCGCTCGATCGTTGTGCGAGCGTCTTCTTGTCGCCGGTCGTCAAGGACTTGGCGCTGGTCCCAACGAGCCCGCGGATCCGATGATGCCGTGGAGCCGTCGTCGGCGTTGTTCCGGCGGGGCGGCGTCTTTTGCTTCTGCGGCGGGGAGTGCACGGTGGTTGCACCCCCGGCGGTCTTGTCGCCGTCGGCCTTCGTCTTCTCAGCTTGCCGCGGCCGCGAGGTCGCCGGCTGCTGTGGAGAGTCATTGTTGGCGAAGGCGATCAGGCTCTGGATGGTGGCCCTCCAGTCTTCGGCCTTGTCTGCCGCTGGAGGGAAATCGAGGAGCAGTTGCGCTCTTGCGAGCGCTTCCGCTGGAGTGGAGGGGAACGGGGGCGAACGGCGCGAGGAGCGGGATATGCTCGGACTCCTAACAACGTTAGAAGGAGCAGGGTCCCGCCCCGGCGCCTTCGCTTTGCTTGTGCCCGGACGGTGGTCCGGGGCGTCCCGCGAGCCTCCGGTTTGCCCTTGCCCCAGCAAGCGGATACCACCTCCTGTGGTATGGCGCTGCTGGGTCGTCGTGTGCTGGGATGGACGCGGCGCGTCCACGGAGACCGAAGCTCGGTCGTCCGTCTTGTCCTTGGACCTGGTGGCGCCGCGAGTGTCCTCGCCGGCGACCACCCTTCCGACGGCGCCTCCCCCGCCCACCGTTGGCTCTGGTGGCGGCGGATGAGACGCAGACGGGCCTCCGACCTCCGAAGCCTTCTTCTTTGGGGCCATAATGCTGTTGCTGATGAAGTTGCTGATGAAACTGGAGAGGTTGATGAAGAATGCGCCCGCGTGAACGCCGGATCAGGTTCGCACAACCTCGACGCCCCCTACCTGGCGCGCCAAACATGTCGGGGGAAACTGTCCGCCACGAACACCTATGGGACCGGAGCCCCTTGTCTGTGCGGTACGAGGGCGGAGGGAGCACAAAGAGCAGATCGTAGCGAGCACGCGGGCAGTTTTACCCAGGTTCGGGCCGCGGTGGACGCGTAAAACCCTACTCCTGCTTAGTTGTGTATTGAGTTGGGGTGCTCGGGAGCTTGAAGAAGCAGCTACACCGAGCGTATGAGCGATCTAGGTTCCGAACCCCCTCCACGTTGTGCATGGGCCTCCTTTTATAGTGCAAGGGGTCACCGACAGGTGTCAACGTAGGAGAAAGGGGTAAAAACATAAAAGAGGTGGTAGTTGTAATAGTGCGGGAATAGTGGAGCTACAGTGCAGGAACAGTGGTCGCTACCTACTTTGACAGTGGGGGCGAAGGGCTTTTAATGCCCGTCGCCGTCGACCCCAAAAACTCCCGCCCTTGCGTCTCTGCCTGCCACGGCGATGGCTTCACCACCGTGGAGTGCCACCGTGTCCCCCAGGCTGCACAGCCATCCGCCACGCGTCCCTGGATTGGCCCCAGGGCGACGCGTGGGCCGATGAGCTGGAGCGCGGGCACACAGCGCAACTCTCCCGGCAAGGTGACCTTGCCGGGCCCGGAAGCTTGTCGGGCTCTGTAGCTTGTCGCTCCCCGGGCCCTTCGCCGGGACGCATATAGCGCCGAGGCGCGTCTTCTATGGTGTAATCTTCTACTCATCCTGGCAAGCTCCTCTTGCCAGGGCCTTGCGTGAGTAATGTAACCTTGAGCCTGGAACGGCCTTCCCGGCAAGCTCCGCTTGCCGGGGTCTCGATCTTCTGTCTTGTATACTTTGTTTTTGAATGGTTTGACATGGAGCAGGAAGGTCTCCGGCAAGCACGTGGTAAACCCTGCCGCGGGAAGCTGCAACTGCCCGTGCACAAGTTGGGGTACTGAGGTACCCCTACCTTAGTATACCGACAAATTCCTACACAATAAAGTGTAAAACAAGAACATTGTGCACTTTTGCAACCATTAGTAGGTTAGTCCAAATGTGATCAAAAGTGTATGGAAGTGCATAAATATCATAGCAATATCACACAAAAGAGGCATGGAGCAAGCAGAAATTATAGATACGTTTTGGACGTATCAACATCCCCAAGCTTAATTACTGCTCGTCCTCGAGTAGGTAAATGATAACAAGCATAATTTCTGTGGTGACATGCTATTAACCATATAAGAACTTTTCACAGTCACATGACAAATGCTTACTGAGATAATGAATCTGTAGTAATTAAGTTGCCTCATTAGAATATCACAAAGAACTGAAAGTTTTACAATATGATACTGAAAACACCCAATAGATTTGTAGTGAGCATGGTGTGCAAACATGACAAAGTGATATCTCGCTTGCCCCCTTTAGTGAAGCAAAACATAAATGCAAGGGCACCTCCGAGGTTTAAGTGACGACTAGATACAATGATTTCAGAATAAATGATATCATAATCATGCAGAAGACAATGGTACTTTGGGACAATGCACATTACACTCAGAATGACAATCATGCTCTCAATAGTTGGTGCTTTGAAGAAAGAAGGTGGAGACTCTCGAACCGTGGCTTTTGATGGCAAGGTTGAAAATCCGTGGTCGGAAACAAAGACTAAACATGTACCAGGGCTCTTGGTTTTTAAAAACAGAGGTAAAAATTATTTTTTTGGAATATGCATATTTCGTCAACGATTGCTAGTAGATAACTCAATTACTTCTTGAGCTGGACAAGTTTCGAGGAACGGCTCCCGCACGGGGACGATCACATCCCCTTAATCTCCTTTGTTTATCACTGCCAAAGTTTTCTGATTTCTCATGAACAAAGCGTGAAGGAGGGTTTGTTTGTTGTATATTTTTTAATGAGCCGGGCGCACTCTTTGCCAGTTCCTTCTTGTATTAGGGGTTTGCAGATTAGACATGCAATCCCGGGGTAAAACTTGTCCAACTTAAAAAGATCATGAATTAACTACTACTTCCCCATGAGCTAAAACAGAGGCACAAAAGAGAAATGCTTTTGAATAATTTCGAGATGGTACAAGATAGACTTCGTTAGGAATGGCAAGTAAATACCATGTATAGGAAGGTATGGTGGACTCATATGGCATAACTAGTTTAAAAGATTTTGGATGCACAAGAAGTCAGTCCACTTAGTACAGGCGAAGGTTAGCAAAAGACTGGGAGCGACCAACTAAAAGAGCAATGACGGTCATAATCATGCAGAGCGACAAAGCAACATTGAATCGGGCATGGAAGTTATATCGCTACTCAGAAATTAAAGATCATCAAGGCTTGATAGACTTTCTTTACAGTCTTAAATATGCGTGAGCATATGCCAAGTCAATCAAAATAAATTCTTGGAGGAAGATATCACTAAACCATACCACATCATAGGCAAACAAATCATGTTGGTACTTCAATAACACATTAAGAACCCCCCAGCTATTTGAGACTAACCATAAGAAAACATGAACTACTAAGCACCATTATGCACATAGCATTTTTATCATAGACATATCAACCAGTGCAACAGAAGCCAACTCTCTTAACAAGATAAGCATGATAACTCAAGAGAGTTCCAGCGACCAACTAAAAAAAGCTCTTCAAAAAGTAAAGCATGAAAACTAAGAGCTGAACATGATAGTAGCTATTGAAAGACAAAGAACATACACAACAAAGATAGACATGAAAATTCTATGTTGTGTTCTAGGTTGAAGTGGAGCGTGTTTCTCTCCCACACAAAGAAAGCTGGGTTCTAACTCGTTATGAACAGCAAGCAAAGCTAAAGAAAACTAAAAAGGAAACTAAAAGCAAGACGCTCCAAGCATAGCACATAACACATGAAGTGATTAAAATATAGTGGAACGAAAGACGAACTGATAATTGTTGATGGAGAAGGGGATGCACGGGGGCATCCCCAAGCTTAGACGCTTGAGTCTTCTTGAATATTTCTTGGGGGTGCACGGGGGCATCCCCAAGCTTGAGCGTTTGACCCTCCTGAATCTTTTTATCATCTTCCCTCGCACACTTGAAAACTCCCTTCATACATAACTCATCATAATCTGATTAGCGAGGTTACTACCCATAATAAAATAATTTTTCCTTGCTGGAAATAAGGATAATCTGGAAGAGCTACTGTTTCTCAAGATTTCCAAAAGGTTTTTGCAAGGAAAAAGCAAGCTCAAGGTTTGCAAAACGAAGAAAAGGCAAAACAGGACAGAATCTGTGAAAAACAGACCAGCAGGTAGTAAATAATTATTTCGGGGCACTTCTGCAACTCAAATCAAAAAACTCAGAACAGATGCCCGAAATCCAATTGTATAGAGCACGCTGTCGAAAAAATTCAGACCAAAAAGATGATCTGGTGATTTTATACGAATTTTTCTGTCCAAGGACAGTATCTGTTTCCTGGACAGCACGTCACAACTTTTGAACTTTCTTGCAATCAGAGGCTACACTTGGCACAAAGTTGAAAAATAAAGATACAATGATGTTGCTACAGTAGTAACAAACATCAAGACCACTAAAAACTGAAAGCAAAGATAACAAGGGTTGTCTCCCTAGAGCTCTTTCTTTATAGCCATAAAGATAGGCTTAAGACTTTAATGATGCTCTCGTAGGAATAAGAGTTGAAGAGCAAAAGAGAGCATCAAGAAGCAAATATCAAACACATTTAAGCCTAACATGCTTCCTATGCATAGGAATATTGCAATAGAGTAATTCATTGAAGCACAAAGCAATAAGCATAGGAAGACAAAACAAGTGCAGCTTCAAAACCTTCAACATAAAGAGAGGGAACTTGACATTATTGAAATATCTATAAGCATATGTTCCCTTTTCATAATAATTTTCAGTGGGATCACGAATAAACTCAACAATATAAGCATCACATAAAGCATTGTTACCATGATCCACATGCAAAAAGGTACTCTTACTCTCCACATAAGCATCTTTGGGGAGCCCATGGTTAGGACTTTTTAGCATTAACGTTTTCAGTCTCCCCCAAGCTTGAGCTACGCTCTCTCCGTCATGAGGATAGAAATTATAAACATAATTCCTATTCTCATGGACTTCATGAAGAGGATAAAACTTGGAGTAAAAGAGAGACTGGATCTCTTCCCAATCCAGCAGGTGAGAGTCATCTAGTAGCCTATACCATTCCAATGCTTTTCCTTTCAGGGACAAGGCAAATAATTTCCTCACGACTCCATCTCTTGTCAAACCTGAAATCATAAACAACGCACAAAGTTCTGTAAGTTTCAACAAATGAATACTAGGATTGACTGTCCCATCATAACGATCATTCATAATTATTTCAATTATCTCAAGTGGTATTTTGAACGGGATACATTCAGTAGGTGGAGGAGACTTCTCTACCACGGGTGTGGTAAAGCGGCCTTCCCCAAGCAGCGAACTAAGATTGCGGTTTTCCATAAACATAACTAGTGAAATAAAAACAAGAAACAAAAAGATTTAATTGCAAGATCTAAAGATATACCTTCAAGCACTCACCTCCCCGGCAACGGCGCCAGAAATAGCTTGATGTCTACACACGCTTCTACTCTTGTAGACTATGTTGGGCCTCCAAGCGTAGAGGTTTGTAGGACAGCAGCAATTTTCCTCAAGTGGATGTTCTAAGGTTTACCGAACTCAGGGAAGTAGAGGTTGAAGATGGTCTCTCTCAAGCAACCCTGCAACTAAGTTACAAGAAGTCTCTTGTGTCCCCAACACACCTAATACAACTAGGAGTTGTATAGGTGCACTAGTTCGGCGAAGAGATGGTAAAATATGGATGATAGGAGTGGCAAAGCAAAGTAATATAAATCTGTAATAAAAAGTGCAGCAAGCAAACAAGTGGTAAACGTGAGCACAAATGGTATTGCAATGATGGAAACAAGGCCTAGGGATCATACTTTCACTAGTGGCAACTCCCAACAATATTAACATAATCGAGTCACATGATATTTCCCATAAAACATGCAATGGAGACGCACCCGGAGGTCATGCCTTTGTGGTCAAGAGAGGACGAGAATTATGTAGGGCTAGAAAAGCTCACCTCAAAGTTCGTAGTTCTCAATCTATGTATTTCCCAATGTCACCGCAGCCATCCAAAGAGAGTACCACAATCACCACAACATATCTAAAGGATAGTCAAAGCCAAGCACCAAGAGACTCTCATTCTTCAATCAACACACAAAAGAGGAAATCACTCATGAAAATATTCTTCTAATCCATGTCCAATAGACCGCTGTCACCTTGGTCTCGGGGATTATACTAGATAAAGACAAGTGAGTACATCAATCCAATACATAAAGGAAGGGGAAATATCATGGGATCACCCTAGATTAACATAGCCTATGATCACAACGAAGATCACATCATGGGAGAGAGAGATAACCACATAGCTACACGTACGAGCCCTCAGCCCCGGAGGAGACTACTCACACATGGACATGGTGAGGAGGATCTTGATGGTGGTGTTGATGGAGAGGTGCAGCCTCGCGAGGAGGAGACGGCCGGCGGCCCTAGGGGGCGGCGGCGGCGAGGAGGAGACGGCGGCGGCCCTAGGGGGCGGCGGCGGCCCTAGGGGGCAGCGGCTCCTTGGCCCCCCTTCTTCCTTGTGGATGGTGCTGCAATGGTGCTGGTCCTCCCCTCCAAGACGGCGGCTTGGGAGGAGGAAAATTTGTGGCCCTTGGTGACCTAGGTTTCCTCTCTTTATATAGACTCTCGGATTCCCGTCATCAGATTTTGGGCCTCAGTAAAACGGGCTTTTCTCGGCCGTCCGGACTCCGATTTGGACGAATTTTATATCCAGAAGCATCCTCTCGAAATTCCCCACAACTTTCGCAACTAGACTTTTTCCGTTTGACGTCGTCTTCGGGCCGGAACGTGACCATCTTTAAAAAACGTTCTCAGACAGATTTCAGGAAAGTCAGAGTTCTACTCCAATACGACTCCTTTTGTGTTTTTGTCAATTTCCAAGTAATTCCTACACAATAAAGTGTAAAACAAGAACATTGTGCACTTTTCCAACCATTAGTAGGTTAGTCCAAATATGATCAAAAGTGTATGGAAGTGCATAAATATCATAGCAATATCACACAAAAGAGGCATGGAGCAAGTAGAAATTATAGATACGTTTTGGAGGTATCAGTGGCTCAGCCTCGTCTATCCAGGCAGGTAATCCACACCCAACCCCTATCCTCCTCCTCCTTCCACATCCCACATGCCCCGACCGCTGGCGCGAGCGCGATACCTTCCACTCAAATCACCGACTCCTCCACCAAATAAGCGCCGCCCTAAGCTATGGTGCACGCAGTATAGCCAAGATCTCAAGGAGCATTCGGCAGCGAAGAAACAAATCGCGTCTGCACGCGCGGATGAGGTCGCGATGGTTGCCATTCGTGCCGACCCCTGGATCTTGGAGGAGCACCTTGCCATTTGCTAGCTACGTCGGTTAAGCATGCTCGGTTTACCCGTTGCGTGTGCTTCTCCTGCCTTTCCTTAACAAATTCTAGTGAATTGTGCTATCTAATTTTACCATGCAATCTGTTGCTCTAGTGTATATGTTCTATATGTCGTGAAGTGTGGTGCTCACTTATTAACTGTTTGGTTAATTAGTTGTCATCTTTAGTTAACTTTTTGGTTCAATTCTGCAAGTGTGATGTTCAATTCTTCAGGCTGCAATTTTGTATTGTCTTCCATGTGAGAAATAAATCAAATTTATATTTACAAAATACATGAGAAGTGAATACAATTGCTATATTTCCAAGTTTTCAAGCATGCTTGGTTTCATTATACATTGTGCAATGTGGTGCTCAGGTAACATTTGGTTCGTTTGTGTTGTGGTGTTTAGCTAACAGTTTGGTTCAATTCTGCAATGCGATGGTCAATAGTTGTGAGTACATTCTGTTATTGTATACCATGTGAGAGGTAACTCGAATTTGGTTGTACTAAATACATGAGAAACAAGTACAATTGCTATATTTCCAAGTTGTTAAACATGCTTGGTTTGGTTAACTGTCTGATCTTCTATTAGGAGTATGTTATATTGTGCAATGTGGTGCTCAGTTAACATTTTGTTCATTTGTGTTAAGGTGTTTAGTTAACTGTTTGGTTCAATTCTTCAATGCGATGTTCAATATTTGTGGGTGCATTCTGTTATTGTATACCATGTGAGAGGTAAATCGAATTTGGATGTACTAAATACATGAGAAACAAATACAATTGCTATATTTCCAAGTTGTTAAGCATGCTTGGTTTGGTTAATTGTCCGATCTTCTATTAGGATTATGTTATATTGTGCAATGTGGTACTCAGTTAAAGTTTGTTTCATTTGTTGTGGTGTTTAGTTAACTGTTTGGTTCAATTCTGCAATGCGATGTTCAATAGTTTCGGGTGCATTCTGTTATTGTATACCATGTGAGGAATAAATTAAATTTGGCTTTAGTAAATACATGAGAAACAAATACAATCGCTATATTTACAAGTTGTTAAGCATGCTTGGTTTGGTTAACTATCTGATCTTCTATTATGAGTATGTTATATTATGCAATGTGGTGCTCAGTTAATGTTTGGTTCATTTGTTGCGGTGTTTAGTTAACTGCTTGGTTCAATTCTGCAATGCGATGTCCAATTGTCGTGGGTAAAATTTGGTATTGTTTTGCATGTGAGGAATAAATCGAATTTGGCTGCACTTAATACATGAGAAACATATACAAGTGCTATATTTCCTAGTTCTTAATCATGCTTGGTTTGGATAAATGGGTTTTCCATGTGGCTTGAATTAATCTGATGAATCTGCAATGTGCTTATTTTTCATCAACATATTTTACAGATAGCACGCGAACCCTTACTTAACCTGATGACTAACTACCGTATATGTGTTGTAGGGAAACAATGGGAAGCACTGAGGTTTAAAATCGAGGTTAGCATGTGCATGGTCCGTTGTCTAATAGCACATTATTGTGCTATTGCAGGAACCATTCTAATATTTAGGTTTTTAACAATTTGGTCTTGCACATGTAGGTCCTGCTGTCAGAGGTTTTGACCCACTGTTCGACCCTTTTTGCATATGGGGAAATGAGTTGTCCATGAATATCAATCAAATCAAGAAACTCAGAAAGATTGTTAGGATAAAGAAATTAGCGACAAAAAACAACAAGATCTTTGTCTGCACAATGAAGAAGACATCAGTTCACTACAAGATGGTACTAACTATTATACCTTGCCTTTTTTTATTCCTTTGCCCCATTTCCAATATAGAGAAGATATTTATGCACATTCTTATTTTCAGGCCCTTCCAAAGCAGTTCACTGATGATTACCTCTCAAACCACCTCTATGGTCAGGAGGCGAGGAAGGTTTTCATACAACACCCACTGTTCAATATTAAAGTGTTCCTGAAGAGGACGAAGGACGGACGGTCAATCATCCACAGGCACTGGCCTAAAGTTGCAAAGACCTTCAACATGAATGAAGGCTCAATATTCGCCTTCCGCTTCAGCAGTTTTCCAGATGAGATGCATCTGTCTATATACCGTCTATGATGCTAATTTCGAAAGGTTCTACATGTTGCATGTGAAACTTGGTGCTGGTGCAGTTGCGTAATGGGGTAGCTGAATGCTGAAGCTATATCATGTTATACTCTGATGTATTTCAATTATGAAATTCTGCTTCCTTAACATGGAAATGAAATATATTATGTGCTTAATATGAATGTCAATTAGATTAATAAATGGATTAGTAATAATAGGGTAATTAGCCTGCTAATGGCGAATTAGCCTGCTAATTGGGTTTTGCTATTGCAAATGGTTATTCAAAAAATACCGTGGGCGATGACCTCAGGCAACACACATAGTTTCTAGGAATAAACCGTGTTGGATCAATGAACAATCACACACGACTTTCTCTTGAAAACTGTTTGTGTTAGGCCACCTTACGCAAACGTTTACCACATAAAAACTATGTGCGATGGACAACCTTTGCCACACAGTATCTTTTACGCACCATGTGTGATGCATTCAATAACGCAAATGACAAAATTGTTAATATCGTGTCCAATGGAAACACTATCACAAACGATTTAACGGGAAAAATTGTGTGTGATGTACCCGTGAACGGAAACATTTTCCTTGGAGCGACTGTGTGGGATATACATACAAACGGAAACGTTTAGCGGGGACTGACTGTGTGGGATGTAATGACGACTGGAAATGATTTCGCTTATATAATTATATTTTTTAACACTACCATACGTATAACCGTATTTGGTCACTCGCCGATCGCACACGACCTCATTTTGCCGAGCGTGTGTGATGTCTAATACAAAACTTTACTCTTGTAGACACGTGTTGGGCCTCCAAGCGCAGAGTTTTGTAGGACAATAGCAATTTTCCCTCAAGTGGATGGCCTAAGGTTTATCAATTCGTACGAGGTGTAGGATGAAGATGGTCTCTCTCAAACAACCCTGCAACCAAATAATAAAAGTCTCTTGTGTCCCCAACACACCAAATACAATGGGAAATTGTATAGGTGGACTAGTTCGGCGAAGAGATGGTGATACAAGTGTAATATGGATATAAGATATGAGTTTTTGGAGTGCGAACAATAAAAAACAGCAAGGTAGCAAGTAACAAAAGTGAGCACAAAATGATGGAAAACAAGGCCCAGGGTCCGTACTTTCGCTAGTGGAATCTCTCAACAGTGCTAATATAATTGGATCATATAACCACCCCTCAACGAAATCACCTCAAAGTTATTCTTTCCGTTCAATCTATCAAGAGTTCGTACTAAAACAACATAAAGTTATCCTTTCCGATCTATCTATCAGGAGTCCGTACTAGAATAACACAAGGTTATCTTTTCTGATCGATCTTTCAAGAGTTCGTACTAGGATAACACAAAGTTATCCTTCCCGATCTATCTATCAAGAGTTCATACTAAGATAACACCAAAACATATTCAAAGAGTGCCCCAAGATTTATACCGGAGAAACAAAGACAAGAACGTGCATCAACCCCTATGCATATATGTCCCCAATGTCACTTCGGGAATCCGCAAGTTGAGTGCCAAAACATATATCAAGTGAATTAATATGATACCCCATTTTCACCATGAGTATTCAATTGCAAGACATATATCAAGGGTTCTCAATTCCAAATAAATATCAAAGGGAAAACTCAATTCATCACAAGATAGAGAGGGGAAAACACCATTTCATCCGACTATATTAACAAAGCCCTCGATACATCAAGATCATGCCATCAAGAACACGAGAGAGAGATACACCACATAGCTACTAGTACATACCCTCAGCCCCGAGGGTGGCCTACTCCCTCCTCATCATGGTGGCCGCCGGGATTATGAAGATGGCCACCGGTGATGCTTTCCCCCTCCGGCAGAGTGCCAGAAAGGGCCTAGTTGGTTTTTGGTGGCTACAGAGGCCTGCGGCGGCGGAACTTTTGATCTAGGTCTACCTCGAGGGTTTTTGGAGTATTTGGGAATTTATAGGTTAAAGAGGTGGTGCGGGAGGCCACCGAGGTGGGCACAACCCACCTGGGCGCACCAGGGTGCCTGGCGCGCCCTGGTGGGTTGTGCCCCCCTCGGGGAACCCCCTAGGTGCGGCTTCAGCACATTGGGTGTCTTCTGGCCCATAAAAAATCTCTAAAAAGTTTTCACGGTGTTTGGACTCCGTTTGATATTGATTTCCTGCAATGTAAAAAAACATGCAGAAAACAACAACTGGCACTTGGCACTATGTCCATAGGTTAGTACCAAAAAATGATATAAAATGATTGTAAAACATCCCAGAATGATAATATAACAACATTGAACAATCAAAAATTATATATACGTTGGAGACGTATCAGCATCCCCAAGCTTAATTCCTGCTCGTCATTGATACGTCTCCAACGTATCTACTTTTCCAAACCCTTTTGCCCTTGTCTTGGACTCTAACTTGCATGATTTGAATGGAACTAACCCGGACTGACGCTGTTTTCAGCAGAACTACCATGGTGTTGTTTTTGTGCAGAAATAAAAAGTTCTCGGAATCGCCTGAAAATCAACAGAGAATTATTTCAGAAAATAAAGAAATACCTGCAAGAAGATCCACACCGGGGGGCCCACGACCTGTACTCGAGGGTGGGCGGCGCGCCCCCCTTCCCAGGGCGCGCCCCCTGCCTCGAGGGCCCCCCGATGCTCCACCGACGTATCCCCGGGTCCTATATATTTCGTTTCGTGGAGAAAAAAATCAAGGAGAAAGAATTATCACATTTCACGAGACGGAGCTGCCGCCAAGCCCTAATCTCTCTCGGGAGGGCTGATCTGGAGTCCGTTCGAGGCTCCTGAGAGTGGAGATCGTCGCCATCGTCATCATCAACCTTCCTCCATCACCAATACCATGATGCTCGCCGCCGTGTGTGAGTAATTCCATCGTAGGCTTGCTGGACGGTGATGGGTTGGATGGGACCTCTCATGTAATCGAGTTAGTTTTGTTAGGGTTTGATCCCTAGTATCCACTATGTTCTGAGATTGATGTTACTATGACTTTGCTATTCTTAATGCTTGTCACTAGGGCCCGAGTGCCATGATTTCAGTTCTGAACCTATTATGTTTCCATGAATATATGTGTGTTCTTGATCCTACCTTGCAAGTCTATAGTCAGCTACTATGTGTTATGCTCCGGTAACCCCAAAGTGACAATAATCGGGACCACTCCGGGTGATGACCATAGTTTGAGGAGTTCATGTATTCACTATGTGTTAATGCTTTGGTCCGGTACTCTATTAAAAGGAGGCCTTAATATCCCTTAGTTTCCAATTGGACCCCGCTGCCACAGGAGGGTAGGACAAAAGATGTCATGCAAGTTCTTTTCCATAAGCACGTATGACTATATTCAGAATACATGCCTACATTGCATTGATGAACCGGAGCTAGTTCTATGTCACCCTAGGTTATAACTTCTACATGATGAATTGCATCCGACGTAATTTCCCATCACCGTTCCAATGCCTACGAGCTTTACCTATATTGCTTGTCGCTTATTTACTTTCCCGTTGCTATTATCACAAAACTACAAAAACACTACCATTACTTTTATTGATCCTACCGCCACTATCATATTACTTTGCTACTAAACTATCTTGCTGCAGATACTAAGTTTCTAGGTGTGATTGAATTGACAACTCAGCTGCTAATACTTAAGAGTATTCTTTGGCTCCTCTTATGTCAAATCAACAAATTTGGGATAATACTTTACTCTCGAAAACTGTTGCGATCCCCTATAGTTGTGGGTTATCAAGACTAATTTTCTGGCGCCGTTGCCGGGAAGCATAGCTCTATTCTTTAAGTCACTTGGGATTTATATCTGCTTATCACTATGAAGAATTTGAAGGACTCAAAAACCAAGATCTTACCCTCAACTACGAGGGGAGGTAAGGAACTGCCATCTAGCTCTGCACATGATTCTCCTTCTGTTATGAGTAAACTTGCGACACCTACTCCTGCTATTGAATCTGATATATTGTATGTTCTTGATGATGCTACTTCTGCTATGTATGATGAAACTACCTCTATGTCTGATATTGTGTCACTAGGTGAATTTCTAGACGAATAAATTGCTAAGATTAGGGAGAGTGCAAATGTTGATGATATTTATGAAAGTGATGATGAAACTACTCCCAATAGATATGAATTGCCTGTTGTGCCCGAGGGTTATGTTATGGATGAAGAAACTGCTAGAGACTTTCTTGCTTGGAATGACATATATGATCTTAAGAAGTTATTAGCTAAGCTGAAAGAAAAGTCCTGGAATGCTAGAATGAAACATGACCCTGTTTTTGCTACTTCACCTATTTGTGTCACTGATAAGGATTGTGAATTCTCTGTTGATCCTGAGTTAATTACTTTGGTTGAATCTGATCCTTTCCATGGCTATGAGTCTAAAACTATTGTGGCACATCTTACTAAGTTGAATGATATAGCCACCCTGTTTAACAATGATGAAAAGATTCGCTACTATTATATCCTTAAGTTATTTCCGTTCTCGTTAAAGGTTGATACTCAGACTTGGTTTAATTCCCTTGATCCTGGTTGTGTGCGTAGTCCCCAGGATATGATGTATTACTTCTCACCTAAATATTTTCCCGCTCATAAGAAACAAGCTGCCTTACGGGAAATATATAACTTTGCTCAAACTGAAGAAGAGAGTCTCCCACAAGCTTGGGGGAGGCTTCCCTAGTTACTTAAAGCTTTTCCTGATCATCCTCTTAAGATGCATGATATACTTGATGTCTTTTATAATGGACTAACCGATGCTTCCAGAGACCACCTGGATAGTCGTGTTGGTTGTATTTTCAGCGAAAGAACAGTGGAACAAGCTGAATTACTATTGAATAATATGTTGGCCAATGAAAATAATTGGACACTTCCTGAACCAGCCCCTAAGCCAACGCCGAAGAAAATAGGTGTTCTATTTCTCAGTTCCGAAGATATGCAAGAGGCAAATGAATCTATGAAAGAAAAAGGTATTAAAGCTGAAGATGTTAAGAATTTACCGCCTATTGAAGAAATACATGGTCTTGATAACCCGACACAGGTAGTAAAGGTAAATTCCCTTTATAGATTTGATGAAGGTGACATTCATCATTATAAGTCTGCTAGCCAATGCTTAGATGAGTTTGACAATTTTATTGTGAAACAAGAAAACTTCAATGCTTATGTTGGTAGACAGTTACAACACAATTCTTATATGATTGAACGCTTGAGTGACTATCTGTCTAGTGCTAAAGATGAACTGAAATTCATTAGTATACATGCTTCTATGGTCACCACTCAAGTAGAACAAGTACTTAAGGCGCAGAATGATTTGCTCAATGAATTAAATAGTAAGAATAGTGACTATGCTGTTAGAGTTGCTACTAGAGGTGGTAAAATGACTCAGGAACCTCTGTATCCTGAAGGCCACCCTAAGAGAATTGAGCAATATTCTCAGAGAGCTAATTTAGATGCACCTAGTTCTTCTAAGAAGAAAAAAAAGAAAAATGATAGAACCTTGCATGCTTCTAGTGAACCTGTAGCTCACCCACCCGAGAATCCCAATGATATATCTGTTTCTGATGCTGAGACACAATCTGGTAATGAACATGAACCTAGTGATAATCTTAATAATGATGTTCATGATGAGGCTCAACCTAGCAATGACAACCTAACATGAACCTGCTGTTGATCTTGATAACCCACAATCAAAGAATCAAGGTTATGATAAGAGAGACTTTGTTGCTAGGAAGCACGGTAGGGAAAGAGAACCATGGGTTCAGAAACCCATGCCTTTTCCTCCGAAACCATCCAAGAAAAAGGATGATGAAGATGTTGAGCGCTTCGCTGAAATGATTAGACCTATCTTTTTACATATGCGTTTGACTGATGTGCTTAAAACAAATCCTCATGCCAATTATATGAAAGATATTATTACCAACAAAAGAAAGATACCTGAAGTAGAAATCTCCACCATGCTTGCCAATTACACTTTTGAGGTTGCAATGCCTAAGAAATTAGGAGATCCAGGAGTACCTACTATACCTTGCTCCATTAAGAGAAACTATGTTAAAACTGCTTTGTGTGATCTTGGAGTCGGTGTCAGTGTTATGCCTCTCTCTTTATACCGTAGACTTGACTTGAGTAAGTTGACACCTACTGAAATATCCTTGCAAATGGCTGATAAATCAACTGCTATACCTGTCGGTATTTGTGAGGATGTGCCTATTGTAGTTGCAAATGTTACTATTCTAACGGACTTTGTTATACTTGATATTCCCGAGGATGATAGTATGTCTATTATTCTTGGAAGACCTTTTCTGAATACCGCAGGGGCCGTTATTGATTGAAACAAAGGCAATGTCACTTTTCATGTCAATGGTAATGAGCATACGGTACACTTTCCGAGGAAGCAACCTCAAGTTCATAGTATAAATTATATTGGAAAAACTTTGGCTATTACTATTGGAGGTTTTGAGTTTCCTATTCCTACTATCAAGAAGGCATATGAAATTCTTATTGTTGGGGACATACATATCCCCATTGAGGTAACATAGTGTTATTCGAAAATTCTCCGGTTTCATGTTACTCGGAAAGAGTTTATTAACAAGACCTGATCAACCTTGTTAATGGATTCCTTTTTGATGAACATGGGATAGGTGAATCAAGATAGCACAAACCCTCTGTACTCTCCTTTTACTTTCTGTTAATTAGGTTAAATAAAACAAAAATAGCATTATCTGTCTGTTTCCAGACTTATTAGTGCAATAAAAAATATCCCGAAAATAAAAGTTCTCCAAATGCCATGAAAATGAAATATGATTTTTTCTAGAATATTTTAGAAAATATGGCACTGAGCACACAGTGAGGGGAGCCAGCACGTGGCCTCGAGGGCACAGGGCACGCCCCCCTTCACAGGGCGCGCCTCCCTGCCTCGAGGGCCCCACGTGCCCCCCTCCACTTATCCTTTCACCCATGCTCTTCTTCTTCATCCCAAAAAAATCCCCAACCAGCTCAAACCCGAGTTCTAGCTCATTTTGCTGCCATTTTCGATCTCCTTGCTCAAAGCACCATTGACCAAACTGTTTGGGGAGATTGTTCCTTGGTATGTGACTCCTCCATTGGTCCAATTAGTTTTTGGTCTAGTGCTTTATTTGTTGCAAATTTGTGCTGCTGTGGTGTCCTTGTTCTTGAGCTTGCATGTCAATTTTCTTGGTCCCAAGTAGTTCTAATGCATGATATAGCTTCTAGGCACTTATAGGAGTTGTTGCTATCAATCTAGTTGAGTTTGGTTAACTTTTACTGTGAGTTACTAAAAATTTCAGAAATTTTCAGAAAAGGAAAATGTTAAAAAGATTATTGAGGGGCTCCTCCAGCAAGAGCTCAGAAGAGAAGAAGAAAGAAGAAAATAAGAAGCCCAAGTATCATCTTCCTCGCATGGCGGAAGTTCGACCGTGCGAATGGCCTTGTAATAATTTCATGATGGCCGCCGGTATTTACGAAGACTTTTATTGGATGGCAAATAATGCATGCCTCACCGACTGCCTCCACGACCAAAAAGAACAGTATCTCTTACTCACCAATATTTTTACGCAAAGCTTCCATTTTCATTCAAGGAAAACACCACCTACGGTGGAGTTTCGCTTATATGATGTGGTTAAGGAGATATCATTGTTATATTTTTGTGAAATATGCAAAGTACCCTTTGAAGGTAGACTTGATGAACCACGTCATGAAGACGTCAAAGGGTTTATTGATATGATAGCCGTAGGTGAAACTAGACAAGTTGCAGGGGCTAGAATCACTAGTATACACTTCCCTATTCTGCGCTACTTTGCTTTATTTGTTAGTAGGTGTTTAATTGGTCGCGGGAACAGTGGGAATCTCAGTGCCCCTGATATTATCATTTTACGCCATGCCTTGTTCCAGGACACAACTTTTAGCTTGGGCGCCGTCGTTGCCAAACGATTGAGTCTGAACCTCTCAAGAGGGACCGTCTTTGGAGGCATCTTTGCTTCTCGCCTTGCTGAACATTTTAATATACCTATTAGGCATTATGATAGTGAAGAAAAAATGCTTGCCCCTGTTTATCTAGACTACAAGAGCATGGTAGCTCATGAATTTATTGTTAAAGACAAGAATATGCAGCTCAATTATAAATTGAGGTTTGATGAAATATACTGTGAAATTGTTACCTTGCATGCACCTTCTTTGTTTGATCTATCTACAGGCGTATTCCTCATCACCTCAGATGTCTTCTACAATTACCAAGGCCATGCACAAGCTTCAGAGCCTGAATCAGAACCACCACTTGATCCTTCCCGTCAATCTGTTCATGGGTGGGAGCTGGACGAGCTCGCCAACCAGTGGCGCCCAGAGGACAAATCTCAGTACACTGGAGGGAGTGGCTTCGATCCATGGCCATAGACCAACTTAGGCCAAAAGCCTAAGCTTGGGGGAGTACGTGTTTCTCACCGACTTACTTTCATGTTCACACCTATTCTAGTTGTCGGTGCTCACACTCTTTCACTGTACCATCCATGCTTAGTTTCAATTTCTTTTTCCTAGTCCTTTTCTTGTGTGCTAGAAAAACCCAGAAAAACAAAAAAATATTAGTTGTAGCTTCCAGTTATTTTACTTTCTTTGCTTGTAGTAGTAACTAAAAATGAAAACCCAAAAAGATTTCCTGTTCTTCTTTTGCTTGTTGGGAGCTTTCCCGTGTAAATAGTTTCGTTTCTTTTCTTTAGGGGTTAAGAGTAGAAGACCATGATTAAAAATTCTTAGTGGCTCTCATATGCTTTGTTGTTGATTTAACCTTGAGCCATATTACCTTGTCTTCTCTCTTGTATTAAATGCCTGCAGATTCCAGCTTAGTCCAATGCACGTGCACTATTATTATTTTCCACACCGTTAGGTCGTGCGAGTGAAAGGCAATAAGGATGATATATGATGAACTAATTGAGATGAGAAAAGCTGGTATGAACTCGACCTCTTTTCTTTTTGTAAATATGATTGCTCGTCGTTCTTGATTCATCTTGTTATGAATAAAACATGTTTGCAATGACAATTAGAGATCATAGCTGCTTATGCCATGCTTAATTAGATAAGAGTTTATAATGGTCTATCTTGCGTGCCAACATGATATTAAAATGGTTGTGATGTGGTATGATGAGTGGTATCCTCCTTTAAACGATTTAAGTGACTTGACTTGGCACATGTTCATGCATATAGTTGAAACAAATCAACATAGCCTTCATGATATTTATGTTCATGGTGATTTATATCCTACTCATGCTTGCATTCATTGTTGATTAATTTTAGTGCATGTTCATGACTGTTGTTGCTCTCTAGCTGGTCGCTTCCCAGTCTCTTTCTAGCCTTCACCTATACTAAGCGGGAATACTGCTTGTGCATCCACTTCCATAAACCCCAAAGTTGTTCCATATGAGTCCACCATACCTTCCTATATGCGGTATTTACCTACCGTTCCAAGTAAATTTGTATGTGCCAAACTCTAAACCTTCAAATCAAATTCTGTTTTGTATGCTCGAACAGCTCATGTATCAACTAGGGCTGTCTATATCTTCCATGCTAGGTGGGTTATTCTCACGATGAGTGGACTCCGCTCATCATTCACGAGAAAATGGCTGGTAACCGGGATGCCCAGTCCCATGCTCAAAATCATAATAATTAAACAAAACTCCCACAGAGCTGTTGCTTGTTTGGACGGTAACCCGTGGATTTGGCTGGCCGTGGAGTGTGCTTGTTGGTGGTTGGGGGAGTATAAACTTTACCATTCTGTTTGGGAACCGCCTATAATGTGCGTAGCATGGGATATATCGAGATTCTTGGTTGTTATGTTGACAATGAAAGCATACCGCTCAAAATGTTATTCAATCTCTATTTCAAAATCGAGCTATGGCACCTCTACAAATCCCTGCTTCCCTCTGCGAAGGGCCTATCTATTTACTTTTATGTAGAGTCATCATCCTCTTATCGAAAAGCACCAGTAGGAGAGCACCTCTGTCATTGCATGTATTACTATTAATTTGCATTGAGTATGATCATGACTAGATCTCTTTTACCATGAATTAGAATGTCTAGTCAGTCCTTGATCCTTAAAGGTGCTCTGCATTTATGTTTTGCGGTCTCAGAAAGGGGTAGCGAGATACCATCCTATTATATCATATCATGATTGTTTTGAGAAGTGTTGTCATCCGAGGTTTATTATTATTGCTCGCTAGTTGATTATGCCATTGATGTGAGTAGTCTTGAGACCTGAAAGTTATAGTGAATGTGGTTAGTTCATGATCTTGTTGAAAACCTGAATGTTAGCTTACATATTTACAACAACAAGAGCAAACAGAGTTTGTCAAAGTTTTTCTTTATCACTTTCAGTTTATCAACTGAATTGCTTGAGGACAAGCAAAGGTTTAAGCTTGGGGGAGTTGATACGTCTCCAACGTATCTACTTTTCCAAACCCTTTTGCCCTTGTTTTGGACTCTAACTTGCATGATTTGAATGGAACTAACCCGGACTGACGCTGTTTTCAGCAGAACTGCCATGGTGTTGTTTTTGTGCAGAAATAAAAAGTTCTCGGAATCGCCTGAAAATCAACGGAGAATTATTTCAAAAAATATAAAAAATACCTGCAAGAAGATCCACACCGGGGGGGCCCACGACCTGTCCTCGAGGGTGGGGGGCGCGCCCCCTGCCTCGAGGGCCCCCCGATGCTCCACCGACGTATCCCCAGGTCTTAAATATTCTGTTTCATGGAGAAAAAATCAAGGAGAAAGAACTATCGCGTTTCAGGAGACAGAGCCGCCACCAAGCCCTAATCTCTCTCGGGAGGGCTGATCTGGAGTCCATTCGGGGCTCCGGAGAGTGGAGATCGTCGCCATCGTCATCATCAACCTTCGTCCATCACCAATTCCATGATGCTCACCGCCGTGTGTGTGTAATTCCATCGTAGGCTTGCTAGACGGTGATGGGTTGGATGGGATCTATCATGTAATCGAGTTAGTTTTGTTAGGGTTTGATCCCTAGTATCCACTATGTTCTGAGATTGATGTTGCTATGACTTTGCTATGCTCAATGCTTGTCACTAGGGCCCGAGTGCCATGATTTCAGATCTGAACCTATTATGTTTCCATGAATATATGTGTGTTCTTGATCCTATCTTGCAAGTCTACAGTCACCTACTATGTGTTATGATACAGCAACCCCGAAGTGACAATAATCGGGACCACTCCCAGTGATAACCATAGTTTGAGGAGTTCATGTATTCACTATGTGTTAATGCTTTGGTCTGGTACTCTATTAAAAGGAGGCCTTAATATCCCTTAGTTTCCAATAGGACCCCGCTGCCACGGGAGGGTAGGACAAAGGATGTCATGCAAGTTCTTTTCCATAAGCCCGTATGACTATATTCAGAATACATGCCTACATTGCATTGATGATTTGAAGCTAGTTCTGTGTCACCCTAGGTTATAACTTCTACATGATGAATTGCATCCGGCGTAATTTCCCATCACCGATCCAATGCCTACGAGCTTTACCTATATTGCTTGTCGCTTATTTACTTTCCCGTTGCTATTATCACAAAACTACAAAAACACTACCGTTACTTTTATTGTTGCTACCGCCACTATCATATTACTTTGTTACTAAACTACCATGCTAGACATACTAAGTTTCCAGGTGTGGTTGAATTGCCAACTCAGCTGCTAATACTTAAGAGTATTCTTTGTCTTCTCTTGTGTCGAATCAACAGATTTGGGTTTAACACTTTACCATCGAAAACTGTTGCGATCCTCTACACTTGTGGGTTATCAGTCATCGAGTAGGTAAATGATAAAACATAATTTTTGTTGTGGAATGTTGCCTGCTACTTCTCGAGCTTGCGTTGTATTCCCTCGAAGAGGAAAGGGAGATGCAGCAAAGTAGCGTAAGTATTTCCCTCAGTTTTTTAGAACCAAGGTATCAATCCAATAGGAGACCATGCGCGAGTCCCTCGTACCTGCACAGACAAATAAGAACTTCGCAGCCAACGCGATAAGGGGTTGTCAATCCCTTTGCGGTCACTTACGAAAGTGAGATCTGATAGAGATGATAGTTTATATTTTTGGTATTTTAGGTTTATAAGAACAACAAATAAAAGCGATAAAAGTAAAGTAGATGTAAATTGATATGTTCAGAATGAACCCGGGGGCCATAGTGTTCTCTAGTGGCTTCTCTCATGATAGTGATATTCTACGACAGGTAAACAAATTACTGTCAAGCAATTGGTAGAAAAGCGAATAGTTATGAGGCTATCTAGGCATGATCATTGTATATAGGCATCACATCCGAGACAAGTAGACCGACTCCTTCCTGCATCTACTACTATTACTCCACACATCGACCGCTAACCAGCATGCATCTAGTGTATTGAGTTCATAAGAACAGAGTAACGCCTTAAGCAAGATGACATGATGTAGAAACTCAAGAAATATGATATAAACCCCATATTTTTATCCTCGATGGCAACAATACAATACGTGCCTTGCTGCCCCTACTATCACTGGGAAAGGACACCGCAAGATTGAACCCAAAGCCAAGCACTTCTCCCATTGCAAGAACTATAGATCTAGTAGGCCAAACCAAACCAATAATTCGAAGAGACTTGCAAGGATATTATGAGCACACATAAAAAGTTCAGAGAAGAACCAAATATTTCTCATAGATAATCTTGATCATAAACTCACAATTCATAGGATCTCGACAAACACACCGCAAAAAGAGATTACATCGAATAGATCTCCTCGAAGACTGAGGAGAACTTTGTATTGAGATCCAGAGAGAGAGCAGAATCCATCTAAATACTAGCTATGGACCTGAAGGTCTGTAGTAAACTACTCGCAACTCATGGTGAGGGCGATGATGATGAAGAAGAAGAACTCCGTGATGGATCCCCCTCTGTTGGAGCTCCGGAACAGGCTCCAAGATGGGATCTCATGGGAACAGAAGTTTACGGCGGTGGAATTAAGGTTTTCTCTCTCTTGTCGAAGGTTTCGGGGTACGTAGACTTATATAGGAGGAAGGAGGACACCGGGGGACGCTCGAGGGGCCCACGAGGTAGGGGGCGTTCCCCCACCCTCGTGCGCTTCGATGCTCCCCTGACGTGGTTCTCAAGCTACGTGTGCGTGATTTTCTCCAAAAATATCTCTCTCGAAGGTTTCATTCTGTTTGGAATCCGTTTGATATTCTTTTTCTGCAAAACCCGTAAACAGGCAAAAAACAGCAATCTGGACTGGGCCTTTGGGTTAGTAGGTGTAACACCCCAAAATTTTTGGTTTGGGTTTTACCAAATGCTTTATTTGATTTAAAGGAGGTTATTGAAATTTTTCCTTTGAGAGACCCTCCTTCCCAAATTTTTGCTTCTGACAAATCTTTTTGAGCCCTTCTCAATTTTTGATTCTGGTCTTGAGGGTCTTTCAACTTGTGTTGGTTCAACACAATTACTTTTGGATCATTTTACTATTTCTTTGTTTAAAAGAACTCTTTTAAATCCTTGGATTTATCCCTACCTATTCAAAAGAATACCCTCTTGCCATGACCTTGGTGGGTAACTTTCTTCCAAAATCTTCTTCCCTATCTTGGGCCAAGTTAAGCATCATTTCCAACAGGTTTCAACTTCTTATAGATTTTATTTCTATTTATTTAAACCACAAAATATTTTTCTGTCATTTATTAGGACCCTAGTGGTTTACAAAGGAACTACTAGTTTCCTTTTGAATCTTTGCTCCAAACAAATTCCTAGGGCTAGTCCTTAGTAACCTCAACTCATATCCATCAAGACCTACTGGTCATCAGTTCAAAATTTTCAAAATATACTTGCTGCAAATTTGGAGCAGATTTGTCATTTTTGGTGAAATTCATTCTTTCTTCCTTCCAAAAATTCTGAGGAAATTCATACAGCCTCCAGATGCATCAAGAGACCCCCACACCAAGCCCCAGCTCAAGGAAAATTCCCCACATGCATCAAACATTTCATCAAACACCTTTCTTGCACTGTTACTGTTGAGTTTCAGAAAATTCAGTGTTGAGCTTCAGTCTTCAGTGTCGTTTCTTCAGTCGCCGTCGCCCATCTCGCCAGTGACTCGCTTGGCCACTTGTGCACTGCTCCCTCTTCTTATCCGTGCGCCGCATGGTCGGTTGGCTGGACGCGGGCGTCGGTGCTGAGCTGTCCCGTCGTCTCCGGCGAGTGCAGCGGCGACAGTACCGCCCGTGGCGGCCAACAGGGATGAGCCCTGCAACACGGCGCCGCTCCGCACCGCCCAAACCACCGGTGGCCTCCGCGTGTCCCTCTTCTCTCTCAGAGCGCGCTGCAGAACCGTCGCCGTGGCCTGAGTAGCGCAGAGCGCGCTCTCTGCCGCCGACGAGCCCGTGATGCGCCGTTCCGTTGAAACAGCGGAGCAAGCCGATTACGATCAAACTTAGACGCGGAATGGAACCAGTAGACCACACTGAAGATGCTCAGCCACCTAAACTACCTGTCCGACCCCTGCCTCGCCGTAATCCCCCGCCGGAGATACTCCGTCCGCGGCACCTCCCTCGCCAGCCTATAAATAGAGCTCCAGAGGCGTTGTGAAGCCACCGCGCCCACCACACCTCTCCATAACCTCGCCAAAACCACTCAAGGGGCCTCGGGAGGGCCTTCTTCCCCGACTCCGGCCGCCCCGATCCGCTTCGGGCTCCGGCAAGTTCCGCTCTGGTGAGAGCATCCCAGCCCCTCAAACTCGGTCAGCAGCCTCCTAGTCCACCACCTGGTCTAACCCCAGCTTTAATTCGTAGCCAGAAGCCCCGTCCGGTGAGATCCACCATCGCCCGACGCCGCCGTCCACCGTCGAGGAAGTCGCCGTCGTTGTGGTGCCTCCCTTCGGTCGCTTCCACCACCCACCGACGCGGAAGAGCCTCCTGAACACGCCGGTACCTCTCCCTCCCTCTACCTCGCAGTAGTTCGCCGCCGGCGATCACCGCAGGCCTCTGGCGCCGGCGACTCTGTTCCCCTCTTTTAAACCTGACATGCGGGCCCCCCCTGTCAGCTTCCTATTCTTATTCGAACCGTTTTCTGAAAACGCCTTCGGGCAAAGTGCGCTTTCCATTTGGTTCGGCGTATTTCCATCCGAAGCGTTTTCTGTTTATTCAAACTAACCCCTGGGTAGTTTCTGTTTTATTACGGACTAGCCCCTGGGTCTGTTTTCTTTATAACTTTTAAACTAAAAAGGATTTTTAGTTGATTCTTTTTCTGTCATCTTTATAATTCTGCCTAGTTTTTTATCATATTTATTTGAAAAATATTGGAACACTTCTTGTGCATGCACGTATTTACGTAGTATTCGGTTTCTTTTATACCGTAGATACCGACGGAGGTGACGGAGCCGCAAACTTCACCGAACTAGACTCCGACTACTCCGAACCAGGCAAGCATGTTTGAACTTTTGATATGATGAGTGTTTTTCATGTTTGCTTGAGAGGCTTTTCTTATGGCATGTTTATATAGGCATTGTTGAATGTTATATTTCATGCATGGTAAGTGGCAAGTGAGATACAAACTTAATGAGACCGTGATATGGAGAGACAACCTAGTCATGTTGTGGCATGACAGGTTGTAAGCTGGTATTGTTGGAGCATGCCAGTTCTTTAACATCTGTTTAACTCCGGTGTCGACGTGGATCAAGTCTCGATCCCGTTCAATCCTTTTTTTTGTGCTGCCACATGTTTTCTTTAAAGAATGCGGTTTAGTAAGTTGCAAACCTCTTTCTCGGTACACACCAAATAGAGAGGCCGTGATGAAGGTTCCATGGCCCTGGATTAAAGCCGTCATCCGGTCAGGGGGCATGGGTGTTTCCGGTTGGGACCGAGAGGGGGGCACCCCTTAGAGCGCGCGAATATAAATTTGATCCCATGCTATTCGAGGAGTGGCCTCCCCGCCTCAGGAGTTTTATTGAACGTTGTCTAGGGTGATTCCTAGCAACGGAATGTGGAATGGGTGTGTACCGGTTAGATGTGTTTTCATCTGAAACATCGTGAACGGAATTAGTCTTTAGTGACTACCGAAATCCGTTGGCTGTGGTAAAGTACAAGCTCTGCAGAGTCAAAACCATTCGTGTAACCAAGTCCTTGGTCGAGGATGTTGGTTAGCTGATCCGTGTCAGTCTCAGTGTCAGGGTAAACCCGGTTGAATGATACTTCTGTGAATGGACTAACCTGTTTACTTTTATGTGCTGAGTATTTCCTTAGGATGGTACTACCTCCAGGAACTACTCGAATATTTACTTTTGATATAAGCCCTTTATGTGATGTCGCTCAGACGTCCGACTGTGGCATTCTTGTTATTTACTTTTAATATAAGCCCTTTATGTGATGTCGCTCAGACGTCCGACTGTGGCATTCTTGTTATTTACTTTTGATATAAGCCCTTTATGTGATGTCGCTCAGACGTCCGACTGTGGCATTCTTGTTATTTACTTTTGATATAAGCCCTTTCTGCGGTGTCGCCCCGACGCCCGACTGCGGCATGTTGTTCTATTTTACCTTTCGAGGCGTCGCTTCAGACACCCGATCGGTCTTTAGCTGTTCTTATATATTGTAGTGCTAATTGAATTACTCACGTGTGCATTATTGCTCGTATGCATCATGTTTGCATTTGTTATATCTTATGTCCGAACTGTCTTGCGAGTACATTCAAAGTACTCACCTGGCTTGTTGATTTGGCCAGATGTTGACGAAGGCGATCTTATGGATGAAGAGTTCGATAGCGAGTCCGACGCCTAGAGGAGTCCCAGTCAGTCCCTTGCGATCCTGGAGTTGGTCACTTGTATTATATACGCTTCCGCCACCATAAATAAATCATCAAGCCTCACTCCGACGCTTGATGAGTGTAAGATATTGGAGTTACGCCACCCACACCACTGTGATATATCCACTACCACTATATCCACGAGTTAGTAGTTATGCCACCATTTCCAGTTGTGTCATATCCGCCTCTATGTATAATATTGGCGTGCTTGTAATAAATTGTTGAGCAGCCTCAGCTCAACCCTGTATAATATTTAGCACTTCTGGAATTCTGTATCAAGGATTTGTCTGCCAGTATGGAGGATTTCTCTATACTAGTTTGATGAAAGGGGCGATTTTTCAATAAATGTTTTATTGGAAAACCGGTCCTGACAACCTTGGTATCAGAGCCAGGCTGACTGTAGGAAGCCACTAGGTGCGCTCGCTAATCGGTTATTAGCGTGATAGGTGCTGTTTTAGCATATTGCAATTGTAGCAATTTTTCTGTTAGTCATCATAAATTTATGATTTGACTATCTGGAATTTTTGTCTACTTTTGTAGATGGCCGGCCGCGACTGCGAATCGCAGGTGTTCGCCAACGTGCCTGAGGGGTTTATCAAACTCCTCGCCTCCATCGTCAAGATCGCGATCGGGCCATCGACTCGTCCAGAGTTCACACTCTACGAGCACAAAATCAGCGACAGCGTGTCTATGCACCAGGCTGCGGTGCAATTCAAGGGAGGGCGTTCTGAATTACGCCGCTTCCGATTTGTTGGGAGGGCCATGCCTACAGAGAAGCATGCCATGCAGATGGCGGCCCGTGAGGCAATAGCACGTCTCCGGGATGCTCTTCCTTCGATGAAGGCTCGTCGCTACCGCTACCTCCCCTGCCACGTGCCGTACACTTGTCACTATGCATTCGCTTGCACTAGGGGAGAACGAGATGATGCTATTGAGATGCTTGTTGAGTATCTCAAGGCTCTTGAGGCAGCTTTTGATAACCTCGTGGACGACTTGGTGGCTGCCCGTATGGATTCAGTTCAGGGCTGTGTTGCCAACAGGAGGGAGCTGCTCCATACAGCACCACCACTGTCATACATCTCGTCCTCGTCATCCTATGCACCTGCCATCCGAGCCACCGCTCGCCGCCTACCTACCACTGAGGAGTTTGACCAAGTCATTGCTCCTACCCCAGTTCGTGCTGCACTACCTACCACTCCCATTTCAACCGCACGACCTAGTACCCCGCGCCTGGAGCCTATTAGTGAGGAAGAAGTGGAGTCCCCAGCAGCACTGGGACTTACCCTCGGCAGGTCGAAGGAAGTATTTACCATCTCCGACTGAGTGCGCCGAGCAGCCGTGCGATGTACCTGCTTGTATGATATGTTTATATGTACGTAGGCTTGGTGAGAAGTAGTTTGTGTGCGCATCATGTAGGGACTGGAGAAGTGCACTAGCCTAAATAACAGGTCAGGAATGTGTACACGCATCCTGAGTGAAGTATTGTATAATTATGGCTTGCTTGTAAGATACTGAGCGGTCCTTCTCCTTGCGCAATCAAGTGCTTTCTTGAAAAATCTTGGAGTTTTAAAATTTCTGCCTTCGCTATGTTAATTGTTTTTACTACTCGGTTTTTCTCATGAGTTCTGCAAAATACCCCAGAGTGGAAAATGCATCGTCCCTGGACTCGTTCCATGCGAAGCCCACCGGAAGAAAATAATGGTACCCAGGCAAGTAACGATTTCACACAGGGGCAGTCAAGTCAGCAAAACAGTGAAGCAGCACTTTCTCAAGTATGCCGCCTTTACGAGCAAAGCCAGCAGCAACATCAAGAAATGATGAACCATATTATCAACATGAGAAATCACCGTGAACCATACCAGCAGCATTCCAAGTTGGCTGAACTACAAAAGACGCGTCCCCCGACGTTCTCCCACACGGATAAACCCCTTGAGGCTGATGACTGGCTTCGAGACATTGAGAGGAAATTGACTATCGCACAATGTTCAGACCGTGAGAAAGTACTTTATGCACCTCACTACCTTACTGGAGCAGCTGCATCGTGGTGGGAAAATTTTCTACATATGCACCCCAATGAAAACAACATCACCTGGGAGGAGTTTAAGGAAAATTTTCGTGGGGCGCACATTCCCAGAAGTATTATGAAGATCAAAAAAAGGGAGTTTGATGACCTCAAGCAGAGAAGCATGTCAGTGACGGAGTACAACAGTCAGTTTACTCAACTATCTCGCTACGCCAACGAAGAACATATGACTGAAAATAAAAAGATGGAAAAATTTCTGGACGGTCTGGCACCAGCACTTAAATGCCAACTGGTCGTACACACGTTTCCAGATTTCAAAACTCTTGTGGACAAAGCAATCACCTTGGAGAATGAACGTCGCAGCCTGGAGGATTTTCGCAAGCGCAAGCGGGACAAGACTTCTCAATCTCGCGACAACCGGAACAAGATTGATTCTCGGAAAAATGGGGCGAACAAATCCGCAATAAATGTTCCCCGTTCAAACAAGAATTTTCATGCAAGGGATAAAGATTTTACGTATCACCCGGGCGTTACTTGCTTCGCTTGTGGAGAGGAAGGACACTATGCCAAGCAATGCCCAAAACCAAGAAACTCAACCCCCAAGACAAATAATGGTGGGAATAATCCAGCCCCCAAGCGTAACAACTTCAATCCCAGCAACAATCACAAGAAGGGTCACGTGAACCATGTGACCAAGGAAGAAGCGCAGAATGCTCCGGATATCGTACTCGGTACGTTTCCTGTCAACACAATACCTGCCACGGTTTTGTTTGATTCTGGAGCTTCTCATTCGTTCATTTCAAAGAAATTTGCTTTGCAACATAATTTTTCAATTCTCCCCTTGGAAAATTCTATGACCATCAAGTCCCCCGGGATTAAGCAAATCACCCAGAGTTATTGCCAAGGTGTGATTATTGAGCTCGAGGGATTAAAGTTTCAAGCAAACCTCATTGTTTTGGAAAATAAAGGATTGGATGTTATCCTAGGAATGGACTGGTTAACTACCAACAAGGGATTTATCGACTGTTTCAATCGAACTGTGATCCTCACTCATCACCAAGGGAAGACGATAAAAATTGCAGCTCAAGTAAGACCAGTATCATTGCGACCAAGATTGAACAAGGTGGATATTTCAGATTTAAATGAAGTTCCAGTGGTATGTGAGTTTCCTGATGTATTTCCTGAAGAGCTACCAGGCATGCCACCAGATCGAGAAATAGAATTCACTATTGAACTAGCACCTGGAACCACTCCCATTTACAAGAAACCTTATAGAATGGCACCGTCCGAGTTGGTAGAATTGAAGAAGCAAATAAAAGAATTACTGGACAAAGGATTTATCCGGGCCAGCTCCTCACCTTGGGGTTCGCCAGTATTATTTGCCAAGAAAAAGGATGGAACACTGAGATTATGTATAGACTATCGAGCACTCAACATGGTTACCATCAAAAACAAATATCCGCTGCCACGGATCAATGATTTATTTGACCAGCTTGCACAAGCCAAGGTCTTCTCGAAGATTGATTTAAGATCGGGATATCATCAGTTAAAAGTACGGGCAGAAGATATCCCTAAAACAGCATTCACTTCCAGATACGGATTGTACGAATTTACAGTAATGCCGTTCGGACTGACGAACGCCCCCGCATATTTTGTTCACCTCATGAACAAAGTATTCATGAAATTTATGGACAAATTTGTTGTGGTGTTCATTGACGATATTTTGGTATATTCTAAAACACCAGAAGAACATGCTGAACATCTCAGAATTGTGCTGGGAGAATTAAGGAAGCATCAATTGTACGCCAAATTCAGTAAGTGTGAATTTTGGCTGAAACAGGTTGGTTTTCTGGGCCACGTATTAACCCAAGAAGGTGTTGCCGTAGACCCAGAAAAAGTCAAGGCTGTACTCGACTGGAAACCGCCAGCCAATGTAACCGACGTACGAAGCTTTCTGGGAATGGCTGGATATTACAGAAGATTTATTGAAGGATTCTCCACCGTAGCAAAGCCTATGACACAGCTACTCAAGAAGGATAAGAAATTTGTGTGGACTGAGGATTGCGAGAAAAGTTTCCAAGAACTCAAAAAGAGATTAACCACAGCACCAGTATTGGTCGTACCAGACATACACAAAAATTTTGAAGTATATTGCGACGCGTCCCGGAAAGGCCTCGGATGCGTATTAATGCAAGAAGGCAAAGTAGTCGCATATGCTTCCAGACAACTGCGAAAGCATGAAGAGAACTATCCCACTCATGACTTGGAATTAGCAGCAGTTATTCATGCGCTCAAAGAATGGAGGCACTTTTTGCTTGGAAACCGTTGTGAAATATATACAGACCATAAAAGCCTCCAATATATTTTCACACAACCAGAACTCAATTTGCGACAACGACGCTGGTTGGAACTAGTAAAAGACTATGATGTCGGCATTCACTACCATCCAGGAAAGGCAAATGTAGTGGCAGATGCTCTCAGCCGTAATCCGAGCTCCAGCAACGACAGTTCACAAAACTTAAGACCAGAATTTCAAAGGGAGTTTGCCAAACTCAACATGATGTTGGTCACTGAAGGCTCTATATCAAATTTAGAAATACAACCCACCCTGATGGAACAAATTAAGAAAGCCCAGCATGGACACCCCAGCATCGAAGGCATAAAAAGAAAAGTGTGTATGGGCAAAGCCTCGGAATTTGTCGTAGACAGTGAGGGAATATTATGGTACGGAGACAGGCTTTGCGTGCCAAATATAGAGGACCTCAAACAGCAAATTTTGACCGAAGGCCATACCGCTCCATATTCCATCCACCCTGGAGGAACAAAAATGTACAAGGACATTCAGGAAAGATTTTGGTGGCACGGTATGAAGAGGGATATAGCCACATTCATTGCCTGTTGTGATTCATGTCAGCGCATTAAAGCCGAGCACCAAAAACCAGCAGGACTATTACAGCCAAACAAGATACCTGAATGGAAATGGGACGAGATTGGAATGGATTTTATTGTCGGACTACCACGGTCACGACACGGAAATGATGCCATATGGGTCATCACAGACAGGTTGACCAAGGTGGCACATTTTATTCCGGTAAAGACAACCTACACCACTCAGAAGCTTGCCAAACTTTATCTTTCCCGTATTGTTTGTCTGCATGGAGTCCCAAAGACCATAATATCCGACAGAGGCACTCAATTCGTCTCTAAATTTTGGGATCATTTGCAACAAGCTCTGGGAACTCAACTAGTATTCAGCACGGCATATCACCCACAGACTGGAGGACAGACTGAGCGTATAAACCAAATTTTAGAGGACATGCTGAGAGCATGTGTTCTCACTTATGGAACCAGCTGGGAAGAAAGCTTACCATATGCCGAGTTCGCATACAACAACAGTTACCAATCCAGTCTACAGATGGCACCTTTTGAAGCTTTGTATGGGCGAAGATGCCGTACCCCATTAAATTGGTCAGAGACAGGAGACAGCCGTATCTTCGGCCCAGACATGCTCAAAGAAGCTGAGGAGAAGGTTAAATTAATCAGGGACCAACTCAAGACAGCCCAGAGCCGACAAAAGAGTTATTATGACCAGAAACATCGTGAAGTCAGTTTTGAACCCGGTGACTATGTGTATCTAAGAGTATCCCCTATGCGGGGCCTGCAGCGATTCAAAATTAAGGGAAAGCTAGCACCACGTTTTATTGGACCTTTCCGTGTGACTGCACGAAGAGGCACAGTAGCCTACCAGCTAGACCTACCCAAAGAACTATCTGACGTCCATGACGTGTTTCACATATCACAATTGAGGAAGTGTGTAAGCAACCCAGAAAAGCGTGTATCTCATGAGAACATTGACGTGCAACCGGACCTCACCTACAGGGAACGTCCAGTAAAAATATTGGAGGAGTCTGAAAGGAGGACCCGTCAGAAGACGATTAAATTCTTCAAGGTTCAGTGGAGCAACCACACCGAAGATGAAGCGACTTGGGAAAGAGAGGATTTTCTTCGGGCAGAGTACCCACACCTATTTGAGGATCAGCTGAAATCTCGGGGACGAGATTTTTCCTAAGGGGGTGGGTGTTGTAACACCCCAAAATTTTTGGTTTGTTTTTTTTTTTACCAAATGCCTTATTTGATTTAAAGGAGGTTATTGAAATTTTTCCTTTGAGAGACCCTCCTTCCCAAATTTTTGCTTCTGACAAATCTTTTTGAGCCCTTCTCAATTTTTGATTCTGGTCTTGAGGGTCTTTCAACTTGTGTTGGTTCAACACAATTACTTTTGGATCATTTTACTATTTCTTTTGTTAAAAAGAACTCTTTTAAATCCTTGGATTTATCCCTACCTATTCAAAAGAATACCCCCTTGCCATGATCTTGGTGGGTAACTTTATTCCAAAATCTTCTTCCCTATCTTGGGCCAAGTTAAGCATCATTTTCCAGCAGGTTTCAACTTCCTCTAGATTTTATTTCTATTTATTTGCACCATAAAATATTTTTCTGTCATTTATTTGGATCCTAGTGGTTTACAAAGGAACTACTAATTTTCCTTTTGAATCTTGCTCCAAATAAATTCCTAGGGCCAGTCCTTAGTACCCTCAACTCATATCCATCAAGACCTACTGGTCATCAGTTCAAAATTTTCAAAATATACTTGCTGCAAGTTTGGGGCAGATTTGTCATTTTTGGTGAAATTCATTTTTCCTTCTTTCCAAAAATTCTGAGGAAATTCATACAGCCCCCAGATGCATCAAGAGACCCCCTCACCAAGTCCCAGCTCAAGGAAAATTCCCCACATGCATCAAACATTTCATCAAACACCTTTCTTGCACTGTTTCTGTTAAGTTCAGAGTTCAGTGTCAAACTTCAGTCTTCAGTGTCGTTTTCTTCAGTCGCCGTCGCCCATCTCGCCAGTGACTCGCTTGGCCACTTGTGCACTGCTCCCTCTCCTTATCCGTGCGCCGCATGGTCGGTTGGCCGGACGTGGGCGTCGGTGCTGAGCTGTCCCGTCGTCTCCGGCGAGTCCAGCGGCGACAGTACCGCCCGTGGCGGCCAACAGAGATGAACCCTGCAACACGGCGCCGCTCCGCACCGCCCAAGCCACCGGTGGCCTCCGCGTGTCCCTCTTCTCTCTCAGAGCACGCTGCAGAACCGTCGCCGTGGCCTGAGTAGCGCAGAGCGCGCTCTCTGCCGCCGACGAGCCCGTGATGCGCCGTTCCGTTGAAACAGCGGAGCAAACCGGTTACGATCAAACTTAGGCGCGGAATGGAGCCAGTAGACCACACTGAAGATGCTCAGCCACCTAAACTACCTGTCCGACCCCTGCCTCGCCGTAATCCCCCGCCGGAGATACTCCGTCCGCGGCACCTCCCTCGCCAGCCTATAAATAGAGCTCCAGAGGCGTTGTGAAGCCACCGCGCCCACCACACCTCTCCATAACCTCGCCAAAACCACTCAAGGGGCCTCGGGAGGGCCTTCTTCCCCGACTCCGGCCGCCCCGATCCGCTTCGGGCTCCGGCAAGTTCCGCTCTGGTGAGAGCATCCCAGCCCCTCAAACTCGGTCAGCAGCCTCCTAGTCCACCACCCGGTCTAACCCAAGCTTTAATTCGTAGCCAGAAGCCCCGTCCGGTGAGATCCACCATCGCCCGACGCCGCCGTCCGCCGTCGAGGAAGTCGCCGTCGTTGTGGTGCCTCCCTTCGGTCGCTTCCACCACCCACCGACGCGGAAGAGCCTCCTGAACACGCCGGTACCTCTCCCTCCCTCTACCTCGCAGTAGTTCGCCGCCGGCGATCACCGCAGGCCTCTGGCGCCGGCGACTCTGTTCCCCTCTTTTAAACCTGACATGCGGGCCCCCCCTGTCAGCTTCCTATTCTTATTCGAACCGTTTTCTGAAAACGCCTTCGGGCAAAGTGCGCTTTCCATTTGGTTCGGCGTATTTCCATCCGAAGCGTTTTCTGTTTATTCAAACTAACCCCTGGGTAGTTTCTGTTTTATTACAGACTAGCCCCTGGGTCTGTTTTCTTTATAACTTTTAAACTAAAAAGGATTTTTAGTTGATTCTTTTTCTGTCATCTTTATAATTCTGCCTAGTTTTTTATCATATTTATTTGAAAAATATTGGAACACTTCTTGTGCATGCACGTATTTACGTAGTATTCGGTTTCTTTTATACCGTAGATACCGACGGAGGTGACGGAGCCGCAAACTTCACCGAACTAGACTCCGACTACTCCGAACCAGGCAAGCATGTTTGAACTTTTGATATGATGAGTGTTTTTCATGTTTGCTTGAGAGGCTTTTCTTATGGCATGTTTATATAGGCATTGTTGAATGTTATATTTCATGCATGGTAAGTGGCAAGTGAGATACAAACTTAATGAGACCGTGATATGGAGAGACAACCTAGTCATGTTGTGGCATGACAGGTTGTAAGCTGGTATTGTTGGAGCATGCCAGTTCTTTAACATCTGTTTAACTCCGGTGTCGACATGGATCAAGTCTCGATCCCGTTCAATCCTTTTTTTTGTGCTGCCACATGTTTTCTTTAAAGAATGCGGTTTAGTAAGTTGCAAACCTCTTTCTCGGTACACACCAAATAGAGAGGCCGTGATGAAGGTTCCATGGCCCTGGATTAAAGCCGTCATCCGGTCAGGGGGCATGGGTGTTTCCGGTTGGGACCGAGAGGGGGGCACCCCTTAGAGCGCGCGAATATAAATTTGATCCCATGCTATTCGAGGAGTGGCCTCCCCGCCTCAGGAGTTTTATTGAACGTTGTCTAGGGTGATTCCTAGCAACGGAATGTGGAATGGGTGTGTACCGGTTAGATGTGTTTTCATCTGAAACATCGTGAACGGAATTAGTCTTTAGTGACTACCGAAATCCGTTGGCTGTGGTAAAGTACAAGCTCTGCAGAGTCAAAACCATTCGTGTAACCAAGTCCTTGGTCGAGGATGTTGGTTAGCTGATCCGTGTCAGTCTCAGTGTCAGGGTAAACCCGGTTGAATGATACTTCTGTGAATGGACTAACCTGTTTACTTTATGTGCTGAGTATTTCCTTAGGATGGTACTACCTCCAGGAACTACTCGAATATTTACTTTTGATATAAGCCCTTTATGTGATGTCGCTCAGACGTCCGACTGTGGCACTCTTGTTGTTTACTTTTGATATAAGCCCTTTATGTGATGTCGCTCAGACGTCCGACTGTGGCATTCTTGTTATTTACTTTTGATATAAGCCCTTTATGTGATGTCGCTCAGACGTCCGACTGTGGCATTCTTGTTATTTACTTTTGATATAAGCCCTTTATGTGATGTCGCTCAGACGTCCGACTGTGGCATTCTTGTTATTTACTTTTGATATAAGCCCTTTATGTGACATCGCTCAGACGTCCGACTGTGGCATTCTTGTTGTTTACTTTTGATATGAGCCCTTTATGTGACGTCGCTCAGACGTCCGACTGTGGCATTCTTGTTATTTACTTTTGATATAAGCCCTTTCTGCGGTGTCGCCCCGACGCCCGACTGCGGCATGTTGTTCTATTTTACCTTTCGAGGCGTCGCTTCAGACACCCGATCGGTCTTTAGCTGTTCTTATATATTGTAGTGCTAATTGAATTACTCACGTGTGCATTATTGCTCGTATGCATCATGTTTGCATTTGTTATATCTTATGTCCGAACTGTCTTGCGAGTACATTCAAAGTACTCACCTGGCTTGTTGATTTGGCCAGATGTTGACGAAGGCGATCTTATGGATGAAGAGTTCGATAGCGAGTCCGACGCCTAGAGGAGTCCCAGTCAGTCCCTTGCGATCCTGGAGTTGGTCACTTGTATTATATACGCTTCCGCCACCATAAATAAATCATCAAGCCTCACTCCGACGCTTGATGAGTGTAAGATATTGGAGTTACGCCACCCACACCACTGTGATATATCCACTACCACTATATCCACGAGTTAGTAGTTATGCCACCATTTCCAGTTGTGTCATATCCGCCTCTATGTATAATATTGGCGTGCTTGTAATAAATTGTTGAGCAGCCTCAGCTCAACCCTGTATAATATTTAGCACTTCTGGAATTCTGTATCAAGGATTTGTCTGCCAGTATGGAGGATTTCTCTATACTAGTTTGATGAAAGGGGCGATTTTTCAATAAATGTTTTATTGGAAAACCGGTCCTGACAGTAGGTTAGTCCCAAAAATGATATAAAAGTGTATGATAAAGCCCATTAAACATCCAAGACTTCATAAATAATAGCATGGAACAATCAAAAATTATAGATACGTTGGAGACGTATCAAGCATCCCCAAGCTTAATTCATGCTCGTCCTCGAGTAGGTAAATGATAAAGAAAGAATTTTTTATGTGGAATGCTAACCAATATAGTTTTTCAATGTAATTCTCTTAATTGTGGCATGAATGTTCAGATCTGAAAGATTCAAGATAAAAGCCTATATTGACATAAGAAATAATAATACTTGAAGCAAACTAACAAATCAATCATGTCTTCTCAAAGTACTATGGCTAAAGAAAGTTATCCCTACAAAGTCATATAGTCTGGCTATGCTCCCTCTTCATCACACAAAATATTCATATCATGCACAACCCCGATTTCAGCCAAGCACTTGTTTTCATACTCTATCTTTTCAAACCTTTCAACTTTCACGCAATACATGAGTGTGAGCCATGGACATAGCACTATGGGTGGAATAGAGGTGGTTGTGGAGAAGACAAAAAGGAGGGAGATAGTCTCACATCGACTAGGCGTATCAACGGGCTATGGAGATGCCCATCAATAGATATCAATGTGAGTGAGTAGGGATTGCCATGAAACGGATGCACCAGAGCTAAGTATGTATGAAAGCTCAATAAAAGAAACTAGTGGGTGTGCATCCAACTTGCTTGCTCACGAAGACCTAGGGCATTTGAGGAAGCCCATCGTTGGAATATACAAGCCAAGTTCTATAATGAAAATTCCCACTAGTATAAGAAAGTGACTAAACATGAGACTCCCTACAATGAAGAACACGGTGCTACTTTGAAGCACAAGTGTGGAAAAAGATAGTAGCAATTGTCCCTTCTCTCTTTTCTCTCATTGTTTTGGAGGGGCTTTCTCCCTTTTTTTTATTAGCCCCTCTCATTTTTTTGGGCCATCTCCCTTTTTGTTTATTGGCCTTTCCTCACATGGGACAATGCTCTAATAATGATGATCATCACACTTTTATTACAACTCGAAATTACAACTCGATACTACTACAAGTATGACTCTACATGAATACCTCCGACGGTATACCGGGATGTGCAAGGAATCAAAAGTGACATGTATGAAAAATTATGCATGGCGGCTTTGCCACAAATACGATGTCAACTACATGATCATGCATGGCAATATGACAATATGATGCGTGTCATATGAACGGAATGGTGGAAAGTTGCATGGCAATATATCTCGGAATGGCCATGGAAATGCCATGATAGGTAGGTATGGTGGCTGTTTTGAGGAATAATACGGTGGCTATTTTGAGGAAGGATATATAGTGGGTTTATGGCACCGGCGAAAGTTGCGCGGTACAAGAGAGGCTAGCAATGGTGGAAGGGTGAGAGTGCGTATAATCCATGGACTCAACATTAGTCATAAGAACTCATATACTAATTGCAAAAATCTACAAGTCATCAAAACAAAGCAATCAACGCATGCTCCTAGAAGGGAGGTTGGTAGGAGTTAACCATCGCGCGCCCCCGACATCCACACAAAGGTTGGCACTCTACAAATACCTCATGCTCTAACTTCGTCACATAGCGGTTCACCATACGTGCATGATACGGGAATTACTAGCATTAACACAAGTATTTCTCAATTTCATAATAACTCCATTAGCATGACTCTAATATCACTATCCTCATATCTCAAAACAATTATCAAGCATCCAACATCTCATCATATTCAATGCACTTAGTGTGAATTTTTTTACTACGTTGACATTGGATGTCTATCATGTGAAGACTAGTTTTTTTTAGCCTAAACACATTACCATGCTATTTTAATAGACTCTCAAATAGATATAAGTTAAGCATGAGAGTTCAAAAATTTCTACAAAATATTACCACCACTGTACTCTAAAAGATATAAGTGAAGCACTAGAGCAAAAACTATTCAACTCAAAAGATATAAGTGAACCACATAGAGTGTTCTAACAATTCCTAGGCCATATTTAACTCTCTCTAATAGGTGTGTCCAGCAAGGATGATTGTGACAAACTAACAAGAAAAGACTCAATTATACAAGACGCTCCAAGCAAAACACATACCATGTGGCGAATAAAAGTATAGCTCCAAGTATAGTTACCGATGGATGAAGACGAAAGAGGGGATGCCTTCCCGTGGCATCCCCAAGCTTAGGCTTTTGATTATCCTTGAATTCCTTGGGGTGCCATGGGCATCCCCAAGCTTAGGCCTTTGCTACTCTTTGTTCCATAGTCCATCAAAGCAATACTCAAAACTTGAAAACTTCACAACACAAAATTTACACAAAAATTCTCGTGAGCTCCGTTAGTATAAGAAAACAAACCACTACTCAAAGGTACTGCAATGAATTCATTCTTTCTTTATATTGGTGTTAAGCCTACTTTATTCCAACTTCTCTATGGTTCATACTTGCCAATACTACTCATAGATGCATTGAAATAAGCAAACAACACACAAAAAACAGAATCTGTAAAAAACAGAACAGTCTGTAGTAATCTGCAGGTTTTGCATACTTTTGTAACTCAAAAAAAATCAAACTAAACTGGTAAATTTGAGGAATTTGTCTATTAATCATCTGCAAAAAGAATCAACTAAATAGCACGCTCCAGTCAAATCTGACGACCATTCTAGTGAGCCCTAACGATTCTGTTTTTCACAGCAAGATCACATAAATTTTGCACACATCTTCCCAAAGGTTCTACTTGGCACAAACACTAAACAAAACATGAAACCACATCTAAACAGAGGCTAGATGCAATATCTATTCACTAACAGCAACAAAAAAATATAAAATTGGGTTGCTTCCCAACAAGCTCTTTCTTTATAGCCATTATGATAGGCTTGAGAATTCAACGATGCTCACATGAAAGATAAGAATTGAAGCACAAAGAGACCATCATAAAGCATGTGAAAATCACATCTAAGTCTAACATACTTACTATGCATAGGCATTTTATAGGAAAACAAATTAGCAAGACAAGCAAGATCTAGCATATGCAAGGAAGAAGAAAGAAACAATAACAATCTCAACATAACGAGAGGTGAATTAGTAACAACAAAATTTCTACAACCATATTTCCCTCTCTCATAATAATTGCATGTAGGATCATAATAAAATTCAACAAAATAGCTATCACATAACATATTCTCAACACGATCCACATGCATGCAAAGTTTACACTCTTCCAAAATAGTGGGATTAACATTAACTAAAGGCATGACCTCTCCAAACCCACTTTCAATATCATTTCAAACACTATTTTCAATCTTATATTCATCATGGGGCTTAAATAAATTTTCAATATCATAAGAAGAATCACCCCAATCACGATCATTGCAACAAATAGTAGTCATAGCAAAACTAGCATCCCCAAGCTTAGGGTTTTGCATATCATCAGCACAAATGACATTAATAGAATTTAGAATAACATCGTTGCAGTCATGCTTTTCATCGAAGGGACTATCAAGTATGGGTGCAATTGCAACGATCTCATGTTTAACATAAGGAACTACAGCAAATTCATCTTCATAAATATTGGCATCATGGCCACAAGGATAGCAAGCACCATGTTCATCAAGGGATATTTCAATCAAATCATCGGAATCAAAATTATCTATAGATTCATGCATATCATTATTTTCTTTCAAAGCAGCGGTCATTCTTTCAATAAATTCTTTGACATAGGCATTATTAGCATAGTTTTCAAAGCAATATTTAAGTATGTCAAAATTTTCATATTCGTAGAGAGTAATATCATACTTTTCAATCAAAGAAGCAACTTCATAAGCACCCTTAAAAGCAACAAATTCTTCAATTTGTTCGATATTGTAGTAACTATAAACACCCTTTGCATAAGAAGATAACATTTCATTGTCACTAAACTCACATAGGTAGGGTAGGTGTTTTTTAGGGTTCTTAGAAAAACAAGTAAATTCACAAAATTCACAAAGATTCCAAGCATAACACAACAATCTATTTATTTGATCCCATAAGAGTCTCCCTTTATCAGACAAACGGTGACACACAAAATGAGCATGCGCATCTAAAGATTTGCCATCAACTAGGCTAGTTGGGGTTTCAGCACGAGAGCATAGGGATCTAAGATGATCCAAGTAGAACACATTAAGGTCTGAGCCCAAAGTAGAACACATTAAGGTGATCCATAATAATAGATTTTTAGCAAGAAAAGATGCAAGCACATAGAAGGCACATGGAGACACAAGCAAACAAGAAACAAGCGAACGGTAAACACACGGCAAAAGAAGGGCAAATAAAATGGCAAGGCTGAAGTGGGGGAGAGGAAAACGAGAGGCAAAAAATGTAATGCAAAGGATAAGGGTTTGTGATAGGTACTTGGTATATGACTTTTGCATAAGCCTCCCCGGCAACGGCGCCAGAAATTCTTCTTGCTACTTCTCGAGCTTGCATTGTATTCCCTCGAAGAGGAAAGGGAGATGCAGCACAGTAGCGTAAGTATTTCCCTCAGTTTTTGAGAACCAATGTATCAATCCAGTAGGAGACCACGCGCGAGTCCCTCGCACCTGCACAAACAAATAAGAACTTCGTAGCCAACGCGATAAGGGGTTGTCAATCCCTTTACGGTCACTTACGAAAGTGAGATCTGATAGAGATGATAGTTCATATTTTTGGTATTTTAGGTTTATAAGAACAGCAAATAAAAGCGATAAAAGTAAAGTAATGTAAATTGATATGTTGAGAATAGACCCGGGGGCCATAGTGTTCTCTAGTGGCTTCTCTCATCATAGCGATATTCGTTGGCGGGTAAACAAATTAATGTCAAGCAATTGATAGAAAAGCAAATAGTTATGAGACTATCTAGGCATGATCATTGTATATAGGCATCACGTCCGAGACAAGTAGACCGACTCCTGGCTGCATCTACTACTATTACTCCACAGATCGACCGCTATCCAGCATGCATCTAGTGTATTGAGTTCATAAGAACAGAGTAATGCCTTAAGCAAGATGACATGATGTAGAGGGATAAACTCAAACAATATGATATAAACCCCATCTTTTTATCCTCGATGGCAACAATACAATACGTGCCTTGCTGCCCCTACTGTCACTGGGAAAGGACACCGCAAGATTGAACCCAAAGCCAAGCACTTCTCCCATTGCAAGAACTATAGATCTAGTAGGCCAAACCAAACCAATAATTTTAAGAGACTTGCAAGGATATTATGAGCACACATAAAAAGTTCAAAGAAGAACCAAATATTTCTCATAGATAATCTTGATCATAAACTCACAATTCATCGGATCTTGACAAACACACCACAAAAAGAGATTACATCGAATAGATCTCCTCGAAGACCGAGGAGAACTTTGTATTGAGATCCAGAGAGAGAGAAAAATCCATCTAGATACTAGCTATGGACCCGAAGGTCTGTGGTAAAGTACTCACAACTCATGGTGAGGGCGATGATGATGATGATGAAGAACTCCGTGATGGATCCCCCTCTGGTGGAGCTCCGGAACAGGCTCCAAGATGGGATCTCATGGGAACAGAAGGTTTCGGCGGTGGAATTAGGGTTTTCTCTCTATTGTCGAAGGTTTCGGGGTACGTAGACTTATATAGGAGGAAGGAGGACACCGAGGGACGCTCGAGGGGCCCACGAGGTAGGGGGTGCGCCCTGGGCAGGGGCGCGTCCCCCACCCTCGTGGGAGCCTCGATGCTCCCATGACGTGGTTCTCAAGCTCCGTGTGCGTGATTTTCTCCAAAAATATCTCTCGACAAGGTTTCACTCCGTTTGGACTCCGTTTGATATTCTTTTTCTGCAAAAACCCTGAAACAGGCAAAAAACAGCAATCTGGACTGGCCTTTAGGTTAGTAGGTTAGTCCCAAAAATGATATAGAAGTGTATGATAAATCTCATTAAACATCCAAGACTTCATAAATAATAGCATGGAACAATAAAAAATTATAGATACGTTGGAGACGTATCACTGCCTATCATGTCATATCATATTATTTTCTTTATAGCATGGACATTTGGACTTCTATATGGTTCAAATCAATAGTCTAGTTTTTACATGAGACTTAAATACTCAAGCATATCAACAAGAAACCATGTCTTTCAGAATATCAAATGCTAATGAACGTTATCCCTACAAAATCATATAGTCTTGTCATGCTCTGTCTTCCCAGCTCAAAGTATAAATCACGTACTACCCCGGTGTCAGCCAAGCAATTGGTTCATACTTTTTAACGCGCTTCAGCATTTTCAACTCTCACGCAATACATGAGCGTAAGCCATGGATATAGCAATATAAGTGGAATAGAATGCGGTGGTAGTAGACAAAAGAAGGGAAGAAAGTCCCACATCAACTAGGCAAACTAATGGACTATGGAGATGTCCATCAATCGATATCATTGTGAGGAGTAGGGATTTGTAGAGGTGCCAGAGCTCAAAGCTTAAATTGAGAGATAAAATTGCATTGGGAGGTATACATTTCACACCAATGAAAACGACTCAAGTTTCCCAACACTTTCCATGCTAGACATATTATAGGCGGTTCCCAAACATAAAATAAAGTTTATTCCTATTCCACCAAACTTTCACAAGCCGTGGCTAGCCGAATCCACGGTTGCCTTCCATACCAACACTTTCCAAGGAATTTATAATTTGATAACATAAAGTAAATTTGTTTTTCATTTCAGTACTAGGCATCCCTAATACCTTTGCCATAGTCTTGTGCAATGACAAGTGAATAAACACTCATCGTGAGAATAACACATCTAGCATGGAAAATATTGGCCAACCCTTACCGCCTCGTGAGCGGTACGGGCACACAAAAGGGAAATTTATTTTCAAAATTAGAGACGGCACATAAAAATTTACTTAGAGCGACAAGTGAATACTGCATATAGGTCGGTATGGTGGCTTTTTTGAGGAAGGTATAATAAAGTTTATGCATCGGCAGAAATTGCGTGGTACAAGAGAGGATAGCAATTATGAAAGGGTGAGAGTGTGTATAATCCATGGACTCACATTAGTCATAAAGAACTCACATACTTATTGCAAAAGTTTATTAGCCCTCGAAGCAAAGTAATACTACGCATGCTCCTTGGGGGGAGGTTGGTAGGAGTTAACCATCGCGCGCCCCCGACCTTCACACAAACATAGGACAATCAAGGATAAATTGTGCTCCAACTTCCCGGCATAACGAGAGACTATACGTGCATGCTTCGGGAATCACAAACCATAACACCAATATCTTACTAAAGCATAATTACTCATTAACATGACTCACATATCATATCATAATGTCTCAAAACTATTACAAGGAATCAAAATTATTTTGTCCAATGATCTTCATGAAAGTTTTTATTATATCTTCCTTCGATATCTGTCATATTGGGACTAATTTTATGTGTTGCTTTTGATAAGCTCAAACAAATATAAGTGAAGATCACGAGCATAATATTTCTTTCTCTCAAATTAATTTAAGCAAAGCAAGAGATAATTTCTTCAAAAATACTAAAGCACACCATGCTAAAAAATATATAAGTGAAGCACTAGAGCAACGGTGCTAGAAAAGAGCTTCTTTGATGGAATGTGAATTCCGCTTACTTAGCCTTCCTGGCAACTATTTGGGGGCTCTATTTTATTTAAAACAATCAGATCTAAGTATTTTATTAAAACAGCAAGTAAACAAAATAAAATGACATTTTAGGAATAGCACATCTCATGTGAAGAAGCAAAAACTTAGGATCAACCGATACTAACCAATAATTGTTGATGAAGAAAGGTGGGATGCCTATCGGGGCATCCCCGAGCTTAGATGCTTGAGACTTCATGAAATATTATCTTGGTGTGCCTTTGGCATCCCCAATCTTGAGATTTTGTGTCTCCTTGATTCTTCTCATATCATGGTTTCCTGAAATCTCAAAAGCTTCATCCACACAAAACTCAACAAGAACTCATGAGATAAGTTAGTATAAATCAATGCAAAACCTTATCATCCTCTAATGTATCTACATGTTTAATACTCCTATCCTCAAATAGAATCATTAAATACGCAAACATATGCAAACAATGCAAACATAACAGCAATATGTCAAAACAGTATAGTCGTTAAAGAGTGGAATTGTTCTCATACTTCCCTAACTGTAAACATTCTGAAAAATTACCACGTTACAGAGAACTTATTCATGATAAGTTTGTAAAAAATTCAAGATTTTATCACATTCTAACTATCCAGAAGAATTCAGACAATGATTGAAAACTTTCTATTTTCAAACAGCAACATGTAGACTTGCAAAATAAGCATAGTAAAGGCTATCCTTGACACTTTTATTGAAATAAAGGATACAAAACATTATCATAAATACCATAAAGCAATTTATAACAAAATAAATAGACACTCCAAGAAAAACTCATATCATGTGACGAATGAAAACAGAGCTCCAAGTGAGGTTACCGATAATGTTGGAGACGAAAGAGGGGATGCCTTCTGGGGCATCCCCAAGCTTAGTTGCTTGGATATTACTTGAATATTATCTTGGGGGTGCCTTGGGAATCCCCAAGCTTAGGGTCTTGTCACTCTCTATACTCCTCATACCGATAGCTCACCCATAACTTGAAAACTTGAATCACACAAAACTTAACAAAACTTTGTGAGATGGGTTAGTATGATAAAACAAATCATTCATTTTGGTACTATCAAATACAAGATTAATAATTGTTCTCACACAATTATTACTGTATCATATCATTTCTACAATTTATATTGATCAATATAAGCCATAGAAACTAGAAAACAAGCAAACTATGCATTGAAAACAGAATCTGTCAAAAACAGAACAGTCTGTAATGATCTGAACATTCACCATACTTCTGCAACTATAAAAGTCATGAAAAAATATGTGCACATGAGAAATTTGTATATTAATCTTCTGCAAAAAGAATCAACTTAAAATCACTCTTCTGTTAAAAATGAGAATTTTTCTCGTGAGCGTAAAAGTTTCTATTTTTTTCAGCAAGATCAAATCTACTATCACCCAACATGATCCTAAGCCTTTGCTTGGCACTTAATTGAAACAAAAGATTAAAACATGATTACTACAGTAGCATAATCATGTGAACACACAAAAACAGTAGGTATAAGTGTTGGGTTGTCTCCCAACAAGCGCTTTCTTTAATGCCTTTCAGCCAGGCATGATGATTTCAATGATGCTCACATAAAAGATATGAATTGAAACATGCAAGAGAGCATCATGAATGACATGGAAAGCACATTTAAGTCTAACCCTCTTCCTATTCATAGGGATTTTGTGAGCAAACAACTTTTTGGAGCAATAATCAACTAGTGTAGGAAGGCAAAACAAGCAAAACTTCAAGATTTTCAACACATAGAGAGGAAACTTGATATTATTAAGATATGTAGAAGCACATGTTCCTCTGCCATAATAATTTTCAATAGTATCATGAATGAATTCAACAATATAGCCATCACATAAAGCATTCTTTTTATGATGCAAAATCATAGAAATTTTTCTACTCTCCACATAAGCAAATTTATTCTCATGAATAGTAGTGGGAGCAAACTCAACAAAATAACTATCATGAGATGGAAAATTAAAGTCATGATGACAAGTTTCATGGTTATCATTATTCAATATAGCATACATGTCATCACCATAATCATCATAGATAGCAACTTTGTTATCATAGTCAATTGAAACATCCTTCAAAGTAGTGGATTCATCACTAAATAAAGTCATGACCTCTCCAAATCCACTTTCATCAATATAATCATCATAAATAGGAGGCATGCTACCATTATAACAAATTTCCACATCAAATCTTGGGGGGCTAAAAATATCATCTTCATCAAACATAGCATCCCCAAGCTTATGGCTTTGCATATCATTAGCATCATGGATATTTAAAGAATTCATACCAATAACATTGCAATCATGCTTATCATTCAAATATTTTGTGCCAAACATTTTATTGACTTCTTCTTCTAACAATTGAGCACAATTTTCCGATCCATCATTTTCAAGAAAGACATTATAAAGCTGATCAATAATATGATGCAACCTCAATTCCATTTTTAGTTTTATTTTTATAAACCAAACTAGTGATAAAACAAGAAACTAAAAGATTCGATTGCAAGAACTAAAGATATACTCTAACATCCCAATTTTCAATTTCGATGTTAACATAGATCATTCATATGCATCCATCATTTGAGCATATTTGAATTTGAATTTATTTGAAATTGATCCAAAGTTTTTAAGCAACTCAAGGACCCAAGAGAGAGAGAGAGAGAGTTGGAAGTTTTCCCAAAGAGGACCCACTATTTTTATTATTTTACAAGTGAGATTGGATCAAATATTATTTTTGCCAATTTTCATTTCCATATTTAAATAAATGAGAGAAGATAATATGACTTCTTCAAAAACAGAATAAAAATGTTGAAAGTTGAATTTTGAGTAAAAATAAATTTATTGGATTTTTATTTGCAATTTATTGTTTAAAAAATTGCATTAAAAAGTTATTTTCTTTTTAGGCATTTTTATTCAGAAAAAAAATGTTCACTTTGTCCCAAATTTAAGGTGGGAACGGAGAAAATTGTTTCTGAAATTTTTAGGATTTTTTAATATTTTATTTGAATTTTTTTCGTTCGGTGAATTTATATATATAAAGAAATTCGGACTAGGCCGATAGGGCTGAAGCCCAGCCAGCGGGCCCAGCGCGCGCCACCGCCGAGCCGGACATGCCGGCCGCCGCCTTGCCCCTCGTGCAAGAAAGCCTCGGCCCCGGGCCTTTAATAGCCGAGGCCGGCCGCCCCTCAAGCCACCCACCGCCGCCGCTCACCAGCCATGCCGCCTGCACCACCGCCGCACGCCGTCGCCGCAGCCGCCCATCGCCGCAGCCACCCGCCGCCGCCGCCGCCGCTGCTGCCGCCTCCTCGCGCCCGCAGCCGCCGCCACCCCTCGCCTCGGACGCCGCCGCCGCCGGAGCCGCACCTGCTGTCGTCCGCTGCCGCGCCCGCGAACCCGCTGCCCAACCCACGAGCCAGACCCGATCCGGTCCGCGAGGTAAAACCGCCCGGTTTTTTTTAGTTTTTTTTTTGTTTTTTTAACCCCTAGATTGGTTTTTTTAGAAAACCTAGTTTCGTTTTTTAGGTTTTATTAAACAGCGAACGTCCGCTGTTAAATTTGAGAAAACAAACGTTCGCTATGTAGAATTTTCTTTTTCTGTTAATTTTTCATCAGGGACCTATCCGGAGTTAAAGTTTTTATAGATCAGCCCCTGGTTTTCAAACAATCGTTACTTTTTACTCGTTACTCGGAATTAGATGAAACCAATGCTAATTTCGTCGTTTCGACCTTGTCTTTCTAGTAGCGCAACTCAAATTTGATTTTGAAAGTTTTTAAATTTGAATTCAAATAGATTTGTACTTAAACTTCTTTTGATCGTAACTTGAGTTTCGTAACTCCGTTTGAGTTGATTCTTTTTGCAAATCGAAGCTCTTGACCTAAATTTTCCGATAAGGCCAAATTCCCTTAATTTTGGTACTGTTAGAAATTGTTTTCTGTCACAAGAGCTGTTTGCTCGTTTTCGAAGTTTTCCGAGTTTCGTTCTTCGATTCTGTTGCATGATTGCTTATGTATGCTATTATTTGATTGTGATAGAATTTCCGGAGTGCGAAGCGTGCTACTACGAGTCACTAGGTTTCAACGATCAGCAAGGTAACTTCATACTTTGGTCATACTTTCCAATACCCAGTTTTTATTGCATTAGTTCTATCCTCAAAGATTGCATGAGTAGGACTTGATCACATGTGGTATTGCTTAGTAGTTCATGAGGTGGGAACTCAATGACTTGTGATCAACCAAGGGAATATACTCTTTGTTACTTATTGCTTAGTCATGCTTGTAGAGGTGGATTGGTATGTGAGATTTCATGAAAGTTGTGACTATAATAACAACTAAGGGAATGTTTAAGGTGGTAACTTTAATACACCACTGGGTGGATTTGTTGCAGGGCACCTAGATTATCCTAGGAAATCCCGAAGGACCCATGCGATTATCCTATGGAATGCCACCCAGGCTCAAAGAGATCATATATCATTCATGCCTAGAAACTTCCGTGTGCAGGCACATGCCATTATGGGCTCTAGCATAGTTGAGTATGTTCTGTGAGCTCTTTCAGTGGTGAACTAGAAGATGTAGGGGAAAGTAGGTGTAACTATTCATCCGGGGTAAAGAGTAAATGCTTTTGAAAGACTGTGTCTCAGTCATTCGTTTCTCAAACACCATGCAGTGCGAGAAACTAAACGGAGGAGATCAAGTCTTGTGGGGAAAAGTGCACAACCTCTACAGAGTGTATAAACTATTCATGAGTAGCCGTGTCCCCGGTTATGGACATCTTGAGTATCCTGGTATTTTAATTATGGACTGATCTCAACACTCTATTTAATTAACTTGTTGGGTTTTTAATGACTTTGGTAATTTTGGGATTGAGATGGAGGAACCATTCTCAATATTGCTTAACACAACTAAGTAGTAAATAAAATTTATTCCTTTGTTGTAGGGTAAAACTAGCTTTATGCAAAATTAACCTTACAACCTCCACTGACCAAATATTCATATAGTTGTAGACATTTATTCTTCATTACTTGCTACAGTGTGTTCTTTCCAGCATATTCAATGTGTTGACCTACACGGCTGCAACGTCTCATGTTGCAGAGTTTACCGACGAAGAATAAGGTGCGATTAGCTCATTGTCATGCACTCAGTATTTGCCTTGGAGTTGGATGGACTCAACTTATCTTCGATGCTTCCACAAGATTTCGTATTAGTTTATGGCCTTCAGCCATCTTATTGTAATAAGACTCCTTTTGAGGATTTTCGATGTAACAAAGTGTGATTGAACTCTGCTATAAATGCTCGAAGTACTGTGTGTGTCGGCATACCGATCCAGGGATGACACTGAGCACAGAGACACTGGTCCATTCGGATCAAGGTCGCTACAGAGATGGTATCAGAGCACACGTTGACTGTAGGATGCGACCACTAGGATAAGCCACATGATGCTCTTCTCTACTCATTCTATTTCTTCTCCACTCATTCTAATTCTTCTCGATTTCTATTCTATAGATGTCAGACCCCGGGAGCAAGTTCACTCAGCCAGACGATGACACCCCTTTCGGAAGACACTTGTAGGAAGTCACTAGATATCTACACATTGGAATACCAAGTATCACGGGAGATCTCTATGCAACATTGCCAGAAGAGGAATGCTAGAAGATCAAAGTAAGCGTTCCTGGGAGGACAATTGCACCAGTCATGAAACCTCTTGAGCTTACCTTTGACACACCTACTTGGAGCTTGGGAAAGAGTATGGCAGCTCACATCACATTTGGACGCATATGTGAAGTCTACAACAAGGATCTTGAAGACACCATCTACCAGATTTGTGGACGCCAAGATGAGCAATGGGATATGCTTCACACAAGGAAGGATGGATCCATTGCCTCATTCATTCAAGAGATGGACCAACACATTCAATGCTACGAGAACCAGATGTGCATGCTCATGCTGAAGACCAAGATGGTGATAACACAAAATGTGGAGCTAGAAGAGGAAATCAAGACAATACGTGATGGATATGAAGAGGAAATCGGTGTACTATTGAAGCAGAATGAAGCACTAACGAAGAAAGTTGGAACAAACACTGTGAAGCCGGAACCAGAGATGGGTATCCACATGGAGAACTACATTCTGATAAATGACACCAACAGCGATGAAAGTGATTATGAAGACGAAGATGGAGCAGATATCATTGAGTCTTTCGATGATAGTTATTAGATGACCACCCTGTAATCATTAGTATTCTTCCAAGTAGTTACAAATCATTCGCTAGCTTTGTATTAGGATCTTTTGTGTGAACTTGATTGAATTGAGTGATATGCTATGAAATTGTTTGTCTCATGTGCATATGGGTAGTGATTTCCCCTAGACCTCATTCTATCACTACAAGAAATATGTCAACTTATGACCTTTTGTTAGTGACCCTGGAAGAATTGGTCATAGATCTATGACCATTTCAGACCAATTGGTCAAAAGCTGTTCGGGGGGCTCCAAACCCTAAACTATAACGACCATTTTGATCAGAAAGGTCATAATTTCCATACACGAAATGGTCACAAAGCAGATAGCACTAGTTCGCTGCCTTATTTCTAGCTGTTCATGACCAATATAGATGGTCATAACCTTGAAAATTGTGGTGGGTTGCTACGACTAGGCGCCACCTCATCAGTTTTGCCTATGTGTCATGTCCATGTGGCAGTTTTTGCCCTAGGTTGTGAAGCAACCTATATTTCTGTCATTCCCAAAATTCCCCAAAAAATCTCATAAATTCTTTGGGTCATATCTTCGTCAAATATGTAAAAAACCTTCCTTGCCTAGTTCAAAAATAATTCAAAAATATTCATTTTCCTATTATGTTCAAAAAACACTTTGTGAAGGAAGTACCACTTTGGCATGTCCAAATGGTATCCATTTTCTACAGTGCTTTCCTATGCCCAAATAACTATCCTCCACCAAATGCCAGCTCAATCCATTCATTATTTTGAGCCCATCTTCAACATTCGTATTTATGTCCAGTGTGGTACTTTGCAAAGCAAGTACCACCTAGACTCCTCCTTTTGAGCTAAAAATTTGTGAAGACGGTCTTCTTAGTAACTGATCATCCTCAACCAAAATTCACGCCCATTAGCCATGTGCATTTTCCGTACCGCTAATCAAACAGTTGGCTGCTAATTCATGTTTGAGCATCGATCGGTCTCCTCGTGAGAATCTTATGTTGTAATTTTCTTCCAAACACCTACCTGGGGAGTGGACAACCCACTAGACATGCCTAGGCCGCCCAGAACACATGGCAACGCCACAGTCACGCGGTGACCACGCAGCGGGCATGCGAGTTTACACGCTCTAGAGTTGGGGCCCTCGACCACCGCCCAAACCTCGACGTATCGCCACCAAACCATGTATTTATGATTAAATAAGTACTTATGTACCTAGAAATGATTTTTGGAAAAAATAAATAGCAAACTATGAGGCAGTCGCAGTTCAAATTTGACCCGCTTCCAGCTGAATCGGCGGAAATTTGTCTTTTTCATGAGAGGTGGATCAAAACTTTTTACACCCAACCATTTTGTCAATTGTGCATTAAATATGTCCTAGTATTTTAGAAAATTGATTTGGTCAAATTTTGCAACAATTATTTGGGAGGTCCTTCACAAAAAACCTCCTTTGGGACACTCGAAAAATGGAAAATGAATTTTTCGTCCAAAGAAAATGAAAACTTCCTTAGGCAACATTGTTTGCCATTCCAAGATGCACCCTTGTGCACAATATGGGATCATTTGAACAAACTATGCCATGAATGTGGCCATAGGATTGATCATTTGGCTTGAAAGCCATGAATCTTCACGCATGATAGCTCATTTCTGAGAACACTTTTTTAATAGAATTGCTGTATTACAAGTTTATTATTTTTCCTGGTAACTTGGTCATATATAATGACACAATGCGAAGGTGTTCTAATTTTTTGATTTTTTTTGAATTTTTTATGCCCGTTTCAAAATGCTGTCAAAACGGCGGGAATGACCGTTCCTAGCTAGTGGTTGAATCTTGGAATTTTTTTGGTGTTTCTCTGATAAAATAGATACTTATGTACCTACAAATGATTTTTGGAAAAAATAAAACGCAAACTACGAGGTAGCTACAGTTCAAATTTGACCCGCTTCCAGCTGAATCGGCGGAAATTTGTCTTTTTCACGAGAGGTGGATCAAAACTTTTTACACCCAAACATTTGGTCAATTGTGCATTAAATATGGCCGAGTATTTTATAAAAATGATTTGGTCAAATTTTGCAACAATTATTTGGGAGGTTCTTCACAAAAAAACCTCCTTTTGGGCACTCGAAAAATGGAAAATGAATTTTTCGTCCAAAGAAAATGAAAACTTCCTTAAGCAATATTGTTTGCCATTCCAAGATTCACCCTTGTGCACAATATGAGATCATTTGAACAAACTATGCCATGAATGTGGTCATAGGATTGATCATTTGGCTTGAAAGCTATGAATCTTCATGCATGATAGCTCATTTCTGAGAACACTTTTTTAAAAGAATTGCCGTATTACAAGTTTATTATTTTTCCTGGTAACTTGGTCATATATAATGACACCATGCGAAGGTGTTCCAATTTTTTGATTTTTTTTGAATTTTTTATGCCCGTTTCAAAATGCGGTCAAAACGGCGGGAATGACTGTTCCTAGCTAGTGGTTGAATCTTGGAATTTTTTTGGTGTTTCTCTGATTAAATAGATACTTATGTACTTACAAATGATTTTTGGAAAAAATAAAGAGCAAACTACGAGGTAGCTACAGTTCAAATTTGACCCGCTTCCAGCTGAATCGGCAGAAATTTGTCTTTTTCACGAGAGGTGCATCAAAACTTTTTACACCCAATCAGTTGGTCAATTGTGCATTAAATATGACCTAGTATTTTATAAAAATGATTTGGTCCAATTTTGCAACAAATATTTGGTAGGTCCTTCACAAAAAATATCATTTTGGGCACTCGGAAAATGATTAAAAATAGCTAGAAAGATCAGAAATGCATACAAATTGGTATTTATCCATAAAATGTTGTCTAACTCTAGTGAAAATGTGTGTGGTTCCCTTTTGCAAAATATTTTTGATAGCTACTTCACAAAATCCATCTATTTTTAGTACTTAGAGATACTTTTTAAAATTACTGGTTTTCCGAACCAATCAGGACTCTTCCCACGGATCGATGACATGGCGCCCATCCATCCATCCATCCATCTCACCATCCCACATCCATCCATCCATCTATCTACAGAAAAAAATAAAGAAAAAATGAAAAAGACCACCCCCACCGCAACCCAAACCCTAGCCCCCATCCATCCATCCATCCACCCCCACCGCAACCCAAACCCTAGCCCCCATCGCACCCCTCCTCCCCCCATCTCCTCCCCGCCGCCTCCCAACCAACCTTGCCGTACACCACACCCACAGCGGCGACCCACCGGCGCCCCACCTCCTCCGCGCGCCGGCGGCCCTTCCCCTCCTTCCCTTCCCTCATCTCCGCACGCCGGCCACCCTTCCCCTCCTTCCCTTCCCTCATCTCACAGCCCAAACCCTCGATCCCCACATCTCCTCCCTCCTCCCTCCTCCCAATCTCCCCGACGACGCGGGCGGGTGCGCGAGCCTCGGCCCGCGGGGCTCGGTGAAGGCTGCGACCGCGAGGCAGGCGGAGATCGAGCGAGCAGCCGAGCAGCCGGGCCATGGTGACGACCGGGAGGGGCAGCGTGGGGGAGATCCGGGCGGCCGACGTGGAGGCGGCCGGGCTCGCCGCGGCCGACGCGGTGACCTTCCTCGCGGTGCTCCGCTCGGCGACCGGGAAATACGGCGGCGACGCACCCGCACACGCTCCACCAGCTGCGGCCGGACCACCCGCACGCGCTCCACCAGCTGGTCTACTACTCCGTCTACGCCGGCTGGGACCGCGCCAAGCGAGGCCCGCCGCCCTACTGGTTCCCCTCTCTGTAAGTCTCGCCGTCCGCCGTCCATTTTTTTGTTGCAAATACAGCTGAACAGGGGTTCTCTCCCAGCGCTTAATTTGCTACCAACTGTTTGATCCAATCGGGTAGTGGCACCAATCAATGGCTAATCAATGGTGAGAGTGACTGCTAGTCTGATTCCACCAACCAGTTAAGGTTATGGTTCCATTTAACCCAACATTTAGCCTGACAACAAAAGTAAGATTCAGTACTGGTCTGTGGATTTCACACCATCTAACAATGCTATGTAATAGGACGATCAGTGTATATATAATTTACTTCATGACACATTTATTCACAACCTTTGGACTTCAACTTCCCGGTGCTGCTGGCGGGGAGGGGAGGAGCAAGGCGGTGCTGCTGGCGCCGGGGCCCCGGTGGAGCTCGTCGTCGTCCATGCCGGTCATGGACTCCATCATCGAGTATGATCCCAAGATGGAGCGCGACTTCTACACCCGCTTCTTTCTCAGAGATTTCTCCGTCTTCAACATCGACGAGGAGTGTAAGTGGCCTCTCCATTTCTCAAGCCGGTGTCCTGTTTGTAAATTTTCTGATTGACAGTATGTATGGGAACTGAATTAGTACTTTAGGATGTTTCACCTGTATAATCCTCTGAGATGCCATGTCAATTATTGATGCGTAGCAGTGAACAGCATATATCTGCATTCATTTATTTGGATTAGATTTTAATTTGGTTCATATATGTATATCACTTAACAACAGGAGTCACTTATTTTGTTAAAATTTATAGCAACTTTTTACAAATAGTGAGATGTTAGCTTTCTATTGAAGTTAACTCAGCAAATGAAATAAGAATATTAGGTGGGTTAACTCAGGGGGGTAGAGATGGGGAAAACAAAAACTGGGACTTGTATCTGCTCCTGGTACTATTACCTATATAAGTAACATTGCTACTGGATACACATTGCTGCTTGCCTTGTACCCCCGTTCATGGTGGGATAAACTTGTATTTGCTCCTGCTGTGTTTTGATGATCACAAGTGTGAATCATCTTCTTGTACCAGATGAGCCGACGAAACGGCGGCGTCTCTAGTGCGGCTGCCCTTCTTGTGGTGACCTCCTCTACCGGGTGACGGCGGCGGCTGCGGCTGTGTGCGGCATCGACTACAACCTCCTCTACCGTGAGTCCATCTCCTATCTCTACCTCCCTCTCTGTGATCCTGTTACTCTAGTACCATGCTCTGTTTCATGGCCGTGGGTTATTTGGTGTGTGCTTGTTGTGCCTTGTGTGTTGGAGTCCAATTAACTGCTGTTAGGGAATAATAATCTACTGGTTATAGCAACATTTTATGCATGTGTTGTGGAAAACATCATTCATCCGCACTGTGATGTCCAGATTACTAGCACACTTGTTACTATCTGCTGGCTGTACTAGCTGCACTTTGCTCCTTCTAACTCATATGAATTTTGCTCATGCTGCTGTACAGGTGATGCGTGTGTGATTATTGATGGTCAAGAACTAGCAAAGCTTGTTCTTTTGCTAGTGATTGACCCTATCTCTTTCATCTTCTCCCGACCACGACCACGGCGATGGCAAGGGGAAGGCTATGACGTGCTTCACGAGGAGGTGATGGAGAACCTTCAGGTCTGCTCTGCTGCTAGTGCTAACCCTCTCTCTAGCTTCGTTGTTGCACAAGAAAAACAGAGCTAAGGTCCTATTGTTATTACCTAATAATAACAAACATTGCTACTGGAGTAAATATCTCCGAGAACGTTACATGAAGGAAAATCAGAAGCCATCAATGACTTGCACTTGCTTGTTTAGTTTTATTTTGCTGAGTTATGTGCACTCCTTCAGTGTTTAGGTTGATATCCTTTAAGTTTTAGTTCTGGTAAATGAAACGCCGGACCATGATTTAGTTCTGGTAAATGCTACCATTCATGTTAGCCTCGATCGCATCCTCTCCTTGCATGTATCTTGAATCACCTAATGAAGATAGTTCAACCTTTTTTCAAAGCCTGGACACCTTTTTTGAATCGGAGGGAGTACCTTGTTTTGCTACTGAATCAATCAATGTTGTTTCTTGCTTGTTTTATGTCTGCTTGTTACAGAATAAACAAACAAATCTCTCAACTCTCAACTCTGTACAAATAAATAGTTGAACTTTGGTTCCAATTTGTAATCATATTAGCTTCTGTATATATGATGGTTGTGTGGTGAGGTGAGGTCCGAGCTGTGTAATTATAGGTTCATCCACCACGACACTAGCTAGCTCAAATTCTTATGTAATTTCATTTGCCTAAGTTGGTTGGGGCTGCTTCCTTCGTGTATGCATGATGCTGCTAGTTCAACTTTGGTTCCTTCTATTTAATTCATAGTATCATATTTGCTCCTGCTTTAATATATCAGTCCATTTACATGTATATGAAATGTGCTTGCTTTTTGTTATAGGCAACAAGTGTAGCTGATCTGCTGAGCATATGATTCCAGAGTAGCTTGCCACCAGCGACCAACCTCCACTGGGACCTGACTGCCAGCCGACGGCACTTGAACCATTCCGAACACCGTCGGTACCTTAGTGTCTGGCTACATGGGTTGCGGTAAGCCCTACTCTCTCTCTCTCTCTCTCTCTCCCCCCTCTCTCTCTCTCTGTGTCTCTCTTTCTCTACCCTTAGATGGTCCGGCCATCGAGCTGTGGGCGATTGTGGTCATCATGATGTGTGTATAGGTGGTGCTCTTCCGGCCACCACAATGATGTGTGTATAGGTGTGCTAGGAAGCACTCTTTATACTTCCAGGCTGCATTCTTGCCGTGTAATTACTTATGCTGTGATCCATGACTTACAATCTGTACATGAATACCATGTGTAATGACTTATTTTTTGCATCGCCTGAACATTTTTTTGCTGTTGTATTGTTTCTCACTCGTGATTGATCTACTGCCAGGTGAAGGTTTTCAAATGTTGAAGGAGGAGGACAATAGGAACTTCTGTGATGTCTTGTCATCTATTTTTTTTCTTTGCTGTAGAATAGTTTTGCTTGGCACTTACTAGTTCCTTGGATGCAAAGATATGTACTGCTAGAATGAATGCATGTAAAGATATTTTGGGCTCCTATAATATTCCATGTTGCTTTGAAAATGTATTGGAACTGGGCTAGGCCCAAGATAGCTTGTAGTGTGATGTGTTGTAATGTCAATGGCATAATAAAAGAAGTTGGATTGCATCAATTATTTCGGCCCAGCCCAAGATATATTGAACAATTATTTCTGAGGGGAAAACTTGAGAGGCCCAGCAAAGAAATGGCCCAAAAAAATACGAGACCAAAAAAATATGTCAAAAGGAATAGGCAAAGAAATTAAAAAGGCCGAATTACTGGGCCAAGCCCATGTAGCTAGCGAAAATTAACAGAAAAAATATATATTAAAAAGGCTGAATTAATGGGCTCGGCCCATTTAAAGCACCGAAATGGACTGGGCTGATTCTTGTGCCACATCAGCTTGCCACGCTGGATGCCTACGTGGTCTGGGGAGACTGCTAGTGACCAAAACACGACAGTAGGCATATTTTGGTCATAAACGTCTATGACCTTCTCACAGAGAAGGTCGCTATAGTCAGTTTATGACGACCAGCTTTTGACCTTATGTTTTTGGTCACAAAAAGGTCACAAATGGAAATTTGTGACCATTCAGTGACCAATAGTGGTGGTCACAAGTTGACATATTTCTTGTAGTGTATTCCAATCTCTCCCCTCTAAACCCCTCAGATGCCTCCGAGACATGTGCCCGGATTCGAGTTCCCACCTGAGCTAACTCAGTTGATCCAGCAACAGAACACTTTGATGCAAGTACTTGTTCAGAACCAAGGCAACAACAACAACAACAACAACCCACCTCCGCCTCCCCATGACAACCTGACCCGTTTCTTAAGGTTGAATCCGCCGGTGTTCTCTAGTAGCACCGAGCCGATTGTTGCAGATGATTGGCTCCGTGAGATGGGAAGAGAGGTAGCAACTGTAGGATGCACTGATGCAGAGAGAGTGCGCTTTGCCGCACATCAGCTTGAGGGACCAGCAGCCGCTTGGTGGGAGAACTACACCGCCACCTGAAAGTGCAACTAATCCCCGGGTGGTTTTGGTAATTAATAACAACATATATATCATTGAACTAATAGTTACTTGAGAATCATTTCAGAGAAGTTCAGTGATACGGGTATGGAAATGTCTGAAGAAGTGGACCCCTCAAAATGCTAAGGCAAGCATTGGCAAAAGCTCAAGACTCCATTTTTGGTTTAGTGATCAAAGATCACATTGAGTCCATAGGAAAAGCCAATACTATTAAAAGGGGATGAGGTTGTGTTAATGATCTGGTTGCTCAAGTGCTTAGTGATTTAGCTCCTTCAACTATCAGCAACTTTCACTACTATACACACTCATAAGTAATCTCGGACAAACCGATTCTTCCAACTCAGTCCCACCGAGATGAACCACCTCAGTCATAAGCCAAACCCTAGAAATTTCGGTCAATCCGATTTTGAGTTCGGTCTCACCGAAACTGGACTGCCAACCTTCTGTAACCGTTTGACATCATTTCGGAATATCCGAGTTGATAATTTCGGTCCCACCGAAACTGGCAAGTTCCTATCTTTGACTCATATCGGACATACCGAGATGGTATTTTCGGTCCCACCGAAAACCCCAACGTTCACTATATTTGAACTTTCGGTCTGACCGAGTTTTCACTTCGGTCTCACCGAGATTGTTCAAATATGTGTGTAACGGTTGGATTTTGTGTGGAGGCTATATATACCCCTCCACCCCCTCTTCATTCGTAGAGAGAGCCATCAGAAAGTACTACCACTCCTACCTTACACTTTCTGAGAAGAGAACTACCTACCCTTGTGTTGAGATCAAGTTGCTCCATTCCTACCATATGAAACTTGATTTCTAACCTTCCCAAGTTGCTTTCCACTCAATCCTTTCTTCCACCACAGCCAAATCAGTGAGGAGAGTTGAGTGTTGGGGAGATTATCATTTGAAGCACAAGAGCAAGGAGTTCATCATCATCAACAACATCTATTACCTTTTGGAGGGTGGTGCCTCCTAGATTGGTTAGGTGTCGCTTGGGAGCCTCCGTCATTGAGATGTGGAGTTGAACCAAGAAGTTTGTAAGGGCAAGGAGATCGCCTACTTCGTGAAGATCTACCCCGAGTAAGGCTAGTCCTCCGTGGGCGTAGGCCATGATGGAATAGACAAGGTTGCTTCTTCGTGGACCCTTCGTGGGTGGAGCCCTCCGTGGACTCGCCCAGCCGTTACCCTCCGTGGGTTGAAGTCTCCATCAACGTGGATGTACGATAGCACCACCTATCGGAACCACGAGAAAAATCTCCGCGTCTCCAAATTGCGTTTGATCTTCTCCACCTCTCTTTACTACATGTGCAATTTACTTTCCGCTGCTTATACTCTAGAATTGCATGTGTAGGGTGGTACTTGAATTGATCATAATTGTGAAACTGCCAAAAACTGTTCATGATCAAATGGCAGAACTTTTATATTGTCAAGTAGTCTAATCACCCCCCCTCTAGACATACTTTCGATCCTACAAGTGGTATCAGAGCTTTGGTCTCCATTGTTTTGGTTTCCATTGCATTGGACTCCATAAGCTTGGTTTCACAACCTAGGAGAGTATGGCGTCTAGTGAGGGTAATTATCGTAGAGGTCCTTACTTTGATGGTACAAATTTTGCTAGTTGGAAGCATAAAATGAAAATGCATATTCTTGGTCATAACCCAGCCGCATGGGGCATTATTTGTGTTGGTATGCAAGGTGAATTCTTCGAGGAAGGAAAAGTTACGGATCGCGAAGCTACACCGGAAGAGTTGCGGATGTTGCAAAACAATGCTCAAGCTTGTGACATTCTCTTTAATGCTTTGTGTCCCGAGGAGTTCAACAAAATCAGCCGTCTTGAGAATGCTAAAGAGATTTGGGATACTTTGGTTGAAATGCACGAAGGTACCGAGTCTGTGAAGGAATCAAAGCTAGATATTCTTCAAGGTCAACTTGACAAATTCAAGATGAAGGATGGTGAAGGAGTCGCTGAAATGTACTCTAGGCTTGCTCTCATCACAAATGAGATTGCCTGCTTAGGAAGCGAAGAAATGACCGACCGATTCATCATTAAGAAGATTCTCAGAGCTTTGGATGGAAAATATGACACCGTGTGCACTTTGATCCAAATGATGCCAAACTACAAGACTCTCAAGCCAACTGAAGTCATTGGAAGAATTGTTGCTCACGAGATGACACTTAAGGATAAGGAAGAGCTTCACAACAAGTCAAGTGGTGCTTACAAAGCTACAAGTGATGCTCCCACAACCTCAAGTGACAAGTTAATTTCCAATGAAGAGATAAGCCTAATGGTTAAGAACTTCAACAAGTTCTACAAGAATAGAGGCAAAGAAAGAAGCTCAAAGTCTAGATCATATGATGAAAAGAGATCTTCTAGTCGTGATCGAAACTGCTACAATTGTGGAAGACCCGGACACTTCTCAAATGAGTGTACGGCTCCCCACAAGAGAAGAGAAGAATCTCCAAGAAGAAGAGCAAGAGATGAGTCACCTCGGAGAGAGAGAAGGAGTAGAGATGATCGTTATGAACGAAGACCCTCTCGGAGAAGCAAGGATTCGGAGAGGAAAGACAAGTCATCAAGGGGCTACACAAGAAGAAGACATCAAGCTCATGTAGGTGAATGGGTCTCCGGCTCCGACTCCGACAATCTATCCGATGGAAGCTATCACTCCGTCTCCGACTACAGTCAAGATGAAGGTGTTGCCAAACTTGCTCTCATATCCTCCAACTCCAACTCCTACGACTTATTTGATTCACCAAATGAGGGAATTGGAAGATGCTTCATGGCTAAAGGCCCCAAGGTAACACACCCTGAGTTCATTGACTTTGATAGTGATGAGGATGACTTGCTTGGTGCAGATGAGCTCTTGCATGATAAATCTAGTGAGCTTAGTAACGATGAAAATGCTAGTAGTCTTTATAGTCGAGAAGAGTCGAATGACAATGCTATGAAGGAGATTGAACGTCTAACTAAAGAACTAAACACTCTTAAGTTAGCTCATGAAACAACTCAAGAAGATCATAGAGAGCTTCTAAGATCTCATGAGAAGCTACGCTTCGAGAAGCTCACTCTAGAGCAAGAACATGAGTTTCTAAAAGCGATCAATGACGATCTTCGAAAGAAGAGTTCTTCATATCTTGCCAAACGACTTCTCTTGTCTAATTTCTTGCCACCTATTAAGACTAAGCATGACAAGCATAAGAAAAATTCTTCCTCTAGTAGTAACAATAACCATGTTAAATCAAATGTTGTTACTTCTAGTAGTTCTCTTGATTCCACTAACAATGTTTCAAGCCAAGTTACACTTGAGCAAGAGAATAGCTTATTGAAGGAAATCATAGAGAAAGGTGTCTACAAGAGTCTTGCCGGAAGCAAGAACTTTGAGGAAATTGTTCGCAAACAAGGAAGGCACCGGAAGAATCAAGGGATTGGTTTTGAGCGAAAGTTCAACTCCGAAGGTGTTGAGTGGGAAGAAGGTCAATACCCTACTCCACAGTTTGTTTCTCAAAAGGAGAAGTATGATCCTACTTCTTCCAATGTGGAACAAGCTCAAGATGACCTTCCACCACAAGACCACAAGCTAAAGGCCAAGGACAAGCTTCAAGAGGAGATTGATGCATTCATTGAAGCACCTCAAGCCATGGTCAAGTGTGTTCCCAAGGACACGTCAAGTTCTACTTCGTCAAGCTCAACTACAACTCCAAGGATTCCCATCAAGATGATGTGGATCCCGAAGAAGAAGAACTAGAAGGTTCTTGAGGGTGACTCCGCCAACATACTTCACTCACATTCATTTTGGCAAGAACTTGTGCAATCAACTTCCACATCATGCACTAGTTCATGGAGTCACAAACCCTCTTGTTGGTAAGTCAAGGGACAAGGTAATCAATGCTTTCATAGGACATCATCTATTGTGAACTTCAATCTATGTCCATGGATATTCTTGTTTGTTCCTTGTGGGACTAACCCATGTAGGTATTGAAATTGCCCTAATCCAAAGGATAGCTCCCAACTCTTGATGATCTACATCAACATTGAGCATCCACATCTTCAACATCCACATGAAGTCTTCTACGACAACCCAAGGTTAGTTTGACCCTTTAAAAGGGGTTCTCACATCTAGGGGGAGCTTTGCTCTAAAAATTGAGCTAAAGCATCTTCAAATGATGTGAACACATCAATGCTTTATGTAAAAGTGGTAACCCCACTTGTGCTTAAACGATGAGTATGACCTATGATCAAATGTTCTCATTTGGCTCCTAAGTCAATATACTCATATATAGATGACCTAGTCATCGACAAATTGTGTGCTAGTAGCTAGAGTTTTTGGTTGTGCATGTTTGACACATATTTCATTTTGCTATCTTATTGTGTGAGCATGTTGAATGCATGCCTTTATCCATTCGAGGACATCCATTTGTTGTTTTGGTTGTTTTGATTTTTCTGGCCAAATGGATGGACAAGAATGCCTAAGTACCTCCCCTAGCTATCTATGCTTTCTTGTCTCAAATTCTATTCATGCTCATATCACAACTTTGAACAAGTCATTTTCGGACGCTCCGAGTGAGGAGCACTCGGAGCCACCGATCCGTCTAAGGCTGACTTCCAAAACCTTCTAAGTCAATTTCGGTCTGACCAACTTTTCCCACTCGGTCCAACCGAAACGCTTAGACTGATCTAGGTTTCATCTCGGTGAAACCGAGTTCAAAATCTCGGCGTGACCGATATGCGTAACTGCACAGCAGTTACCCATTTCGGTGTCACCGAGTATTTCAACTCGGTCCCACCGACAGCAAGGGGATATAAATACTGAGGGCAGCGCGCGATTATTTCTTCAAACCGTTTCGCCCCCAAGTCCCCTGCTGCCGTCGCCCTGGTCTCCGGATCGTCGCCGTCGTCGCCTGTGCGCCCTCGCCGCAGGTCTCCGCCGCCGTCAACGGTTTTCTTCTCCGCGTCGTTGCCGCCGTAGAGGGACTCTACCAAGTTAGGGTGAGTCTCGATCCCTCTCGTGCTCCCCATCTGATTCTTGCACGATTGGTTTGCCATGTATCTAGCCACGTTTGAAATCTTCCTTAACATCAGATCGGATCTAGTTTCGAGCGAAATTCTTAGGTTTAGGTTTCCACGGAATACATCTCGGTGAAACCGATTTTGAAAACTCGGAATGACCGATTTGGCCTCTGGCCATTGCACTGCACCTTTCGGTCTAACCGAGTCGTGCAAATCGGTGTGACCGATGTAGAGTCTTAGTGAAACCCTAGTGTTTCGGCAGGACCGAAACCCACTTCGGTCTGACCGAAAGTGGTGTGGTAAGCCTCTGTATACACTTCGGATTCACCGAAACTGAATATCGGTTTGACCGAAATGCACTCTGTGAAAACTCAAAACTAAGATTTGAACTCATTTTTTTTTGCAAAAACCTCTGCAGTTGTGATAACTCTTCTACTCTGCCTATACCTTATCTATTCACAGGTTGTCAGCCATGTCAGATGCCAGTGACAGCCAGAACAGGTCTGAGTCACATTTTGCAGAGATTCCAGAGGCAGATACTAGTCCTGAGGCTAGTAGTCCTAGTGATGATGGTGAGAGGAGTACCCCCAGTGGTTTGCCTCCTGCAGCCACCAGAACCAGAAAGCAAAGAAATTCTGATGATGAGGACTCTGACTTCGTTGCTGAGGAAGTAACCTCCAAGCCCAAGAGAAAAGTTGTTGCCAAAGAGCATGAAGGGCAGCAGTCGAAGAAAGGCACCAGCAAGGTCAAGCAGTCAGCTGTTGCCAAGAAGCTGAACTTGGAAGTGCCAGCTCCAAGTAAAGTGAAGAAAACTTCCAAGAGGAAGAGGGTAGTGTATGCTGAACCTCATGTTGATGCAGCAGAAGAAGAAGATGCACCCCAACCTCCTCCTCAGAAGGCTAAGTTCATGGGTGATGCAATTAGGGCTCAAGCCACTTCTAAGCCCAAGAAGCCTGCTCAAGCCAAGGCAGCTCCAGCAAAGCCCAAGAGGACTACCAGGAACATCCCAGCCTCTGAGAAGAACAAAGGTGACATGCCACCGTCTGAGTCTGAAGAAGAACATGTGTTGCTGAAGCTCCGTCCTAAATTGCCACTCCACAACGATGCTCATCCTCAAGCCGAGGATATGAAGGCAAGGAAGGATAGAGGTCTCAGGCTATGGAGACAGTCTGATCCATATGCCGTGAGGAGAAGGACTGCTGTGGACCCCAGATTCCACACCAGAGAGCAGCAGGACTTCTATGAGACCGTGCTGATGGATAAGAAGCCTATTGTTGCAGACACCAGGTACGTTGACTGGGAGTACATTGACAGTGAAGAGCACCGAGACTTCTTTCCCCATGTGCATGAGAGCTTGACTGCATGTGGAGTTGATGAGTTCGTGGGTCAGAAACTGACAGATTGGAACGATGAGATGATCATGCAGTTCTACGCCACAGCCCACTTTTATCCTGATAGGAAGATCACCTGGATGACTGAAGGTCAAAGGTTTTCTTCGTCTGTTGAAGAATGGGCAGAACTTCTGAATGCTCCAGTGCAGAGAGAGGACGACATTGATGTCTATGGGATTCCCAAGAAGAACCACAATTCCATGAAGAACATGTACAAGGAGATCCCCGCAGCTGATTTGGAAGGGTGGAAGCTTGGCTCAGTGTACTATCTCCAGGCAGGTCTAACTACCACAAACACTATTCTGAGGCATACCTTGATGCCCAAGTCTGGAGACCACCGCATGATTCGAGGCTATTCTATCAACATGCTGCACATTCTTGATGAGAAGGCACCTTTCAAGGTGATGGACTTAGTGGTAGAGACCATTAAGAGGACTGCAGCTGATCAGAAGAGGTCGTGTGGATTTGCCCCGCAGATTCAGATGCTCATCAATGCCAAGTTTGGCATGGGAAAATTCATGTTGGATAGGAAGCACTTGCCGCTGCAGCCAGAGCATAAAGATAACATTGTTGTGATGGATGAGGAGGATCCAACTTCAGTTGAAGGTCAAGCCAAGATTGAAGCTGCGAAGAAAGCCAAAGCTGATAAAGAGGCAGCAGCAGTAGCAGCTAAACCAAAGAGCTTCGGAGAGCAGATTCTTGAAGCTACCCAGAGGATTGAACAACGCCTGGCCAGCATTGAACAATCTCAGGAGAGCCTAGAGAGGATTGTTGACGACAAGATCCACGCTCTGGACGTGAAGCTGACTGAACTTCAGGTGACTGTCAACAAGCTTGAGGCAGACATGGAGGATGCTAGGCAGGACAGAGCAGAGCTCATGCAGGATGACCTAGTCCAGGACTCTCATCGCCAGACTGCTCAGGTTCCCAGAGGATCCCGATCAGCAGCTATCCCAGTGACTGACTCCAGGGCTACCACTTCAGCACCTCCTACAGCTCCAGCAGTTACTCCAGCTACCACTCCAGCATCCACTCCTCCAGCGCAGACATCAGCTGAAGTCTTCGCCGATGCCGTCATTTCTACTCCGACATCTACCCAGACGGGAGCCGCCAGCAGAGCCCGCAGTGACGCTTAGCTCTATCCTTTTTAGAACTTTTTGGTAACTTGTTGCCAAAGGGGGAGAAATTGTATAGATCATAGGGCTTCGAGAGAGAGAGTGCTCTTTCGTTCTTTTGCCGGTTTTCTTTGAGATACATTTGTTTCTTTTGGTTCTTGAAACTTTCAGTGTGCTTGCTACTACGTTTGATGCTACATTAATGAGTGCTTAGTCATACTATGCTTTAATGTGTGCTTAATGCTTATCATATGCTATTCCTTCTTGTATGGTTATTTACTCTTGTCTTGGTGATTGGGTGCATGTTATTCATACTTATCATTTTGTGCGCTCCACCAAGATGTATGTGACATGGAAGAGTGACCCATAATCCTAATTGATTGTGCATTTGCTTTCAAACGCAAATTTTAAATAATGCACAAATTTAGGGGGAGCTCTTGTTTATCACATACTTCTCAAAGCGACGATATTATTCATTGATTATATCTTTTGTCGAAGCTTTGATCTATATGTTGTCATCAATTACCAAAAAGGGGGAGATTGAAAGTGCAACTAATCCCCGGGTGGTTTTGGTAATTAATAACAACATATATATCATTGAACTAATAGTTACTTGAGAATCATTTCAGAGAAGTTCAGTGATACGGGTATGGAAATGTCTGAAGAAGTGGACCCCTCAAAATGCTAAGGCAGGCATTGGCAAAAGCTCAAGACTCCATTTTTGGTTTAGTGATCAAAGATCACATTGAGTCCATAGGAAAAGCCAATACTATTAAAAGGGGATGAGGTTGTGTTAATGATCTGGTTGCTCAAGTGCTTAGTGATTTAGCTCCTTCAACTATCAGCAACTTTCACTACTATACACACTCATAAGTAATCTCGGACAAACCGATTCTGCCAACTCAGTCCCACCGAGATGAACCACCTCAGTCATAAGCCAAACCCTAGAAATTTTGGTCAATCCGATTTTGAGTTCGGTCTCACCGAAACTGGACTGCCAACCTTCTGTAACCGTTTGACATCATTTCGGAATATCCGAGTTGATAATTTCGGTCCCACCGAAACTGGCAAGTTCCTATCTTTGACTCATATCGGACATACCGAGATGGTATTTTCGGTCCCACCGAAAACCCCAACGTTCACTATATTTGAACTTTCGGTCTGACCGAGTTTTCACTTCGGTCTCACCGAGATTGTTCAAATATGTGTGTAATGGTTGGATTTTGTGTGGAGGCTATATATACCCCTCCACCCCCTCTTCATTCGTAGAGAGAGCCATCAGAAAGTACTACCACTCCTACCTTACACTTTCTGAGAAGAGAACTACCTACCCTTGTGTTGAGATCAAGTTGCTCCATTCCTACCATATGAAACTTGATTTCTAACCTCCCAAGTTGCTTTCCACTCAATCCTTTCTTCCACCACAGCCAAATCAGTGAGGAGAGTTGAGTGTTGGGGAGATTATCATTTGAAGCACAAGAGCAAGGAGTTCATCATCATCAACAACATCTATTACCTTTTGGAGGGTGGTGCCTCCTAGATTGGTTAGGTGTCGCTTGGGAGCCTCCGTCATTGAGATGTGGAGTTGAACCAAGAAGTTTGTAAGGGCAAGGAGATCGCCTACTTCGTGAAGATCTACCCCGAGTAAGGCTAGTCCTCCGTGGGTGTAGGCCATGATGGAATAGACAAGGTTGCTTCTTCGTGGACCCTTCGTGGGTGGAGCCCTCCGTGGACTCGCGCAGCCGTTACCCTCCGTGGGTTGAAGTCTCCATCAACGTGGATGTACGATAGCACCACCTATCGGAACCACGAGAAAAATCTCCGTGTCTCCAAATTGCGTTTGATCTTCTCCACCTCTCTTTACTACATGTGCAATTTACTTTCCGCTGCTTATACTCTAGAATTGCATGTGTAGGGTGATACTTGAATTGATCATAATTGTGAAACTGCCAAAAACTGTTCATGATCAAAAGGCAGAACTTTTATATTGTCAAGTAGTCTAATCACCCCCCCTCTAGACATACTTTCGATCCTACACCACCTATCCACTTGCTATAGTTACTTGGGATCAGTTTCAGCAAGCCTTTTGCACTACACATGTCTCTCCTGGAGCCATGAACCTGAAGAAGCGTGAGTTTCGCAACTTGCGCCAAGGAAATCGTACTGTGGGGCAGTACGTGGATGACTTCAGGCAGTTAGCTCGCTACGTGCCAGATGATATAGCCACTGATGCCACGAAGCAGGAGAATTTTCTGGAAGGACTCAACGATGAGTTGAGCATGCATCTGATGGTAGCCACCTACAACAACTACTAGGAGTTGGTAGACAAGGCTATCATGATTGAAGGAAAACAACATCAGATTGAGACCCGCAAGAGGAAGTATGGATCGGGGAAGTTTAACTCTGGAGCCCAGTAGAAGCCCCGTTATTCTCCATACTCAGGAGGACAAAACCATCCCACCACTGGAGGCCATTCTCACAATGGAGGAAGTTCACACAACCATAGTGGCCCCAAGAATGGCAATGGGAATGGAGGAAACAACAATCAGAACCGTTCCACTCCATCCACGCCCACAAAGAGAGATTTGAGCCACATTACTTGTTTCAAGTGCGGAAAGACTAGACATTATGCCACAGAGTGTCCTGAAGGAAAGAATGGGAATGGCAACGGAAGTTCAGGGAAGAAGCCCAACCCTTTCACCAGAGGATAGGTGAACCACGTCAATGTGGAGGAGATTGACGAGCAGCCTGACGTAGTGGTTGGTAAGTTTTTGGTTAATGCATTTACCGCCCTTGTTCTTTTTGACACTGGTGCATCTCATTCATACATATCAAGGGGTTTAGTATCATTTGCCCATCGTAGCACTTAGAACGCCTATGTTAGTAAGTTCCCCTAGAGCAGAGTACATGGCTAGCCGAGGATGTTATCAAGTGCCATTGACCATTGGAAGACATGTATTTCCCATAGACCTCATCATTTTGGAATCTCAGGGTTTGGATGTAATCATAGGTATGGATTAGCCAGTAGATCAATTCTTCTCACCACTCCGGAAGGAAAGAGGATCAAGTATGTGTCGAGGCACACACCCCGGAAGACGCACGTGAATGCACTCTCGGGAGTTGTTCAGGAAGAAGTACCAGTTGTGAAGGATTACCCCGATGTGTTTCTGGAGGAGTTACCAGGGATGCCACCGGATAGAGACATCGAGTTCTTAATTGAGTTGCTACCAGGCATCGGACCAATATCCAAGAGACCATACCAGATGCCCGCAAATTATCTAGAAGAGATCAAGAAGCAGATCAAGGAGTTAATGGAGAAAGGTTATATCCGACCAAGTTCATCACCTTGGGGAGCCCCAGTACTGTTAGTCGAGAAGAAGGATGGTTCCCTAAGAATGGTTGTGGATTATCGTGCACTGAATGAAGTGACAGTCAAGAACAAGTACCCTCTGCCCATGATAAATGATATGTTTGATCAGTTGCAAGGAGCCAATGTATTCTCTAAGATCGATTTACGATCTAGTTATCACCAGTTGAAGATCCGAGAGTAGGACATACCTAAGACAGCTTTTACCACAAGGTACGGGCTTTACGAGTACACAGTTATGTCTTTTGGTTTGACTAATGCCCCTGCCTATTTCATGAGTATGATGAACAAGGTATTCATGGAGTTCTTGAATAAGTTTGTGGTAGTGTTAATTGATGACATATTAGTTTACTCCAGGAATGAAGAGGAACACAAGGAACATTTGCGTTTAGTTCTCAAGAAGCTCAGGGAACATCAGTTACATGCTAAGTTCAGCAAATGTGATTTTTGGCTGAAGGAAGTAGAATTTCTCGGACATGTTATTTCAGGAGATGGAATAGTAGTGGACCCTTCCAAAGTAGAGGCCCTTACGGAATGGAAGGCATCCACCTCAGTCGGAGAGATTCACAGTTTTCTTGGACTCGCAGGATATTATTGAAGGTTTATTGAGAATTTCTCCAAGATTGCGAAGCCCATGACAGAATTGTTGAAGAAGGAAAGTAAGTACAATTGGACCGAAGAATGTGAGGCCAGTTTTTAGGAGTTGAAGAAGCGTTTGGTTACAACCCCAGTGCTGATACTCCCGAATATTCTTAAGGATTTTCAAGTGTATTGTGACACTTCACGCCAAGGACTTGGAGGCGTTCTCATGCAAGAAGGAAGAGTTGTTTAATATGCCTCACGTCAGCTTTGACCCCACAAGTTGAATTATGCCACACATGATTTGGAGTTAGCAGCCGTAGTGCACGCACTCAAGACCTGGAGGCACTTACTTATTGGAAACCATTGTGATGTATACACGGATCATAAGAGTTTGAAGTACGTCTTCATGTAGAAGGAGTTAAATCTCAGGCAAAGGGGATGGTTGGAGCTTAGAAAGGATTATGACATGGGATTACATTATCATCCAGGAAAAGCTAATGTCGTGGCAGATGCGCTGAGTCGCAAAAGTTATGTTAATACTCTCCTAACCGGAGGATTACCCAAGGAGTTGGTAGACGACCTCAGAGATTTACAGTTGGAGATAGTCCCTAGAGGGTATGTTGCTACATTGGAAATTCAGTCCACTTTGTTGGGTAAGATTCGAGAAGCCCAGAAGACGGATGAAGGAATAACTGAAATAAAGGGCAGAATGGCAAAAGGAAAATTAGAAGGATTTCTTGAGGATGAACACGGAGCACTATGGTTTGAAGAGCGTATTTATGTTCCCGATGAGCCGGAGATTATGAAGTTGATTCTTTAGGAGGCTCATGATTCTCCTTACTCCATACATCCAGGCCAAACTAAGATGTACCTGGATTTGAAGCCGAATTTTTGGTGGACAGGAATGAAGAAGGACATTGCCGAGTATGTAGCGGTTTGTGACGTGTGTTAGAGAGTCAAGGCAGAACATCAGAAACCAGCAGGGTTATTGCAGCGGTTACCCATACCAGAATGGAAGTGGGATAAACTTGGAATGAACTTTATCACAGGACTACCCAGGACACGTTCAGGGTATGATTACATATGGGTCATAGTTGATCGCTTGACAAAGGTAGCTCATTTCATCCCGGTGAAGACCACTTACACGAGTGCTGTGTTGGCCAAGATATACATGATCAGGATCGTATGTTGGCATGGAGTTCCGAGGGCCATTGTATCCGATAGAGGAACACAGTTTACTTCAAAGTTTTGGAAGTAGTTGCACGAGATTTTGGCTCCCAGGGTAGAGTTTAGTACAGCTCTTCATCCATAGACAGATGGACAGACGGAGAGAGTCAATCAGATTCTAGAGGACATGTTGAGAGCTTGTGCGTTAGATTATGGATCTAGTTGGGATGATAATTTTCCTTACGTAGACTTTTCTTACAACAATAGTTATCAGACCAGTCTGCAAATGGCCCCTTTCGAGGCTTTGTACAGAAGGAGGTGCAGAACACCATTGATGTGGGATGGAGTTGGAGACCGTCAGTTATTTGGACCTGACTTAATCAGAGATTCAGAAGAGAAGGTCAAGTTGATTCGCAACAGACTGAAGATAGCCCAGTCCCGACATAAGAGTTATGCAGATACGAAATGCAAGGAGGTGACCTACGAAGTTGGAGATAGAGCATATCTTCGTGTGTCCCCACTTCGAGGAGTTAAGCATTTCGGAGTTAAGGATAAACTGGCACCACGATTTGTGGGACCATACAAAGTTTTGGAGCGCAGAGGAGAAGTAGCTTATCAACTAGAGTTGCCCGAAACCTTGTCTGGAGTTCACGACGTATTTCACGTATCTCAGTTGAAGAAATGTCTTCACGCAGAGATGGTCGAGATTCCGCTACGAGATACAGTGCCCCTGGAAGCAATTGAACTAGAGAGTGATCTGACTTATGAGGAGAAGCCTATTAAGATTCTTGAGTTTGCCGACAGAGTTACCCGCAGCTAGGTCATCAAGTTTTGCAAAGTACAGTAGAGTCACCATATAGAGGATGAAGCCACCTGGGAACGAGAGGATGATCTACACCAGGACAACCCACACCTATTTTCTAGCCAACCCGAATCTCGAGGGCGAGATACATCCTAAGGGGGGTAGGTTTGTAACATCCCAATTTTTAATCTAGATGTTAACATAGATCATTCATATACATCCATCATTTGAGCATATTTGAATTTGAATTTATTTGAAATTGATCCAAAGACTTTAAGCAACTCAAGGACACAAGAGAGAGAGAGTTGGAAGTTTTCCCAAAGAGGACCCACTATTTTTATTATTTTACCAGTGAGGTTGGATCAAATATTATTTTTGCCAATTTTCATTTTCAATATTTTAAATAAATGAGAGAAGATAATATGACTTCTTCAAAAACAGAATAAAAATGTTACAAGTTGAGTTTTGAGTAAAAATAAATTTATTGGATTTTTAATTGCAATTTATTATTATTTTAAAATTGCATTCATAAGTTATTTTATTTTTAGGCATTTTTTCAGAAAAAATATTCACTTTGTCCCAAATTTTAGGTGGGAACGGAGAAAATTGTTTCTGAAATTTTTAGGATTTTTTAATATTTTATTTGAATTTTTTTCGTTCGGTGAATTTATATATAAAAAAATTTGACCGGGCCGACTGGTGATGCAAGTGTAATATGGATAGTAGATATGAGTTTTTGTAGTGCGAACAATAAGAAACAACAAGGTAGCAAGTAACAAAAGTGAGCACAAACGGTATTGCAATGATGGAAAACAAGGACTCGGGTCCGTGCTTTCGCTAGTGGAATCTCTTAACAATGCTAATTGTCGTGGTTCTAAGTCTGACAGTACGAGTAGGGGGTACGTAAGAGGAGGCAAGGCCCTAGCTATGGTGAGATTGTATGCAAGATGTATACGAGTTCAGGCCCTTCTCGGAGGAAGTAAAAGCCCTACGTCTCAATGCCCGGAGGCGGTCGACTGGAATGTATAGGGGTGTTGAGTTACAGAGGGTGCGAACCCTTGTACTAGAGGAGGGGGTGGCTTATATAATGCGCCAGGACCCCAGCCATGCTCCACGTTGTCAATGGGTCAATGTACATAAAGGCAGGCGTTACTGATAACGCCCGCAGTAAAGAGTAATAAAGGCATTCATTGTAGCGGAGTGAATACCAGACCCTTGTTGTCCTAAGGGACCTTTGACCTTCAGGGGTCGAGTGTCTTGGAAGGGTCGAGTGAAGTTGAGTCATCTGAACGGGGGTGTACAGTCGAGTGGAATGTCTTCTTGGGCCGTCTCAGTCGACTGTTCTTGTTGCCTTCGGTTTGTCTTTTGAGCTTCTAGGGTAGTGACCTTGGGTGGGGTATCTTGGTCAGGCATGTGACCCTACCCTAGGTCTGTAACCTCATTAGTAGCCCCCGAATGGATTGAGGCTTGAGCAGTAGAGAGTGTTGAAGTGGGCCTTGGCTCGGGTTCAATGTCCCTGGGGTAATCTTCTCCGAGCTTGTGAATCAGGCCGACTCTTCAACCTTGACTTCGTCGCCTTAATCGATTCCGGAACCCTCGAGTTTACTTGTTTGTGTTGATCGTCAACTGAACCTTGCGCGCAGTAGCGAGCGTTGTTGGTGCGCGCAGTTTTCGGCGGGATCGGTTGCTCTCTGGTCTATGGATTTTGCGGGATTTTGAAATTTGGGGAAGCGCGCGGGACGGGTCCTGCCGCGGCGATCAGATCGGATATGCCCGGACGCCTCGATCTTCGCGCCGCCTTTTTCGCCACGTATCGCGTGTGCGCCTGTTGCGGGATTTGACGGGATTGCTCGGGGCCACCAATCAGCCACTCGACCGTTGCGCTATAAATGCGCGCCACGGCCTAGGCGGGGGCACTGTGCGCCATTATCTGTTTCTTCGTCTCCATTTCTCCGATGCGCCTCTGCTTTTTTCTCCCTCTCCTCGTCCAACACCGGCTCGCTCGCCATGGGCAAGGACAAGACAACAGCGTTGGAGCGCTCGAAGAAGGCGGCGGCGACGGGGAAAGCGAAGCGGACCAACCGCGGGGGGTCATCGTCGAGGTCCGGGCTCCCACCTGGTTGGATCCAGGGGGACTGGAGGAGGAGGGCCTGGTCGCTCCGACTCCTGGTCAGTCGACTGGGCTTCCTCCCTTTTCATTTGGTCGATTCAGCCAGCCACCGACGTTGGTTGTGAGTCTGACTGAGAGGGTAGAGGTAGACATGTTGGTGGAGCGGGTTGTCCAGTTGGTCCGCGATGGGGTTATGGGGTTGGATCTGCTTGAGGTGTTCCTTATGCGGAGGATCCAGCCTCTCCAAGCTCGAGACCATCCGATGTGGCTGTACTCCGACGTTGATGACTCGTCTCGGGTCCACCCAGAGGAGGCCGCGGCGAAGACGGTGGCGCAGTGTTTGAAGTGCATCACGGGGAACAAGGACAACCCCAGGGGGCTCGGAAGAGTTCCTCCATTCGATGCCGACCATCTACCTGACATGGTCTGGCCTTTATGTCCGAGTGGTTTTCGTGTTTCTTGTTTGCGGCTGTCTGATGAACCCGACTGATGTTTGATTAATATTCTTTTCCGCAGATCTATACCGAGAAGTTTTCGGTGCCCAACGGGGATCAGGTCCAGGAGGGCGAAGAAGGTGCGGGTGATACGTCCAAAACGTATCTATAATTTCTGCTTGCTCCATGCCTCTTTTGTGTGATATTGCTATGATATTTATGCACTTCCATACACTTTTGATCATATTTGGACTAACCTATTAACTCAGTGCACCCTAGTGCCAGTTCCTGTTTTCTGCTGTTTTTCTATTTCAGGTTTCCCCCATATTAAAAGTGCCCTAAAATCCCGGGAAAAATACAGGAAAAATCAGCGTATCGGGAGCTTCCGGGAAAACCAAGGCAGGGCCAGAGGGGAGCCTGGGGGGGGCCAGGCGGCCAGCCCACGCGGCCCCCCTCCTGGCCGCGCCGGGGGGGCGCCTGGGGCCCCACCACCTCCTCTGGTACCCCCCTTTGGCATATATTTACCACGCGTCCTGAAACCCTCGAGGACGGAACCCTTTATCGCGACCTCATCTCTGTTCCGCCGCCGCCGCGCTTCCAAGATCGGGAGCACCAGGAGAACTCTTCCCGGTACCCTGCCGGAGGGGAGGATCACCACCGGGAGCTTCTCCACCACCATGGACGCCTCCCGGATGAGTTGTGAGTAGTCTCCCTTGGACCATGGGTCCATGACCAGTAGCTATGTGATGTTCTCCTCCCCTCTTTGTTCTTCATGGAGTAGACCTCGTGAGCTGCCCTACATGATCGAGGCACATATGTAATCTTTATGCTGTTGCTATGTTGAGTTTGCTGGGATCCGATGGATTATGAGATTATGTTCAGATTGTGTGTGAGTAATATATTTGATTCACCTCTTTTATATTTATGTTCTTGAGTAATTCTTGCATGTTCTCCGTTGCTATTTATTGCTTTGGCCGAGTAGTAGGTAGTAACTCGATGAGGGAACGTTATGCTTGATTGTGGGTTCATGCCCCTCGATGACTAGCTTGATTGACAGAAACATGTGTCTAGGGGATGTGATGTTGCCACAAGGGGGAAAACAACGGTGCTTGTACTTGCGGGTGCAAGGATTGTTTACTTTACGCAAAGTTCTTTTAATGCAGTTGTCTGTTGCTTTGAGTTTACACTATGGGTGGGACTCGCAACTTAATACCAGCGAGATGTTCTGGATAGATATCTCAAGGTGGATGATTAGTAGTAGATGCAGATGGATTTCGGTCTACTTGCCTTGGCGTACCGCCCATGCTTTTGAGCCTCTACCTTTCTTTACAGCATAGTTAGCAATGGTTTGCGCACATAATCCTGTCAATTGCCCAGCTGTAATTTGTTTACCTCGCTTAGCCGTTTTATCGTCTTTTGGGAGAGAGACATCACTAGTGAACATCATGGGACCCCGGTCCATATTACCATCACTGATCACACCCGCTATTTACTTCCTGTTCTTATTTACTAGTTGCCGTCATACCTATCACTATTATCTCTTGCGTTTGATCCTTTGTAAACGACAAGGCCGGAGGGATTGACAACCTCTCTGTACTCGTTGGGAGCAAAGTTATTTGTATCTGTGTGCAGGTCTTGTCAAGCGAAAGTTTCTGGCGCCCTTGACACCTTCTTGGTGACCCTCGGAGTCTCACGGGATTCGATCCTTGGTATCTTTGCCAAGGGAAATTTGCCGCTACGCTACATCTCAAACCTTCCACTTGGGGTAACCAACGAGGGGCGAGAAGCCATCAAGCAAAGTTTCTGGCACCGTTGCCGGGGACTCCACTCTTCAAGATAGGGGAGTTGCACGCTATCTTTTATCTTTGCTTTTTAGTCTTGTTAGTTTACCTTTCAGTTTTTGCTTTAGTTTCCTTTACCAAAAATCACAAAAATAGTTATCTTGCTTACTGCTGCTATGGGTTCCACCAAAAACACTAAGTGGGAGGAGTACACCCCTTCTTCCATCACGCCAATCACCACTGTCGGGATCTACAAAAGTAATAAACCTTGTGATTATGTTAGTTTTAATGGAGAGTTATGCCCATGGCATGGTTCTCCGGGAAAAAAGTATGAGCCTCTGTTTAAAGTTGCTCCCACACTTCCCCAAACTTGGGAAGACGTCCAAACCCTTATAATAGAGAGCAATTCAAACAAAGAAGATGACACTACAATTCTGCTCAATAATGATAAAATTGATTTTGATAATTGTAGTCTCTCAGAAGTTGTCACTTTTTTACAAAGAATGGCTAGAGATCCCCACACTAGCACACTTAATCTTGCCTTCACAGAGCATATCACTAACGCTCTCATCAAAGCTAGGGAGGAGAATCTTAGGGTAGAAGCCTCCATACCTAGAAAGCTAGAAGATGGTTGGGATCCTATGATTAAAATTAAGCTGAATAACTTCTCTTGCTATGCTTTATGTGATGTTGGAGCTAGTACCTCCGTTATGCCCAAAAGAATATATGATATGCTTAAATTGAAATCTTTTGATCCTTGTTCTTTTGGTGTTCGTCCTGTTGATTCTTCCATAAAGAAACCTTTGGGGAGGATCGACGATGTTCTTATCATTGTCAATGACAATTATGTTCCCGTTGATTTTACTATTATGGATATTGAATGTGAACCTTCATGTCCAATTATTTTGGGACGTCCTTTTCTTCGCACCGTTGGTGCTATCATTGACATGAAAGAGGGGAATATAAAATTCCAATTTCCTCTCAAGAAAGGGATGGAACACTTCCCTAGAAAGAAGATTAAGTTACCTTTTGAGTCCGTTATACGGGCTAGCTATTCTTTTACTCTTGATAAAACTTGATCCTCTCTTTTTGCATCATGCCTAGCTTAAAGGCATAAAAGAAAGCGCTTTTGGGAGGCAGCCCACAATGAATAAAGTTTTATTTTGCTTTGGTTATGTCTTGATGGTTGTTACTACAGTAGCATCATCATTGTATCTTTTCTTTTCAGCTTTGTGCCAAGTTTAGCCTCTGATTGCAAGAAAGTTCAAAAGTTGTGACGTGCAGTCCAGAAAACAGATTATGTCCTTGGACAGAACAATTCGTATAAAATCACCAGATCATCTTTTTGGTCTGAATTTTTTTGACAGCGTGCTCTATGCAATTGGCTTTCGGGTGTCTATTCTGAGTTTTTTGATTTGAGTTGCAGAAGTTCCCCGAAAAAATTATTTACTACCTGCTGGTCTGTTTTTCACAGATTCTGTCCTGTTTTGCCTTTTCTTCGTTTTGCAAACCTCGAGCTTGCTTTTTCTTTGCGAAAACCTTTTGGCAATCTTGAGAAACAGTAGCTCTTCAAGATTATCTTTATTTCCAGCAGGGAAAGTTATTTTATTATGGGTACTAACCTCGCTAATCAGATTATGATGAGTTATGTATGAAGGGAGTTTTCAAGTGTGCGAGGGAAGATGATAAAAAGATTCAGGAGGGTCAAACGCTCAAGCTTGGGGATGCCCCCGTGCACCCCCAAGAAATATTCAAGAAGAATCAAGCGTCTAAGCTTGGGGATGCCCCCGTGCATCCCCTTCTCCATCAACAATTATCAGTTCGTCTTTCGTTCCACTATATTTTAATCACTTCATGCGTTATGTGCTATGCTTGGAGCGTCTTGCTTTTAGTTTCCTTTTTAGTTTTCTTTAGCTTTGTTTGCTGTTCATAACGAGTTAGAACCCAGCTTTCTTTGTGTGGGAGAGAAACATGCTCCACTTCAACCTAGAACACAACATAGGATTTTTATGCTTATCTTTGCTGTGTGTGTTCTTTGTCTTTCCATAGCTACTGTCATGTTTAGCTCTTAGTTTTCATGCTTTTCTTTTTAAAGAGCTTTTGTTCAGTTGGTTGTTGAACTCTCTTGAGTTTTCATGATTATCTTGTTAAGAGAGTTTTTTTGTTGCACTGAGTTGTGTGTCTTAACTTAAAGTAGGTAATTGAGGTTGCTATTTAATTTTAGTAGTAAGTTACAATAGTTTTGAGGTATTGCCATGAGTAATGTCTGAACTTTTGGTGTCAAGAGCTTTAGCCTATTAGTGATAGATGTCATATTTTGGGCAATCCGTGTTTATTTTCGAAAACCTACAAAATAGTTGAGAACTTTAGCTACTAAATGGATCACTAATCTTTGGAGGGATCGAATATTAGAGTACACTCACGTACCATGGGTCGAGGATGCGCAAGGGTAACCAAACCCCCATACACTCCTCCTCGGGGTACTTGTCTCTTTGTGAACCTCCTAATTAGATTGAGAGTTACCGATAATAAGTGCATGAGTTCTTCGGACTAATGTGAGTATTCGAAGGTTGACACTTCCACCTAGCCATATTTTTCTAGCCTCTTCGGTACCGTGCATTGCCCTTTCTCACCTCGAGAGTTGGCGCATACCTCGCCGGTGCATCCAAATCCTTGGCACCATACGCTCTGTCATCATAAGCCTCATTATATCCTTCCTCAAAACAGCCACCATACCTACCTATTAAGGCATTTCCATAGCCTTTCCGAGATACATTGCCATGCAACATCCATCTTCTCATGACTTGATCTTCATGTCATACATGATTTTTGCTTGATCGATGAGCCGCATACTAGTTGGGCCTTGCCCTAATCATTGCTACATGACGCGCTAGTATCACTGCATATCCTGCTACACTGGCAGAGGCATACATTTGCATACATCATGATAGTTTCATTTTCTTTATGTTGAGTACTTTTGTAAAGTGTGAAAGTTCTTCTATACTTCTGGTAATACATAGAGTGTTGCCCCTAAAGTGAGGAAAAGATCCCAAAGAGGACAAATCAAAAGATCCCAAAGAGGACAAAATCAAAAGATCCCAAAGAGGACAAATGAGAGATAAATAGAAAGAGCCATTGAGGCCACAAAAAAATAAAAAAAAGAGAAAAAAAAAGAGAAAAAGAAATAAAAAGAGAGAAGGGGGCACACTACTATTTCCTTTTGAGAGATCCACACTCGTACTCCATCTTATACCTTGTACTCCATAGAGATTATCATTCATGCATATAGCTATGTGGGGACCTTTACACTATAGAACTTGACTTGTATATTCCAATGATGAGCCTCCTCAAAAGAGCTCTAGGTCTTATTGAGAAAGCAAGTTGGATGCACCCCCACTAGTTCCATTGGAGAGCTTACCTTAGCTCATATGTGCATCCGTTGCATGGCAATCCCTACTCCTCACGTCATATCTATCATTTGGCTTTCTCTCGCCGATGATTGTCCTCATTGATGTGAGCCTTTCACACCTTTTTTGTCTTCCCCCTCTATCATTTTTCTCTCTTTGCCATCCTAAGTGTCGACTTTCTTGCTTACGCTCATCCATTGCATGAGTGCTCAAAATATCAAAAGGGAGTGGATCATTTTGACTTGTACCTGGCTGACGGTCTGGGGATGAGTCAAGATAAGATTCCAAAGAAGACCAAGTGTGAAACTTTAGTAGATTAAGTTCTCAACAATACAAAAACTATGTTTTACTCTCATATATCCCTATCCCCTTTCTTGCACGCAAACACCATTTGGAGACATTCGAGTCACGGACAGCGAGAGCTCTTGCACCTTTATGTTCTTATGTTACTTGTTACAATGCTAATATAGACTCTTGTTTGTTATGACTTGAATTGGATTACATGCATTGATTACTTTACTTAAAAGTTCTTATATGGTTGATAGCATGTCACCACAGAAATTATGCTTGTTATCATTTACCTACTCGAGGACGAGCAGGAATTAAGCTTGGGCATATTGATACGTCCAAAACGTATCTATAATTTCTGCTTGCTCCATGCCTCTTTTGTGTGATATTGCTATGATATTTATGCACTTCCATACACTTTTGATCATATTTGGACTAACCTATTAACTCAGTGCACCCCAGTGCCAGTTCCTGTTTTCCGCTGTTTTTCTATTTCAGGTTTCCCCCATATTAAAAGTGCCCTAAAAATCCCGGGAAAAATATAGGAAAAATCAGCGTATCGGGAGCTTCCGAAAAAACCAAGGCAGGGCCAGAGGGGAGCCTAGGGGGCCCAGGCGGCCAGCCCACGCGGCCCCCCTCCTGGCCGCGCCGGGGGGGGCGCCTGGGGCCCCACCACCTCCTCTGGTGCCCCCCTTTGGCATATATTTACCACGCGTCCCGAAACCCTCGAGGACGGAACCCTTTTTCGCGATCTCATCTCTGTTCCGCCACCGCCGCGCTTCCAAGATCGGGAGCACCAGGAGAACTCTTCCCGGCACCCTGCCGGAGGGGAGGATCACCACCGGGAGCTTCTCCACCACCATGGACGCCTCCCGGATGAGTTGTGAGTAGTCTCCCTTGGACTATGGGTCCATGACCAGTAGCTATGTGATGTTCTCCTCCCCTCTTTGTTCTTTATGGAGTAGACCTCGTGAACTGCCCTACATGATCGAGGCACATATGTAATCTTTATGCTGTTGCTATGTTGTGTTTGCTGGGATCCGATGGATTATGAGATTATGTTCAGATTGTGTGTGAGTAATATATTTGATTCACCTCTTTTATATTTATGTTCTTGAGTAATTCTTGCATGTTCTCCGTTGCTATTTATTGCTTTGGCCGAGTAGTAGGTAGTAACTCCAAGAGGGAACGTTATGCTTGATTGTGGGTTCATGCCCCTCGATGACTAGCTTGAGTGACAGAAACATGAGTCTAGGGGATGTGCTGTTGCCACAAGGGGGAAAACAACGGTGCTTGTACTTGCGGGTGCAAGGATTGTTTACTTTACGCAAAGTTCTTTTAATGCAGTTGTCTATTGCTTTGAGTTTACTCTATGGGTGGGACTCGCAACTTAATACAAGCGAGATGTTCTGGATAGATATCTCAAGGTGGATGATTAGTAGTAGATGCAGATGGATTTCGGCCTACTTGCCTTGGCGTACCGCCCATGCTTTTGAGCCTCTACCTTTCTTTACAGCATAGTTAGCATTGGTTTGCGCACATAATCCTGTCAATTGCCCAACTGTAATTTGTTTACCTCGCTTAGCCGTTTTATCGTCTTTTGGGAGAGAGACATCACTAGTGAACATCATGGGACCCCGGTCCATATTACCATCACTGATCACACCCGCTATTTACTTCATGTTCTTATTTACTAGTTGCAGTCATACCTATCACTATTATCTCTTGTGTTTGATCCTTTGTAAACGACAAGGCTGGAGGGATTGACAACCTCTCTGTACTTGTTGGGCGCAAAGTTATTTGTATCTATGTGCAGGTCCTGTCAAGCGAAAGTTTCTGGCGCCCTTGACACCTTCTTGTTAACCCTCGGAGTCTCACGGGATTCGATCCTTGGTATCTTTGCTAATGGAAATTTGCCGCTACGCTACATCTCAAACCTTCCACTTGGGGTAACCAACGAGGGGAGAGAAGCCATCAGCGGGCGAGGCTTCTTAGTGGAAGTCCGACGAGGAGACCGGAGAGGAGAGCGAAGACTCCAGCAGCGGCGAGGAGGTCGAGTCACCTCCCAGCGGCGAAAAGCGTTCCAAGGAGAAGCATGACCCAGAGGCTGTGCGCTCTAGGGCGGGCCCCTCCAGCTCCCAAGTGCAGAAGCGGGCTCGCATGGCCACTCTCGATCCGACTGAAAAAGCGCCGAAGCAGCCTAAGGTCGCCGCCGTCAAGCCTCGGAAGGCCCTGCCCAAGATCAAGGTGGACGTCCCAATCGCCTCTACGTAAGTGCTGTTCTGCTTCATTTCTCCCTGCTCTTCGGAGGTCAACTTTGTCTTCGTTGACTCACTTTCAAGGAAAACTTCAGTGCTGCTGCTTCCGCGACCTCGATGGATATCGACAAGGGTCGAGACGATGAGGAGACCGCTGATGCTGCTACGTCTCGCGCAGGTGCGGGTTGTAGATTACACTTTGCTTTTTGCCTATTCGAACCCTCGGTCGACTGAACTTCGTGCTTGTCTTCTGAAGTGCCGCGCCAAGTTATAGAGCTCCCAGATGACGACGATGACGACGATGAGGAGCGCGCGAGAGCGACTCGACGAGGCACGGGAAGGAGGGGTCGGAAGAATCCCTCCGGCTCTGAGGCCCGGCAACAGGGGATGCGGCCCGGACCACGGTCTCCTTCGCTATCCCTGTGTCGACTATCCGCCCTTCTTCATCGACTGGTCGGGGCATCGACCCAGTGCCTGCTCCGCTGTCCGTTTTCTTCTCCACCCATCACGTCCCGGAGGACCCCGTGGGTACGGCCCAAGAAGCCGTTCGTCAGGCGGGGTTGATGATGGAGAGGACGAAGGCAGCGTATGAGGCTAGCATGGCTACTTACAACTCTAGCTCAGCTCTTCGGACAAATGTCCAGGTTCGTCTCTTCTGACAGGTTTGCTGTATTGGTGTGGTCTTCAATTTGAAAATTTTACTACCTTGCTCATGAGATGATGGCACACACACACCCACTAGGTGCCTTCTCTTGTAGCTTTAGCTTTTGTAGGCCTTACCGGTGGGGGCACGCTAAGTGCGCCCAGTGGGTGTAGTCCCCGAGGCCATGGTCGACTGAAGTCAGTCGATTGTGGTCTTTAGAATGTGTCTTGTTCGTTTGTTTCATACTTCTCTTACTCGCGCAGACTAATGTGGCCGAGTGAGAACCAGTGGGGGCACGCTCAGTTCACCCACTGGGTGTAGTCCCCAAGACCGTGGTCGACTGCTAGTAGTCGACCATGGTCTGAGAACATAACTTTTCCTCCTTTTTTTGAACTCTGTTCAAAATGATCTGGCCGAGTGAGAACCAGTGGGGGCACGCTCAGTGCACCCACTGGGGGTAGTCGCCGAGACTGGGGTTGAGTGTTTGAGTGGACTGTAGTCTTAGAATTCCGATTTGTTGTGTCGATGCAGAGATCTTCTGAGTTCGGGGTCAAATTTGCGGATCTCGAGAAGAAGCAGGTCTAGCTTGATCTTGACTTGCAGCTGGCTTGGGACCATTTGAAGAAGACTCAGGACGAGGCGGCTAGTAATTAACGCGAAAAACTTGTCGACTGATCTTCGATAAATATGCCATGTGTATCCTTATGTTCATCTGTCTAGTAACGTCTCTTGTAGATCAAATGAAGGCGGCCCTGGAGCAGAAGGACCTTGACTTGGCGGTAGCGCAGGAGAAGACCGAACTGGCAGAGCAGAAGCTAGCTTCACTCGGCACGCTCGAAGCAGAGATCACCAGGCTGAAGGGCTCCCTCAACGCAGCCAACCAGGAAGTGACTCGATTGAAGGGGGCTAAGAACGCCCTGAATGAGAAGTACGAGGGCCTCTTCCAGAAGAAGAACAAGCTGGAAGCTTATCTGTGCGAACTCACTAAGAAGTGGTATCTCGTGCTTGAAGGTATGCCTCTTTTTCTCTGGTCTGGGTCAAGGTGGTCGTCTCGTAACTCACTTGCTGATTCGTCGCGTTCTCTCTTGTGCAGAATTTTGCGGCAACTTCGATAAGGAGACCGGGCGGGTCGAGCCTGGTCTGGACCCGACCAACTCTATTGTCAAGGATGAAGCTGCCATGAACATTTTGAGGTTGGAGTCACGCCTTACCAGTGCCACGGGCTATCTTGGTCGACTGAAAGCAGTGATGTCCCAGATCGACGCTGCACTCTGGAGGGGAGCCGTGCAAGAGAACGACCTCGAGTTCCTGATGACTCGACTCAATGAGATCTCCGGTCGAGTGCAGGAGTGGAAAAAGTCATCTGCTCGCTGCGGAGCCGACGTAGCACTGTCTCTGGTTCGGGTGCACTGTAAGGAGGTGAAGGAGAAGAGGCTGGCCGCGCTCAAGGTCGCCAACACGAAGGGGCTCCAGTTCCAGTCGTTTATGGAGACTTTCTTGGAGGCTGCAACCCGCATCGTCGACGGGATCGACCTGGATGAGTTCGTTGCGCCTGCGAGCCAGCATCCTCCTGAGGAGTGAATAAACTTTTATACTTTGATTTAATTTGCCTCGGAATGCCGAGTGATCCTCTAATCGTTAAACTCTCGTGGGCCCGATGCCCAAGTACTCCTGCTTGAATCTTGCGGGGCTTTATCTGGATTCGATTCCTTTTGCATTTGCTTGTTTTGCTTCCGACTCTTTCTGGTCTTTTGGGTTTTGAGTCCACGCCATTTCTGTGGCATGACTCCGACGGTCGAACCACTTGATTACCTTGTACTTGTGGCGTAGCTCGGAGGACCGCAGCTAAGCCTCCGATTGAGAGGGTTGCTCTTCACTCGGAGTTGTTTTTGTAACTTAGGCGATTACGAGTTACGTTGTACTTGTGGTGGAGCTCGGAGGACAGAGCCACGTTGTACTTGTGGCGTAGCTTGGAGGACCGCAACTAAGCCCCCGAGTGAGAGGGTTGCTCTTCACTCGGAATAGTTTTTGTAACTTAGGTGATTACGGGGTCACGACTAAGCCCCAAGTGAGAGGGTTACTCTTCACTCAGAGTAGTTTTTGTAACTTAGGCGATTACGAGCTACGTTGTACTTGTGGAAGAGCTCGGAGGACCGCAGCTAAGCCCCCGAGTGAGAGGGTTGCTCTTCACTCGGAGTAGTTTTTGTAACTTAGGCGATTACGGGGTCACAGCCAAGCCCTTGAGTGAGAGGGTTGCTCTTCACTCAGAGTAGTTTTTGTAACTTAGGCGAATCGGGTCCGCGGCTAAGCCCCCGAGTGAGAGGGTTGCTCTTCACTCGGAGTAGTTTTTGTAACTTAGGCGAATCGGGTTCGCGGCTAAGCCCCCGAGTGAGATGGTTGCTCTTCACTCGGAAGTTTTTATAACTTAGGCGAATCGGGTTCACGGCTAAGCACCCACTGGGGGATTTTGAGGACCAGCATCTTAGAAACCAACAATCATTAAGGAATTGTTGCGGACTTGTCTTTGAAACAAACTGGAAAACTTTAATTACAACTCGACTGCTCGAGTGCTTTAAGTATAGAAGCGGCGGAGCAGGTCCGCGTTCCCTGAACGAGGTTCATCTCTCTTCTTGGCAACGTTGTAGAGGTGATACGCTCCATTGTGCAGTACCTTGGTGACGATGAAGGGGCCTTCCCAAGCTGGGGCGAGCTTGTGCGGTCGTTTCTGATGCACTCGAAGAACCAGGTCTCCTTCCTGGAATGCTTGGCTTCGGACGTTGCGAGCATGGAATCGACGCAGGTCCTGTTGATAGATGGTCGACCGGATCAAAGCCATCTCATGTTCTTCCTCCAAGAGGTCGACTGCATCTTGACGGGCTTGCTCTGCTTCGGCTTCGGAGAAGAGTTCCACTCGGGGGGCATTGTGTAACAAATCACTTGGCAGCACGGCTTCAGCTCCATAGACTATGAAGAAAGGGGTACGGTCAGTCGACCGGTTCGGAGTTGTCCTCAGACCCCATAAGACGGATGGCAGTTCGGTCACCCAAGCTCCGGCGGCATGCTTGAGGTCACGCATAAGCCGTGGCTTCAGGCCTTGGAGGATCAAATCGTTCGCTCTTTCTGCTTGTCCATTCTACTACGGATGCGCTACGGAGGCGTAGTCGACTCGTGTTCCTTGGGAGGAACAGAAAGCTCTGCATTCATTCGAGTCAAAGTTAGAGACATTATCCGTGATGATGTTGTGGGGGACTCCATATCTGAATATCAGCCCTCTAACGAAGCTGTTGGCGGTGCTCGAACCGAGATTCTTGATGGGCTTGGCTTCGATCCACTTGGTGAACTTGTCGACTGCTACGAGCAGGTGAGTGAATCCGCTTCTGCTAATTTTGAAAGGGCCGACCATGTCCAACCCCCAAACGGCAAAGGGCCAAACTAACAGAATGATCTTCAAGGCAGACGCCGGCTTATGAGACATGTTGGAGTAGAACTGGCAACCTTCGCACTTGTCCACGATATCTTTAGCCATCTAGTTGGCTCGGGGCCAATAAAATCCAGGTCGGTACGCCTTGGCCACTATTGTCCGAGAGGAAGCGTGTTGGCCACAAGTCCCCGAGTGAATCTTATTCAGAATCAGTCGACCCTCCTCTGGGGTGATGCAGCGCTGAGCGACTCCTGTGACACTCTCCCTGTAGAGCTGACCCTGAATGACGGTAAAAGCCTTGGATCGACGGACAATCTGGCGCGCTTCTTCTTCATCCTCCGATAGTTCTTGCCTGAGCAGATATGCTATGGAAGGCACAGTCCAGTCGGGCGTGATCACCAAAACCTCCATGATCAGGTCGACCACTGCAGGTACTTTGACTTCGGTTGGATCAGACGCACTGACTGGCTGCGGGGTTCCTCCGTGAAGGGGTCTTCTTTGACTGAGGGGGTGTGCAGATGCTCCAGAAATACATTCTTGGGTATAGGCTTTCGAGTCGACCCAATTTTCGCGAGATCGTCAGCAAGCTGATTCTTAGCTCTGGGCACGTGATGGAGCTCTAAACCTTCGAACTTCTTTTCAAGCTTTCGCACTGCACTGCAATAACTGGTCATTGCCGGGCTTCTGACGTCCCACTCTTTCATCACCTAGTTCACCACTAAGTCTGAATCGCCGTAGACCATCAGGAAACGGACGCCGAGTGAGCTGGCCATACGCAATCCGTACAAAAGTGCTTCGTATTCAGCTTCGTTGTTCGATGAGTCAAAGTGGATTTGAAGGACGTAACTGACCTTGTCTCCCCTGGGAGATACCAGGACCACGCCTGCACCGGATCCGTTCAACATCTTGGATCCATCAAAGAACATAGTACAGTGGTCCAACTGAACCTGAGTCGGCAGCTCTTGTTCGATCCACTCGGCACCAAAATCTGCTATTGCCTGAGACTTGATAGCTTTCTTCGCTTCAAACTTGATATCTAGCAGAAGGAGTTCAATCGCCCATTTTGCCACTCGACCGATTGCGTCTCGGTTGTTCAGGATCTCCGATAGAGAGGCGTTGCTGACGACTGAGATTGTATGATCCGAGAAGTAATGGGCAACTTTCTTTGCGGTCAAGTAGATCCCGTACATAAGATTCTGGTAATGCGGGTATCTTTGCTTGGAGGGGGTCAATACTTCGGAAATGTAATAGATTGGGCATTGAACTTTGTAGGCCTTGCCTTATTCTTCCCACTGGACTGTGAGTACAGTGCTGATGACTTGTTCGGTGGCTGCAATGTACAGTAAGAGAAGTTCTTTGCTAACTGGGGCAGCAAGCACCGGCTGGGTGGACAGCAGGGCTTTGAGCTCTTCAAACGCTGCTTCAGCTTCATAATTCCAGTCGAACTTTTCGGATTTCTTCATCAGTCAGTAGAGAGGTAATGCCTTCTCACCGAGACGAGAAATGAATCGACTCAACGCGGCCAAGCAACCAGTTAGCTTCTGGACGTCGTGTACATGCTCGCGGCGTTTCATTAGGAGGATTGCACCGACCTTTTCTGGGTTGGCGTCGATTCCCCGTTAGGAAATAGGGAAACCGAGTAACTTGCCGCCCAGAACTCCAAATGTACACTTCGACGGATTGAGCTTGATATCATAGCTTCTCAAATTTGCGATTGTCTCAGCGAGGTCAGTCAACAGGTCGGAACCTTTGCGTGACTTGACCACGATGTCATCCATGTATGCTTAGACGTTCCGACTAATTTGTTTCAGCAGGCACTTCTGAATCATGCGCATGAAGGTAGTGTCGGCATTCTTGAGACCGAAAGGCATGTTGACATAACAGAAACACCTGAATGGGGTGATTAAAGCCGTCTTGATTTCATCGGGTCCAAACAGACGGATCTGGTGGTACCCGAAATACGCATCCAGAAAGGACAAACACTCGCACCCCACAGTCGAGTCGACTATCTGATCGATGCGGGGGAGAGGAAAATGATCCTTCGGGCAGGCCCGATTGATATGCTGAAATCGATGCACATGCGGAGAGACTTGTCCTTCTTGGGGACCATGACCACATTGGCGAGCCACTCGGAGTGGTAGATCTCGCGGATGAACTCAGCTGCTAGAACCCGAGCCACCTCTTCGCCAATCGCCTTTCTCTTCTCCGCAGCGGACCGACGGAGGTGTTCCTTTACGGGCTTCACTTTTGGGTCGACTCACAAATGGTGCTCATCCAGTCCCTTGGGTACGCCTGGCATGTCAGATGGTTTCCCTGCAAAGATGTCCCAGTTCTCACAGAGGAACTGGATGAGCGCTTCTTCCTATTTGTTGTCGAGTGTAGTTGAGATGTGGGTCGGTGCTGCATTGGGGTCGGTGGGGTGAATGTGTATGGGCTTCGTCTCCCCAGCCGACTAAAAAGCTGACTCGGAAGCCGGCTTCTTGGCCCGCAACAAGTCACTCGGATCCACGTTTTTCTGTTACTCGTCCATCTCTACTGCTGCCATCTGCTCGTCAGCGATCTTCGAGCCTTTCTAGAAGCATTCTTCCGCTTTCTGACGGTTCTCCGTGATGGTTATAACGCCGTTGGGTCCCGGCATCTTCAGCTTGAGGTATACATAACACGGTTGAGCCATGAATCTGGCATAGGCGGGCCTACCCAGAATGGCATGATAAGCGCTGTTGAAGTCCACCACTTCAAATGCCAGCTTCTCTTTGCGGTAATTCTTTGAGTCGCCAAAGACTACGTCGAGTGAGATTTGGCCAAGTGAGCCGGCTTTCTTCCCGGGGATGACCCCGTGGAACCTCATGTTGGTTTCGCTTAGCTTGGACATCGGAATGCCCATCCCACGAAGGGTTTCAGCATACATAATATTCAAGGCACTTCCACCATCCATCAGGACCCTGGTCAAACGCGTGCCCTCGACCACTGGGTCGACCACCAGCGCCTACCGCCCAGGGGTAGCGATGTGCGCAGGGTGATCGGACTGGTCGAATGTGATGGGGGTCTTGGACCACTTCAGATACGTGGTTGTTGTCGGGTCAACCATGTTGACTTCTCTGTTGATTACTTTCAGTCGACTCTTGCTTTCAATGTCGGCAAAAATCTTCAGGGTAGAGTTGATCTGGGGCTAACCTCCATCCCCTTCTTTGTCCTTGATCTCCTCGGATTCCTTTTCCTTCTCAGTCGACTATTCTTTCTGGAAGCTCTGGATCAGGAGCCGGCACTATCGAGTGGTGTGCTTGGGATAGACCAAGTCCCCCTCTTCGTCTTTCTTCGTGTGGATAGGACACGGCTGGTCGAGTACATCATTCCCAGCTTGATCTTTCACTTTCTTGGGGACCCAAGGCCCCTTGGGCTTTCCTTTGCCCTTTCCTTGGTTGACAACTGCAGCTTCGCCCTGAGCAGCTGGCTCGGCCTTGCGCTTGGGTTTCCGATTGGAGTTCTGATCATCTTGTCCGACTGGTTTGTTGCCATTGTGGAGTCGATCGGCTTCTTCGCCGTTAGCGTACCGACTGGCTATCTCCATCATCCGGGACAGAGACATATCTCCCGTTCGACCAAACTTTAGATTCTGTTCTCGGTATCGCACGCCCTCCTTGAAGGCGCAGACTGCTTGGTGTTAAAACACATTCTCCACCGTGTGGTGTAAGGTGGTCCATCTCTGTATGTAATCCATCAAGGTTTCATTCGGCTTCTATATGTAATCGCTGCTCCCGCACTCGGAAATCGAATCTGCGAGCTCGACCGACGGATCGACTGACCCATAGAGGTACTCGTCGGGCTCGATGGCCGCGACTTAAGGGGTGGCCTCCTGGCGGGCCACCGCGTGTTTCACCCACCGCTGGAGCCGCGAGAGACCGGATCGCTTGTGACGGCGTCCGATGGGGACGATGGATGATGAAGGAACCGGCAGGTACTGAGTCCGCGGCTGCCAGAGAAGGACGCCGCAAACACTGGCACGGAAGTGCGCAGCCCCGCGGACGGGCAGTGCCTCGACGTCCAGGGGAGCCTCCTGGAGCCAGGCGGAGTCGTCGGCGACGAAGACGAGCGCGCCGAGTCGGATATCGCGGCCCAACGCCAGACCACCGCCGGAAACCATGATGAAGGAGGTCGGAGAAAAGTTTGCAACCACACCAGAAGTCGCTAGGACACCCTGCCCCATGGTGGGCGCCAAATGTCGTGGTTCTAAGTCTGACAGTACGAGTAGGGGGTACGTAAGAGGAGGCAAGGCCCTAGCTATGGTGAGATTGTACGCAATATGTATACGAGTTCAGGCCCTTCTCGGAGGAAGTAAAAGCCCTACGTCTCGGTGCGCGGAGGCGGTCGACTGGAATGTATAGGGGTGTTGAGTTACAGGGGGTGTGAACCCTTGTACTGGAGGAGGGGCTGGCTTATATAGTGCGCTAGGACCCCAGCCATGCTCCACGTTGCCAAGGGTTCAATGTACATAAAGGCAGGCGTTACTGATAACGCCCGCAGTAAAGAGTAATAAAGGCATTCATTGTAGCGGAGTGAATACCAGACCGAAGCTGTCCTAAGGGACCTTTGACCTTCAGGGGTCGAGTGAAGTTGAGTCGTCTGAACGGGGGTGTACAGTCGAGTGGAATGTCTTCTTGGGCCGTCTCAGTCGACTGTTCTTGTTGCCTTCGGTTTGTCTTTTGAGCTTCTGGGGTAGTGACCTTGGGTGGGGTATCTTGGTCAGGCCTGTGACCCTACCCTAGGTATGTAACCTCATTACTAATATAATTGGATCATATAACCACCCCTGAACAAAATCACCTCAAAATTATTCTTTCTGTTCAATCTATCAAGAGTTCGTACTAAAACAACATAAAGCTACCCTTTCCGATCTATCTATCAAGAGTCCGTACTAGAATAGAACAAGGTTATCTTTTCCAATCAATCTTTCAAGAGTGCGTACTAAGATAACACAAAGTTATCCTTCCCGGTCGATCTATCAAGAGTTTGTACTAAGATAACACTAAAACATATTCAAAGAGTGCCCCAAATTTCTACCGGAGAAACAAAGACAAGAACGTGCATCAACCCCTATGCATAGATGTAACGCCCAGTATGAGATTATACCTCCCACGTGTCGAGGCATGACTTAAAGGTATAAGCTCATACTAGAATTATCTCAAGTATGGTATCTTTGCACGACTCATGTAAAAGAGGGATGAAATTGCAAAAGAGTAGTTGGCTTACACTCGCCACATCACACAATACATTACATAAACATTCATCATCCAAATAACATCACAGTCCGACTATGGACGAAGATCCAAATGAAAGATACCATAAATAAAGCCACAAGGTCCCGATCGCCCCTAGTAGGAACCACTACTGATCGTCGAAAACGTCACACACATACGGCCAAGCTCTTCATCGAACTCCCATTGAAGTTCTGATCCATCTCCTGCATTATTCTCGGCGGTACCTGCATCTGGTCTTGTGTAGAATCTGTGAGCCACGGAGGACTCAGCAATCCCGTTCCCGAGTATCAGAACTAACAAAGCCTTATAGGTGAGGAGGGGGGTAATAAAGTGTTTGCAGCAAGCACTAAGCAACTAGCTTACGAGTTAAGAGCGAGAAGAGATCAAGTGCCAACGATTGCCAGGTGATCACGAAGTGATCCTAACTACTCACGTCAGACATGACCCCACCGTGTTCTTCTTCTCCAAACCCCTTCGAGAAGAGACAATCACGGAACTCACACAAGTAGTATATTCTTAAGGATAGAGTGTCATGTTATCTACAACCGGATATTAACAAATTCCCATCTGCCACATAACCGCGGGCACGGCTTTCGAAAGATCAAAACCCTGCAGGGGTGTCCCAACTTAGCCCATCACAAGCTCACGATCTGCGGAGTCGCAACTCCAAGGTGGGAAGACCCGAGTATTCTCGGAATCCCGTTCTCAAGATATTCCAACTAAGGTAAAACTAATCCAGCAAGACCTCCCGACGTGCCGACACCCTGATAGTAGCCGCGTGTATCTCGTCTCAGGCCATGACCGGATGGGTGATTCTATAGATTTTTACCAGCCCTTGAGTTTCCCCGACGTGGCCCCGCAGAACCCCCAGTTTAGACCAACACTCATGTGGAGCACTGGCCCGGGTTGTTGATTAAGAAGAGGGTTAATTACTCCCTATGCAAGTTTTAGTTGTTAGGCAAATGTTGAACCAAAGTTGGGCCTTGCTAGAAAAGCTTTAGCGCTAAGCGGGTTATCGAGGGGGGCATAAACCCCAACCGTGTTTGGAACGCAAAATCCAGGAACATAACACCGATTTATCGGGTCCTAAGGTTGCATGAGTGGATCAAAACACCGAGCAAAAGGCCAAGCCTTCCACCCGTTGCCAAGTATATAGGTGTGTTAATATATTTAAGAGATATTGTGATGTTCCAACAACAAGTTCCAACATGGAGCAATCATCATCTTCACCTGCAACTAACAACGCTGTAAGAGGGGCTAAGCAAGCGGGTAACATAGCCAAACAACGGTTTGCTGGGATGGTGTCAAAGGTTAGACGTCTCATGGCAACAATAGGAGGCTGACAGACAAACATAGGCATCGAGGCAACAAGCTAAAGAGAGAGACATCTAGCATAGGCAAAGATAGTAGTGATACCTGGGTAAGGTCATCTTGCCTGGGATTCCACAAGGAAGAAGAACAAGTCCATGAAGTAGTTGAACAAAACCTCACAACTCCGGAACGAAACCGAAGCTATCAATAGAAGCATACCGGAAAGAAGCAAACAACACGGTAAACACACATATAATGACCATGGCATGATGCACAAACAAATATGATGCATGTCCGGTTTAATTATGCATGGCATGGCAAAGTGCACAAACAAGTACTACAAGTTAAATGGAGCTCAATATGCAACGAGTTGCATATTGACGAACGCCACAATTTATTTATTTAGTTGACTCTCATTTATTTACAAGACAAGATTAAATGTTTTTATTAAACATGGCAAGAGGTGAAGCATGAGCAAAACTACACTATCTGGTCAATTAAATGAGGCCGAAAATAACAACAACAATTCCGGAAACTCCTCATGTCATATTTAGCAATTATTAAAGCAAACAACAATTTTAAGCATTTAAATGTTGTTATCATGATGCGGATGACATTTGCAAGTTTTATGCAATTTAGTTAAAAGTTAACATGAAGAAATATGAAGTATTAGTAACCGTGGTGGAAAGAAAGGGTGCCACGACGACGAATCCGAAAATGATGCCACGCAAGATATCGGTTTTGGTAACTCGTTGAGAGTTCGGTGCAAAAGATGACGGAGAGCGTGTCATGCAAGAAGAAAGGTGGGGTCATCCCATTACCGTGTTCCCATGGGTCGGCGACGAGGCAAACGAGGGACACTACGGGCACGTCGCAAACAAGGGATACATCTCATACAACAAGCATTCATTCCACGGGTGTAGTCTCGAGGTATACCTTTGAAGCATGCATTTTCGGAGCGGTTCGGGTGCGTAGTGGAAGTAGTTGCACACGGCGATGGTAGTGGAAGAAGTCGTTCGTCGGGCGTCGTGGAAAGTATTCGTTCACATTTCGGAGTCGTACACATTCCGTAGTCATTCACGTAGGCGGTAGTGGTACACATTGTCTTTTCGAATACACGGCGACGGTAGTCGTTCGGCATCGGTTGTCGAGGTACTTAGCGTCTCGTCGTGGTACTTGTCGGTCCGGAGACGGCGGTATAGGTACTTGACACATCCACGGAAGGGTCTTGGCGTCCTTGATTCGAGGGTCTTGGCAACGACAAAAGACAAAAAAACAAGGCTGGTCGTGGGGATGTTCAGATCGGTGGCGGTCTTGGTCTCGCGGCCACCAAGGGCACTGAAGTGCACAGGATCTCGAGGTCACCGGGGCCAAACAGAGGGCCTTGGCGACCTAGGTGGAAGAATACCATGGTGTGAGGTGGTGGCTTGGATCGAACGCCCGAGGCGAGGTGGTGCGCCGGCGACGCTCGCGCGGGGAAGACGAAAGCGGCAACCAAGGCAGCTTGCTTGAGACGCCGGAGTTGAAGAGGTGGCGCAGGAAGGCGAGGCTGGCGCACCGGCGATGTCTTGGGGCTCTAGGCGGAGGCGCGACCCACTCCGGCGAGGTGGTCGAGGCAGGAAGCGGCGCGCCGTCAGCAGCTAGGGGAGGCCGGCGGACGACGCGGACAGGGACGCCAAAGGGGATCGGGCGTGGTGCTGTACTTGGCGCTGGAGGGATGAGGCAGAGGAGGTGATGCAGCGTCCCGTCGAAGAAGGAGGAGGAATGACGGTAAGAGGAGGTCTGCGGAGCAGGAGGCACAAGGCGGCGGGGTTTTGGTCGGCGACACAGCACGGGTAGGAGGCGACGTTCGCGGGGTCTCGCTAGATCGGGATCGAGCGAGAGGGAGGCAGGTGCGGCGCTGAGGGAATGAGCGATGGGGATGGAGAGGGCTCGTTCGGGCCTAGGGTTAGGATGCTGGCGATGGGCCTCGTGGCTTAGGTAGGCCGCCTGCTAGGAGGTTGGCTGTTGGGCTTCTGGCACTTTTTTTACCTTCTGTTTATTCAAATAAACAGATTTTTAGGAGGAAAAAGGCCAGGGTTGTTGGAAAGTAATACGAGAGATATAAATATACCCCTCTACTCCTGGAAACATGTGCTATTTGAATAAATTGCTCTGGCAATTTTTAGAGACTATAAATTGAGCCAAATTTGAAACACTTTCAAATTTGAATAAATTCAAAGTCCAACCAGAACATGTCTAAAAGGTATAAACATATGAGGAGGGGGTCTTGGCATGGAGTAGGGATCTTAGAGAAAATAGTGAACATTTTTCTGAAGTAGAAAATGCAACTTGAATTTGGAATAAAAATAAAGAAGGAAAGAACTTTGCCTTGGGAATTTGATATTTGTCAAAAACTTGAAGCAGAAGAGGCATGGAATTAAATTGCAAGTGGGTTATGGTGATTCCAAAGCAATGGAATAATTTAATATAGCTCCCTAATAATATTGAGAGGCTTTTATATGTTATAAAGTGAAGTCACCATAGTGAGTATCCCTCAATTTATATGGATCGATGATCCATACGGTTTACTTAGTTGAGTTTTAAAAATTAAAAGACTTGATGGCATGATGACATGATGCAATGAAAAAATAAATGAAGCAAGAACAAATGAAACACACGGGAAAACCTGAAACATCTGGAATCTTCTGGAGCGTCGTTCTTCGGGTGTCACAACTTTCCCACACTAACAGAGGATCTCAACCCGAGATCCTAGAGATGGCACCGGATAAAAACGGAAAAGAAGAGGTAAAACAAAGTTGCTTCTTTGACAAACGAGTGAAACCACGAACCTGAGATGTTGACCAAATTGAAAGAATAATACAACGGAGATGAACGAATATGAAAACACTCCGTTAGAAAAGAGGAACAAGGAACATTACGAGAACCTTGTAGGTTGAAAGACATGAAACAAGAGCTTACAAACCAAAAGAATATGAAACCGCAATGGTATAGCCCAGGAATAAGAATGACATAATTTGGACAGCACTCCATCTGAAAATGGAAGGAATTAACATGAACTTGAGAAGATTGGATGATCTTGATGTAATCAACAGCATATTGCCGCCGAAACAATTGAAAGAATGGCACAAGGGGTAAGAAAGATTTCAGATAGCACTCCGGTTAAAAGAGAGGCAAAACTTGATAAGATGAGAGAACTAGAATGGAGGTCACGACACTCTTGTTAAATGGACGAGAAAAGAGAAGAACCTGATCTTGATATGACAAGATGATGGTTAGAAGGGAGCGATATCACAAAGCCCCCGGAACGAATAATGGAGTGAAAAGATCGAAGAAGAAGAACATCTTCGACTAGAGATGATTTGAAATCATTCTTACGAAGAAGGGTTGAAGGGGGTTGATGGAAAAAATCAACAACGAAAGGAATAAGCTTGATGTGGGCTTATGGAAAACATCTCAAAATTATGAGGTGACAACCAGCCACTAACGGAAACCAATTCCTTGCCTTGGTTCAATGAAGAGATGAAAACTTATCTCACCGGGAGGATGAATGAAGAACTTGGGTCATTTATAAGCACCATAAATAGCAACAATCCTTAGGAAAAGCTTTAAGGTGAAATACAACCCAAGATATCTCCAACGAATAAAATTGAAGGGTTGGAAAGATCTCCTAAACAAAGAAAATGATGGGTTTAAATATCTCATCCTTGATAAGTTGTGAATCATGAAACATGAAGGGAAAACGCCAAAATGACATACCACCATCTCAAACTATAAGGTAGAAAGTATTGCACTTCGGAATGCATGATTAAGAATGCTTGAGGTCCAACAAGAATCTTGAAGAACACTTCCAGGATGAATTAAATCATGATGAACCACCATGAAGAACTCCGGTAACAAAAGGATGAGAAGTGCTTGCAATGATTATATGGAGCTTCATGACAAGATAACGAGAGAAGACTTGAACTCCATAAAGAAAGATGAACAACTTGAATCCGAGAATTTCTTCCTCCTGAACATACTCCGAAGGAAGGGATTAATCACTTGGAAGAAACTAGAATAAGAATAATGTTAAGCGTATCCTTCACCAATTTAAATTGGTGACAAACAATGGATTTGGCATACTGTCGGTGTACTAAGATAGGGGTACCTCAGTACTCCAACTTGTGCACGGGCAGTAGCAGCTTCCCGCGACAGGGCTTACCACGTGCTTGCCGGAAACCTTTTCTGGTCCCTATGAAGCCATTCAAGAACAAAGTATACAAGACAGAAGATCAAGGCCCCGGCAAAGAGGAGCTTGCCGGGAAGGCCGTACCAGGCTCAGGACTATCACTCCAGCACAAGGCCCTGGCAAGAGGAGCTTGCCAGGGAGACCAAGGAATACGCACTTGAAGGGATGCCTCGGCGCGTCGTGCGCCCCGGCAGGGCCCAGGGAGCGACAAGCTTCCAGGCCCGGCAAGATCATAGCCCCCGGCAAGGTGCTTGCCGGGGGAAACTTATGCTGTGTGCCCGCGCTCCAGCTCATCTGCCCACGCGTCGCCCTGGGGCCCTTCCAGGGACGCGTGGCGGAAGGCTGTGCAGCCTGGGGCACACGGTGGAAAGCCACGGTGACGAGGCTACCGCCATGTCGAACGGAGAAGCATGGACGGACACTTTTGGGGTCGACGGTGACGGGCATTTAATGCTCTTGTCCCCCACTGTCAATGTTAGGTGAAGACCACTATTCATCCACTGTTCACGCACTATTCCCGCACTGTTACAACTACCACCAAAGTTACATTTTTGCCCTCCTCTACGTTGACACCTGTCGGTAACCCCTTGAGCTATAAAAGGAGGCCCATGCACAACGTAGAAAGGGTTCGGAACCTAGACAGCCCTCTTGCTCGGTGTAACTAGCTCTTCAAGCTCCCGAGCTCAAGAACTCAATACAATCCAAGCAGGAGTAGGGTTTTACGCGTCCGCGCGGCCCGAACCTGGGTAAACTGCCCGTGTGTGCTCCTCGATCTGCTCTTCGTGCTCCCTCCGCTCCCTTACCGCAACGTAGAAGGGGCTCCGGTCCCATAGGTGCTCGTGGGCGGACAGTTTCCCCTGACATCTTTGGCGCGCCAGGTAGGGGGCGTCGAGGTTGTGCGAACCTGATCCGGCGCTCACGCGGGCGCATTCTTCATCAACCTCTCCAGCTTCATCAACTTCATCAGCAACACCAACATGGCTCCGAAGAAGAAGGCTTCGGAGGTCGCAGGCCCGTCTGCGTCGATCCCACCGCCACCAGAGCCAGCGGTTGGTGGGGGAGACGCCGGCGGAAGGGTGGTCGCCGGCGAGGAAACTCACGGCGCCACCAAATCCAAAGACAAGACGGACGACCGGGCTAATTCCAAGGCCTCGGTGTCCGTAGACGCACCACGTCCCTCTCAGCAGACGATAGGCCAGCAGCGCCGTGGTACAGGAGGTACCATTCGCTTGCTGGGGCAAGGACAAACCGGAGGCTCGCGGGATGCTCAAGGCCATCGTCCTGGCACGAGCAAGGCGCGGTCGCCGGGGCGAGAAACTGCTCCTTCTAACCCTGTTAGAAGTCCGAGCATATCTCGCTCCTCGCACCGCTCGCCGCCGCTCCCCTCCTCTCCAGCAGAAGCTCTAGCCAGAGCACAACTGCTCCTTGATTTCCCTCCAGCGGCAGACAAAGCCGAAGACTGGAGAGCAACGATCCAGAGTCTCATCGCCTTCGCCAACAACGACACGCCGCAGCAGCCGGCGACATCGCGACCACGACAAGTCGACCAGACGAAGGCCGATGGCGACAAGACCGCTGGGGGTGCGACCACCGTGCACTCCCCGCCGCGGAAGCAGAAGACGCCACCCCGCCGGATTAACGTCGACGACGAATCCACGGCGTCGTCGGATCCGCGGGCTCGTCGGGACCAGCGCCAAGTCCTTGACGACCGGCGGCAAGAAGACGCTCGGACGCGCATCGAGCGCCGACGAGAAGCCCGGCGACAATCGGATCAGCGCGCTGGGACCGCTGTCGACACGTACGCGCCCGGTGAACCAGGCGACTTGCCGTACGCGGCAGGTTGCCCTGCGTTCACTCGTGAGCTGCGGCGAGTCCAGTGGCCCAGCATGAAAAACTTCAAGCCCGACGTACCCGAGAAGTACGACGGCAAGACGCACCCCTCGGAGTTCCTCAGCATTTACACCATCGCGGTGCAGGCTGCCGGGGGACGCGACGAAAAGATACTCGCCAACTACTTCCCGCTAGTGCTTAAGCCAAACGTCCGTTCTTGGCTTATGCACTTGCCGGAGAACTCCATTTCTTCGTGGGCGGATCTGTGCCACCAGTTTGTTGGCGCCTTCACGGGCGGCCACAAACCCCACGGCAAGGAGAGCGATCTCCACATCCTAGCCCAGAAGGAGGGAGAATCCCTGCGCAAGTACATCCAGCGGTTCAGCCGCGTGCAACACAACATTCCCGACGTCCACCCTGCTGCGGTTATCAGCGCGTTCCACCAGAACGTGCGTAACCGCCGCATGAGGGAAGAGATGGCCATGACCAAGATACGGGATGTCAGCGAGCTCTACGCTCTTGCTGACAAGTGTGCGCGGGCCGAAGAGGGGAGGAGACTCCCCGGAGAGGATGCTGGCGCAGGAGGAAGCGACAGTGATGATGCCGCCCCGGCAAAGAAGAGCCGGCGGCGAAACAACAGAAGAAAGAAGAGCAAGGAAGTGCTAGTCGTCGAGCAATCCGGCAAGGAGGCTCCCGCCAAGAAGGCACAGGCCGGCGGTTCCGGCAAGGAGCCTGCCCCTGTAGCGGCAGCCGACAAGCAGGACGGCTTCGACAAGCAATACTGCAAGATCCACCGCACCAAGGGCCACGACCTTTCGAACTGCAAGCGAGTCGAGTACCTCGTAGAACAGCAGAAGGCTGAATACGAGCGTCGCGACAAGGAGAAGGCCCAAGGAGGCGGGGGAGAGCCAAGCAAGAAGCGGCCATTCAATGGCCGGGGAGGACGCCGCGGCAAGGCCAAGCAGCGGCAAGGGGATCGACCTCCCCGGGGCCGCGACAAGGATGAGGAAGAAGAAGACGACGACGACATGGAAGAAGGAGATAACAGCGAGCAGGAGTTCCAGAAGGCCACAGAAGTTCTGTGTGTCGACGGAGGCGCCTCTCTGCACACTTCCCACCGCCAACTCAAGCAGTGGGTGCGGGAGGTAAACGCAGCAGAGCCGCCCGTCGAGTCACGCAGGCTGCTGAAGTGGTCCAGCACGCCTATCATTTTTGATCTTGAGGATCACCCTGACCGCACAACGGTGGTCGGGTGCTTGCCGATGTTGGTCTCACCAACTATCCGCAACCTCAAGGTCACCAAAATGTTGGTTGACGGCGGGGCCGGCCTCAACTTGATCTCCTCAGCTGTGATCAAGAAACTCCAAATCCCAGACGGCGAGCTCGAAGAAACCGGGTCGTTCCAAGGAATAAACCCGGGAAGGAGCAAGCCGAAGGGGAAGATCACTCTGCCCGTGACCTTTGGCGGGGAACTTAACTTCAGGACGGAGAGGATAACCTTTGACGTTGCCGATATCCCTTTGCCATACAATGGGATACTTGGACGTCCTGCCCTCGCCAAGTTCATGGCAGCTTCCCACTATGCCTACAATGTACTCAAGATGCCGGGGCCGATAAGCGTCATTTCTGTCCCTGGCGACAAGAAGGACGCGCTTATCTGCGCCGACAAGATATACCGGGATGCAGCAGCCGCAGTAGAGAGCAACACACTTGCCGCTGAAGCTCCCGGGGGGAAGAAGACCAAGACCAAGTCCGGCAAGTGCTCTGGGGCCCACTCCGGCAAACGCACCTCTTCGGAGTGCTCCGCTGCCGTCGAGGACGCACCATCGAGCTCCACCGGCAAGTGCAAGAAGGGGATGGCCGCTCCACCGGCAACCAAGAGGGTGTCCGCCAAGGAGGACGGCACTGGTGGTACTTTCACCATCAGTGCTACGCTCGACAACAAATAGGAAAGCGTGCTCGTTGCCTTCCTGCGGGCGAATGTCGATGTGTTTGCGTGGCAACCATCTGACATCCCCGGCGTTCCCAGGAAGGTAATTGAGCACAAGCTTGTTGTTTGTCCTCATGCGCGGCCCGTCAAGCAGAAGGTCAGGAAGCAAGCCGTGGAGCGCCAAGAATTCATTGCCGAAGAAATCAAGAAGTTGGAAGCCGCAGGCCCAGTCAGAGGCGTGATCCATCCTACGTGGCTGGCCAATCCAGTTGTCGTACGCAAAGCCAATGGGAAGTGGAGACTTTGTATAGACTTCACTGATGTGAATAAAGCATGTCCCAAGGATCCATTTCCCTTGCCGCGTATTGACCAGATTGTTGACTCCACCGCTGGATGTGATCTGCTTTCCTTCCTTGATGCATATTCAGGCTACCACCAGATTTTTATGGCCAAGGAAGATGAAGAGAAGACTGCATTTATTACTCCATGCGACACATACTGCTTTATACGCATGCCCTTTGGATTGAAGAATGCAGGCTCAACATTTGCAAGGGTAGTGCACACTGCTTTTGAGCCACAGATACACAGAAATGTGGAAGCCTACATGGATGATATAGTGGTCAAGAGCAAGAGCAAAGATACCCTGATCCAAGACTTAGAGGAAACCTTTGAGAACCTGCGCATGATCCAGCTCAAGTTGAACCCCGAGAAGTGCGTCTTCGGAGTCCCCTCCGGCAAGCTTCTCGGGTTCTTTGTCTCTCAAAGGGGGATTGAAACCAATCCCGACAAGATAAAAGCCATCGAGCAGATTGAGGCCCCGAAACGCGTCAAGGATGTAAGGAGACTTGCTGGTTGTGTGGCTGCCCTCCGTAGGTTCATTTCAAAGTCCGCAGAGCGCGCCCTGCCCTTCTTCAAGATTTTGAAGAAGGCAGGCCCTATGAAATGGACTCCGGAAGCGGAGGCAGCGCTGCAAGACTTGAAAGGATACCTATCCTCCACTCCAATACTTGTCGCACCTAGGCCACAAGAAAAGTTGCTGCTGTACCTAGCAGCAACCAATCAAGTGGTTAGTGATGCGTTAGTAGCGGAGAGGGAGGCGGATGAGGAACCCACACCACCGGCAAGCGAATCCGGCGACAAGCAGGGGGCTTCCCCGACAAGCTCTGGCTCCGACAAGGGCAAGTCTGCGCAGGAACAAGGAGAAGTGCGAAGGAAGATGGTGCAGCGCCCAGTGTATTTTGTAAGTTCCCTCTTGCAGGGGGCTAGATCGAGATACTCTGGGGTGCAGAAGTTGCTTTTCGGCCTCCTCATGGCCTCGAGAAAGCTGCGCCATTACTTCCAAGCACACGAGATAACGGTGGTCACTCGCTTTCCGTTGAAGAGGATATTGCAGAATCCCGAAGAAACATGCAGGGTCGTCGAGTGGGCACTGGAGCTGCCAAGCTTTGGTCTCAAGTTTGAAAGTACCTCAACCATACAGAGCAGAGCTTTGGCAGAATTCATAGCCGAATGGACCCCAACGCCAGATGAAGAAGTTCTAGAGACAAGCATCCCCGTCCAAGAAGCGAGCAGTGAATGGGTAATGTACTTTGATGGTGCCTTCTCGCTGCAAGGCGCCGGTGCTGGCGTGGTACTCATAGCGCCCACCGGGGAGCACCTCAAGTATGTTGTCCAGATGCACTTTCCCAAGGAACAAGCAACAAACAATACTACTGAGTATGAAGGTTTGCTTGCCGGCCTCAGGATTGCGGCCGAACTTGGGATCAAGAAATTGATTGTGCGGGGAGATTCTCAGTTGGTGGTCCGACAAGTGAACAATAGTTACCAGAGCCCTTTGATGGAAGCTTATGTTGATGAAGTGAGGAAGCTTGAAGAACACTTTGAGGGCCTGCAAATGGAGCACGTCCCAAGAGCTCAGAATGATATTGCAGATGGCCTCTCAAAGTGTGCTGCAATGAAGTTACCTGTGGAACCAGGGACCTTCCTGCTCAAGCTAACTCAACCATCCGTTACACCATCGGTTGGGCAAAGCAAGAAAAGAAAGTTGGTCTCCGGCGACTACTTGCCGACGGATCTTCCTGAAGCCGCCGCCAAGGTCCCCAAGATCAACAACCAAAATGCTGAGGAACAGTTTGCTCCTGCAGATCCAAGGATCTGTACAGTTGAAGCAAGCGTTCCCGACAAGCCTTGCCCCAGCAGGCTTGCCGGGGGACCATCAGCTCCGGCAGAGCCGGAGGTTCTCGCCGTAGAAGCTGGGGTTCCCGCGGCAGCCCTCATGCCTTTAGTCCTTGCCGTTGAGCCTCGGGCTCCGGCATGGGCACAGCAGATCGTCCGTTTTCTGCAAACTGGAGAACTTCCCGACGACCCAGAAGCGATAGAGAAGATAACCAGGCAGTCAAGTATGTACCAGTCCGTCGACAATGAACTGTACAGAAGAAGACTCAATGGTGTCAGGTTGAAGTGCATTTCCAGAGAAGATGGACAGAAGCTGTTGGCAGAAATACATGGAGGCATATGTGGCCACCACATTGGCGCAAGGGCACTTGCCGGGAAGGCATTCCGGCAAGGGTTCTTCTGGCCAGAAGCCCTCCAAGATGCAACTGCACAAGTAACCAAGTGTGAAGCGTGCCAGTTCCATGCCAAGCAAACTCACCAGCCAGCTCAAGCTCTCCAGACGATCCCTTTGTCCTGGCCCTTCTCGGTCTGGGGGCTCGATATCCTCGGCCCCTTCTCCCGTGCAGTCGGGGGCTTTGAGTACTTGTACGTTGCGATCGACAAGTTCACAAAGTGGCCAGAAGTGGAACCGGTGAGAAAGGTGACGGCACAGTCAGCAGTCAGGTTCTTCAGGTCAACTGTTTGCCGTTTCGGAATCCCTAACAGGATCATCACCGACAACGGTACACAATTTACAAGTCGCACCTTCATGCAGTACGTCCAAGACCTTGGTGCCAAGGTCTGTTTCGCTTCTGTTGCTCACCCGAGGAGCAATGGTCAAGCGGAGAGGGCCAATGCTGAAGTGCTGCGCGGACTCAAGACAAGAACCTTCGACAGGCTGCGCAAGTGCGGAAGAAACTAGATAGAGGAGTTACCGGCGGCTCTTTGGTCAATCAGGACGACACCAAGTCGAGCCACCGGACAGACACCCTTTGCTCTTGTCTATGGAGCAGATGCAGTTCTCCCCACGGAACTCGTATACGGATCTCCTCGAGTGCTCGCTTATGATGAGCTCGAGCAAGAGCAATTGCGACAAGATGATGCATTGCTCCTCGAGGAGGAACGTCTCCAGGCCGCTGTACGAGCTGCTCGATACCAGCAGGCCTTGCGCCGCTACCATAGCCGCAAGGTCAAGGCCAGGAGTCTCGAGGAAGGCGACCTTGTTCTTCGGCGTGTTCAGTCCGCCAAGAATTCCAACAAGTTGACGCCGAAGTGGGAAGGCCCTTATCGGGTGAGACAAGTCACAAGGCCCGGCGCTGTCCGCCTTGAGACCGAAGAAGGCTTACCGGTGAGCAACTCCTGGAACATAGAGCATCTTCGCAAGTTTCACCCATAAGGCGCGGTTGCCGTGATCCGCTCCGGCAACCATCTTTTGTACAAGTCTTGCCGCTGTTGCATGTAAACCTTTGTACAAAGCCGGGCGCAGATCCCGTGCATCAGTAAAGTTTTCTGCTTAGCACCATTTGCCATTTCCATGCTTTTCTTTGTTATCTGCATGCATTGTTTGGCACCGCGTGCAACGCACATCCCCGGTAAGCATTAACAAGCCGTGAGGCTGTATACTTGTTTTCCCTCCTTGTTTTCTTTCCCTCTTAAGCAGAAGGAGTATTCCTCGCGCACAAGTTTGCCGGGGGGGAAGGAGGTGGAGAATGAACCAAGTGCTGTTCAAGAAAGAAGCCTTGTCGGGGAGCAAGCAATATATGAAAGCTAAGTTACCAGAATTTATGAAAGCTAAGTTACCAGAATTTGAGCAGTTCAAATTTTTAAATTCTGGTTATTTTCCTTGAACAACCACACTTTGTATGGAAAACCTGTGCGCAGAGGAACCTACCCGTGGCTAGCCGCACCCTTACTTTGTTTTCGAGCACGCTCAACGACTTAAGTGAGCTGCGACAAGTGTCGCGCCCTTACTTCGTTTTCGAGTTCGCTCAGCAAGCTAAGTGCGTTGCGACTAGCTGCGGCAATGTTTCTTGCCGGTAAGGCCTTTGCCAGCAGGCTGCTAAGAGTCCAGCACTCAACGCTCGCGGCAAGGGCCCCTTGCTGGCAAGTCCCCTAAAAGCGTATGGCAAAAAGCATACAAAGTGGAGGACCAAAAACAAGGGAGATAACACTGCATCAATAGCCTGAAATAAGATTGTATATTACAATAGATAACTTGCCACAATAACTAATTGGTTCTTGTCCAATAACGTGCCTCGCAGCGGCAAAGGAAACAGAAAGCAAGAAGCCTAGTCTACGCGGTCCCCTTCACACCTTGTGACCTTGTTCACCTTGGCGACGATGTGGGCGACCTGCGCCTTCAACGCCTCCTGATCTGCGTCGTCCGGCAAGCTGCGGAGAACGTTCACTAGGTTAATGTCGGGGTTGCGGTAGACAATCTTCGTCAAGACGCGCTCCAGAGTGCCCGCGCAGAGCCGGCGCGACTCGTCGGCCAGCTGCGCGGGGAGCTTCTCCCGCAGCCGTGCAAGCGCCGGCGCGATTCCCCTGAAGAAGAGACTTAGCCTGGCGCTGTGGGGGAGGTCCTCGTCGGGAGAGTACACGAGGTGCTCCGCCCTCAGCGCCATCATCTCCTTGTCAATACTGGCAGCGGAAGTGACCAGCTCGTCGGTCCATTGCTCCACCGCCTGGCTGAAGTTATTCGCTGAGACGGCGGCGCTCTCCACCAAGTTCTGCTCCTTGCGGAGCTCGTCCTTCAGCTTCGTCTCGCGGTCCCGGGCGGCGTCGAGCGAATCAGTCAAAGTGGAGACCTTCAACTCCAAGTCAGCTATCGAATCCTTGGCGGCAGTGAGCTCGTCGCCTTTCTTGGAGAGACGTGCCTGCAAGTCTGAGTTGGTGTGGGCATCTTTCTCGCGCTCCACATTGAGCGCGGTGACTCTGTCCTCGCTTGCCTTCAGGTACCGCTCCAGTTGATCCACTTTGAGCTCCAGGTCCCTCTTGGCGGTTTCCGCGGCGGCTGCGGCATCCTTTGCCTCCTTCAGGGCCCCGCTAAGGGCCTGCTCCCGGGCGGTGAGTTCGTCGTCATGGGCGTCGAGCTCAACCTTCCGCTGGTTGAGCGCCCCCTCCCGCTGAGACAACTTCTCGGCGGCCAGCCACTGCCGCTCTTCTGCCTCAGCCTTCTCCAGGAGGAAGGCTTGCTGCTCCTCGGCAAGCCCTTCTCGCTCTTCTGCCAAGTTGCGAAGGGCTGCCTGGTTGGCGGTGCGGAGCTCCGCGGCGCGCTTCTCTAAGTCAGCTCCAGCCTTGGCGGCAAGAGCTTCCCGGGAGTCCAATTTTGCCTGCCTGGCCCGGTACAGGGCCAGGAGCCGGCAAAGGAGCTTCTCCTCTTCGGGCTCGTCTCCACCGCCAGGCGCTTCAACAACCTTCAACCCCACGGAGGCGAGGACCTCTCCATCATAGGTCTCTCCCTCCACGGGGGCTCGCGACGAAGACCCCCACAGGACTTGTATAAAGACCCCGTTGGGGGCCTCAAGATAGACGCCCGGCCACTCCGTGGAGGCGGAGGGGTCGGCGGCCGGTGCAGCGCTTGACGCTCCTGCTGCCTCCGGGCCAGCAGTATGGTCGCCGCCCTCCTCCCCAGCCGCGGCGTCTGCGGTCGGGGCGGTCTCCTCGGCAACAGGCTCGTCGGCTCCAGCCATGCCCTCAGTGGCAGTGGCGTTGCCGCCGTCGCCGCGCACCTCCTCCTCGGCAGCGGTCTCCGTCTCCATCCGCTCCGGTGCAGGAGGATCTAGCAGAAGAAAAAGAAAAGAATTGTCAAGCAAATATCCAAAAAAGATAAGCCCGAGAAGAAGAAGCTACAAGACTCACCTTCGCGGACTTCTTCAACGACAGGCTCCCTCGCCGGGGAGTCCTCCCTTGGCGGTGGAGCAGTGGCCCCTGCTGGCGGAGGGCCGCCCGCGCCCTCCCTTGGCGGGGTGGTCGCCCTTGTCGGGCTGCTCACCCTTGGCGGGGTGCCCGCCCTTGGCGGGGTGCCCGTCCTTGGCGGAGCGTTCTCCCTCGCCGGGGAGTTCACCCTTGGCGGGGAGGGTGGAGCAAGTGGCTCGTCGGGGGCAGTCTCCGGGCGCTCCTGCGGCTGCGGCTCCACTTCTGCACAAGACAAACAAGACAACAAAATATCAATACAGACAACAACCTCAAGCGCGCCTGACAAGCAGAAATATAACAACCAAACTTACGCTGGGGGCTGCGCTGGGGGCTGCTCCTGAGAGCAGCAGGTTGATCCGGCAAGCTTGCCGCTGGCGCGTCTTCGGTCGCCGCGGCGGGCGAGTCGTCTTCGACCACGACCACGGGGATCTTGGCCCTCTTCGCCATCCGCTGGGCCAGGGTCCTGAAAACTAAGTATACAAGACAGAAGATCAAGGCCCCGGCAAAGAGGAGCTTGCCGGGAAGGCCGTACCAGGCTCAGGACTATCACTCCAGCACAAGGCCCTGGCAAGAGGAGCTTGCCAAGGAGACCAAGGAATACGCACTTGAAGGGATGCCTCGGCGCGTCATGCGCCCCGGCAGGGCTCGGGGAGTGACAAGCGTCCAGGCCCGGCAAGATCATAGCCCCCGGTAAGGTGCTTGCCGGGGGAAACTTATGCTGTGTGCCCGCGCTCCAGCTCATCTGCCCACGCGTCGCCCTGGGGCCCTTCCAGGGACGCGTGGCGGAAGGCTGTGCAGCCTGGGGCACACGGTGGCAAGCCACAGTGACGAGGCTACCGCCGTGTCGAACGGAGAAGCATGGACGGACACTTTTGGGGTCGACGGTGACGGGCATTTAATGCTCTTGTCCCCCACTGTCAAGGTTAGGTGAAGACCACTGTTCATCCATTGTTCACGCACTATTCCCGCACTGTTACAACTACCACCAAAGTTACATTTTTGCCCTCCTCTACGTTGACACCTGTCGGTGACCCCTTGAGCTATAAAAGGAGGCCCATGCACAACGTAGAAAGGGTTCGGAACCTAGACAGCCCTCTTGCTCGGTGTAACTAGCTCTTCAAGCTCCCGAGCTCAAGAACTCAATACAATCCAAGCAGGAGTAGGGTTTTACGCGTCCGCGCGGCCCGAACCTGGGTAAACTGCCCGCGTGTGCTCCTCGATCTGCTCTTCGTGCTCCCTCCGCTCCCTTACCGCAACGTAGAAGGGGCTCCGGTCCCATAGGTGCTCGTGGGAGGACAGTTTCCCCCGACACATACTACTTATTCCTGTTACAAAGAATTCAAGAGAGATCTCACACAAACTTGGGTAAATCTTCAACGAACCACCAGTAGGATTATGAAAAGAACAAGTGAATTAATACGATAACAAGGAAGAGTAAACTTGAATGAACGACCGTAAGAATATTGAGACGAACGAAGAGGCATCAATTAAGAATAGTTAGAGGGTGAAGTTGAAAACTGAGAACGAAGAATTGTTCTGAAATGATGGCCTTCGTAGGATCACAATGGAAAGAATTCATGAAATGCTTCGGGATGGGTACAAAAAGAAGTCCTCACAATCGAAACAATAATGAGGATTGCATGAATCTAGAACCATGAATCTTCAAGAGGACGGCCAAGATTTACGAGAAACTCTTTTCCGTTCTTCAAATGTTGAGAAGAACGATGAGAAATACCATGAAGAATTGTTGAGGCACTCCAGAATGAAGAATTAAAATGTTGAACCAACGATGAAAAGAATTTGAAAGGGATCTTGGAGAAGTCATATGACAAAAGGCAACGGAAGGGTCTTGGCGTCCTTGATTCGAGGGTCTTGGCAGCGAGAAAAGGCAAAAAAAAACAAGGCTGGTCGTGGGGATGTTCAGATCAGTGGCGGTCTTGGTCTCACGGCCACCAACGGCACTGAAGTGCACAGGATCCCGAGGTCACCGGCGCAAACAGATGGCCTTGGCGACCTAGGTAGAAGAATACCATGGTGTCAGGTGGTGGCTTGGATCGAACGCCCAAGGCGAGGTGGCGCGCCGGCGACGCTAACGCGGGGAAGACGAAAGCGGCAACCAAGGCAGCTTGCTCGAGACGCAGGAGTTGAAGAGGTGGCGCAGGAAGGCGAGGCTGGCGCACCGGCGACGTCTTGGGGCTCTGGGCGGAGGCGCGACCCGCTCCGGTGAGGTGGTCGAGGCAGGAAGCGGCGCGCCGTCAGCAGCTAGGGGAGGCCGGCGGACGAGGCGGATAGTGGCGCCAAAGGGGATCGGGCGTGGTGCTGTACTTGGCGCTGGAGGGATGAGGCAGAGGAGGTGATGCAGCGTCCCGTCGAAGAAGGAGAAGGAACGACAGCGACGAGGTCTGTGGAGCAGGAGGCACGAGGCAACGGGGTTCTGGCCGGCGACGGGGCACGGGTAGGAGGCGACGTTCGCGGGGTCTCGCTGGATCGGGATCGAGCGAGAGGGAGGCAGGTGCGGCGCTGAGGGAATGAGCGATGGGGAGGGAGAGGGCTCGGTCGGGCCTAGGGTTAGGAAGCTGGCGATGGGCCTCGTGGCTTAGGTGGGCCGCCTGCTAGGAGGTTGGCCGCAGGGCTTCTGGCACTTTTTTTTTACCTTTTGTTTATTCAAATAAACAGATTTTTAGGAGGAAAAAGGCCAGGGTTGTTGGAAAGTAATACGAGAGATATAAATTTACCCCTCTACTCCTGGAAACATGTGCTATTTGAATAAATTGCTCTGGCAATTTTTAGAGACTGTAAATTTAGCCAAATTTGAAACACTTTCAAATTTGAATAAATTCAAAGTCCAACCAGAACATGTCTAAAAGGTATAAACATATGAGGGAGGGGGGTCTTGGCATGGATGAGGGATCTTAGAGAAAATAGTGAACATTTTTATGAAGTAGAAAAATGCAACTTGAATTTGGAATAGAAATAAAGAAGGAAAGAACTTTGCCTTGGGAATTTGATATTTGTCAAAAACTTGAAGCAGAAGAGGCATGGAATTAAATTGCAAGTGGGTTATGGTGATTCCAAAGCAATGGAATAATTTAATATAGCTCCCTAATAATATTGAGAGGCTTTTATATGTTATAAAGAGAAGTCACCGTAGTGAGTATCCCTCAATTTAAATGGATCAAGGATCCATACGGTTTATTTAGTTGAGTTTTAATAATTAAAAGACTTGATGGCATGATGACATGATGCAATGCAAAAATAAATGAAGCAAGCACAAATGAAACATACGGGAAAACCCGGAACATCTGGAATCTTCTGGAGCGTCGGTCTTCGGGCGTCACAATAGATTACCCCAATGTCACTTTGGGAATCCGCAAGTTGAGTGCCAAAACAAATATCAAGTGGATCAATACGATACCCCATTGTCACCACGAGTATTCAATTGCAAGACATATATCTAGTGTTCTCAAATCCAAAGAAATCTCAAAGGGAAAACTCAATTCATCACAAGATAGAGAGGGGAAAACTCCATTTGATCCGACAATATTAACAAAGCCCCCAATACATCCAGATCGTGCCATTCAGAACACGAGAGAGAGAGAGAGAGATAGAGATAGAGAGAGAGAGATACAACACATAGCTACTGGTACATACCCTCAACCCCGAGGGTGTATTACTCCCTCCTCATCACGCTGGCCGCCGGGATGATGAAGATGGCCATCGATGATGCTTTCCCCCTCCGACAGAGTGCCGGAAACGGTCTAGATTGGTTTTCGGTGGCTACAGAGGCCTGTGGCGGCGGAACTTCCAAAAAGTTTCGCGGTGTTTGGACTCCGTTTGATATTGATTTCCTGCGATGTAAAAAACATGCATAAAACATCAACTGGCACTTGGCACTATGTGAATAGGTTAGTACCAAAAAACAATATAAAATGACTATAAAATAATTGTAAAGTATCCAAGAATGATAACATAACAACATGGAACATTCTTAAATATTCTTAAATAATCTACAAAAAATCATATTTCATTTTCGGGACATTTGGAGGAATTTTATTTTTGGGGTATTTTTATTGCAAGGATAATTCAGAAAACAGACAGAAAATACTATTTTTGCTTTATTTAATCTAAATAACAGAAAGTAAAAGGAGGGTATAGAGAGGTGTGCTTTCTAATTTCATCCATCTCATGCTCATCAAAAGGAATCCACTAACAAGGTTGATCAAGTCTTGTTAACAAACTCTTTCCGAATAACATGAAACTAGAGAATTTTCGGATAACACTAGGTTACCTCAACGGGGATATGTATGTCCCCAACAGTAAGAATATCATATTTCTTCTTAGGAAGAGGGAATTCAAAACCTCCAATAGTGATCGTTGAAATTTTTCCAATAGAATTGATACTGTGGACTTGAGGTTGTTTCCTCGGAAAGTGTATCATGTGCTCGTTACCATTAACATGAAAAGTGACATTGCCTTTGTTGGAGTCAATAATAGACCCTGCAGTATTCAAAAAGGGTCTACCAAGGATAATCGACATACTATCGTCCTCGGGAATATCAAGAATAACAAAGTCTGTTAGAATAGTAACGTTTGCAACCACAACAGGCACATGCTCAGAAATACCGACAGGTATAGCAGTTGATTTATCGACCATTTGCAAAGATATTTCAGTAGGTGTCAACTTATTCAAATCATGTCTACGATATAAAGAGAGAGGCATAACATAACACTAGCTCCAAGATCACATAAAGCAGTTTTAACATAGTTTCTTTTAATGGAGCATGGTATAGTTGGTACTCCTGGATCTCCTAGTTTCTTTGGTATTCCACCTTTAAAAGTATAATTGGCAAGCATGGTGGGAATTTCAACTTCCGGTATCTTTCTTTTATTTGTCACAATATCTTTCATATACTTAGCATAAGGATTTGTTTTAAGCATATCAGTCAAACGCATACGCAAAAAGATAGGTCTAATCATTTCAGCAAAGCTCTCAAAGTCCTCATCATCCTTTTTCTTGGATGGTTTAGGAGGAAAAGGCATGGGTTTCTGGACCCATGGTTATCTTTCTTTACCGTGCTTCCTAGCAATGAAGTCTCTTTTATCATAACGTTGATTCTTTGATTGTGGGTTATCAAGATCAACAACAAGTTCAATCTCTACATAATCGTTATTTCTAGGTTGAGCATCAACATGAACATCATCATTATCATTTTCACTAGGTTCATGTTCACTACCAGACTATGTTTCAGCATTAGAAATAGAAATATCATTGGGATTCTTATGTGTGTCAACAACAGGTTCCTTAGAAGCATGCGAAGTCCTATCATTTTTATTTTTCTTCTTCTTAGAAGGACTAGGTACATCAATATTAGTTTTCTAAGAATCCTGCTCAATTCTCTTAGGGTGGCCCTCAGGATACAAAAGTTCTTGAGTCATTCCACCCCCTCTAGTCATAACTCTAATAGCATTATCATTTTTCTTATTATTTAATTCATTGAGCAAATCATTTTGTGCTTTAAGTACTTGTTCTACTTGAGTGGTAACCATAGAAGCATGTTTACTAATGAGCTTAAGTTCACCTTTAACTCTAGACATATAATCACCCAATTGTTCAATTATATAAGCATTACGTTTCAATTGTCTACCAACATAAGCATTGAAGTTTTCTTGTTTAACAATAAAATTTTCAAACTCATCTACGCATTGGCTAGCAGACTTATTATGAGGAATATCACCTTCATCAAATTTATAGAGAGAATTTACCTTTACTACCTGTGTCGGGTTATCAAGACCATGTATTTCTTCAATAGGTGGTAAATTCTTAACATCTTCAGCTTTAATACCCTTTTCTTTCATGGATTTCTTTGCCTCTTGCATATCTTCAGGACTGAGAAATAGAATACCCCTTTTCTTCGGAGTTAGCTTAGGAGTTGGTTCATGAAGTGTCCAATTATTTTCATTACTCAACATATTATTTAATAGAAATTTAGCTTGATCAACAGTTCTTTCCCAGAAAACACAACCAGCACAACTATCCAGGTGGTCTTTGGAAGCATCGGTTAGTGCATTATAAAATATATCAAGTATTTTTTTTCAGACGATGATCAAGCAAAGCATTAGGTAATCGGAGAAGCCTCCCTCAAGCTTGTGGGAGACTCTCTTCTTCAATTTGTACAAAATTATATATTCCACTTAAGGCAGCTTGTTTCTTCTGAGCGGGGAAATATTTAGTAGAGAAGTAGTAAATCATATCCTGGGGACTACGCACACAACCAGGATCAAGAGAATTAAACCATGTTTTAGCATCACCCTTTAAGGAGAACGGAAATAGCTTAAGGATATAATAGTAATGAATTTTTTCCTCATGGGTGAATAGGGTGGCTATATCATTTAATTTAGTAGGATGTGCCACAACAGTTTCAGATTCATAACCATGGAAAGGACCAGATTCAACAAAAGTAATTAACTCAGGATCAACAGAGAAATCATAATCCTTAACAGAAATACAGATAGGTGAAGTAGCAAAAGTAGGGTCATATTTCATTCTAGCATTCAAAGACTTTTTCTTTCACCTTAGCTAACAGTTTCTTAAGATCATATCTATCTTTGCAAGCTAAAAGATCTCTAGCAGTTTCTTCATGAATAACATAACCCTCAGGCACAACAAGCAATTCATATCTAGGTGGAGAGTCTTCATCATCTCTTTCATCAATATTATCAGTTTTAATAATTTCATTCTCTCTAGCCCTAGCAAGTTGTTCATTAAGAAATTCACCTAATGGCACAATATTATCAAGCATGGAAGTAGTTTCATCATAAGTATCATGCATAGCAGAAGTGGCATCATCAATAACATGCGACATATCAGATTCAATAGGAGGTGTAGGTGTCGCAAATTTACTCATAACAGAGGGTGAATCAAGTGTAGATCTAGATGGCAGTTCCTTACCTCCCCTCGTAGTTGAGGGAAATATCTTGGTTTTTTCATCTCTCAAGTTCTTCATAGTGATCAACAGATATAAATCCCAAGTGACTCAAAGAATATAGCTACGCTCCTCGGCAATGGCGCCAGAAAATAGTCTTGATAACCCACAAGTATAGGGGATCGCAACAGTTTTCAAAGGTAGAATATTCAACCCAAATTTATAGATTCGACACAAGGGGAGCCATAGAATATTTTCAAGTATTAGCAGCTGAGTTGTCAATTCAACCACACCTGAAAGACTTAATATCTGCAGCAAAGTATTTAGTAGCAAAGTAGTATCGAAGTAACAGTAACGGTGGCAAAAGTAACAGTAGTAGATTTGTAGTAATTGTAACAGTGGCAGCGGAAAAGTAACTAAGCAAAGATCAAATGTGAAAAGCTCGTAGGCAATGGATCAATGATGGATAATTATGTCGGATTCGATTCCTCATGCAACGGTTATAACATAGGGTGACACAGAACTAGCTCCAGTTCATCAATGTAATGTAGGCATATATTCCAAATATAGTCATACATGTTTATGGAAAAGAACTTGCATGACATCTTTTGTCCTACCCTCCCGTGGCAGCGGGGTCCTATTGGAAACTAAGGGATATTAAGGCCTCCTTTTAATAGAGTACCAGACCAAAGCATGAACACTTAGTGAATACATGAACTCCTCAAGCTACGGTCATCACCGGGAGTGGTCCCAATTATTGTCACTTCGGGGTTGCCGGATCATAACACATAGTAGGTGACTATTGACATGCAAGATAGGATAAAGAACTCACATATATTCATGAAAACATAATAGGTTCAGATCCGAAATCATGGCACTCGGGCCCTAGTGACAAGCATTAAGCATGGCAAAGTCATAGCAACATCAATCTTAGAACATAATGGATACTAGGGATCAAACCCTAAAGAAACTAACTCGATTACATGGTAAATCTCATCCAATCCATCACCGTCCAGCAAGCCTACGACGGAATTACTCATGCACGGCAGTGAGCATCATGGAATTGGTGATGGAGGAAGGTTGACGATGACGATGGCGACGGATTCCCCTATACGGAGCTCCGAACAGACTCCATATCCGCCCTCCCGGTAGAGATTAGTGCTTGGCGGCGGCTCCGTATCGTAAAATGCGATGATTCATTCTCTCTAGATTTTTTCTCCCCGAAAGTGAATATATGGAGTTGGAGTCAAGGTCGGTGGAGCCTCAGGGGGCCCACGAGATAGGGGGCGTGCCCCGCACCCTCATGGTCGGGGTGTGGGTCCCCTGGTCTTGATTCTTTCGCCAATATTTTTTATAAATTCCAGAAATATTCTCCTTGGATTTTCAAGTCATTCCGAGAACTTTTATTTCTGCATAAAAATAATACCATGGCAATTCTGCTGAAAACAGCGTCAGTCCGGGTTAGTTCCATTCAAATCATGCAAGTTAGAGTCCAAAACAAGGGCAAAAGTGTTTGGGAAAGTAGATACGTTGCAGATGTATCAACTCCCCCAAGATTAAACCTTTGCTTGTCCTCAAGCAATTCAGTCGACAAACTGAAAGTGATAAAGAAAAACGTTTACAAACTCTGTTTGCTCTTGTTGTTGCAAATATGTAAAGCCAACATTCAAGTTTTCAGCAAAGATTATGAACTAACCACATTCACAATAACTTTTAGGTCTCATGTTTACTCATATCAATGGCATAATCAACTAGCGAGTAATAATAATAAATCTCGGATGACAACACTTTCTCAAAACAATCATAATATGATATAACAAGATGGTATCTCGCTAGCCCTTTCTGAGACCGCAAAACATAAATGCAGAGCACCTCTAAAGATCAAGGATTTACTAGACATTGTAATTCATGGTAAAAGAGATCCAGTAACAGTCATACTCAATGTAAATTAATAGTAATGCATGCAAATGATAGCGGTGCTCTCCAACTGGTGCTTTTTATTAAGAGGATGATGACTCAAGATGAAAGTAGATAGATAGTCCCTTCGTAGAGGGAGGCAGGGATTTGCAGAGGTGCCAGAGCTCGAGTTTTGAAATAAAGATAAATAATATTTTGAGTGGCATACTTTCATTGTCAACATAACAACCAAGAGTTCTCAATGAGTTCCATGCTACACACATTATAGGCGGTTCCCAAACAGAATGGTAAAGTTTATACTCCCCCACCACCAACAAGCACACTCCATGGCTGGCCCGAAACAACGGGTACCGTCCATACCAACAACAATCTTTGGGGAGTTTTGTTTAATTATTTTGATTTGATTTGAGCATGGGACTGGGCATCCCGGTTATCGGCCATATGGTCGTGAATGATAAGCGGAGTCCACTCATCGTGAGAATGACCCACGTAACATGGAAGATATAGACAACCCTAGTTGATAGATGAGCTATTCGAGCATACAAAACATAATTTCATTTGAAGGTTTAGAGTTTGGCACATACAAATTTACTTGGAGCGGCAGTTAAATACCGCATATAGGAAGGTATGGTGGACTCATATGGAATAACTTTGGGTTTTATGGAAGTGGATGCACAAGCAGTATTCCCGCTTAGTACATGTGAAGGCTAGAAAGAGACTGGGAAGCGACCAGCTAGAGAGCGACAAAAGTCATGAACATGCATAAAAATTAATCAACAATGAGTGCAAGCATGGGTAGGATATAAATCACTATGAAAATAAATATCGTGGATGCTATGTTGATTTTGTTTCAACTACATGCGTGAACATGTGCCAAGTCAAATCACTCGAATCGTTCAAAGGAGGATACCACCCTATCATGCCACATCACAACCATTTCAATAGCATGTTGGCACGCGAGGTAAACCATTATAAACTCATAACTAATTAAGCATGGCATGAGCAACTATAATCTCTAATTGTCATTGCAAGCATGTTTCATTCATAATAGGCTGAATCAGGAATGATGAACTAATCATATTTACAAAGACAAGGTAGGTCAAGTTCATACCCGCTTCTCTCATCTCAATCAGTCCATCATATATCATCATTATTGCCTTTCACTTGCACGGCCGAATGGTGTGGATAATAATAATAGTGCACGCGTATTGGACTAAGCTGTAATATGCAAGCATTTAATACAAGGGAGAAGACAAGGTAATATGGCTCTTGGTTAAATCAACAATAATGCATATTAGAGCCACTTAACATTTTCATCATGGTCTTCTCCTCTCGACCCCCAAAGAAAAGAAATAAAACTATTTACACGGGAAGGCTCCCAACAAGCGAAAAGAAGAACAAGAAATCTTTTTGGCTTTTCTTTTAATTACTACTACTACAGGCATGGAAAGTAAGTTAGCTAAAAGCTGCAACTATTTTTTTTGGTTTTTCTTAAGGTTTTTCAGCCACACAAGAAGAAGGCTTAGAAGAGAAAATAAACTAGCATGGATAGTACAATGAAAAAGTATGAGCACCGACAACTGGGATGAGTGTGTGAACATGAATGTAATGTCGGTGAGAAATACATACTCCCCCAAGCTTAGGCTTTTGGCCTAAGTTGTTATATGGCCATAGATCAAAGCTACTCTCTCCGGTGTGCGGAGGAGTGTCCTGTGGGTGCCACTGGCCGCCAATCTCCTCCGGATCCCACTGATAAACTGACTGTCGATAAGGGTCAAGTGGTGGCTCCGGCTCAGGCTCTGGAACTTGTGCCAGGCTCCAGTACGCATCAACGGCCTCTGGCAAGATGAGGTATGTGCCTGGAAGTATGTTAAACAAAGAGGGTGCAGGCAAGGTAACAATCTCAAAATACTTTTTATCAAGTATCAATTTATATTTAAGTAACATTTTCTTATCTTTGGCAATATAATCATGTGCTACCATACTCTTATAATCTAGAAAAACAGGGCGCATCAACTTCTCCTCCTTCTCATAATGCCTAATAGGTATCTCAAAGTGTTTAGCAAGGCGGGAAGCAAAGATGCCTCCGAAGATGGCGCCCTTTGTACGATTCAGACTTAATCGTTTAGAAATAATAGCGCCTAAGCTAAAAGTGGTATCGCAAAACAAAACATGACGCAAAATGACAATAGCAGGGGCACTAAGATTTCCACTGTTCCCGCGACCAATTAGGCATCTACTAGCAAATATCGCAAAGTAACGTAGAACAGGAAAATGTATGCTAGTGATTCTTGCATCTGAAACTTTCCTCATTTCCCCTACAACAATTGTATCAATAAACCCCTCCACATCATTACGATGTGGTTCCTCTATGCTGCCTGCAAAGGGTATCTTACAGACCTGACAAAAATCATATAGTGACATCTCCCTAATCTCATCATATAAGTGAAACTCAACTGAAGGTGGTGATTTCTTAGCATGGAAATAAATTTTTTGCATGAAAATATTAGTTTGTAAGAGACACTGTTCGCGCTGGTCGTGGAGGAAGTCTGTGAGGCCTGCATTCTCAGCCAAGTAATAAAAGTCTTCATAAATTCCGGCTGCTCTCAAGAACTCATCACAAGGCCATTCACACGGCTGAACTTCCGCAGTGCGAGGAAGATTGTATTTGGCCTTTTTATTTTCCTCACTCCGCTTATCCTCTGAGCTTCGGCTCGAAGAGCCTCTCAACAACCTCCTCAACATTTTCTTCCTCTGAAAAATTTCTGAATTTTTTAGTGACTCAAAACAAAAGTGAACCAAACTCAACAAGATTCATAGCAACTACTCCCATAAGTGCCTAGAGACTATATCATGCATTGAAACTACTTGGGACCACATAATTTTGACATGCAAGCTCAAGAACAGGGTCACCTAAGTAGCAAAATTTTGCAATAAATAAAGCACTTGAACAAAAACTAATTGGACCATTGGTGGAGTCACGTACCGAAGAACAATCTCCCCAAACAATTTTGTGAATGGAGCTTTGATCAAGGAGATCGAAAATGGTAGCAAGATGAGCTAGAACACGGGTTTGAGCTATGGGAGGATTTTTTCTGGAGGAAGATGAAGTGTGTGGGTGCTGGAATAAATGGAGGGGCCACGTGGGCCCCACGAGGAATGGGGGCGTGCCCAGGAAGGGTGGGCGCACCCTGGACCCTCGTGGTCAGGTGGTGTGGCCCCCTGGTGTGTGTTCTCACTGCCAAATATTCTACAAAAAATCATATTTCATTTTTGGGACATTTGGAGAACTTTTAATTTCGGGTTATTTTTATTGCAAGCATAATTAAGAAAAGAGACAGAAAATACTATTTTTGCTTTATTTAATCTAAATAACAGAAAGTAAAAGGAGGGTACAGAGAGTTGTGCTTTCTAATTTCATCCATCTCATGCTCATCAAAAGCAATCCACTAACAAGGTTGATCAAGTATTGTTAACAAACTCTTTCCGAATAACATGAAACCGAAGAATTTTCGGATAACACTAGGTTACCTCAACGGGGATATGTATGTCCCCAACAATAAGAATATCATATTTCTTCTTAGGAAGAGGGAATTCAAAACCTCCAATAGTGATCGTTGAAAATTTTCCAATAGAATTGGTACTGTGGACTTAAGGTTGTTTCCTCGGAAAGTGTACCGTGTGCTCATTACCATTAACATGAAAAGTGGCATTGCCTTTGTTGCAGTCAATAACAGCCCCTGCAGTATTCAAAAAGGGTCTACCAAGGATAACTGGCATACTATCGTCCTCGGGAATATCAAGAATAACAAAGTCTTTTAAAATAGTAATGTTTGCAACCACAACAGGCACATCCTCACAAATACCGACAGGTATAGCAGTTGATTTATCGGCCATTTGAAAAGATATTTCAGTAGGTGTCAACTTATTCAAATAAAGTCTATTATTATCAAGATCAACAGTAGGTTCAATCTCTACATCATCGTTATTGCTAGGTTGAGCATCAACATGAACATAATCATTATAATTTTCACTAGGTTCATGTTCATTATTAGACTTTGTTTCAGCATCAGAAATAGAAATATCATTGGGATTCTCAGGTGTGTGAACAACAGGTTTACTAGAAGCATGCGAAGTCCTATCATTTTTCTTTTTCTACTTCTTAGAAGGACTAGGTACATCAACATTAGTTCTCTGAGAATCTTGCTCAATTCTCTTAGGGTGGCCCTCAGGATACAAAGGTTCCTGTGTCATTCTACCCCGTCTAGTCATAACTCTAACAGCATTATCATTTCTCTTATTATTTAATTCATTGACCAAATCATTTTGTGCTTTAAGTACTTGTTCTACTTGAGTGGTAACCATAGAAGCATGCTTACTAATGAGTTTAAGTTCACCTTTAACTCTAGACATATAATCACCCAAGTGTTCAATCATATAAGCATTACGTTTCAATTATCTACCAACATAAGCATTGAAGTTTTCTTCTTTAACAATAAAATTGTCAAACTCATCTAAGCATTGGCTAGCACACTTATTATGAGTAATATCACCTTCATCAAACCTATAGAGAGAATTTACCTTTACTACCTGTGTCGGGTTATCAAGACCATGTATTTCTTCAATAGGTGGTAAATTCTTAACATCTTCAGCTTTAATACCATTTTCTTTCATTGATTTCTTTGCCTCTTGCATATCTTCAGGACTGAGAAATAGAATACCCCTTTTCTTCGGAGTTGGCTTAGGAGTTGGTTAAGGAAGTGTCCAATTATTTTCATTACTCAACATATTATTTAATAGCAATTCAGCTTGATCAACAGTTCTTTCCCTGAAAACACAACCAACACAACTATCCAGGTGGTCTCTGGAGGCATCGGTTAGTCCATTATAAAAGTTATCAAGTATTTCATTTTTCTTAAGAGGATGCTCAGGTAAAGCATTAAGTAATCAGAGAAACCTCACCCAAGCTTGTGGGAGACTCTCTTCTTCAATTTGTACAAAATTATATATTTCCCTTAAGGCAACTTGTTTCTTATGAGCGGGGTAATATTTAGCAGAGAAGTAGTAAATCATATCCCGGGGACTACGCACACAACCAGGATCAAGAGAATTAAACCATGTTTTAGCATCACCCTTTAAGGAGAACGGTAATAGCTTAAGGATATAATAGTAATGAATTTTTCCTCCTTTGTGAATAGGGTGGCTATATCATTTAATTTAGTAAGATGTGCCACAACAGTTTTATATTCATAGCCTTGGATATGATCAGATTCAGCCAAAGTAATTAACTCAGGATCAATAGAGAAATCATAATCCTTATTCGAAATACACATAGGTGAAGTAGCAAAAGCAGGGTCATATTTCATTCTAGCATTCAAAGACTTTTTCTTTCAGCTTAGCTAACCGTTACTTAAGATCATATCTATCTTTGCAAGCTAAAAGATCTCTAGCAGTTTCTTCATCCATAACAAAACCCTTAGGCACAACAGGCAATTCATATCTAGGGGGAGAATCTTCATCATCACTTTCATCAATATTACCAGTTTCGACAATGTCATTCTCCCTAGCCCTAGCAAGTTGTTCATCAAGAAATTCACCTAATGGCACAATATTATCAAGCATAGAAGTAGTTTCATCATAAGTATCATGCATAGCAGAAGTGGCATCATCAATAACATGCGACATATCAGATTCAATAGCAGGTGTAGGTGTCGCAAATTTACTCATGACAAAGGGTGAAATATCTTGGTATTTTCATCTCTCAAGTTCTTCATAGTGATCAACAGATATAAATCCCAAGTGACTCAAAGAATATAGCTATGTTGCCCGGCAACGGCGCCACAAAATAGTCTTGATAACCCATAAGTATAGGGGATCGCAACAGTGTTCGAGGGTAGAATATCCAACCCAAATTTATTGATTCAACACAAGGGGAGCCAAAGAATATTCTCAAGTATTAGAAGTTCAGTTGTCAATTCGACCACACCTGAAAGACTTAATATCTGCAGCAAAGTATTTAGTAGCAAAGTAGTATGGAAGTAACGGTAACGATGGCAAAAGTAACAACAACAGTTTTGTAGTAATTGTAACAGTGGCAGCGGAAAAGTAACTAAGCAAAGATCAATATGTGAAAAGCTCGTAGGCAATGGATCAGTGATGGATAATTATGTCGGATGCGATTCCTCATGCAACGGTCATAATATAGGGTGACACAGAACTAACTCCAGTTCATCATTGTAATGTAGTCATATATTTCGAATATAGTCATACGTGCTTATGGAAAATAACTTGCATGACATCGTTTGTCCATCCCTCCCGTGGCAACGGGGTCCTATTGGAAACTAAGGGATATTAAGGCCTCCTTTTAATAGAGTACATGACCAAAGCATTAACACTTAGTGTCTACATGAAGTCCTCAAACTACGGTCATCACCGGGAGTGGTCCCGATTATTGTCACTTCGGGGTTGCCGGATCATAACACATAGTAGGTGACTATTGACTTGCAAGATAGGATCAAGAACTCACATATATTCATGAAAACATAATAGCTTCAGATCGGAAATCATGGCACTCGGGCCCTAGAGACAAGCATTAAGCATGGCAAAGTCATAGCAACATCAGTCTTAGAACATATTGGATACTAGCGATCAAACCCTAACAAAACTAACTCGATTACATGGTAAATCTCATCCAACCCATCACCGTCCAGCAAGCCTACGATTGAATTACTCACGCACGGTGGCGAGCATCATGGAATTGGTGATGGAGGAAGGTTGATGATGATGATGGCGATGGATTCCCCTCTCCGTAGCCCCGAACAGACTCCAAATCAGCCCTCCCGGGAGAGATTAGGGCTTGGAGGCGGCTCCGTATCGTAAAACGCAATGAATCCTTCTCTCTGATTTTTTTCTCCCCGAAAGTTAATATAAGGAGTTGGAGACGAGGTTGGTGGAGCCTCAGGGGGCCCGCGAGACAGGGGGCGCGCCCCCACCCTCATGGACAGGGTGTGGGTCCCCTGGTCTTTATTATTTCGCCAGTATTTTTTATAAATTCCAAAAATATTCTCCGTGGATTTTCAGTTCATTCTGAGAACTTTTATTTCTGCACAAAAATAACAGCATGGCAATTCTGCTGAAAACAGCGTCAGTCCGGGTTAGTTCCATTCAAATCATGCAAGTTAGAGTCGAAAACAAGGGCAAAAGTGTTCAGAAAAGAAGATACCTTGGAGACGTATCAATGGTCATTTTCATGACAAGCTCAAGTTAATCGAAAACATAGTGCACATGCATCTACTATGATGTTTTCGTTGTTGGGGTTTTTGTCTGTTCTCTTTGTGAGTCTTAGAGCTTATGGTCATCTTGTTGACAAGCTTGAGTTCATTGAAAACGGAGTTCACTTGCATCTTCTATGATGTTTTCGATGTTGGAGGTTATGCCAGTTCTTCTCTGATGGATGGTTCACTCCTCTATTTCTTTTGTTGTTTTGATGCTACTCGTCTTCTTCTTTCCAACAAGCTTGAGTTTGCTCAATTCGGAGCTCATTTGCAGAAGTTGTGGCAGTTCTGGTTTTCTTGTGCATCTACTTTGCTTGGAAGTGACATTGGGAGGCGCCACCGGTAGTACCGCGGCCCCGGAGCGGCAGTACCGCTGAACGCCACAAGCGGTAGTTAGGTGACCGCCCTCAAGGGTCCCTTGATGGAATCACGGCATCTTAAATTGTGCAAGGGCGTGAGGAGATTACGGTGGCCCTAGTGGCTTCTTGGGGAGCATTGTGCCTTCACACCGCTCCAAACGGAGATTAGCATCCGCAAGGGTGTGAACTTCAGGATACATCATCGTCTTCGCGTACCGCATTTATCTCTTACCCGAGCCCTTTGCTTATGCACTTTACATTGTGATAGCCATATTGTTTCTAGTCATATATCTTGCTACCACTTAGTTGTTTATCTTGCTTAGCATAAGTTTTTGGTGCACATAGGTGAGCTTAGTTGTTGTAGGTTTTGTGATTGACAAATTAACCGCTAGGTTTATTCCGCATTTGTTCAAGCCTAAACCGTAATTATTTTAAAGCGCCTATTCACCCCCCTCTAGGCGACATCCGCGATCTTTAAGCAGTCCCCTACATGATAGCCAGCGTAGGGGCCGTAGCCAGGACCATGCAACCAAGAACCCGACGACGTGTCAATGGCTTCGTCTGATCCTCAAGCTCGCCAGGAACAGCAACGGGTCCTGGAGGACAGGCGGAGGAAAGACGCTCGTGTCACCAGCGAACGACGCCGTGAAACCCACCGCCAGGCCGGCATGCGAAATGGCCCTGATGTCGATGAGCCCATGCCCAGTGGGAGTGGGTACCTGCCTTTCGAGGTTGGGTGCCCCGCCTTCACTCGTGAGCTACAACAAGTCCGCTGGCCATCAACCCGCACGTTCAAGCCAGAGATACTAGAGAAGTGCGATGGGAAATTGAACCCGATAGAGTTCTTGAGCATCTATACCATCGATGTTCAAGCTGCTGGAGGAAGAGATGAGAAGGTGTTTTCCAACTACTTCCCGTTGGTGCTCAAGCCAAATGTGAGGTAATGGCTGATGCACCTGCCAGACAACTCCATCTCGACCTGGGCTGACCTGTGCAATGAGTTTGTTGGCGCCTTCACAGGCCGCCACCAAGAGCCAGGACGGCCCAGCGACCTGCAACTCCTCCCACAAAAGGAAGGAGAGAGCTTGCGGAAATACATCCAGAGGTTTAGACGGGTGCACATGACCATTCCAGATATCCACTCTGCAGCTGTGATTGCCGCGTTCCAGTCCAACATGCGCAACCACAGGATACGTTCCAAGAATGAATGTGCGGCTGCCCAAGACTGTGAATGAGCTTTACACTCTTGTGGATAAGTGTGCCTGTGCAGAAGAGGAGAGGAAACTCCCCGAAGAGGAAGACGTCGTTAAAGTTGATTCAGAGGATGACGACGATGCCGTGGACTAGAAGAAGAAGAATAAGAAATGCAAGAAGAAGCGCATAGAGAAAATAGTTCTGGTTGTCGAAGGATCTGACATCCCTAGTACCGGCAAGAAGGCCAAGACCGAAGCCCCCAGCAAGTTGCCGCGTGCACCGACTACAGGGAGGTTGCGGTGGCCGAGAAGGCTGGGAAGGTTGACGGGCCATACTGTAAGATCCATCATACCAAGGGACATGATCTCCAAGGTGTCATCAGGTTGAGCAACTCGTCAAGCAGCAGAAGGCGGAGTACGAGAAGCGTGACAAAGAGAGAGACCAAGATGGTGCTGGCGGGAAGGGTTGAGGTGGCAAAGGAGTCCGCCCCAGCAAGGTCCCTCGGCATCAAGGGAAACATACCAAAGGCTACGACAAGAAGGGATGCGATGATGAGAACAATGAAGGGGATGAAGAGGAGACCAGCGAGTAGGAGTTCCAGAAGGCCACTGACGCCCTATGCATTGACGGAGGTGCATCTTTACATTCCTCCCACCGCCAGCATAAACATTTGGCATGTGAGGTCAATGCTATGGAGCCAGCGACAGATTCTCGAAAACCACTCAAGTGGTCCCGCACACCCATCGTATTTGACGAAGAGGATCACCCTGACCGCACCACTGTAGTAGGGTGTCTGCCATTGTTGGTCTCACCAACAATCCGCAACCTCAAGGTCACAAAGATGTTGGTTGACGGTGGGGCCGGATTGAATCTGATTTCCCCCAAGGTCATCAGCAAGCTGCAAATACCACAAGAGGAAGTCAAGGTAACTAGAACCTTTCAGGGGATCAACCCTGACAGGAGTCATCCGAAGAGGAAGATAACGTTGCTAGTGACATTTGGAGGGGAGCTGAACTAACGGACTGAGAAGATCGTGTTCGACGTGGTTGATCTTCCATTGCCGTACAATGGGATACTTGGGCGACGAGCCTTGGGAAAATTCATGGCGGCATCCCACTATGCCTACAACACTTTGAAGATGTGAGGGCCAGCGGGCGTCATCTCCATCCCATCCGACAAGAAGGACATAGTCATATGCATGGATAAGATGTATCAGGAGGCAGTCATTGTCGAAGCCGCAGAAGCCACGGAAGTCGTCGTCCCCGCCAAGAAAAACAAGCAAAGAGGAGAATCTTGCAAGGATATCAGCAAGGAATCCGGGAAGCGCGCCTCTCCAGGGTGTGATGCACCTGTTGATGACTTGTCGGAAAGTTCCAATAGCAAGGGATCAAAGGTTGCTGCACCTGCTGTGAACAAGGTCTCGGCAGGACTGGTTGGCGCTGAAGGTACATTCACCATTAATTCCACCCTTGATGACAAATAGGAAAGCGTGCTCACTGCCTTCCTGTGGGTGAATGTCGATTTGTTTTCCTGGCAACCATCCGACATCCCCGGTGTTCCCAAGGAGGTAATTGAGCACCACCTTGGTGTCTGTCCCCATGCCCGGCCGGTCAAGTAGAAGGTCCGGAAGCAAGCTTTGGAGCAGCAACAATTCGTTGCTGAAGAGATCAAGAAACTCGAAGCTGCTGATTTGGTCAGAGGAGTGTTGCATCCGACATGGTTGGCAAATCCAGTGGTGGAGCGCAAGGCGAATGGGAAGTGGAGGCTTTGCATAGATTTCACAGATCCAAACAGTGTGTGCCCGAAGGACCCCTTCCCCTTGCAGCGCATCGATCATATTATGGATTCCACCTATGGATGCGACCTACTTTCCTTCTTGAATGCATACTCCGGGTATCACCAGATATTCATGTCCAGTGAAGACGAGAAGACTGCGTTCATAACCCCATGTGGCACGTACTGCTTTGTACGACTGCCCTTCGGGATAAAGAGTGCCGGGTCCACCTTTAAAAGAGTCGTCTAGATTGTTTTTGAGACTTAGCTACACATGAATACTGAAGCGTACATGGATGACATTGTGGTCAAGACCAAGGACAAATCAACACTTATCCAAGACCTGGAAGAGACCTTTGCAAACCTGCTCAAGATCAACCTGAAGCTTAATCCTGAGAAGTGTGTGTTTGGCGTTCCCTCTGGCAAGCTTACGGGCTTCTTTGTGTCTCACCGAGGGATAGAAGCCAACCCCGACAAGATCAGAGCAATTGAGAAGATTCAAGCACCCAGGTCAGTCAAGGATGTGAGGCGCTTAACTGGATACGTTGTCGCGTTGAGCAGGTTCATCTCGAGGTCTATCGAGCGTGCTCTGCAGTTCTTCAAATTTTTGAAGAAGGCAGGGCCCATGAAGTGGACCCCTGATACGTCTCCAACATATCTATAATTTTTTATTGTTCCATGTTGTTGTATTATCATTCTTGGATGTTTTACAAGCATTTTATAATCATTTTATAACATTTTTTGGTACTAACCTATTGACATAGTGCCAAGTGCTAGTTGTTGTTTTCTGCATATTTTTTACATCACAGGAAATCAATGTCAAACGGAGTCCAAACACCGCGAAACTTTTTGGAGATTTTTTATTGGACAGAAGACTCCCGATGGGGGGCACAACCCACCAGGGCGCGCCAGGCCCCCTGGCACGCCCAGGTAGGTTGTGCCCACCTCGGTGGCCTCCCGCACCCCCTCTTTACCCTATAAATTTCGAAATATTCCCAAACCCTCGGGGGAATTCCTAGATCAGAAGTTCCGCCATTGCAAGGCTCTGTACTCCACGAGATCCAATCTAGAGCCCTTTCTGGCACTCCGCCGGAGGGGGAAATCATCACTGGTGGCCATCTTCATCATCCCGGCGGCCACCATGATGAGGAGGGAGTAGTCCACCCTCGGGGCTGAGGGTATGTACTAGTAGCTATGTGTTGTATCTCTCTTTCGCTCTCTCTCGTGTTCTTGATGGCACGATCTTGATGTATTGGGGTCTTTGTTAATATAGTTGGATTATATGGTGTTTTCCCCTCTCTACCTTGTGATAAATTGAGTTTTCCCTTTGAGATTTCTTTGGGTTGAATACTTTTATGGATTTGAGAACACTTGATATATGTCTTGCAATTAAATACTCGTGGTGACAATGGGGGTATCGTATTGATCCACTTGATATATGTTTTGGCACTCAACTTGTGGATTCTCGAAGTGACATTGGGGTAATCTATGCATCGGGGTTGATGCACGTTCTTGTCTTTGTTTCTTCGGTTTTGGTGTTATCTTAGTATGAACTTTTGATAGATCGATCGGGAAGGATAACTTTGTGTTATCTTAGTACGAACTCTTGAAAGATCCATCGGAAAAGATAACCTTGTGTTATTCTAGTACGAACTCTTGATAGATAAATTGGAAAGGATAACTTTATGTTGTCTTAGTATGAACTCTTGATGGATAGAACGGAAAGAATAACTTTGAGGTGGTTTAGTTGAGGGGTGGTTATATGATCCAGTTATATCAGAAATGTTGCGAGATTGCACTAGTGAAAGTACGGACCCTAGGCCTTGTTTTCCATCATTGCAATACCGGTTTCTCACCTTTGTTACTTGCTACCTTGCAGTTTTTTTTTTGTTCGCACTACAAAAATCAATATCTACTATCAATATTACACTTGTATCACCATCTCTTCGCCGAACTAGTGCACCTATACAATTTCCCATTGTATTTGGTGTGTTGGGGACACAAGAAACTTCTTATTATTTGGTTGCAGGGTTGTTTGAGAGAGACCATCTTCATCCTACACCTCCTACGGATTGATAAACCTTAGGTCATCCACTTGAGGGAAAATTGCTACTACTCTACAAAACTCTTTGCTTGGAGGCCCAACACATGTCTACAAGAATAAAGTTGCGTAGTAGACATCAAGCTCTTTCCTAGCGCCGTTGCCGGGGAGGTGAGTGCTTGAAGGTATATCTTTATATCTTGCAATCGAATCTTTTAGTTTCTTGTTTTATCACTAGTTTGGTTTATAAAAGAAAACAAAAAAAATGGAATTGAAGTTGCATCATATTATTGGTCATCTTTATAATATATTTCTTGAAAATGATGGATCGAAACATTGTGCTCAATTGTTAGAAGAAGAAGTCAATAAAATGTTTGGCACAAAATATTTGAATGATGAGCATGATTGCAATGTTGTTAGTATGAATTCCTTGAAAATCCAAAATGCTAATAATTGTTGCACTAGTCATGAGAAAAATGTCTCCTATAAGAATGTCAATTTTTGCAGAGTGAATTGGGAGTGCAATTTCACACCAAAAAGGGAAGATAGGTTTTGTAAGAAGCATAAATTTTTAGATACGGAAATGTTGAAAGAGAGGCTAGATGATTGTGTTGAAAGATGTAAAAAAAATCGCCATCCTTGTGAACTTTGCAATGAACGTGGTCATTTAAATCTCCAATGCAAATTATTTCATGATCAAGTCGTGTCCAAAAATTGTGATAACTTGATTACCCTTGAGAATCATAAAGAGCTTAGTCTTCTTTTGGGGTATGAAGAAATGAAATGTATAACTAAGGGTTTTCCAAATCCTGGGAGATTTATTGATTTTGATCTAGAAGAAATTTATATGTTTTGTGCGGTAAATTGCTTTGAGAATCCTTATATTGCCAACTACCTAAAGACAAGAAAACAAATGGAACATGAAGAGAGTACTAATGAAAGGGAAAATGTTTCCCAATACCCTCCTAGTGTTTATTATGATGAATCAGGTAACGAGGAGGAGCTTTCTATCCAATCAATCTCTTCAACAAGAAGCTCGAAAAAATTGATTAATTAAACCCACATGTGAGGTGGTGAAGAAGAAAAGGTAGAGGTAAAAAGGTAACTCTCCCAAGTAACATTGCTCCTATCACCATTGTGCCTCATGAAAGTGAATCAAATATGTTGAGGGAAGATGATTATGCTTGGGAATACAATGATGTCTTTTGTGATCTTGAAAATATTTATGGCACTTGCTTGGAAGAATATGATAATAATGTTTGCTATACTATTGGTGCCATTCATGCTATTGATATGAATGATTATGATGATATGCAAAACCACAAGCTTGGGGTGCTATGTTTGATGAGTATGAAACATTTGAAGATTTATTTTCTAAAAATAATGCTTGTCCCAAGCTTTGGGATTCTTTGTATAATGAATATGACCCTTTGATTCCTTCTACTTTCGATAAGAAAATTTATTATGATGTTAGCATGCCTCCTATTTATGATGATTACAATGATGACAGTGGGTTTAGAAGAATGTCAACTCTAGGTAGTAGTGATCCCACTATTTTGGAGGGTATTGAATATTATTACAATATTGATGAAAGTGGATTTGGATAGGTCATGACTTTATTTAGTGATACATCCACTATTTTGGGAAGAGGTTTCAATTGACTATGACAATAAATTTGCTATCTATGATGATTATTATGATGACATGTATGCCATAAAGAGTGATAAATCTTCCATGCTTGTGCATCATGAAAAAAGTGTTGTATGTGATAGTTATATTGTTGAATCCATTCATGATGTTCCTGAAAATTATTATGAGGGAGGAACTTATGCTCTTACATATCTCAATAATATCAAGTTTCTTCTCTATATGTTGATTGTTTTGAAGTTGCACTTGTTTTGCCTTCCTATGCTAGTTGATTCTTGTTCCCATAAGTTGTTTGTTCACAAAATCCCTATGCATAGGAAGTGGGTTAGACCTAAATGTGCTAGTCATATGCTTCATGATGTTCTCTTTGTGTTTCAATTCTTATCTTTTATGGGAGCATAATTGAAATCATCATGCCTAGCTAAAAGGCATTAAAGAAAAGCGCTTGTTGGGAGACAACCCAACACTTATACCTACTGTTTTTGTGTTTTGAGATGATTATGCTACTGTAGTAATCATGTTTTATAGCTTTTGTTTCAATAAAGTGCCAAGCAAAGCCTTAGGATCATGTTGGGAGATAGTAGATTTAATCTTGCTGAAAAACAGAAACTTTTGCGCTCACGAGAAAAATTCTCATTTTTAACAGAAGAGTGCTTTTAAGTTGATCCTTTTGGAGAATATTAATATACAAATTGTTCACATGGCCATATTTGTTTCAAGATATTTACAGTTGTAGAATTATGGTGAATGTTCAGATCATTACAGACTCTTCTGTTTTTGACAGATTCTGTTTTCAATGCATAGTTTGCTTGTTTTCTAGTTTCTATGGCTTATATTGATCAATATAAATTGTAGAAATGATATGATACAGTAAGCATTGTGTGATAACAATTATGAATCTTGTCTTTGACAGTACCCAAAGTGAATGATTTGTTTTATCATACTAACCCATCTCACGAAGTTTTGTTAAGTTTTGTGTGATTGAAGTTTTCAAGTTATGGGTGAGATATCAATATGAGGAGAATAAGGACGGACAAGAACCTAGGCTTGGGTATGCCCAAGGAACCCCAAGGTAATATTCAAGGAATATCCAAGCAACTAAGCTTGGGGATGCCCCGGAAGGCATCCCCTCTTTCGTCTCCAACATTATCGGTAACCTCACTTGCAGCTATGTTTTCATTTGTCACATGATATGTGTTTTGCTTGGAGTGTCAATATATTTTGTTAGTATTTTCTTGCTGGTATTTGTAATAATGTTTTCATCTTTTATTTCAATAAAAATGTCAGGGATAGCCTTTACCATGCTTATTTTGCAAGTATATATGCTGCAGTTTGAAAACAGAAAGTTTTCTACCATTGTCTGAATTCTTTTGGATAGTTAGAACGTGATAAAATCTTGAAATTTTTACAAAGTTAGCATGAATAAGTTCTCTGTAATATGGTAAGTTTTCAGAATTTTTAGAGCTAGGTAAGTATGAGAACAATTCCACTCTTTATAGATTGTACTGTTTTGACAGATTGCTGTTATGTTTGCATTGTTTGCATATGTTTGCGTGTTTAATGATTCTATATGAGGATAGGAGTATTAAATATGCAGAGGCATTTAGTATGCAATTTTCAATAATAATTTTAGTGATTTTCTATAGTAGAGGATGATAAGGTTTTGCATTAGCTTATACTAACTTATCTCACGAGTTCTTGTTGAGTTTTGTGTGGATGAAGCTTTTGAGATTTAGGAAAACTGTGATATGAGAAGAATTAAGGAGACACAAAATCTCAAGCTTGGGGATGGCCATGGCACCCCAAGATAATATTTCAAGATATCTCAAGCATCTAAGCTTGGGGATGCCCCGGTAGGCATCCCACCTTTCTTCATCAACAATTATCGGTTAGTACCGGTTGATCCAAAGTTTTGCTTCTTCGTATGAGATGTGCTATTCTTGAAATGACATTTTATTTTGTTTGCTTGTTGTTTAAATAACATACTTAGATCCAAAAGTAGATCCCCCAAATAGTTGCCAGAGATGCTAAGTAAGCGGCATTCACATCCCATCAAAGAAGCTCTTTTCTAGCACCGTTGCTCTAGTGCTTCACTTATATCTTTTTGAGCATGGTGTGATTTATTATTTTTGAAGAAAATCTCTCATGCTTCACTTAAATTAATTTGAGAGAAAGAAATATTATGCTCATGTTCTTCACTTATGTTTGTTTGAGCTTATCAAAAGCAACACATGAAAATTAGTCCCAAAGTGATTGATATCCAAGAAGGATATAATAAAGACTTTCATGAAGATCATTGGACAAAATAAACTTTATTCGTTGTAATAGTTTTGAGACATGATGATGTGATATGTGAGTCACATTGATGAGTAATTGTGCTTTAGTAAGATATTGGTGTTAAGGTTTGTGATTCCCGAAGCATGCACGTATAGTCTCTCGTTATGCCGGGAAGTTGGATCACAATTTATCCTTGATTGTCCTATCTTTGTGTGAAGGTCGGGGCACGCGATGGTTAACTCCTACCAATCTCCCCCCTAGGAGCATCCATAGTATTACTTTGCTTCGAGGGCTAATAAACTTTTGCAATAAGTATATGAGTTCTTTATGACTAATGTGAGTCCATGGATTATACACACTCTCACCCTTTCATAACTGCTAGCCTCTCTTGTACCGCGCAATTTTTGCCGGTGCATAAACTTTAGTATACCTTCCTCAAAACAGCCACCATATACCTACCTATATGCGGCATTCCCTTGCCGCTCTAAGTAAATTTCTATGTGTCATCTCTAATTTTGAAAATAAATTTCCATTTTGTGTGCCCGTACCGCTCGCGAGGCGGTGAGGGGTGGACAATATTTTCCATGCTAGATGTGTTATTCTCACGATGAGTGTTTATTCACTTGTCATTGCACGAGAGTAAGGCAAAGGTATTAGGGATGCCCAGTCCTGAAATGAAAAACAAATTTACTTTATGTTGTCAAATAATAAATTCCTTGGAAAGTGTTAGTACGGAAGGCAACCGTGGATTCGGCTAGCCATGGCTTGTGAAAGTTTGGTGGAAAAGGAATAAACTTTATTTTATGGCTGGGAACCGCCTATGATATATCTAGCATGGAAAGTGTTGGGAACCTTGAGTCGTTTTTGTTGGTGGGAAAGTATACCTCCCAAAATAATTTTATCTCTCAATTTAAGCTTTGAGCTCTCGCACCTCTACAAATCCCTACTCCTCACATTGATATCGATTGATAGACATCTCCATAGTCCATTAGTTTGCCTAGTTGATGTGAGACTTTATTCCCATCTTTTGTCTACTACCACCACATTCTATTGCACCTATATTGCTATATCCATGGCTTACACTGATGTATTGCGTGAGAGTTGAAAATGGTGAAGTGCGTTAAAAAGTATGAACCAATTGCTTGGGTGACACCGGGGTAGTACATGATTTATACTTTGAGCTAGGAAGACAGAGCATGATAAGACTATATTATTTTGTAGGGATAACTTCTTTAGCATTTGATATTTTGAAAGACATGGTTGCTTGTTGATATGCTTGAGTATTTAAATCTCATGTCAAAACTAGACTATTGCTTTGAACCATATAAAAGTCCAAATGTCCATGCTATAAAGAAAAGAATATGATATAACATGATAGGCAGTATTCCACATCAAAAATTCTGTTTTTATCATTTACGTACTCGAGGACGAGCAAGAATTAAGCTTGGGGATGCTGATACGTCTCCAACGTATCTATAATTTTTGATTGTTCCATGTTGTTATATTATCATTCTTGGATCTTTTACAACCATTTTATAATCATTTTATATCATTTTTGGTACTAACCTATTGACATAGTGCCAAGTGCCAGTTGCTGTTTTCTGCATGTTTTTTACATCGCACGAAATCAATATCAAATGGAGTCCAAACACCGCGAAACATTTTGGAGATTTTTTATGGGCCAGAAGACTCCCGATGGGCCAAAGCAGCACCTAGGGGGTGCCTCGAGGGGGGCACAACCAACCAGGGAGCGCCAGGCCCCCTGGCACGCCCAAGTGGGTTGTGCCCACCTCAGTGGCCTCCCGCACCCCCTCTTTACCCTATAAATTCCCAAATATTCCAAAACCCTCGGGGGAAGACCTAGATCAGAAGTTTCGCCGCCACAAGGCTCTATACTCCACAAGATCCAATCTATAGACCTTTCTGGCACTCCACCGGAGGGGGAAATCATCACCGGTGGCCATCTTCATCATCCCGGCGGCCACCATGATGAGGAGGGAGTAGTCCACCCTCGGGGCTGAAGGTATGTACTAGTAGCTATGTGTTGTATCTCTCTCTCTCTCTCTCTCGTGTTCTTGATGGCATGATCTTGATGTATCAGGGGCTTTGTTAATATAGTTGGATCATATGGTGTTTTCCCCTCTCTATCTTGTGATAGATTGAGTTTTCCCTTTGAGATTTCTTTGGGTTGAATACTTTTATGGATTTGAGAACACTTGATATATGTCTTGCAATTGAATACTCGTGGTGACAATGGGGTATCGTATTGATCCACTTGATATATGTTTTGGCACTCAACTTGCGGATTCCCGAAGTGACATTGGGGTAATCTATGCATAGGGGTTGATGCACGTTATTGTCTTTGTTTCTCCGGTTTTGGTGTTATCTTAGTATGAACTCTTGATATATTGATCGGGAAGGATAACTTTGTGTTATCTTAGTACGAACTCTTGAAAGATCGATCGAAAAAGATAACCTTGTGTTATTCTAGTATGAACTCTTGATAGATAGATCGGAAAGGATAACTTTATGTTGTCTTAGTACGAACTCTTGATAGATTGAACAGAAAGAATAACTTTGAGGTGGTTTCGTGGAGGGGTGGTTATGTGATCCAATTATATTAGCACTGTTGAGAGATTGCACTAGCGAAAGTACGGACCCTAGGCCTTGTTTTCCATCATGGCAATACCGTTTGCTCACTTTTGTTACTTGCTACATTGCTTTTTTTATTGTTCGCACTATAAAAATCAATATCTACTATCAATATTACCCATGTATCACCATCTCTTCATCGAACTAGTGCACCTATACAATTTCCCATTGTATTTGGTGTGTTGGGGACACAAGAGACTTTTTATTATTTGGTTGCAGGGTTGTTTGAGAGAGACCATCTTCATCCTACACGTCCTACGGATTGATAAACCTTAGGTCATCCACTTGAGGGAAAATTTCTACTGTCCTACAAAACTCTGCGCTTGGAGGCCCAACATGTGTCTACAAGAATAAAGTTGCATAGTAGACATCAACCCTAGAGGCGGAAGCAGCGCTGCAAGACTTGAAATCCTACCTATCCTCTATTCCCACCTTGGTTGCCCCAAACCTCTAGAGTCGTTGCTGTTGTATCTAGTAGCGACCAGTCAAGTGGTTAGCGCAGCCCTGGTGGCTCAGCCTGAAGTAGAAGAAGGATTTGTTGCAGCTACTGCCTTGCTAGGAAAAGGAAGTAAACCAGCCGCGGCAGGACCAAGCGCACATCAAGAGATAGAAGGGTGGGGTAGTGGAGACAGTTCCAAGACCGTGGCGAGGAAGAAAGTGGTGCAGCGACCACTTTACTTTGTCAGCTCCCTTTTGCAGGGAGCAAGGTCAAGGTATTCTGGAGTACATAAACTAATCTTAGGCCTCATCATGGCCTCGAGGAAGCTGCACCACTACTTCCCGACCCATGAGATCATAGTTGTCACCTGATTTCCTCTGCAACGTATATTGAGGTACCCTGAAGCCACCGGCAGGATAGTTGAATGGGCTTTGGAATTATCAAGCTTTGGGCTGAAGTATGAAAGCACTTCAACTATTCAGAGAAGAGCACTGGCGGATTTTATTGCAGAGTGGGAACCAACTCCAGATGAAGAGACGTCAGAAACAGTCATCCCTGGCAAGGAAGCGCCTCAGGATTGGATCATGTACTTTGATGGTACATTCTCACTTCAGGGTGCGGGGGCTGGCGTGCTCTTCGTCGCACCCACCGGAGAGCTCCTGAAGTACGTGGTCCAAATGCACTTTCCGAGAGAGAGAGAGAGAGAGAGAGAGAGAGAGAGAGAGAGCTACCAAAAACACTACAGAATATGAAGGGCTCCTTGCCAGGCTCAGGATCGCAATTGAGTTGGGAATCAAGAAACTGATCATTCGCAAAGATTCATAGCTCGTTGTGAGGCAAGTCAACAAGGATTACCAGAGCCACGTTGAAGAAGTGAGAAAGTTGGAGGAACACTTTGACGGATTACTAACGGAGCATGTACCACGTGCAGAGAGCAGCAGTGTTGATTATATGTCAAAGTGTGTTGCGCAGAAGCTTCCTGTGGAACCAGGAACTTTTCTGACTCAGCCTTCCGTAACCCGATTGACTGTGACGCCCCCAATTTTATCGTACACTAATCATGCACGCAAACGTGTACGACCAAGATCAGGGACTCACTGGAAGATATCACAACACAACTCTAGACACAAATAAAATAATACAAGCTTTATATTACAAGCCAGTGGCCTCGAGGGCTCGAATACAAAAGATCAAATACATAAGAGTCGGCGGAAGCAACAATATATGAGTACAGACATAAGTTAAACAAGTTTGCCTTGAGAAGGCTAGCACAAAACATCAACGATCGAAAAGGCAAGGCCTCCGGCCTGGGAGCCTCCTAACTACTCCTGGTCATCGGTGGTCTGCACGTAGTAGTAGCCTCCATCGGGGTAGAAGCAGTCGTCAAAGGTGGCATCTGGCTCCTGGACTCCACCATCTGGTTGCAACAACTAGAAAGAATAAGAAGGGGAAAAGGGGTAGCAAAGCAACCATGAGTACTCATCAAAAGTACTCGCAAGCAAGGATCTATACTACATATGCATCGGTATCAATGAAAAGGGGTAGTATCAGTGGACGAAACTGCAGAATTCTAGAATAAGAGGGGGAGAAGCTAGTCCTATCAAATACTAGCATCTTCTGGAAACCTCCATCTTGCAGCAACAGGAGGGAATAGAGTAGTATAGCTGAAAGTGCAACTATCCCTAGGTGGTTTTGGTAATTACTAACAACATATAGCTCATTGAACTAATGCTCTTTCAAGATGATCATTTCAGAAAGTTCAGTGATTGGCATGAAATGGACTAGGAATGTGGAGCCCGCAAAATGCTAAGGACACATATTGGCTCAAAATCAAGACTCTACATTTTCTATTTTAGTGATCCAAGATCACATTGAGTCCATAGGAAAGCCAATACTATTAAAAGGGGATGAGGTGTTGCTTAATGGGACTCTTGCTCAAAATTCTTAGTGATATGCTCCAAAAGCCTCAACGACTTTATCACATCCACATATGTCCCAAACCAAAAGTCAAACTTGGCCCCACCAAAACTTTCTATCCGGCGCCACCGAATTCAGTTGACATAGCCACTGCCACAAACCCTAATCAATTCGGCATCACCGATAGGGATCTCGGTCTCACCGAGATGGGATTGCAAACTCTCTATTTCCCTTCATAACATTTCGGTCAAACAGAGATGAGTGATCGGTCCCATCGAGTTTGCAATGCAAACTCTATGTTTCCCCTTCGTAACGTTTCGGTCCAACCGAAACGAGCGAATCGGTCCCATCGAGTTTGCCTGACCAACTCTCTGGTTAACTTATTACAAAAATCTGTACTACCGAGTTTGTGTAATCGGTCTCACCGAGATTACATTATGCCCTAACCCTAATGAAATCGATCCTACCGAGTTGATCATATAGGTCCCACCAAAATGCCTAACGGTCACATTATGAACTAAATCAGTCTGACCGAGTTCTCTGATTCAGTCCCACCGAGTTTGGTAAATTGTGTGTAACGGTTAGATTTTGTGTGGAGGCTATATATACCCCTCCACCCACTCTTCATTCATGGAGAAAGCCATGAGAACATACCTACACTTCCAACATACATTTTCTGAGAGAGAACCACCTACTCATGTGTTGAGACCAAGATATCCAAATCCTATCATATGAATCTTGATCTCTAGCCTTCCCCAAATTGCTTTCCACTCAATCTCTTCTTCCACCATATCCAAATCTGTGAGGAGTTATTTGAGTGTTGGGGAGACTATCATTTGAAGCACAAGAGCAAGGAGTTCATCATCAACACACCGTCTATTACCTTTTGGAGAGTGGTGTCTCCTAGATTGGTTAGGTGTCAGTTGGGAGCCTCCATCAAGATTGTGGAGTTGAACCAAGGAGTTTGTACGGGCAAGGAGATCGCCTACTTCGTGAAGATCTACCCTAGTGAGGCAAGTCCTTCATGGGTGATGGCCATGGTGGGATAGACAACGTTGCTTCTTCATGGACCCTTTGTGCGTGGAGCCCTCCATGGACTCACGCAGACGTTACCCTTCGTGGGTTGAAGTCTCCATCAACATGGATGTACGATAGCACCACCTATCGGAACCACGCGTAAAAAATATTTGTGTCTACATTGCGTTTGCTCCCTCAAACTCCTCCCTTTACCTTCATATGCAATTGCTTTACATTCTGCTGCTATACTCTTAGAATTGCATGTGTAGGTTGATTACTTGACTTGTGCATAATTGCTAAAATCTGCCAAGACTTAAAATTGGGAAAAGGCTAGGTTTTTATTTGGTAAAGTAGTCTAATCACCCCCCTATACATACTTTTGATCCTACAAGTGGTATCAGAGCTTTGGTCTCCATTTGCCTTGATTTCCATAGCTTTGGTGATCATAGCCTCGGTCTCACAACCTAGGAGAGTATGACGTCTAGCGAGGGAAATTACCACCGTAGAGGTCCTTATTTTGATGGTACTAATTTTGCTAGTTGGAAGCATAAGATGAGAATGCATATTCTTGGACATAACACCGCCATTTGGGCTATTGTGTGTATTGGTTTGCAAGGTGAATTCTTTGACGGGAAAGAACCAAATCGTGAAGGTACTGCAGAAGAGTCGAAGATGCTGCAATAGTGATGAAACCTATGATTAAAACTATGATGAAATTGCTATTGATCATGCTAATCAAGATAAAATGAATGACAATGATAAGGAGAATATTGAGCGTCTAACTAAAGAATTAAACACTCTCAAGTGAGCTCATGAAACTACCTTGGAAGATCATCGAGAACTTCTAAAGACTCATGAGAAGTTACGCTTTGAAAAGCTCAACCTTGAGCAAGAGCATGAGTTCTTAAAAGCAATCAATGATGATCTTCGCAAGAAAAGTTCTTCTTACATTGCCAAATGTTTACTCTTGTCTACTTACATGCCACAAGTTAAATCTAGCAACAAGAACAAGAAAGATTCTTATTCTAGTAGTAACAACCACTGTCCAAGAAATCTTCCGATTCAGCGATTTATCGTCCGATTTATCGCTACTCTTGGGGTGACCGATAAGATTCTGCCTTATCTTCATCATTTATCGTTTGGGCTGATTTATCGCTATGACAAGCGATTTATCGGGAATCTACCGATAAATCGGGCCTATTCGTAGCACTATGTTTGCAAGAACTATGTTTATTTCTGTTTTGTGGACCTTGTTACGCAATATGTAATGTTTTTCTATTTTGTTTGTCATTATTTCAGGACTCGAAGGGTAGGATTGAAGGTAACACTTCTGTCCAATATTGTTTTAGTGTTGAATATAGCATATTTTAGTGTTGGGAACATGGGATTTGAAAAAAATGACCGATTAATAGTCGATTGATAAAATTGATTAATCGACCGATTTCCGATTAATCTCTAATCCCCAGCTGACCGAGACGATAACGATAAGCGATATCCCCAACATTGGTAACAACAATCATGCCAAATCCAATATTGTTTCTTCTAGTAGTTCTCTTGATTCCACTAATGATTCTCTTAGCCAAGTTACACTTCAGCAAGAAAATAGCTTATTGAAGGGAATTATAGAGAAAGGTGTTTACAAGAGCCTTGCCAGAAGTAAGCAATTTGAGGAGATTGTACGCAAGCAAGGAAGACACCGGAAGAATCAATGTGTTGGTTTTGAATGAAAGTTCAATGCCAATGGAGTTGAGTGGGATTAAGATCAATACCCCAAGACGAAGTTTGTTCCTCAACAAGAGAAGTATGATCCTACTTCTTTCCAAGGAACACAAGCTCAAGATGATCTTCCACCACTAGACCACTGATACGTCCATTTTGCATCATGCTTTTATATTGAGGTTTATTGCATTATGGGTTGTTATTACACATTATGTCACAATACTTATGCATTTTCTCTCTTATTTTAGAAGGTTTACATGAAGAGGGAGAATGTCGACAGCTAGAATTCTGGGCTGGAAAAGAAGCAAACATTGGAGACCTATTCTGCACAACTCAAAAAGCCCTGAAACTCCACGAGAGTCAGTTTTGGAAAATATAAAAAATATCTCGCAAAAGAAGTACAGGAGGGGGCCACCCACCGTCCACGAGGGTGGGGGCGCGCCCTACCCCCCTAGGTGCGCCCCCTGCCTCGTGGGCCACCTGGCAGCTCCCCGATGTCCATCTTCTTATATATCAAGTGTATTGACCTGGAAAAAATCATAAGGAGGCTCTCGGGACTAAGCGCCGCCGTCTCGAGGCGGAACCTTGGCGGAACCAATCTAGGGCTCCGGCGGAGCTGTTCTGTCGGGGAAACTTCCCTCTGGGAGGGGGAAATCGTCACCATCGTTATCAACAACAACTCTCCCATCTTAGGGAGGGTTATCTTCATCAACATATTCACCAACACCATCTCCTCTCAAACCCTAGTTCATCTCTTGTATCCAATCTTTGTATCAAAACCTCAGACTGGTACCTGTGGGTTGCTAGTAGTGTTGATTACTCCTTGTAGTTGATGCTAGTTGGTTTACTTGGTGGAAGATCATATGTTCAGATCCATTATGCATATTAATATCCCTCTGATTATGAAGATGAATATGATTTGTGAGTAGTTACTTTTGTTCCTGAGGACATGGGAGAAGTCTTGCTATAAGTAGTCATGTGAATTTGGTATTCGTTCGATATTTTGATGAGATGTATGTTGTCTTTCCTCTAGTAGTGTCATGTGAACGTCGACTACATGAAACTTCACCATTGTTTGGGCCTAGAGAAAGGCATTGGGAAGTAATAAGTAGATGACGGGTTGCTAGAGTGACAGAAGCTTAAACCCTAGTTTATGCGTTGCTTCGTAAGGGGCTGATTTGGATCCATATGTTTCATGCTATGGTTAGGTTTACCTTAATACTTCTTTTGTAGTTGCGGATGCTTGCAATAGAGGTTAATCATAAGTGGGATGCTTGTCCAAGTAAGGGCAGCACCCAAGCACCGGTCCACCCACATACCAAATTATCAAAGTAACGAACGCGAATCATATGAACGTGATTAAAACTAGCTTAGCAATAATTCCCATGTGTCCTCGGGAGTGCTTTCCTACATATAATAGTTTCTCGAGGCTTGTCCTTTGATACAAAAAGGATTGGGACATATTGCTGCACCTTATATACTTTTACTACTTGTTACTTGTTACCAATTACTTTGTCACAAAACTATTTGTTACCGATAATTTCAGTGCTTGCAGAGAATACCTTACTGAAAACTGCCTATCATTTCCTTCTGCTCCTCGTTGGGTTTGACACTCTTACTTATCAAAAGGACTACGATAGATCCCCTACACTTGTGGGTCATAAAGACTCTTTTCTGTCGTCGTTTCCGGGGAGTGAAGCGCCTTTGGTAAGTAGAATTTGGTAAGGAAAAATTTATATAGTGTGCTGAAATTTACTGTCACTTGTTACTATGGAACATAATCCTTTGAGGGGCTTGTTCGGGGTATCTTCACCCTGACCAGTAGAGCAAAGAGTTGCTCCTCAACCTACTGAACCTACTGAAAATGTTTACTTTGAAATCCCTTCGGGTATGTTAGAGAAACTGCTAGCTAATCCCTTTACAGGAGATGGAACCTTGCATCCCGATTTGCACCTAATCGATGTGGATGAAGTTTGTGGATTATTTAAGCTTGCAGGTATTCCCGAGGATTTTATCAAGAAGAAGGTCTTCCCTTTATCTTTGAAGGGAGAGGCACTGACATGTTTTAGGCTATGCGATGATATTGGATCATGGATCTACAACCGATTGTAGTTGGAATTTCATCAGAAGTTCTATCATATGCATCAGGTTCATCGTGATCGTAATTATATATGTAATTTTTGGCCTCGCGAAGGAGAAAGTATCGCTCAAGCTTGGGGGAGGCTTAAGTCAATGTTATATTCATGCCCCAATCATGAGCTGTCAAGAGAAATGATTATTCAAAATATTTATGCTCGGCTTTCTCTCAATAATCGCTCCATCTCGATACTTCTTGCACTGGTTCTTTTATGATGAAGACTATTGAATTCAAATGGGATCAATTGGAAATAATTAAACGCAACTCTAAAGATTGGGATCTTGACAAAGGTAAGGAGTCAGGTATAACACCTAAGTTTGATTGTGTTAATTTTTTATGGATATCCATGTTTTCCGTGAATTTAGTACTAAATATGGACTTGACTCTGAGATAGTAGCTTCTTTTTGTGAATCATTTGCTACTCATGTTGATCTCCCTAAGGAAAAGTGGTTTAAATTTCATCCTCCCATTGATGTAAAAGTAGTTGAACCTGTTAGAGTTGAAGAAAAGACTATCACTTATAATGTTGATCCTATTGTTCCTACTGCTTACATTGAGAAACCTCCCTTCCCTGCTAGAATAAAGGATCATGCTAAAGCTTCAACTGTGGTTCGTAAGAGTAATACTAGAACACCTACACCTTCTGAGAAAATTAAAGTTGAACCTAGTGTTGCTATTGTTGGGGATCGTAGCAGAAATCAAAAAAATTCTACGCATCACCAAGATCAATCTATGGAGTAATCTAGCAACGAGGGAGAAGGGAGTGCATCTACATACCCTTGTAGACCGCGATGCGGAAGCGTTGCAAGAAAGCGGATGAAGGAGTCGTACTCGTAGCGATTCAGATCGCGGTTGATTCCGATCTAAGCGCCGAACAACGACGCCTCCGCGTTCAACACACGTGCAGCCCGATGACGTCTCCCACGCCTTGATCCAGCAAGGAGAGAGGGAGAGGTTGGGGAAGACTCCATCCAGCAGCAGCACGACGGTGTGGTGGTGGTGGAGGAGCGCGGGACTCCAGCAGGGCTTCGCCAAGCACTTCGAGAGACGAGGAGGGAGAAAGGTAGGGCTGCGCCAAGCGACAGAGGTCAAACCGTGTGTTGGGTAGCCCCAAACCTCAAGTATATATAGGGGGAAGGGAGGGGCTGTGCCCCCTTTAGGGTTTCCACCCCTAGGGGTGGCGGCCAGCCCTAGATCCCATCTAGGGGGCGGCCAAGGGGGAGAGGGAGAGGGGGCGCACCAGATTGGGCCCTAAGGCCCATCTGCCCTAGGGTTTGCCCCCCTCCCCTCTTGGAGGCGCCTTGGGCCCTGGTGGGGGGGCGCACCAGCCCACCTGGGGCTGGTCTCCTCCCACACTTGGCCCACGCAGCCCTCTGGGGCCGGTGGCCCCACCCAGTGGACCCCCGGGACCCTCTCGGTGGTCCCGGTACGCTACCGATAGCGTCCGAAACATATATGAATATTTACCTCCGGACCATTCCGGAACTCCTCGTGACGTCCGGGATCTCATCCGGGACTCCAAACAGCATTCGGTAACCGCGTACATACTTTCCCTATAACCCTAGCGTCATCGAACCTTAAGTGTGTAGACCCTACGGGTTCGGGAACCATGCAGACATGACCAAGACAACTCTCCGGCCAATAACCAACAGCGGGATCTGGATACCATGTTGGCTCCCACATGTTCCACGATGATCTCATCAGAAGAACCACAATATCAAGGATTCAATCAATCCCGTATACGATTCCCTTTGTCTATCGGTATAGCACTTGCTCAATCTTGTTACGGCAAGTCTCTTTACTCGTTCCGTAACACATCATCCCGTGATCAACTCCTTGATCACATTGTGCACACTATGATGATGTCCTACCGAGTGGGCCCAGAGATACCTCTCCGTCACACGGAGTGACAAATCCCAGTCTCGATTCGTGCCAACCCAACAGACACTTTCGGAGATACCTGTAGTGCACCTTTATAGCCACCCAGTTATGTTGTGACGTTTGGTACACCCAAAGCATTCCTACGGCATCCGGGAGTTTCACAATCTCATGGTCTAAGGAAAAGATACTTCACATTTAGAAAAGCTTTAGCATACGAACTACACGATCTTGTGCTAGGCTTAGGATTGGGTATTGTCCATCACATCATTCTCCTAATGATGTGATCCCGTTATCAATGACATCCAATGTCCATGGTCAGGAAACCGTGACCATCTGTTGATCAACGAGCTAGTCAACTAGAGGCTTACTAGGGACATGGTGTTTGTCTATGTATCCACACATGTATCTGAGTTTCCTATCAATACAATTCTAGCATGGATAATAAACAATTATCATGAACAAGGAAATATAATAATAACCAATTTATTATTGCCTCTAGGGCATATTTCCAATAGTATCCAACTTGCACTATAGTCAATAATCTAGTTCACATCGCCATGTGATTAACACTCACAGGTCACATTGACATGTGACTAACATCCAAAGAGTTTACTAGAGTCAATAATCCAGTTCACATCACTATGTTATTAACACTCAATGAGTTCTGGGTTTGATCATGTTATGCTTGTGAGAGAGGTTGTAGTCAATGGGTTTGCAACATTCAGATCCCTAGGTACTTCGCAAAAATTTATGTCATATCGTAGATGCTGCTACCACGTTCCGCTTGGAGCTATTCCAAATTGTTGCTCCATTATACGTATCCGGTATCTCTACTCAGAGCTATCTGGATATGTGTTAAGCTTGCATCGACGTAACCCTTTACGTCGAACTTTTTATCACCTCCATAACCGAGAAACATTTCCTTATTCCTCTAAGGACAATTTTGTCCGCTATCTAGCGATCCACTCCTGGATCACCTTTGTACCCCCTTGCCAGATGTGTGGCAAGGCACACATCAGGTGCGGTACTCAGCATGGCATACCGTATAGATCCTATGACAAAAGCATAGGGGACGACCTTCGTCCTTCCTCTTCCTTCTGCGGTGGTCAAGCTTTGAGTCTTACTCAACTTCACACCTTACAACTCAGGTAAGAACTCCTTCTTTGACTGATCTATTTTGAACTCCTTCAAAATCATGTCAAAGGTGTGTGTTCTTTTGAAAGTATCATCAGGCGTCTTGATCCATCTTTATAGATCTTGATGCCTAATATGTAAGCAGCTTGATCGAGGTCTTCCTTTGAAAAACTCCTTTCTAATAACCCTTTATGCTTTCCAGAAATTCTACATCATTTCGGATCAACAATATGTCATTCACATATACTTATCAGAAATATTGTAGTGCTCCCACTCACTTTATTGTAAATACAAGTTTCTAACAAACTTTGTATAAACCCAAAACCTTTGAGTACTCCATCAAAGCGTATATTCCGACTCCTAGATGCTTGCTCTAGTCCATGGAAGTATCACTGGAGCTAGCATACCTTTTAGCATCCTTAGGATCGACAAAACATTTCTGATTGTATCACATACAACCTTTCCCTCCAAAAACTGGTTAGGAAACTTGTTTTGACATCCATCTGCCAGATTTCATAAATGCGGCTAAGGCTAACATGATTCTGACGGAGTTAACATCGCTACGGGTGAGAAAATCTCATCGTAGTCAACTCCTTGAACTTGTGAAAAACTCTTCGCCACAAGTCGAGCTTCATAGACGGTGACATTACCGTCCACGTGCGTCTTCTTCTTAAAGATCCATTTATCTCGATGGCTTACCGATCATCGGGCAAGTCCACCAAAGTCCATACTTTGTCTTGATACATGGATCCTAACTCGGATTTTTCTGGCTTATAACCATTTGTCGGAATACGGGCCCACCATCGCTTCTCCATAGTTCGTAGGTTCATTGTTGTCCAACAACATGACCTCTAAGATAGGATAATTGCACCACTCAGGAATAGTACATATCCTTATCGTCCTACGAGGTTCGATAGCAACTTGATCCGAAACTTCATGATCACTATCATTAGTTTCCTCTTCAATAGTCGTAGGTTCCACAGAAACATCTTTCTATGTTGCACTACTCTCCGGTTGAAGTGAGGGTTTGACAACCTCATCAAGTTCTATCTTCCTCCCACTCAATTCTTTCGAGAGAAACTCCTTCTGGAGAAAGGACCCATTCTTAGCGACAAACATTTTTGTCCTTGGATCTGAGATAGAAGGTATACCCAACTGTTACCTTTGGGTATTCTATGAAGATGTATTTGTCCGCTTTGGGTCCGAGCTTTTTCCGGCTGAAGCCATAAGCATCGCAACCCCAAACATTAAGAAACGACAACTTTGGTTTCTTGCCAAACGATAGTTCATACGGCGTCGTCTCAACGGACTTAGATGGTGCCCTATATAAAGTGAATGCAGCTGTCTCTAATGCATAACCTCAAAATACTAGCGGTAGATCGGTAAGAGACATCATAGATCGCACCATATCTCATAAGGTTCGATTACGACGTCCGGACACACCATTACGCTGTGGTGTTCCAGGTGGCTTCAACTGCGAAACAATTCCACAATGTCTTAAGTGATTGCCAAACTCATAATTCAGAAAATCTCCCATTGATCAAATCGTAGGAACATGATCTTCTTGTTATGATGATTCTTAATCTTCACTCTGAAATTGCTTGAACTTTTCAAACATTTCAGACTTTTGCTTCATTAAGTAAATATACCCATATCTACTCAAATCGTCAGTGAAGATGAGAAAATAACGATATCCACCACACGCCTTAATTCTCATTGGATCACACATATCAGCATGTATGATTTCCAACAAGTCACTTGCCCATTTCATTGTACCTGAAAACGGGATCTTAGTCATCCTGCCCATGAGGCATGGCTCGCATGTGTCAAGCGATTCAAAATCAACTGACTCCAAACATCCATCAGCATGGAGTTTCTTCATGCATTTTATGCCAAAATGACCTACGCGGCAGTGCCACAAGAAAGTGGTACTATCATTATTAACTCTACATCTTTTGGCATTAATATTATTATCATGTGTATTACTATGATCGAGATTCAATAAACCATTGGGTGCATGACCATAAAGGTATTATTCTTGTAAACAGAATAACCATTATTCTCTAACTTCAATGAATAACCTTATTGCAATGAACATGATCTAATCATATTCATGCTCAACGTAGACACCTGATAACATTTATCTAGGTTCAACACTAATCCCGAAGGTAGAGAGAGCATGTGATGGTGATCTTATCAACTTTGGAAACACTTCCAACATCGTCACCTCGCCCTTAGCTAGTCTCCATTCAGTCCATAGCTTTTGCTTCAATTCACTAATAATAGCAACTGAACCGGTATCCAATACCCAGATACTACAAGGAGTACTAGTAAGGTACACATCAATAACACGTATATCAAATATACTTCGTTGAAGTTGCCAGCTTTCTTATCTACCATGTATTTGGGGTAGTTCCGCTACCATGTGACCGTTTCCCTTACAATAGAAGCACTTAGTCTTGAGGTTTGGGTTCAACCATGGGTTCCTTTATCAGAGCGACAACTGGTTTGCCATTCATGAAGTTTCCCTTCTAGCCCTTGCCCCTTTTGAAACCAGTGGTCTTGTTAAACCATCAACACTTGATGCTCCTTCTTGATTTCTACTTTTGCCGTCTTAAGCACCGCTAATAGCTCCGGGATCATCTCCATCCTTTGCATGTCATAGTTCATCACGAAGTTCTAGTAGCTTGGTGATGGTGTCTAGAGAATTCCGTGAACCACTATCTCATCTGGAAGATTAACTCCCACTTGGTTCAAGTGATTTTAGCACCCAGACATTCTGAGCACATGCTCACTAGTTGAGCTATTCTCCTCCATCTTTTTGGAAAAAGAACTTGGCATAGGTCTCATACCTCTCAACACGGGCATGAGCCTGAAATCCCAATTTCAGCTCATATGTCTTATGGCGTTCAAAACGTCATTGGAATCCCAATTCTAAGCCGTAAAGTATGGTGCACTAAACTATCAAGTAGTCATCAGGACGTGTCTGTCAGGTGTTCACAGCATCCACAGACGACGTTGTAGGGGTTTGCACATCGAGTGGTGCATCAAAGACGTAAGCTTTCTGTGTAGCAGTGAGGACACTCCTCGGACTACAGACCCAGTCTGTATCATTGCTTACATTATCTTTCAACTTAGTCTTTCTCTAGGATCGTATTAAACAGGGAGCTACAACGCAAGCTATTGATCTATGACATAATTTGCAAAGACAACTTAGACTATTGTTCATGACAACTAAGTTCATCTAATGAACTCCCACTCAGATAGACATCTCTCTAGTCATCTAAGTGATACATGATCCGAATCGACTAGGCCGTGTCTGATCATCACGTGAGACGGACTAGTCATCAACGGTGAACATCTTCATGTTGATCGTATCTTCTATACGACTCATGTTCGACCTTTCGGTCTTCCGTGTTCCGAGGCCATGTCTGTACATGCTAGGCTCGTCAAGTCAACCCTAAGTGTATCGCGTGTGTAAATCTGGCTTACACCCGTTGTATGCGAACGTTAGAGCCTATCACACCTGATCATCACGTGGTGCTTCGGAACAATGAACCTTAGCAACGGTGCACAGTTAGGGGGAATAGAATTCTTGAAATTTTAGTGAGAGATCATCTTATTTACTACCGTCGTTCTAAGCAAATAAGATGTAAAACATGATAAACATCACATGCAATCAAATAGTGACATGATATGGCCAATATCATTTTGCTCCTTTTGATCTTCATCTTCGGGGCTCCATGATCATCATCGTCACCGGCATGACACCATGATCTTCATCATCGTGTCTTCATGAAGTTGTCTCGCCCACTATTACTTCTACTACTACGGCTAACGGTTAGCAATAAAGTAAAGTAATTTCATGGCGTTTTCAGTGACACGCAGGTCATACAATAAAATAAGACAACTCCTATGGCTCCTGTCGGTTGTCATATTCATCGACATGCAAGTCGTGATTCCTATTACAAGAACATGATCAATCTCATACATCACATATATATCATTCATCACATCCTTTTGGCCATATCACATCACACGGCACATGCTGCAAGGACAAGTTAGACGTCCTCTAATTATTGTTGCAAGTTTTTACGTGGCTGCTATAGGTTTCTAGCAAGAACGTTTCTTACCTACACCAAAACCACAACGTGATATGCCAATTTCTATTTACCCTTCATAAGGTTCATCGAATCCGATCTGACTAAAGTGGGAGAGACAGACACCGCACTACTAGGAAAAGGCCTACTAATGGCGCACCAGTTTTGGCCATTAATGGCGCGCTACTGGTGCGCCATTAGTGCCACGCCATTAGTATCTGGTATACTAATGGCGCACTACAGGTGCGCCATTAGTATAGGCCACGGTGCGCGCCATTAGTATGCCTCCCAGGGGGCCACCCAGGTGCTTTGGCATACTAATGGCGCACTACATAGAAGTGCGCCATTAGTAATTTTTTTTTAAAAAAATTCAATTTTTTTATTTTTTTCCTTTTTTTCTTAATCTCGGGTCATTATGGCTTAATCTGAGGTCAATTTGCTTAATCTCAAGTCAAATCGCACTATGTGGTCAAACTTCCCATAAGGTCACCCATCCTCACACTACTCCGGCCCGAGCACGCTTAACTTCGTAGTTCTATCCAACCCCAGCACCAGCTCACTTCACAGGCACTTGTTGATATATCTATCATAACAATCCTATTAACCCTTCTTGATGTCTAGGAGTTTGTTAATGTTCATGAGTATGATGAAATTTTGTAAATATATTTCAAACTTCTCGGTCATATTACGTATCATATTTTGGAAAAAAAAATCAAATATTTTTTTTCGAAACCAAATTTTTTTTTCTGTTACTAGTGGCGCACCTACCAAACGGTGCGCCACTAGTAAGTTTGAATTTTTTTTGAATTTTTTTGCCTCTAGATCTTAAAAGCCCCGTAACTTTTTTTCTGTTTGGTTTTTGGGGATTTTGAAAATGTTTAACGGGGTTCCCCCGTTTAAATTCGGATGTAATTTTTCAAGTAGATGATTTTTCATATAAAAAACTTTTAAATCCGAGTTCGTATGCAAAAGTTATGCCCGTTTTACTAAATTCCAGAGATATTATGCTCCCTGTATCTCTTCATAAGTTGTCGAACCAAGAAAATGGCTTCCATCGTCGACCTCCCAGGCATGAAACCAAACTGATTTTTGGTCACGTTTGTCATTCTTCTCAAGCGGTGCTCAATGACTCTCTCCCATAGCTTCATTGTATGGCTCATCAGCTTAATTCCACGGTAATTAGTACAACTCTGAACATCCCCCTTGTTCTTGAAGATCGGTACTAATATACTCCGTCTCCATTCTTCTGGCATCTTGTTTGCCCGAAAAATGAGGTTGAAAAGCTTGGTTAGCCATACTATCGCTATGTCCCCGAGGCCTTTCCACACCTCAATGGGGATACAATCAGGGCCCATCGCCTTGCCTCCTTTCATCCTTTTTAGAGCCTCCTTGACCTCAGACTCCTGGATTCGCTGCACAAAACGCATGCTGGTCTCATCAAAGGAGTCATCAAGTTCAATGGCAGAACTCTCATTCTCCCCATTGAACAGCTTGTCGAAGTACTCCCGCCACCTACGCTTAATCTCCTCATCCTTCATGAGGAGTTGGTCTGCTCCGTCCTTGATGCATTTGACTTGGCCAATATCCCTCGTCTTCCTCTCTCGGATCTTGGCCATCTTATAGATGTCCCTTACCCCTTCCTTCGTGCCTAACCGTTGGTAGAGGCCCTCATACGTCCTACCCCTTGCTTCACCAACAGCTCGCTTTGCGGCCTTCTTCGCCATCTTGTACTTCTCTATGTTGTCTGCACTCCTATCCAAGTACAGGCATCTGAAGCACTCTTTCTTCTCTTTAATCGCCTTCTGGACGGCATAATTCCACCACCAGGTATCCTTATCTTCGCTTCTCCTTCCCCTGGACAGTCCAAATTCCTCCGAGGCCACCTTACGAATGCAAGTTGCCATCTTCATCCACACATTGTCCGCATCCCCTCCTTCCTCCCAAGGGCCCTCCTTAATGACCCTCTCCTTGAACGCGCGAGCTAACTACCCCTTGAGCTTCCACCACTTCATTCTAGCGACTTTGGCACGCCTATCCCGCTGGACACGAGTCCGAAAGCGGAAGTCAGCAACCACCAGCTTATGTTGAGGTACAACACTCTCTCCAGGTATCACCTTACAATCTAGGCACGCACGCCTATCTTCTCTTCTCGAGAGGATGAAATCAATCTGGCTAGAGTGTTGGCCACTACTAAAAGTCACCAAATGTGATTCTCTCTTTCTAAAGAGGGTGTTAGCTACAATCATGTCGTAGGCTAGAGCAAAGCTTAAGACATCTTCTCCTTCCTGATTCCTGGTGCCATAGCCAAAGCCCCCATGCACCCCTTCAAAACCTGTGTTAGATGTACCCACGTGGCCATTGAGGTCTCCTCCTATGAAGAGCTTCTCACCAATCGGTACACTCCTAACCATGTCTTCCAGGCCTTCCCAGAACTCCCTCTTGGTGTTCTTAGTGTGGCCTACTTGCGGGGCATACGCGCTGATAACATTGAGAACTAAGTCCCCAACTACCAGCTTGACCAGGATAATCCGGTCCCCACGTCTCGTGACGTCTACCACTCCATGCTTGAGGCTCTTGTTGATTAAGATGCCAATGCCATTCCTGTTTGCAGCCAACCCGGTGTACCACAGCTTGAAGCTGGTACCCTCCACCTCCTTTGCCTTCTGTTCCCTCCACTTGGTTTCTTGGACGCAAAGGATATCAACACTTCTCCTCACCGCTGCATCGACTAGCTCCCGAAGCTTCCCTGTCAGGGACCCTACGTTCCAGCTACCTAAGCGGATCCTCCTAGGCTCGGCAAGCTTCCTTACCCTTCGCACTCGTCGAGTCAAATGCAAAGACCCTTGCTCATTTTCCACTACATCCGGGCGCCGATGTAGCGCGCCACTAAGGATGCGATGACCCGATCCTCGCTAACTTGCCACTGTATCCAGATCAAGATACGGTGCGCCACCAAGGGGGTGACGTCCCGGCCCTTGCCCATTAGACACCACACCCGGGTTCCGATGTGGCGCGTCGCTGAGAGGGTTACGCCCCCAATGAAAATCTTTTGGGTTTCATCTCCATAAGAGTAGCTGAGTTTTCACGTTGGCTCGCCAAGCCTAACACAACCCTCCTCCTTTACATGGGCTTGGGACCGGCTATGTTCAGACAACATAGGCGGAGATCGGCTATGTTGAGACAACATAGGCAGAGTTTCACATACAAAGAGTATGATAAATAAAAATTGTTGAGAGTTGACAAACATAGTTTTGGTCATCGTTGCAGTTAAAAGGAAGTAATAAGGAAAGAGAGGTTTTCACGTATAAATATACTATCTTTGAGATCTTTTATGATTGTGAGCACTCACTAAAACATGACATGCTAAAGAGTTGCTGTTGGACAAGGAAGACAACGTAATGGGTTATGTCTTCTTATCTCCAAAATAAAGTATATTGTCATGGATCATCCAACATGTTGAGCTTGCCTTTCCCCCTCATGCTAGCCAAACTCGTTGCACCAAGTAGAGATACTACTTGTGCTTCCAAATATCCTTAAACCCAATTTTGCCATGAGAGTCCACCATATCTACCTATGGATTGAGTAAGATCCTTCAAGTAAGTTGTCATTGTTGCAACTCTCCAAATATGTATGATCTATTAGTGTGGAGAAAATAAACTTTATGCGATTTTGTGATATGGAAGCAATAAAAGCGACGGACTGCATAATAACGGTCCATATCACAAGTGGCAATATAAATTGACGTTCTTTTGCGCTAAGATTTTGTACATCCAACCATAAAAGCACATGGCAACCTCTGCTGCCCTCTACGAAGGGCCTATCTATTGTTCTTACCTTATAAGAGTCATGGTGATCTTCACCTTTCCTTTTTACATTTTATCCTTTGGCAAGCACATTGTGTTGGAAAGATCCTGACATATATACCCACTTGGATGTAAGCTATCATGATCCATTACTGTTGACATTACCCTTTAGGTAAAAGGTTGGTAGGCAACATTATAAGCCCCTATCTTTCTCTATGTTCGTTTAAACCTCCATACCCATAAGTATTGCGTGAGTGTTAGCAATTGCGAAAGACTAAATGATAGTTGAGTATGTGGACTTGCTAAAAATCTCTTATATTCACTCTTTCCGATGTTATGATAAATTGCAATTGCTTCAATGACCGAGATCATAGTTTGTTGGTTTTCAATGAAGTTTCTGATTCATACTTGACATTGTGAACAGATTATTACTTTAGCATAAGAAATCATATGATTATATATATATATATATATATATATATATATATGTTGCTCTTATAAGAATGATCATGATGACCTCATGTCCGTATTTTATTTTATCAACACCTCTATCTCTAAACATGTGGACATATTTTTCGATATTGGCTTCCGCTTGAGGACAATCGAGGTTTAAGCTTGGGGGAGTTGATACGTCCATTTTGCATCATGCTTTTATATTGAGGTTTATTGCATTATGGGCTGGTATTACACATTATGTCACAATACTTTTGCCCTTTCTCTCTTATTTTACAAGGTTTACATGAAGAGGGAGAATGCAGGCAGCTGGAATTCTAGGCTGGAAAAGGAGCAAACATTGGAGACCTATTCTGCACAACTCAAAAAGCCCTAAAACTCCATGAAAGTTAGTTTTGGAAAATATAAAAAATACCTGGCGAAAGAAGTACAGGAGGGGGGCCACCCACCATCCACGAGGGTGGGGGGCGCACCCTACCCCCCTGGGCGCGCCCCCTGCCTCGTGGGCCACCTGGCACCCCCCGATGCCCATCTTCTGCTATATCAAGTGTTTTGACCTGGAAAAAATAATAAGGAGACTTTCGGGATGAAGCGCCGCCGTCTCGAGGCGGAACCAATCTAGGGCTCTGGTGGAGCTGTTCTGCTGGGGAAACTTCCCTCCGGGAGGGGGAAATCATCACCATCGTCATCACCAACAACTCTCCCATCTTTGGGAGGGTTATCTTCAGCAACATCTTCCCCAGCACAATCTCCTCTCAAACCCTAGTTCATCTCTTGTATCCAATCTTTGTATCAAAACCTCAGATTGGTACCTGTGGGTTGCTAGTAGTGTTGATTACTCCTTGTAGTTTATGCTAGTTGGTTTACTTGGTGGAAGATCATATGTTCAGATCCATTATGCATATTAATGCCCCTCTGATTATGAACATGACTATGATTTGTGAGTAGTTACTTTTGTTCCTGAGGACATGGGAGAAGTCTTGCTATAAGTAGTCATGTGAATTTGGTATTCGTTCGATATTTTGATGAGATGTATGTTGTCTTTCCTCTAGTGGTGTCATGTGAACATCGACTACATGGCACCTCACCATTTTTTGGGCCTAGAGGAAGGCATTGGGAAGTAATAAGTAGATGATGGGTTGCTAGAGTGACAGAAGCTTAGACCCTAGTTTATGCGTTGCTTCGTAAGGGGCTGATTTGGATCCATATGTTTCATGCTATGGTTAGGTTTACTTTAATACTTATTTTGTAGTCGCGGATGCTTGCAATAGAGGTTAATCATAAGTGGGATGCTTGTCCAAGTAAGGGCAGCACCCAAGCACCGGTCCACCCACATACCAAATTATCAAAGTAACGAACGTGAATCATATGAACGTGATGAAAACTAGCTTGACGATAATTCCCATGAGTCCTCGGGAGCCCATTCCTTCATATAAGAGTTTGTCCAGGCTTGTCCTTTTCTACAAAAAGGATTGGGCCATATTGCTGCACCATATCTACTTTTACTACTTGTTACTTGTTACCAATTACTTTATCACAAAACTATCTATTACCGATAATTTCAGTGCTTGCAGAGAATACCTTACTGAAAACTGCCTATCATTTCCTTCTGCTCCTCATTGGGTTCGACACTCTTACTTATCGAAAGGGGTACGATAGATTCCCTACACTTGTGGGTGACCCAAGCACAAGCAAAAGGGCAAGGACAAGCTTCAAGAGGAGATTGATGCATTTGAAGAAGCTCCCAAGGCCTTGGTCAAGTGGGTTCCCGAGACTACATCAAGTTCTACTTCATCAAGTACATCTACAACTCCAAGGATTCCTATCAAGATGGTGTTGATCCCGAAGAATAAGAAATAGAGAGTTCTTGAGGGTGACTCTGCCAACATACTTCACTCATATCATTTTGGCGAGGACAAGTGCAAACAACTTCCATATCTTGCACTAAAGGTGTCACAAACCCTCTTGTTGGTAAGACAAGGGATAAGGTAACCGAATGCGTTCATGGACACATCTTATGTGAACATCACTCTATGTCTATGGATATCCCTGTTTGTTCCTTGTGGGACTAACCCGTGTAGGTATTGAAAGTGCAACTCACTCCAATGTATTGCTCTGAATGATCTACACCAACATTGATCATATACATCTTCAACACCTACATAAAGTCATCCTTGACAAAACCCAAGGTTAGTTCATCCCTCTTAAGGGGATATCACATCTAGGGGGGAGCTTTACTCTAATCAACTGAGCTAAAGCAACTCTAATGATGTGAACACAACAATGCTCTATGTAAAAGTGGTAACCCCACTTGTGCTTAAACGACGAGTATGACCTATGATCAAATGTTCTCATTTGACTCCTAAGTCAATATACTCATATATAGATGACCTAGTCATCGCCAATTGCTTGATAGATGCTAGAATGTTTGTGCATGCTTTGCCACATGTTTCATTTGCTATCTTATTGTGTGAGCATGTTCAATGCATATTTTTCTCATTCGAGGACATCCATTTGTTGCTTTGATTGTTTGGCTCTTTCTCTTTTTCCAAATGGATGGACAAGAATGCCTAAGAACTCCCTCTAGCTATCTATGTTTTTCTCGTCTCAAACTCTATTCATGCTACATCACAAATTTTGATCAAGTCAGATTCGAACCACTCTGTGTGAGGAGCACTCGGAGTCCCCGATTCATCATACACTTAAACTTCCAAAACCTCTTTGTGAATTTCGGTATGACCGAGTCATCCACTTTGGTCACACCGAGTTCACTACGTTGATCTAGGTTTTCAATCTCGGTGCAACCGATTTGAACTTTTCGGTCACACCGAGTTGCAGTAACTGCTAGCAGTTTTGCATCTCGATGCCACCGAGTTGTTCCACTCGGTGACACTGATAGGGTCAGGTTATATATACCGTCGGGTCAAATTTTGGAAAACTTTCCTAAACCTCTCGCCCGCGCGTGACCTGCTGATACGTCCAAAACGTATCTATAATTTCTGCTTGCTCCATGCCTCTTTTGTGTGATATTGCTATGATATTTATGCACTTCCATACACTTTTGATCATATTTGGACTAACCTATTAACTTAGTGCACCCCAGTGCCAGTTTCTGTTTTCTGCTGTTTTTGTATTTCAGGTTTTCCCATTACGTAAACTGCCAGAAAAATTTCGGGAAAAATATATAAAAAATCAGCGTTCCGGAAGCTTCCATGCGGCCAAAGTAGGGCCGGAGGGGGCCACCAGGGCTCCAGGCGGCCAGCGGGCGCGCCCCCCTCCTGGCCGCGCCGCCAGGGCGCCTGGCCCCCCCTGGCCTCCTCTGACGCCCCCCTTTGGCATATATTTTCACCGCGTCCCGAAACCCTCGAGAACGGAACCCTTTTTCGCGATCTCATCTCTGTTCCGCCGCCGCCGCGCTTCCAAGATCGGGAGCACCAGGAGAACTCTTCCCGACACCCTGCCGGAGGGGAGGATCACCACCGGGAGCCTCTCCACCACCATGGACGCCTCCCGGATGAGTTGTGAGTAGTCTCCCTTGGACCATGGGTCCATGACCAGTAGCTATGTGATGTTCTCCTCCCCTCTTTGTTCTTCACCGATAAGACCTCGTGAGCTGCCCTACATGATCGAGGCACATATGTAATCCTTATGCTGTTGCTATGATGAGTTTGCCGGGATCCGATGGATTATGAGATTATGTTCAGATTGTGTGTGAGTAATATATTTGATTTACCTCTTTTATATTTATGTTCTTGAGTAATTCTTGCATGGTCTCCGTTGCTGTTTATTGCTTTGGCCAAGTAGTAGGTAGTAACTCCAAGAGGGAACGTTATGCTTGATTGTGGGTTCATGCCCCTCGATGACTAGCTTGAGTGACAGAAACATGAGTCTAGGGGATGTGTTGTTGCCACAAGGGGGAAAACAACGGTGCTTGTACTCGCGGGTGCAAGGATTGTTTACTTTACGCAAAGTTCTTTTAATGCAGTTGTCTGTTGCTTTGAGTTTACACTATGGGTGGGACTCGCAACTTAATACCAGCGAGATGTTCTGGATAGATATCTCAAGGTGGATGATTAGTAGTAGATGCAGATGTATTTCGGTCTACTTACCTTGGCGTACTGCCCATGCTTTTGAGCCTCTACCTTTCTTTGCAGCATAGTTAGCATTGGTTTGCGCACATAATCCTGTCAATTGCCCAGCTGTAATTCGTTTACCTCGCTTAGCTGTTTTATCGTCTTTTGGGAGAGAGACATCACTAGTGAACATCATGGGACCCCGGTCCATATTACCATCACTGATCACATCCGCTATTTACTTTTAGTTCTTACTTACTAGTTGCAGTTATACCTATCACTATTATCTCTTGCGTTTGATACTTTGTAAACGACAAGGCCGGAGGGATTGACAACCTCTCTGTACTCGTTGGGAGCAAAGTTATTTGTATTTGTGTGCAGGTCCGGTCGATCGCTAGTTGCGCCGCTAGCAGTTGACACCTTCTTGTTGAACCTCGGAGTCTCAGGGGATTCGATCCTTGGTATCTTTGCCAAGGGAAAACTACCGCTACACTGCATCTCAAACCTTCCACTTGGGATAACCAACGAGGGGCGAGAAGCCATCACCTGCTCTGCCGTCTCGGTTCGCCAGCGACCTCCCGCCGCTGGTCTGCGCCGCCGTCAATGGGATTCTGCCCCACCGTTGTCGCCGTAGCGAGCTCACCGCCAAGTTAGGGTATGAGCTTGATCTCTATGCAATCCTTATATCCGATTCTAAGCACAAAGATATTGCCATGATTCTTGCCACGATTGAAATCATCCTGTCCAGCAGAAACTCCGTATAGATTAGTTTTGATTCGAAAATTTAGGGTCAGGACTCCGCCGAACTCATCTCGGACCGACCAAGTTGTAGAAATCGGTCTCACCAATTTGGCTTAGGCCATTGCACTTGCACTTTTTGGTCTGACCGAAAATGGCAAATCGGTGCGACCGAGTTCGACTCTCTATGAAACCCTAGCAATCTCGGTGCCACCGAACTGTCACCCGATCTGATTGAGTTCACTAGTTTAGGTTCCAAAATTGCTTCGGTATCACCGAGTTTAACAAATCGGCAGCTCCGGAATGCTTTTTGTGGAGAACTAAAACTAAGTTTTTTAGTCATCTGTTTTGCAAAAACTCTGCACTTTGTGATGCTTATCGACTCTACCTCATCTACATCTATTCACAGGGTTTGCTGTCAGTGTAATTGCTAAGATGTCTGACCAGAGTGACAGTCGGAACATGTCCGAGGAGCAAGTTAACATGAGTGAGGGTACTAGTCCCCCTAGCAGTTCTGATTAGGGTAGCAGGAGCACTCCAAGTAATCTTCCAAAGGCTGCTGCCAAGACAAGGAAGAAGAAAACTTCTGACAGTGAGGATGGGGATTTTCTGCCTGATGAGGCCACTTCAAAGAAGCAAGATGTGAAAGAATCATCTAGGGCTGTCAAGCCAGGTCTGAACAAGAAGGTCCCTGCCTAGAGAGTTCCAACGTCAAAGGCCAGAGCATCACCTCAAGAAACAATGGTGTTCACTCTTGAAACCAGAGATGATGAGCCAGCAGGGACTAAGAAGAGAGCTAGAAAGACCACAACCAGAGTGATTGGCAAGGCATCTATGAGAGATGATGGTGAAGCAGCAGCAGAAGCAGAAGAGGATGCTGCACCAACACCTAAATCTCAAAAGCTAATGGCGGTGCCATTAAGTCAGGGGCTGCTCCTTCAAAGCCCAAGACTGCCCCCAAAGTTGTTGCTCAAGCCACCAAGTCTGCACCCAAGATAAGCACAAGGAACATTCCAGCTGCAGAAAATAACAAGGCCCCAGTGCATGAGATTGATGAAGATGCTGAGGTCCAAGTGCTTACAAAATTGAAGCCCAAGATTCCTGATCATGATGATAATCATATTGTTGCTGAGGACATGAAGTTGAGGACGGATGTAGATCTCAGAAGATGGAGACAATCTGATCCATATGCTGTGAGGAGAAGGACTGTTGTGGATTACAGGTTCCATACAAAAGAATAGCAAGATTTCTATGAGACCATTCTGCTTGACAAGAAGCCAATGGTATGTGACATCAGATGGGTTGATTGGGAATACATCAAGGAAAATGAAGATCACTTCCCAATTGTGCATGAAAGTTTCAAGGCTTGTGGTGTTGACAAGTTTGTGGGTCAGAAGCTGACAAAATGGAAAGATGAACTCATCATGCAATTCTACTCTACAACACATTTTTATCCAGATGGTAGAATTGTGTGGATGTCTGAAGGTACAAGGTACCAGTCAACTGTTGATGAATGGGCCAAGTTGATAAAAGCCCCTAAAGAGCATGAGGATGACTTGGATGTGTATGCCAAGAAGAAGAAAGACCACAACACCATGGCAAACATGTACAAAGAGATCCCTGATACAGCTTTGGAGACAGATAAGCTTGGATATGTACATTACTTGTTGTCTGGTCTAGCTACAATCAACACTATATTGAGGCATACTTTGCTACCCAAGTCAGGAGATCATAAGATGATCAGAGGACACTCAATCAACTTGCTACACATTTTTGATGTCCCTCAGAAGTTGAAAGTGATGAGTTTGATTGTTGAAACAATCAAGAGGACTCCTGCAGACTAGAAGAGATCATGTGGGTATGCTCCACACATTCAGGAGATCATCAACTCCAAGATGGGCACGGGCACATACTTGTTGGACAAAGAACATCTACCCCTATATCCTGAATTTGAAGACAACACAGTTGTGATGGATGAGAATGAACCTTCATCAGTGCAAGCACAAGAAAAGAGAGCCAAAGCTAGAGCTGAGAAAGCAGCAAAGATGCCAAGTGTTGAAGAGGCATCTCAAGTGTCCCTCAAGTCAAAACAAGATCAAATGGCATATTTGATTCAAGCAACTTTGAGGATTGAGAAGGGCTTGGCCACCCTGACTAAAAATCAGGAGAGCTTGGAGAGGATCATTGAAAGAAAGTTCTATGATCTTGATCTAAAAGTGACTGAGATACAGACTGCAGTTGAGCAGCTCCAGGAGGAAGTGGAAGAGAGGAAAGGGCAGGCTACCACAGATGCCTTTCAGAGAGTGCCTAGAGGTCAAAGATCTGTTCCAGTGCCCATACCTGACACTAGAGCTACTACATTAGCACCAGCAGCCACAACTTCAGTGCCACCTCCAGCAGCCACTCCACCAGCTCCAACAACATCTACAGACGCCTTCATCCTTGGAGTTCTCTCTACACCGCCTCCCGAAGATCAATCCTAGAGAGACGCATAGCACTATGCATATTTGAACTTTTTGGTAACTTGTTGCCAAAGGGGGAGAAATATGTATATATCATAGGCTTTGAGAGAGAGTGTGTGTTTTTGCTTCTTGGTCGCTTGCTATTTGGTTGATACATTTGTGTGTTTGCTTGATACTTTGTGTTATGTGTGTGAGATACTTGTTTGATCATGTGATTGATCATATGCTACTTTAATGTTTGCTTGAATGATATTATCTGTTATATCCCTATATGATCATTCACTTTGCTTCGTGATGAGTGCATGCTTTTAGTTTATATCATTTTGAGCGCTCCACCAAGATGTATGTGACATGGAAGAGTAACCCATGATCCTAATAGATTGTGCATTTGCATTCAAACGCAAATTTTAAACAATGCACAAATTTAGGGGGAGCTCTTGCTTATCACATACTTCTCAAAGCGACGATGTATTTAAATATTATTATTATTTGTCGAAGCTTTGATCTATATGTTGCCATCAATTACCAAAAAGGGGGAGATTGAAAGTGCAACTATCCCTAGGTGGTTTTGGTAATTACTAACAACATATAGCTCATTGAACTAATGCTCTTTCAAGATAATCATTTCAAAAAGTTCAATGATTGGCATGGCATGGACTAGGAATGTGGACCCCCCAAAATGCTAAGGACACATATTGGCTCAAGCTCAAGACTCTACATTTTCTATTTTAGTAATCCAAGATCACATTGAGTCCATAGGAAAGCCAATACTATTAAAAGGGGATGAGGTGTTGCTTAATGGGATTCTTGCTCAAAATGCTTAGTGATATGCTCCAAAACCCTCAACCACTTTCTCACATCCACATATGTACCAAACCAAAAGTCAAACTCGGCCCCACCGAAAGTTTCTATCCGGCGCCACCGAGTTCAGTTGACATAGCCACTGCCACAAACCCTAATCAATTCGGTCTCACCGAGATGGGATTGCAAACTCTCTGTTTCCCTTCGTAACGCTTCGGTCTAACCGAGATGAGTGATCGGTCACACCGAGTTTGCAATGCAAACTCTCTGTTTCCCCTTCGTAACGTTTCGTTCCAACCGAAATGAGCGAATCGATCCCACCGAGTTTGCCTGACCAACTCTCTGGTTAGCTTATTACCAAAATCGGTCCTACCGAGTTTGTGTAATCGATCTCACCGAGATTACGTTATGCCCTAACCCTAATGAAACCGGTCCTACCGAGTTGATCATATCGGTCCCACCGAAATGCCTAACGGTCACATTATGAACTAAATTGGTCTGACCGAGTTCTCTGATTCGGTCCCAACGAGTTTGGTCAATTGTGTGTAACGGTTAGATTTTGTGTGGAGGCTCTATATACCCCTCCATCCACTCTTCATTCATGGAGAAAGCTGCTACTTCTCAAGCTTGCATTGTATTCACTCGAAGAGGAAAGGGTGATGTAGCACAGTAGCGTAAGTATTTCCCTCAATTTTGAGAACCAAGGTATCAATCCAGTAGGAGACCACGCGTGAGTCCCTCGTACCTGCACAAAAAATAAGAACCTTGCAGCCAACGCGATAAAAGGGGTTGTCAATCCCTTCTCGGTCACTTACAAAAGTGAGATCTGATAGAGATGATAATATAATATTTTTGGTATTTTTGATATAGAGATTTAAAGTAAAGATTGGAAAACAAAAGTAAAGTAAAGATAAGTAGTTGATGGAAGATTAATATGATGAAGATAGACCCGGGGGCCATAGGTTTCACTAGTGGCTTCTCTCATGGCAGCAGATTTCTACGATGGGTGAACGAATTACTGTCGAGCAATTGATAGAAAAGCGCATAGTTATGAGAATATCTAGGCATAATCATTATATATGCATCATGTCTGTGACAAGTAGACCGAAATGATTCTGCATTTGCTACTATTACTCCACACATCAACCGCTATCCAGCATGCATCTAGAGTATTAAGTTCATAAGAACAGAGTAACGCCTTAAGCAAGATGACATGATGTAGAGGGATAAACTCAAGCAATATGATATAAACCCCATCTTTTTATCCTCAATGGCAACAATACAATACGTGTCTTGCTGCCCCTGCTATCACTGTGAAAGGACACCGCAAGATTGAACCCAAAGCTAAGCACTTCTCCCATTGCAAGAACTACCGATCTAGTAGGCCAAACCAAACCAATAATTCGAAGAGACTAGCAAATATATTTAAATCATGCATAAAAGATTTCATAAAATAATCCAATATGGTTCATAGACAATCTTGATCATAAACCCACAATTCATCGGATCCTGAGAAATACACCGCAAAAAGAATTACATCGAATAGATCTCCTCCAAGATCGAGGAGAACTTTGTATTGAGATCCAAAGAGAGAGAAGAAGCCATCTAGCTAATAACTATGGACCCGAAGGTCTGTGGTAAACTACTCACAACTCATAGAAGGGGCTATGGTGTGGATGTAGAAGCCCTCCGTGATCGATGACCCCTCCGGTAGAGCTCCGGAACAGGCCCCAAGATGGGATATCACGGGTACAGAAGGTTGCGGTGGTGGAATTGGCGTTTCCTGGTGCTCCTCGATGGTTTCAGGGTACGTAGGTATATATAGGAGGAAGAGGGACGTCGGTGGAGCAACAGGGGGCCCACGAGGGTGGGGGCGCGCCTCCCCCCCCCCCTCGGCGCGCCTCTGCCCTCGTGGCCGCCTCTCTCGCTTCCTGGCGTGTACTCCAAGTCTTCTGTGTTGATATTGTTCCAAAAATAACTCCCCCGAAGGTTTCATTCTGTTTGGACTCCGTTTGATATTCGTTTTCTGCGAAACATTGAAATAGGCAAAAACAACAATTTGCACTGGGCCTTGGGTTAGTAGGTTAGTCCCAAAAATAATATAAAAGTGTATAATAAAGCCCAATAAACATCCAAAACAGATAATATAATAGCATGGAACAATCAAAAATTATAGATACGTTGGAGACGTATCAAGCATCCCCAAGCTTAATTCCTGCTCGTCCTTGAGTAGGTAAACGATAAAAACAGAATTTTTGATGTGGAATGCTACCCAACATAATTCTCAATGTAATTTTCGTTATTGTGGCATGAATGTTCAGATCCGAAAGATTCAAGACAAAAGTTTAATATTGACATAAGAATAATAATACTTCAAGCATACTAACAAAGCAATTATGTCTTCTCAAAATAACATGGCCAAAGAAAGTTCATCCCTACAAAGTCATATAGTTTGGCTATGCTCCATCTTCGTCACACAAAATATTCAAATCATGCACAACCCCGGTTTCGGCCAACCAATTGTTTCATACTTAAATTTTTTCACACTTTTTCAACTTTCACGCAATACATGAGCGTGAGCCATGGATATAGCACTATAGGTGGAATAGAGTGGTGGTTGTGGAGAAGACAAATGAGGAAGATGGTCTCACATCAACTAGGCGTATCAGAACAAGTATAATAGAGCACAATCAGCAGGCTACAAGCTGTTCCAAGTCAGCAAATTCTTAGCTGGAAGAGAGAGAAAAGAGGAAAGAGAAGGAAGCGGGCGCTTGAGTTATCGCCCGGCTATAGCTCAGTACCGAAGAGAAAAGAATGGCATGCAAGCTGTAAAAACTAGCGCCACTGCCTCTTCTCCAATCAACTACATTTTCCACCCTCCTCACGCATGCAAACATTTATTACTAAAGCTAGTGGAGCAGCTCGTCTACAGCCTGCACTAGTATACCAGACTTACTCTATGAAAGCTACAAATGACATGGCACCGATATAGAGCCACCAGCCGGCTGCTCTATTAACCATGCTCTCAATGGGCTATGGAGATGCCCATCAATAGATATCAATGTGAGTGAGTATGGATTGCCATGCAACAGATGCACTAGAGCTATAAATGTATGAAAGCTCAACAAAAGAAACTAAGTGGGTGTGCATCCAACTTGCTTGCTCACAAAGACCTAGGGCATTTGAGGAAGCCCATCGTTGGAATATACAAGCCAAGTTCTATAATGAAAATTCCCACCAGTATATGAAAGTGACAAAACAAGAGACTCTCTATCATGAAGATCATGGTGCTACTTTGAAGCACAAGTGTGGAAAAAGATATTAGCATTGTCCCTTTTTTCTTTTCTTTTTCTTTTCTTTTTTTTCTTTTTTCCTTCTTTTTTTCTTTTTTTCTAGGCCTTTTCTTTTTTCTTTGGCCTTTTTTTTCTATGGGACAATGCTCTAATAATGATGATCATCACACTTCTAGTGATTTACAACTCATTGATTACAACTCGATACTAGAACAAAGTATGACTCTATATGAATGCCTCCGGCGGTGTACCGGGATGTGCAATGAATCAAGAGTGACATGTATGAAAAATTATGCATGGTGGCCTAGCCACAAATACGATGTCAACTACATGATCATGCATGGCAATATGGCAATGATGGAGCGTGTCATATGAACGGAACGGTGGAAAATTGCATGGCAATATATCTCGGAATGGCTATGGAAATGCCATGATAGGTAGGTATGGTGGTTGTTTTGAGGAAGGTATATGTTGGGTGTATGGTACCGGCGAAAGTTGCGCGGTACAAGAGAGGCTAGCAATGGTGGAAGGGTGAGAGTGCGTATAATCCATGGACTCAACATTAGTCATAAAGAACTCACATACTTATTGCAAAAATCTACAAGTCATCAAAATAAAGAACTACACGCATGCTCCTAGGGAAGGGTTGGTAGGAGTTAACCATCGCGCGATCCCGACCTCCACACAAAGGATGACACTCAATGAAATACTTCATGCTTCAAATTTGTCACACAACGGTTACTATACGTGCATGCTACGGGAATTGCAAACCTCAACACAAGTATTTATCAAATTCACAACTACTCTACTAGCATGACTCTAATATCACCATCCTCATATCTCAAAACAACCATCAAGTATCAAACTTCTCATAATATTCAATGCACTTTATATGAAAGTTTTTATTATACCCATCTTGGATGCCTATCATATCAGGACTAATTTTATAACCGAAGAACATTACCATGCTGTTCTAAAAGACTCTCAAAAAGATATAAGAGAAGCATGAGAGATCAATAATTTCTACAAAATAAAACCACCACTATGCTCTAAAAGATATAAGTGAAGCATTAGAGCAAAACTATCTAGCTCAAAAGATATAAGTGAAGCACAAAGAGTATTCTAATAAATTCCAATTCATGTGTATCTCTCTCAAAAGGTGTGTCCAGCAAGGATGATTGTGGTAAACTAAAAGGCAAAGACTCAAATCATACATGACGCTCCAAGCAAAACACATATCATGTGGTGAATAAAAATATAGTCTCAAGTAAAGTTACCGATAGACGAAGACGAAAGAGGGGATGCCTTCCCGGGGCATCCCCAAGCTTAGGCTTTTGGTTGTCCTTGAATTTTACCTTGGGGTTCCTTGGGCATCCCCAAGCTTAGGCTCTTGCCACTCATTCTTCCATAGTCCATCAAATCCTTACCCAAAACTTGAAAACTTAACAACACAAAACTTAGCAAAAATCTCGTGAGTTCCGTTAGTATAAGAAAACAAACCACCACTTTAAGGTACTGTAATGAACTCATTATTTGTTTATATTGGTATTAAACCTACTGTATTCCAACTTGTCTATGATTCATACCCCCCGATACTACTCATAGATTCATCAAAATAAGCAAACAACACACGAAAAACAGAATCTGTCAAAAACAGAACAGTCTGTAGGAATCTGTAACTTTTGAATACTTCTGTAACTCTAAAAAAATGAAATAAATTGGTGGACCTGAGGAATTTGTCTATTAATCATCTGCAAAAATAATCAACTTAAAAGCACTCTCCAGTAAAAAATGGTAGCTAATCTCGTGAGCGCTAAAGTTTATGTTTTCTACAGCATGATCGCAAAAACTTCACCCATGTCTTCCCAAAGGTTCTATTTGGCACAAACACTAATTAAAACACAAAACCACATCTAACCAGAAGCTAGATGAATTATTTATTACTAGACAGAAGCAAAAACAAAGAAAATAAAATTGGGTTGCCTCCCAACAAGCGCTATCGTTTAACGCCCCAAGCTAGGCATGATACAAGAATAGATCTAGGTATTGCCATCTTTGGTAGGCAATCCATAAGTGGCTCTCATAATAGATTCATAAGGTAATTTGATTTTCTTTCTAGGAAAGTGTTCCATGCCTTTCCTTAACGGAAATTCTAATCTAATATTTCCTTCCTTCATATCAATAATTGCATCAATCGTTCTAAGGAAAGGTCTACCAAGAATAATAGGACATGTAGGATTGCAATCTATATCGAGAACGATGAAATCTACGGGCACATAATTCCTATTGGCAACAATAAGAACATCATTAATCCTTCCCATAGGTTTCTTAATTGTAGAGTCCGCAAGATGCAAATTTAAAGAACAATCATCAAGTTCATGGAAACTTAACATATCACACAAAGCTTTTGGAATTGTGGAAACACTTGCACCCAAATCACACAAAGCAAAGAATTCATGATCTTTAATCTTAACTTAATAGTAGGTTCCCACTCATCATAAAGCTTTCTAGGGATAGAAACTTCTAATTCAAGTTTTTCTTCATAATATTGCATTAAAGCATCAACTATGTGTTTGGTAAAAGCTTTATTTTGACTATAAGCATACGGAGAATTTAGCACGGATTGCAACAAGGAAATACAATCTATTAAAGAGAAATTATCATAATTGAATCCCTTGAAATCCAAAATAGTGGGTTCATTGCTATGTAAAGTTTTGACCTCTTCAATCCCACTTTTAACAGTTTTAGCATCAAGATCTAAAAACTCCGAATCATTGGGACGCCTTTCAACTAAAGTAGACTCATCTCCAGTCCCATCTTTATCGAGATTCATACTAGAAACAAGGATTTAATGGGATACACATCAATCACTTTTAGATCTTCATCTTTATTATCGTGCAAACTAGAAGAACACACTTTCACAAAGCAATCTCTTTTAGCACGCATCCTAGCGGTTCTTAATTTGCACTCATCAATGGCAATTCTCATGGGTTTGAGAGACTCATTGATATCATGCTTAGGTGGAATAGATCTAAGTTTCAAAGAATCAACATCAAGAGAAATTATGTCCACGTTCCTAGCCAACTCATCAATCTTAAGCAATTTTTCTTCAAGCAAAGCATTGAAATTCTTTTGCGAATTCATAAATTCTTTGACACTAGTCTCGAATTCAGAGGGCATCTTATTAAAATTTCCATCAGAGTTGTTGTAGGAATAACCATAATTATTAGAGGAATTACTACGAAAAAGCCTAGAATTAAAGTTTCCTCTATAAGCATTGTTATCAAAATTATTCCTACCAACAAAATTCACATCCAAAAATTCATTATTATTCTCAATCAACATGGACGAAGGCATATCATTAGGATCAAAAGAAGCACTCTTAGCAGCAAATAATTTCATAAGTTCATCCATCTTTCCACTCAAAACACTAATCTCTTCAATAGCATGTACGTTTTTACTAGTAGATCTTTCGGTGTGCCATTGAGAGTAATTAACCATAATATTATCTAGGAGTTTAGTAGCTTCTCCTAAAGTGATTTCCACGAAAGTGCCCCCCGCAGCCGAATCTAAAAGATTTCTAGAAGCAAAATTCAAGCCAGCATAAAAGTTTTGTATAATCATCCATAAGTTCAAACCATGTGTAGGGAAATTACGAATCATTAAATTCATTCTCTCCCAAGCTTGTGCGACATGCTCATGATCTAGTTGCTTAAAATTCATGATAACGTTTCTAAGAGAAATAATCTTAGCGGGAGGAAAATACTTAGAGATAAAGGCATCTTTGCACTTATTCCATGAATCAATACTATTTCTAGGCAAAGAAGAGGACCAAGTTTTAGAACGATCTCTAAGCAAAAACGGAAATAGCTTCAATTTGACAATATCATTAATCGTATCTCTCTTCTTTTGCATATCGCACAAATCAACAAAGTTGTTTAGATGGGTAGCGGAATCTTCACTAGGAAGGCCAGAGAATTGATCTTTAATGACAAGATTCAACATAGCAGCATTGATCTCACAAGATTCAACATCTATAATAGGAGCAATCGGAGTGCTAATAAAATCATTATTGTTGGTATTGGATAAGTCACACAATTTTGTATTGTCTTGAGCCATAGTGACAAGCAAGAAATCCAACACACAAGCAAGTGAAAAACAGGCAACGGACAAAGAAGGGCGAATAAAATGACAAGGGTGAAGTGGGGGAGAGGAAAACGAGAGGAAAATAATGTAGTGCGCGGGATAGGGGTTTGTGATAGGTACTTGGTAGATGACTTTTCCGTAGATCTCCCCGTCAACGGCGCCATAAATTCTTCTTGCTACTTCTCGAGCTTGTGTTGTATTCCCTCAAAGAGGAAAGGGTGATGCAGCACAGTAGCATAAGTATTTCCCTTAGTTTTGAGAACCAAGGTATCAATCCAGTAGGAGACCACGCGTGAGTCCCTCGTACAAGCACAACCAAATAAGAACCTTGCAACCAACGTGATAAAAGGGGTTGTCAATCCATTCTCGGTCACTTACAAAAGTGAGATCTGATAGAGATGATAAGATAATATTTTTGGTATTTTTGATGTAGAGATTGAAAATAAAGATTGCAAAACAAAAGTAAAGTAAAGATACGTAGTTGATGAAGATTAATATGATGAAGATAGACCTGGGGGCCATAGCTTTCACTAGTGGCTTCTCTCATGATAGCAGATTTCTATGGTGGGTGAATGAATTAATTTCGAGCAATTGATAGAAAAGCGCATAGTTATGAGAATATCTAGGCATGATCATTGTATATAGGCATCACGTCCGTGATAAGTAGACTGAAATGATTCTGCATCTGCTACTATTACTCCACACATCAACTGCTATCCAGCATGCATCTAGAGTATTAAGTTCATAAGAATAGAGTAACGCCTTAAGCAAAATGACATTATGTAGAGGGATAAACTCAAGCAATATGGTATAAACCCCATCTTTTAATCCTCGATGGCAACAATACAATACATGCCTTGCTGCCCCTTGTCAGGCCCAAGATGCGATTCTATCCCGATCACATGACACTTACGTGATTGGGGCACAACCGCATTTCGGGCGCTTAGCAATATGGATATCATTACATCGTACCATTACATACATACATGGGGGGTACAACAATACGTACAAGTCACATAAATACAACAACATCAATACATGCAAACATGAAAAGCACAATGACATCCGTCTGCTATCCCAGGCTGCCGACCGGGAACCTAACCCAAGACTGAAGAAGAAGAAAGAACTCCAACACAACGATCATCGCTCTCACGTCAAGGCATCGGAAACCTGCACCTGCAACTGTTGTTGTAGTATCTGTGAGCCACGTGGACTCAGCAATCCCATAACCATGGGTAACAAGACTAGCAAAGCTTAATGGGTAGGAAGAGGTAAAGTGGTGAGGTTACAGCAGCGGCTAAGCAATATATGGTGGCTAACTTACGAGTACAAGAATAAGGTGAGCATCTACGCAAGCGGTCGCAAACTAGTAATGATCGCTAAAGATCCTGAACTACCTACGAGTCAAACATAACCCCACCGTGTCCTCTTCTCAAAGTGAAAAGAGACAGTCGCGGCTACTCACACAGTTGTGTGTTTTACTTCGGATCCTCTGTCAAGTTTTCTACAACCGGACATTAACAAATTCCCATCTGCCACATAACCGCGGTCACAGCTTTTGAAAGATCATAACCCTGCAGGGGTGTCCCAACTTAGCCCATCACAAGCTCTCACGATCAGTAGAGATAATAATAATATTACCCCTTATCTTAGGGAAGGCCCGATCAGACTCGGAATTCCCGGTGCACAAGACATTTCGACAATGGTAAAACAAGTCCAGCAAGACCTCCCGGCGTGCCGACACCCTGATAGTAGCCACGCGTATCTCGTCTCAGGCCACGTCCGGATTGTCCAAACTTCCGGTAGGCCAAATACCAGAGTTGCGCCTGGTGGTCACCGACGGTTGACAGGTTTGGACCAACACTCATGAGGAGCACTGGCCCGGGTTGTAAATTAAGTTCTCGGGGTAATTACTCCCTATGCAAGTTTTTAGTTATTAGTCAAATGTAAAACCAAAGTTGGGCCTTGCTGGAGAAGTTTTATTCAAAGACGGAATGTCAAGGGGTCCCCATATACCCAACCGTGTAAGGAACGCAAAATCAAGGAACATAACGCCGGTTTATCGGCTCCTAAGGTGGCGTGAGTGGAGCAAAACACCGAGCAAAAGGCCAAGCCTTCCACCCATGCCCAGTATATAGGTGTGTTAATATATAAGACATATAGTGATATTCCAACAACAAGATCCGACATGGATCAAACTTCATCTTCACCTGCAACTAACAACGCTATAAGAGGGGCTGAGCAAGCGGGTAACATAGCCAAACAATGGTTTGCTGGGAAGGTGTCAACGGTTAGAGGTTACATGGCAACAAGGAGAGGGGCTGACAATAAAGATGGGTAGCGCGACATATAACGATAGCATCGAGACACTAAGAATGGCAATGATAGTAAAGGTATCCAAGGGTATGGTCATCTTGCCTGAGATCCCGCAAGGAAGAGGAACGGATCCATGAAGAAGACGAAGAAGAAACCTTGAAGACGAACCACGTGTAGTCAAACAAATCCTCACGATCGCAACGGAAAAGAACTAGCGAGAAGAAGCACACAACAAAGTAAACACACAGCACGAGAACACGACAAGATGCTCAAACAAGTATGAAGCAAGACAAGTCTATATGATGCAATTCATGGCAAGGGATGAAGCACACAAGAACAACACAAACCAACAAGTTTAAATGAGGCCGGAAACTACACATAACAAATCCGGTAAGTCCTCATATGCATAATTTGCAATTAGTCCAGATCTGAACAAACCTTAAGTTAAAGTTGTTAAATAGCAAGTTAACATGCACCATGATGATCTACACGAAATTCTAGTCAAGTTTCATATAAAGTTTGTTTAATTCGGAGCTACGGCCTAGAAGATATGAGCAAAACAAGTCAAACATGGCAACGGTGCAAGACACCCAAACATCAAGAAAACACACTCCAAACATGAAAACAACATGATATTATTCTTCTACATGCAAAATCACACAAGTTTCATATAGAGCACGCTCCAAACGGAGCAACGGGCTAGAAGTTAAGAGCAAAACAAGTTACAATGCAAAGCTGAAGTTAACAGCCACATAGCAACTTTGGAGCAAGGTAAATATATGCTACCACACCCAAACATGATAACAAGAGGCATGGATGTGAAATAGACATGATACTTAACAAGAATGAACTTATAACACACCCAAAAACTTGTTGGAACACATTTAAACCAGCATGGCAAGTTGCAATAAATTTATCCAGACTTAGCCAAAATCTGGGAAGGCAAAAACATTATCACGATGCTGCCTTCGGAGGCACAAAACAACAAGATTATCAACTCAACTAAGTATATAAAGATCACGGACATGTAGTAGACATAGCATACAAGAAACAACTCCATTGGAGCAACTCCATAGGAGGCATGGATCAATAACAACAAGCTTCACCAAATTGATCATGCTGATAAAAGTCTGACAGGTAAAATTTATAGCAACTTGAGAGTAAGAAATAAATAAGCTACAACAGGCCATATATGCAAACAAGGGCATTAATGTATAGACAATAACATGGAAAACAAGACATGATCATTTGGCATACTAAAACATGCATGGATTTGAGTGGGGCATCAAGCAAACATAGCATCAGGTTAAACAGATTCCAGACTTAGCAGTTTTTTCACTAAGTATAAAACAGCAACAACAACATGGCATGTTTATAAGCTTGTTTAAGTAACCTCAAGGCATATCATGAAAAGTGGATTGTGCTTCTAAAACATATAGACATGTGGCATGAAGACAAACACACCAATAGCAATGAGCAAGTGAAATCAGCATCTCACAACAAGTTTCAGCACTTAACAGCCACATGCACTTTTGCAACAGAGATTAACATGGCAATATGACACCTAACATGAATGCTACAGCAACCAACATGTAGAGCACTTCACAATGAACATTTTGACATATCATATGCTCCATTTGGATAAACATGCACAAAGTTACCATCACCACAAGCATGCAACAAAATTATGGATAACAGCAGTTTTAAACATATATCACTCTTGCAACAGCGATTAGGGCATCAAGATGAACTCAAACAAGCATGCCACAATGGAACAAAGTGAAGAGCATATCACCACGATCATTTTGATATATTACATGCATCATTTGGACCAACACACAACAAGTTACAGCCACTCAAACATGCATATAAAATTAACAGTTTTAGGGACTTAGCAGTTTTTCAACACCGAGGAAAAAAACAGAGGGTGCTGATTAGCTAAAAGACTCTCAGTGCGAGATTTGGCGGGGTAGCTCACCACGGGCTTCGGCCCAGAGAGGGGCTGCAGGGCAGCTGGGCCGGGAGTTGGGCCGGGGCCGGAGGGAGGCGAGGTCGGCCCATGCGTGGCAGCAGCTCGGCCTCCTCCTCCCGCACGGGAGGACCGATCAAGGCCATGGCAGAGTATGGCGCGACGGTCGGCGAGGTTCCGGGGACGGAGGGCGGTTGATCTCGCCGGGGATTGATGGATCCGGGCGCGGGGTCCCCGGATCCGGCGACAAACGAGGGCGGCGGAGCTTTGTGCAGCGGTGGCGACGGGGGAACTCCAGGCGGCGCTGGTCGCCGGAGGTGCGGCAGGGCATGGCGGCGCCGACGGCGGCGCTCGCCGGCGGGAGGCGGCGGGGGTCGACGCAGAAAGGGAGGAGGAGCGGAGCACGGGGCGCTTGGGCGGTGGCTGTGCGCTGGCTTCGGTCGGGCCTAGATCCGGCCAGGCGGGCCTGGCGCGGGCCCATAGGGCCGCGGGGATGTGGGCGTGGTGGAGATAGGCGGCGGGACACGTGGCGGCGTGTGAGTGGTGGAGGAAGGCAGCGCGGGTGAGGTGGCAGCTCAGGATTGGTCGGGCGACGTGGCGGCTGGACATGTCCGGCGCGGGACGGACGTGTCCGGCTGCGCGAGGTGGAAGATGACTAGGGTTTGCCCGTGAATGGAGGACGGAGAGGCAAATATATAGGTAGAGGGAGCTAGGAGTGTCCAAATGAGGAGCGGTTCGCGGCCACGCGATCGTGATCGAATGGCCAAGAGCATGGAGGGGGTTAGAATGGGCTTGCGGGCTGTTGAGAAAGGGGTGCTGAGCCAAAAGAGAGAAGGCTTCTGGCGGTTAATGCGGTTAACCATTGGGCTATCAAATGGACTCCGAATGCGATGAAATTTGACAGGCGGTCTACCTATGCTATAATAAGACCACACGCCAAGTTTCATCCCATTCCGAGAACATTTTCCGGCCACTCATAAAATAAATATTCGGAGGTGCCGCGGGCGCGTGCAAGTGTGTCTGGGCTCAGAACAGGCAATGGAGAGAACGGGCGGACTCGGACGAATGCAAATTTTTGAAAACATGTTGTTGCAAGCACACGGTGACAAGGCAAGAAGCAACACGCAAGAAGATGACAAGGCAACGACGATGAATAACTGGCTGACACCTGGTGCATCGGTCTCGGAGTGTCACACCCCTGCTGTCACTAGGAAAGGACACCGCAAGATTGAACCCAAAGCTAAGCACTTCTCCCATTGCAAGAATTACCGATCTAGTAGGCCAAACCAAACCGATAATTGGAAGAGACTTGCAAAGATATTTAAATCATGCATAAAAGATTTCAGAAAATAATCCAATATTGTTCGTAGATAATCTTGATCATAAACCCACAATTCATCGGATCTTGACAAACACACCGCAAAAAGAATTCCATCAAATAGATATCCTCGAAGATTGAGGAGAACTTTGTATTGAGATCCAAAGAGAGAGAAGAAGCCATCTAGCTAGTAACTATGGACCTGAAGGTCTGTGGTAAACTACTCACAACTCATCGGAGGGGCTATGGTGTGGATGTAGAAGCCCTCCGTGATCGATGCCCCCTCCGGTGGAGCTCCGGAACAGGCCCCAAGATGGGATCTCATGGGTACAAAAGGTTGCGGTGGTGGAATTAGGGTCTTGTGGTGCTCCTCGATGGTTTCAGGGTACGTAGGTATATATAGGAGGATGAGGGACGTCGGTGGAGCATCAAGGGGCCCACAAGGGTGGGGGCGCGCCCCTGCCCTCGTGGCCGCCTCTCTCGCTTCCTGGCATGTACTCCAAGTCTTCTGTGTTGATATTGTTCCAAAAATAACTCTCCCGAAGGTTTCATTCCGTTTGGACTCCATTTGATATTCTTTTTCTACGAACCAGTGAAATAGGCAAAAAAATGCAATTTGTAGTGGGCCTTGGGTTAATAGGTTAGTCCCAAAAATAATGTAAAAGTGTATAATAAATCCCATTAAACATCCAAAACATATAATATAATAGCATGGAACAATAAAAAATTATAGATACGTTGGAGACGTATCAAAAGCCATCGGAACATACCTACACTTCCAACATACATTTTCTGAGAGAGAACCACCTACTCATGTGTTGAGACCTAGATATTCCAATCCTATCATATGAATCTTGATCTCTAGCCTTCCCCAAGTTGCTTTCCACTCAATCTCTTCTTCCACCATATCCAAATCTGTGAGGAGTTGTTTGAGTGTTGGGGAGACTATCATTTGAAGCACAAGAGCAAGGAGTTCATCATCAACACACCGTCTATTACCTTTTGGAGAGTGGTGTCTCCTAGATTGGTTAGGTGTCACTTGGGAGCCTCCGTCAAGATTGTGGAGTTGATCCAAGGAGTTTGTACAGGCAAGGAGATCGCCTACTTCATGAAGATCTACCCTAGTGAGGCAAGTCCTTCGTGGGCGATGGCCATGGTGGGATATACAAGGTTGCTTCTTCGTGGACCCTTCGTGGGTGGAGCCCTCCGTGCACTCGCGCAGCCATTACCCTTCGTGGGTTGAAGTCTCCATCAACGTGGATGTACGATAGCACGACCTATCGGAACCACGCGTAAAAAATCTCCGTGTCTACATTGTGTTTGCTCCCTCAAACTCCTCCCTTTACCTTCATATGCAATTGCTTTACATTCTGCTACTATACTCTTAGAATTGCATGTGTAGGTTAATTGCTTGACTTGTGCATAATTGCTAAAATCTGCCAAGACATAAAATTGGGAAAAGGCTGAGTTATTATTTGGTCAAGTAGTCTAATCACCCCCCCCCCCTCTAGACATACTTTCGATCCTACAATAACATAAGTCATATTTATGTTGTTGTTTCAATGCTCCGGGATCCTTTCTCGACTACCGAAGCAACATATCCAAAACATGCCTCAGCATCCAGTTCTTGTTGTATCGATCGGGATACAACTCCAAGTGTCCATTACCGTAGGACTGGCTATCGATAGATGTTTTCTTCCCTGCAGGGGTGCACCACATAACCCGACACGCTCGTTCCTCTGGCTGGACACACTTTCCTAGGTCATGCCCGGCCTCGGAAGATCAACATGTCGTAGCCCTACCTAGGCCCGACAGAGAGGTCAGCACGCCGGTCTAAACCCTAAGCGCGCATGGGTCATGGGCCATCGCCCTTTGCACTCATGCACGTTGCGAACACGTCCTGTGAGCAGACCTAGCCCCCTAATACAAGTGCAAGCGTTCCAGTCCAACCCGGCGCGCGCCGCTTAGTCACTGACGTCCGGAAGGCTTTGGCTGATACTACGACGACGGTTGCCCATATCTTGTCCTGCGTGGCAGTTAGTACGAAAAGTACTCGGATCAAATATGGCCGGCGAGGCCGCGGCAGAGTACGATGCCGGCGCGGCTGGTGGGTGGTGGCCCACGCGGCAGGAGCTCCAACGGGCGCGCGCGCGGGAGGCGGTGCTGCAGGGGGTGGCAGCGGCGAGCGAGGTGAGCGGCGGCTTGAGCGGAGCATACCCGCAACATGGGCGGGCGGCGGCGGCCAGGCGCGGCCATGGGCGCGTGCGGGGGGTGGGGGCTGAGGGTGCGGTGGTGGCCAGAGCAGGGGAAGGCCGTGGTAGCGGCGGAGGCCGGCATCGGGGGGGGGTCGCGGGTAGCAGCGGCAGTGCTCGCAGGGGACGGCCGTAGCGGCGAGCAGCCCGGGCAGGGCCGAGGCTGCATGGGCACAGCGTGGCGGTGCAGGATAGCAGGCAGCCATGGAGCAGGGTGGCCCGATGCGAGGCGCGGGCGCGGTGAGCACGGCCGGGCCGCGGCGGCTCATGCGCGGGGTGCGACCGGAGTGCGCTGGGCCAGAGAGGAGAGGAGGGAAGCGGCGGCGGTGATCACAGGCGTTTGCAGGGGCACGGGGGGCGGCAAGGCTCGACGGAGTCCGGCGATGGAGAGGCGGGGCGGGGCAGTCCGGCGACGGGGTCAGGGAGTGACAGCAATGGGCGGCAACGTCGGGGTGGCGACGGTGCTTGTCGGTCCGACAGCAGGGTCGACGCGGGGTGACCGAGGCGATAGGGCGTCGAGCGACGCCGGCGACGGCAAAACATCGACGGGGCGAGGCGCGGGCATCGGCGGCGGCCCGATCCAGATCGTGGGAGGGGGAGAGAAACAGCGAGTGTGGAAGGGAAATTTAGGGTTAGGTGGGGGCAGCCTAAGTAGGCCAGAGGAGTGGGTGGGCCGGCCTGCTAGTGGCCAGCCGGGCCAAATGGCCTAGGGGAAGCACGGGAGCTTTTTCCCATTTTGCCTTTTTTGTTTTTTTTATTTCCTTTGTTTTTCTTTTTACAGAATCTGTTTCTTATTAGTTTGTTTTTATTTTAGTTCTTGTAAAAACATACAACTAGTCCCTAAATTAGTATTATGAATTATGCCACTGCCACTAATAATTTGGCACTCTAAGTAAATAGTTTTGTATTTGTTTATTTATTATTTAAAGGTATTTAATAATTGTTTTAGCCACTATTTAGTTATTTTTGCACATTTAAACACTTTACAACAAAATTGGCTCACCACCAATATTTACAAATGATTATTTGCAACATCATGAACATTTTAGTTATAAAGTTTGAAAACTTTTATAGTGGGACTTAATTTTAAAATTTGAATTTGAACGAGGTTTGAAACAACATGAGTTTATCAGAAGTAAACGTGGTGACGTGGCGTCATTAGCAGAGGGTTATTGTAGCTTAATTATCAAGAAGAGGAGGAAACTGGAATCCGGCAAGCCTTCACTGACAGTACCTTCAGAGGTCCCCGTTAAGGAGGCTGCTAGGAACAACTCCACTTCGCCTGGCGAGCGGCACTCTTCCGTAAGACCTCAGGTCTTCGCAATCGAGGCGAGCTATCCTGCGAGTGAGGAGGTGCCATTGGTCCTAGTTGTCGAACCCTAGGCTCCAGCTTGGGCCCAGCACATCGTCCACTACCTCTAAACTAGAGAACTTCCCGAAGAGCAAGAAGAAGCTGAAAGAGTAGCCCGGAGGGCCAGTATGTATCAGTTCGTCGATAACACACTATACAGAAGAAGGTCCAACTATGTGAAATTGAAGTGCATTTGCCGGGAAGAAGGAAAGGAACTTCTGGCGAATATACATCAAGGCATGTGTGGCTCTCATATTGGTTCAAGAGCCTTGGTTGGAAAAGCTTCCGACAAGGTTTAGACTGGCCCACGGCCCTCCAAGATGCAACCGAGCTAGTCACCAAATGTGAAGCATGTCAAATCCTCTCCAAGAATAACCATCAGCCTGCTCAAGCTCTCCAGACAATCCCTTTTTCATGGCTATTTTTGGTCTGGAGGCTTGATATCTTGGGCCCCTTCCCCCGTGCTGCCAAGGGCTTTGAATATTTGTACGTCGCCATCGACAAGTTTTCAAAGTGTCCGGAAGTGGAGCCCGTGAGAAAGGTGACCGCGCAGTCAGCTATCAAGTTCTTGAAAGGATTGGTGTGCCGTTTTGGAGTACCCGCCAGACTCATCACTAACAACAACACCCAGTTCACAAGCCGCGCCATCATGCAATACGTTCATGCCCTCGGAAGCAAGATCTCATTCGCCTTTGTTACTCATCCCAGAAGCAATGGACAAGCTAAGAGGGTGAACGTTGAAGTGTTGCGAGGACTCAAGACAAGAACATTTGATAAGCTACAAAAGTGTGGCAGGCGATAGATCGATGAGCTACCGGTGGTTCTCTGCTCCCTCTATACGACACCGAATCGAGCCACCGACCAGACTTCCTTCTCCCTAGTCTATGGGGCAGCAGTAGTGCTCCCCACGGAACTCATATACGGGTCTTGTGACGCCCCGAGACTGATGCGCCAGGTGTCAGCCAGTTATTCGCTGCCTTTGCCATGTCATCTGCTCACGTGTTGCTTCTTGTCATGTCATCATGTGCATTGCATCAGCATGTTTTGAAAACTTGCATCCAGCCGAGCCCCTTCGTCCTCTCCGTTGTCCGTTCGGAGCCCAGACACACTCGCATGCGCCCGTGGCACCTCCGAATATTTATGTTATAAGTGGCTGGAAAATGTTCTCGGAATGCAATGAAACTTGGCGTGTGATCTTATTATAGTGTAGGCAGACCACCTGTCAAGTTTCATCGCATTCGGAGCTCGTTTGTTAGCCCAACCGTTAAACTAGTGCGGTACCGTTGCCAGTACTGTAGTCGGATATTTTGGTCTCCGAGACTGCCACTGGGCCTCTCTCCTCTCCCTCTTGTCTCAGCCCATCTAACCTCCTACACAGCCCACTACGACCCTCTAGGCCCAACCTAACCCCCATCGCGATCGGATCCGTCGGATTGCGATTGGAGGGTGCAAAAACACCCCCAAACCCTCAAACCCAAGTCCTTTCCTTATATAAACACCGACCCATGCCAAATCTGGCCTCCTTCCACTTCTGGCCTCAATTTCCGCGACTGGCCAACCTCCAGCCGCCACTTGTCGCCTACAGCCCCTCCAGCCACCTCGCCTCTGCCACTTGTTGCCGCCCGATTGGCTCCGCCGCCACCAGCCATCCCCGCCGACCACTCATAGTTCGCCACATCGCGCCCCCAGCCTCCCACCTCCACCACGGCCCGCCGTGGCCCATCCGTGGCCCTCCTGGGCTCGATTCCCTACCGCCTCAGCCCGCGGGCCCGAGCCCCGCGCCCCGCCTTCTCTGCTCCCGCAGCCAGCTCCACCCCGACCGCCCGATCCACCGCGTCAACCCCGCCGCCGGTGACCCGTTGCATCCCCGCCGCCGGACCTCACTACCCCGCCACCGTCGATTGCCTCCGTGTGACACCCCGAGACCGGTGCGCCAGTTGTCAGCCAGTTATTCGTTGCCTTTGCCTTGTCATCTGCTTGCGTGTTGCATCTTGCCATGTCATCTTGTGTGTTGCATCAGCATGTTTTCAAAACTTGCATCCGTCTGAGTTCCCTCGTCCTTTCTGTTGTCTGTTCTGAGCCAGACACACTTGCACGCGCCCGCGGTGCCTCCGAATTTTTATTTTGTGAGTGGCCGAAAGACGTTCTCAGAATGGGTTGAAACTTGCCGTGTGGTCTTATTATAGTGTACATAGGCCGCCTACCAAATCTCGTCGCGTTTGGAGTTCGTTTGATGCTCCAACAGTTTTTCTCGTGGGCTGAAAGTACCTCCTCTTTGAGGCCCAAGACACCTCTCCAACAGCTCACCAACCCAACTCAAACCCCTCCCTTCATCTAGGCCATCCAATTGTGATCTCGTGGCCGAAAACCTCCCCTCATTTGGACAACCCTAGCTCCTTGTGCCTATATAAACGTCCACCCCATCCAATTTTTGCGTCTGAAACCGTAATGTTTCCACCTCTGCCGCGTTGCGCTTCCGACTCGTCGCCGCCGTGTTTCCGACTCTTCGCCGCCGTGCTTCCGACCTCGTCTTCAACCTCGCTGCACCTGTGCTTCCGACTCGTCGCCGCCGTGCTTCCGACTCTTCGCCGTCGTGCTTCCAACCTCGTCTTCAACCTCGCTGCACCTGTGCTTCCGACTCGTCGCCGCCGTGCTTTCGACTCTTCGCCGCCGTGCTTCCGACTCTTCGCCGCCGTGCTTCAGACCTCGTCTTCAACCTCGCTGCACCTGTGCTTCCGACTCGTCGCCGCCATGCTTCCGACTCTTCGTCGCCGTGCTTCCGACCTCGCCGCCGAGCCGTGCTTCTGAAGTCGCCGAGCCGTGCTTCCGAAGTCGCCGTGTCGTGCTTCCGAAGTCTCCGTGCCGTGCTTCCGAGCCAGCCGCCGCCGCCGTTCGAAGAGGATCGGGAGGAGCCCGATCCAGATCTGCCTCTCCGGGCCGAAACCCTAGCGGGCCGGGACCCGGTAGCCCGTTAGCCCGCGGGGATCCGCCACCCACTTCGGCCCGACCCGCGCCGGATCTGTTGACCGCGCCCCTTGACTTTGACCCTGAGGTTGCTTCTAATTTTACTAAGTCCCAGTTTTCAGTTTCTGATGTTGTTTTGTGAGGTCGATAACTTTTGTTGTGCATGTCCGATTTGAGCAAATGATATGTCAAAATGATCGTGGTGACTTGTACTATGTTTTGTTCCATTGTGCCATGCATGTTTGAGGTCATCTAGATGTCTTAGTCTTCATGAGAAGAGTGCTACTTGTTATAAACTGCTGTTAGTAGTTGTTTTCATGCCATGTTTGCAATGTGATATCTTGGTGCATGTTTATCCAAATGAAGCAAATGATATGTCCAGATGTTCATCATGAGATGCTCTACATGTTGGTTGCTATAGCATGCTTGTTTGAGTTCATAATGTCATGTTTATCTCCTTTGCAAAAGTGCATTTGGCTGTTATGTTGTTAAACTTGTTACGAGATGCCTAGTTGAGGAGCTCGTTGCTATTGATGTGGTTGTCCCCTTGTCACATGCCTAGATGTTTTAGATTCTCCATGATGTGCTCTTTGATGTGGTGCTTTTAACTTTCCATGATATGCCTTGTGTTGACTTAAACTTGCTCACAAACATGCCATGATATTACTGCTGTTTTAACACTTAGTGAAATTTCACTAAGTCTGGAATCTGTAATTTCCAGATGCCATGTTTGCTTGTTGTTCTAGGCAAATCCATGATAGTTTTGGGGTGACTCTTGATGATTCCTTGTTGAATAAGTTGTTGGCTATCCATTCATGCTCTCACATGCTCATTTGGGTGGCTGTAGCATATTTACTTCTTGCTCCCAAGTTGCTATAAATTATTGTTGTCAGGATTTTGTTGTCAAGTTCAAAATGTCATAGCTTGTTGCTATTGATCCATGCCTCCTTTGGAGATGCTCCAATGGAATTGTTTGCTGTAGGAGATGTCTATTTTATGTCCATGCTTCTTGTTGCCATGTTTGAGTGCTGTAGCTTATATTTATCATGCTCCAAAGTTGCTTTGTGGCTGTTAATTTCAGCTTGTTATATCTCGGTACATGTGTATCTTTTAGCCCGTTGCTCCGTTTGGGGTGATTCTTATATGAAACTTGAGTGATTTTGCATGTAGATTCCTATTATCCTCTTGTTAACATGTTTTGAAGTATCTTGCTTGTTGCATATTGCCATGCTCCTTGTGCTATATCTCTGTGCTTCCTATGTTGACTTTCTGTGCTTCCTAAGTACATCTGCAGAGCTTCCTTAGTGCATCAACCATGCTTCCTGTTTAGTCTTGTCATGCATCATACATTGCCATGTAATGCATCATATAGACTTGTGTTGTTTGTCGTGCTTCCTACATTGTCATGTTTTGCTTCATGTGTAGACTTTCTGTGCATCATAAGTAGACTTGTTTGGCATCATACTTGGTAGTGCATATTGTTATGTTCTTGAGTGGTTTGTTTACCGCCTTGCTTGCTTATTCTCGTTAGTGCTTGTTCCGTTGCGTCGTGATGATTCGTTCGTCTACCCGTGGCTCTTCTTCAAGGCTACTTCTTTGTCTTCTTCATGGATCTGTTATTCTTCCTTGCGGGATCTCAGGCAAGATGACCATACCCTTGGATACCTTTACTATCATTGCCATGCTTAGTGTCTCGATGCTATCGTTACATGTCGCGCTACCCATCATTATTGTCAACCTCTCCTTGTTGCCATGAAACCTCTAACCTTTGAAACCTTCCTAGCAAAACCACTGTTTGGCTATGTTACCCGCTTGCTCAACCCCTCTTATAGCGTTGTTAGTTGCAGGTGAAGATGAAGTTCGTTCCAGGAGGGAACTTATTGTTGGTATATCACAATATCTATTATTAGTATTAACACACCTATATACTGGGCATGGGTGGAAGGCTTGGCCTTTTGCTCGGTGTTTTGTTCCACTCATGCCACCTTAGGCACCGATAAACCAGCATTATGTTCCTTGATTTTGCGTTCCTTACACGATGGGTGGATGGGGACCCCTTGACAGTTCGTCTTTGAATAAAACTCTTCCAGGAAGGCCCAACATTGGTTTTAATTTGCTCATAATAACAACTTAATTAATTATTTAAATTGCATAGGGAGTTAGCGCTACCCGAGGATTCTTTCTACATAGCAGGGGGGCCAGTGTTGATGGTGTTGGTCCCAAACGGGGAGACTGCGGGGCCACCACGGGGAAACTCGAGGATTGGCTCCCGTAGGATCACCTATCCGGTCGTGGCCTGAGATGAGATATGCGCGGCTACTATCAGGGTGTCGACACATCGGGAGGTCTTGCTGGACTTGTTTTACCATTGTCGAAATGTCTTGTGCACCGGGATGCCGAGCCTGATCGGATTTCCCTAAGATAAGGGGTGATGATATTATATTTATCACTTCAGCTAATCGTGAGAGCTTGTGATGGGCTAAGTTGGGACACCCGTGCAGGGTTATGATCTTTTGAAAGTCGTGCCCGCGGTTATGTGGCAGATTGGAATTTGTTAATGTCCGGTTGTAGAAAACTTGACAGAGGATCCGAAGTAAAACACACAACTGTGTGAGTAACCGTGACTGTCTTTTTTCACTTTGAGAAGAGAACACGGTGGGGTTATGTTTGACTCGTATGTAGTTCAGGATCTTTAGCGATCACTACTAGTTTGCGACCGTTTGCGTAGATGCTCATCTTATTCTTGTACTCGTAAGTTAGCCACCATATTTTTGCTTAGCCGCTGCTGCAACCTCACCACTTTACATCTCCCTTCCTATTAAGCTTTGATAGTCTTGTTACCCATGATTATGGGACTGTTGAGTCCTCGTGGCTCACAGATACTACCACAACAGTTGCAGGTGTAGGTTTCCGATGTCTTGACGTGAGAGCGTTGTTCGTTGTTTGGAGTTCTTCTTCTTCAGTCTTGGGTTAGGTTCCGGGTCGGCAGCCTGGGATAGCAGATGGATGTCTTTGAGCTTTTATTGTTTGTATCCGTAGTCGGATACTTGTATTGATGTTGTTGTATTCATGAGACTTGTATGTATTGTTGTATCCCCCATGTATGTATGTAATGGTACGATGTAATGATATCCAGCTTGCTAAGCGCCCGAAATGCGGTTGTGCCCCAATCACGTAAGTGTCACGTGATCGGGATAGAATCGCATCTTGGGCCTGACAAGTTGGTATCAGAGCCTCGACCGACCATAGGAGCCCCCTTGATTGATCGTAGTTTGGCCGTTGTTGAGTCTAGAAGAAAACTTTTTCGGAGTCTAGTTATATCGGAGAGTAGGAATTCTTTTTACTTCCCTGCCCCTTTGTCACTCTGGTGAGGAATCTTGACGTAGGTGTTTTGAATTACCCCTCTTCCCCTTCAAAAATTTTTTAGGATCGCGTGGTTAGTTTTTCGTTCGTTGCGTTGTTAGTTCTTTCATCTGGTGCATCTCTCGTCAAGTGTTTCAATCCTCTTCTTCTTGCAAGTTCAACCCCCAGTTCTTTTCAACCGACGGTGTTTTCTCCGTCCGATGTGTTCCTTCTTTTTCCCACCCTCCCACCCTTTTGCTTCTCGGAGCCGGAGTCCTTATTCGAGTATCCATCCTACTTGTGTGAATCCTTTGCATTATTTTTTCTCAGTTATTTCAACTGGTGAATTCTCGTCTAGTTCGTCATCATTCATCTCCTTTATTCTCCTCTCATTTGATATCATTCACCTCTTGTTCTTTTCCGGTGGATTCAATTCAAGTATTCGGTGTTGTTCATATTCTTTTCCTCGGCTCAATTGCTTCACCTTGCTCGTTCATCTCTCGCCATTTAATTATTCCGGAGTTTCGAAGAAATCTCAGGATATTCGCCGGTCTTCTGATTAATTCGAGGTTGTCACCTCATTCGAGTTTTTCAATCGTTCCGGTGCATTATCTCCTTTTCGATCCTTTCCAACGGAATTCTTTTCGGTGGGCTCATAACCCACAGGTTTTTCCCAGGATCTTACCTTACTCTTCTAATATTTTCCGGAGTGTTCCAATTATTTTCAAGTGTAACGTAAGTATGGATCCCATCAGTCATATGCCTTCTCCAAGATCGCTTTCAATTCTTTCCATCGTTAGTCCAACCTTTCTTCATCCGGAGTAGTTCTTAAATTATTTTCTTTGTGTCCCTCTGAAGGCCATCATTTCAGAAGATTTCTTCGTTCTCAGTTTTCAACTTCGTCCTCCAAATATTCTTCTTGATGCCTCTTCGTTCGTCTCACTTTCTTCCGGTGCTTCGTTCTAGTATTCTTTAATCAGTTCATGATCTCGTTGCTCTCGTCATTCTAATTGTCCTCAAGTGCTTTATTCTTCCCGGAGATTCATTCTCTTGTATTCACTCAATTTCAATTCGTACGGTGGTTTTCTTCTCTTTCTTCATTCGATTTTAATTCCTTACGGTGGTCATTCTCATTCTTCACTCGATTGTAATTCTTCTCGGTGGTTTGTTCTTTTCATCATTCGATTAATTCTTCCCGGTGGTTCGTTCATTTTTCTTCACTCGGCTTCAATTCCTTACGGTGATTCGCTCGACATTTCTTTCCGGTGCTATCATATCAATTCATTCGTTCATTCCTATCCTACCGGTGTTTCATGAAGATTTTCGCAAGTTCGCGAGATTTCCCTCTTTAATCATTTCAATGAGAATAAGTAGTATGTGAATCCATTTCTTCTCATCAATTTAATTGGTGGAGGATAAGCATAACTTAATTCTTGTTCTTTTTCATCAACTTGATCAATTCTTTCCTTCGGGGTTTATTCTTGATGAATAAATTCTGGTTCCAAGTGTCTTATCTTTTCTTTCTGGAGCTCAAGTTTCTCAGCTATCTCGTTGGAAACCCCTTCTAATCATCGCAAGGCTTATTCTTATTCTTGAATCCTTCACTTCCATATATCATCATCCTTTTCGTTACCGGAGTACTTCATGGTGGTTCTCCATCATTTAATTCATTCTTCAAACATTCATCTAATCCTTCCGGAGCAGTTCTAGCATTATTCTTTTGTGTCTCAGAATGCAAATAATTCTCCTATTCTTTTGACGTGGAGTTTTGCATTTCTTCCTTCATCTTAATTATCCATCTTTTGGTTGCGGCATAATTCACCTCAAGTTTGAGATGTTTTCATAAGTCCACAACAAGCTCATTCTTTTGTTGTTGATTTTCTCAACAACTCCGTTCAAGTCTTTCTCTTGAAGATGTTCTTTCAATCCATTCATGATGGAAGTTGTCATCTTCTTCCCCTTCTTCTCATTCCATTCTTTCAAAAAAAAATCCGGAGGCTCTGTGTTGTTACTCTCGTCGAGTATCGTTTCATCTCCTCAAGATCTTGTTCCATTCCATTCATGTTCAACCGGTGTGCTATTTCTTTCAGTTTCAGCCGGAGTGCTAACCGAATTCATTCGTGGAGATTCCTTTTCTATCTCTTTTAACCGGAGTGGTTTATAATTCATTCTTATTCCTTTCACCTTTTGGATTCTCGTCGAATTCTTTGTTCCTCTTGTTTAACGAAGCCCTTGCAACTTCGTTCATCTTCGTTCTATCCTTTCTTTCCAGTGGCTCATCCTCTGAACATTATTTGGTTTCACTCTTTTGTTCTCGAAGAACTTTGTTCTTCCTTTTTCCTCCCGTCTCGTTCCTAAGATCTCGGGACGAGATCTCTTGTTAGTAGGGGAGTGTTGTGACACCCCGAGACCGGTGCGCCAGGTGTCAGCCAGTTATTCGTTACCTTTGCCTTGTCATCTGCTTGCGTGTTGCATCTTGCCATGTCATCTTGTGTGTTGCATCAGCATGTTTTCAAAACTTGCATCTGTCCGAGTTCCCTCGTCCTTTCCGTTGTCCGTTCTGAGCCAGACACACTTGCACGCGCCCGCGGTGCCTCCGAACTTTTATTTTGTGAGTGGCCGAAAAACGTTCTTGGAATGGGTTGAAACTTGGCGTGTGGTCTTATTATAGTGTAGATAGGCCGCCTGCCAAATCTCGTCGCGTTTGGAGTTCGTTTGATGCTCCAACAGTTTTTCTCGTGGGCTGAAAGTACCTCCTCTTTGAGGCCCAAGACACCCCTCCAACAGCCCACCAACCCAACTCAAACCCCTCCCTTCATCTAGGCCATCCAATTGTGATCTCGTGGCCGAAAACCTCCCCTCATTTGGACAACCCTAGCTCCTTGTGCCTATATAAACGTCCACCCCATCCAATTTTTGCGTCTGAAACCCTAATGTTTCCACCTCTGCCGCGCTGTGCTTCCGACTCGTTGCCGCCGTGCTTCCGACTCTTTGCCGCCGTGCTTCCGACCTCGTCTTCAACCTCGCTGCACCTGTGCTTCCGACTCATCGCCGCCGTGCTTCCGACTCTTCGCCGCCGTGCTTCCGACCTCGTCTTCAACCTCGCTGCACCTGTGCTT
>LR738712.1:147865907-147890134 GCA_902687465.1 Secale cereale | reverse complement strand
TGCTTTCGACTCTTCGCCGCCGTGCTTCCGACTCTTCGCCGCCGTGCTTCCGACCTCGTCTTCAACCTCGTTGCACCTGTGCTTCCGACTCGTCGCCGCCGTGCTTCCGACTCTTCGTCGCCGTGCTTCCGACCTCGCCGCCGAGCCGTGCTTCCGAAGTCGCCGAGCCGTGCTTCCGAAGTCGCCGTGCCGTGCTTCCGAAGTCGCCGTGCCATGCTTCCGAGCCAGCCGCCGCCGCCGTTCGAAGAGGATCGGGAGGAGCCCGATCCAGATCTGCCTCTCCGGGCCGAAACCCTAGCGGGCCGGGACCCGGTAGCCCATTAGCCCGCGGGGATCCGCCACCCACTTCTGCCCGACCCGCGCCGGATCTGTTGACCGCGCCCGTTGACTTTGACCCTGAGGTTGCTTCTAATTTTACTAAGTCCTAGTTTTCAGTTTCTGATGCTGTTTTGTGAGGTGGATAACTTTTGTTGTGCATGTTCGATTTGAGCAAATGATATGTCAAAATGATCGTGGTGACTTGTACTATGTTTTGTTCCATTGTGCCATGCATGTTTGAGGTCATCTAGATGTCTTAGTCTTCATGAGAAGAGTGCTACTTGTTATAAACTGTTGTTAGTAGTTGTTTTCATGCCATGTTTGCAATGTGATATCTTGGTGCATGTTTATCCAAATGAAGCAAATGATATGTCCAGATGTTCATCATGAGATGCTCTACATGTTGGTTGCTATAGCATGCTTGTTTGAGTTCATAATGCCATGTTTATCTCCTTTGCAAAAGTGCATTTTGCTGTTATGTTGTTAAACTTGTTACGAGATGCCTAGTTGAGGAGCTCGTTGCTATTGATGTGGTTGTCCCCTTGTCACATGCCTAGATGTTTTAGATTCTCCATGATGTGCTCTTTGATGTGGTGCTTTTAACTTTCCATGATATGCCTTGTGTTGAATTAAACTTGCTCACAAACATGCCATGATATTACTGCTGTTTTAACACTTAGTGAAATTTCACTAAGTCTGGAATCTGTAATTTCCAGATGCCATGTTTGCTTGTTGTTCTAGGCAAATCCATGATAGTTTTGGGGTGACTCTTGATGATTCCTTGTTGAATAAGTTGGTGGCTATCCATTCATGCTCTCACATGCTCATTTGGGTGGCTGTAGCATATTTACTTCTTGCTCCCAAGTTGCTATAAATTATTGTTGTCAGGATTTTGTTGTCAAGTTCAAAATGCCATAGCTTGTTGCTATTGATCCATGCCTCCTTTGGAGATGCTCCAATGGAATTGTTTGCTATAGGAGATGTCTACTTTATGTCCATGCTTCTTGTTGCCATGTTTGAGTGTTGTAGCTTATATTTATCATGCTCCAAAGATGCTATGTGGCTGTTAATTTCAGCTTGTTATATCTCGGTACATGTGTATCTTTTAGCCCGTTGCTCCGTTTGGGGTGATTCTTATATGAAACTTGAGTGATTTTGCATGTAGATTCCTATTATCCTCTTGTTAACATGTTTTGAAGTATCTTGCTTGTTGCATATTGCCATGCTCCTTGTGCTATATCTCCGTGCTTCCTATGTTGACTTTATGTGCTTCCTAAGTACATCTGCAGAGCTTCCTTAGTGCATCTGCCATGCTTCCTATTTAGTCTTGTCATGCATCATACATTGCCATGTAATGCATCATATAGACTTGTGTTGTTTGCCGTGCTTCCTACGTTGCCATGTTTTGCTTCATGTGTAGACTTTCTGTGCATCATAAGTAGACTTGTTTGGCATCATACTTGGTAGTGCATATTGTCATGTTCTTGAGTGGTTTGTTTACCGCCTTGCTTGCTTCTTCTCGTTAGTGCTTGTTCCGTTGCGTCGTGAGGATTCGTTCGTCTACCCGTGGCTCTTCTTCAAGGCTACTTCTTCGTCTTCTTCATGGATCTGTTATTCTTCCTTGCGGGATCTCAGGCAAGATGACCATACCCTTGGATACCTTTACTATCATTGCCATGCTTAGTGTCTCGATGCTATCGTTACATGTCGCGCTACCCATCATATTGTCAGCCTCTCCTTGTTGCCATGAAACCTCTAACCTTTGAAACCTTCCTAGCAAAACCACTGTTTGGCTATGTTACCCGCTTGCTCAGCCCCTCTTATAGCGTTGTTAGTTGCAGGTGAAGATGAAGTTCGTTCCAGGAGGGAACTTATTGTTGGTATATCACAATATCTATTATTAGTATTAACACACCTATATACTGGGCATGGGTGGAAGGCTTGGCCTTTTGCTCGGTGTTTTGTTCCACTCATGCCACCTTAGGCACCGATAAACCAGCATTATGTTCCTTGATTTTGCGTTCCTTACACGATGGGTGGATGGGGACCCCTTGACAGTTCGTCTTTGAATAAAACTCTTCCAGGAAGGCCCAACATTGGTTTTAATTTGCTCATAATAACAACTTAATTAATTAATTAAATTGCATAGGGAGTTAGCGCTACCCGAGGATTGTTTCTACATAGCAGGGAGGCAGTGCTGATGGTGTTGGTCCCAAACGGGGAGACTGCGGGGCCACCACGGGGAAACTCGAGGATTGTCTCCCGTAGGATCACCTATCTGGTCGTGGCCTGAGATGAGATACGCACGACTACTATCAGGGTGTCGACACACCTGGAGGTCTTGCTGGACTTGTTTTACCATTGTCGAAATGTCTTGTGCACCGGGATGCCGAGCCTGATCGGATTTTCCTAAGATAAGGGGTGATGATATTATATTTATCACTTCAGCTAATCGTGAGAGCTTGTGATAGGCTAAGTTGGGACACCCCTGCAGGGTTATGATCTTTCTAAAGCCGTTCCCGCGGTTATGTGGCAAATTGGAATTTGTTAATGTCCGGTTGTAGAAAACTTGACAGAGGATCCGAAGTAAAACACACAACTGTGTGAGTAACCGTGACTGTCTCTTTTCACTTTGAGAAGAGAACACGGTGGGGTTATGTTTGACTCGTATGTAGTTCAGGATCTTTAGCGATCACTACTAGTTTGGGACCGTTTGCGTAGATGCTCATCTTATTCTTGTACTCGTAAGTTAGCCACCATATTTTTGCTTAGCCGCTGCTGCAACCTCACCACTTTACATCTCCCTTCCTATTAAGCTTTGATAGTCTTGTTACCCATGGTTATGGGATTGCTGAGTCCTCGTGGCTCACAGATACTACCACAACAGTTGCAGGTGCAGGTTTCCGATGTCTTGACGTGAGAGCGTTGTTCGTTGTTTGGAGTTCTTCTTCTTCAGTCTTGGGTTAGGTTCCGGGTCGGCAACCTGGGATAGCAGATGGATGTCTTTGAGCTTTTATTGTTTGTATCCGTAGTCGGATACTTGTATTGATGTTGTTGTATTCATGAGACTTGTATGTATTGTTGTATCCCCCATGTATGTATGTAATGGTACGATGTAATGATATCCATCTTGCTAAGCGCCCGAAATGCGGTTGTGCCCCAATCACGTAAGTGTCACGTGGTCAGGATAGAATCGCATCTTGGGCCTGACACGCCGCCACCGCTGGAGACAATGAGCCTCACCCCACCGCTGTCAGATCCTGGTCGACCCCGCGCAGCTCGCCTTTGCCTCCCGTGCCCGCGCCCTCCGCCGTCGAGCTCCGCCGCCCGGCCCGATCTGCCGATGCCCGCTTCTCCGACGCCTCCTCCTCGAGCACCGTCGCCTCGCCTGCGTCGCCTCTGACCGCCGGCCAACGGAGCTCCTCTCCATGGCCGGATCCGCCTTCTGCCCACCCTATGACCCTGTCGTCCGTCGCCGTCCAGCCGGCCGGTTGAGGCACATGGACCGGTCGGTTTGACCGGTCAGTTCGGGTCCAGCCGAACCGGGCCGGCCCGACTCTGACCGCCTCTGAACCGCGCCCGTACCCGACCCAGATCCACCTCGCCCCGGGCCCACGCGCTAGCCTCCTAGCTGCCGGACATGTCCGGCCAGACCCGGACGTGTCCGCTTGAACCTCTCCCCGAGGTGCTGTTTTATCACTACGTCCCTGGAAAATCATGTCATGATGCCATGTTTGAGTGATGATAATTTGGTGCTCGATAATACGTTTTGCGCGCATGATATATCAAAATGTTCGTTGTGATATGCTCTACATGTTAGTTGCATTTCCATGCATGTTACTATTCAACTTGATGCCTTAATCTTTGTTGCAAAACTTCTATGTGATGGTAGTGTCAAGTCTTTGTTGTCGGTTAACAATACGTTAGCATGTTTGTGAGGTGGTATCTTTGTGCAGGTTGGTCCAAATGGAGTGTATGATATGTCAAAATGTTCATTGTGAAGTGCTCTACATGATGGTGGTTGTTGCATTCATGTTAGGTGCCATATTGTCATGTTTATCTCTGTTGCAAAAGTGCATGTGGCTATTAAGTGTTGAAACTTGTTATAAGATGATGATTTGTCTTTTCCATATCTTTATGTGTGATTTTTGTTTGAGCTACATTTCAATATGTTTCAGAAGCACAATCATGTCATCTTTGCTATGGTGCAATCCACTTTTCATGTTATGCCTTGTGGTGAGAGAAACAAGCTTGCAAAGTGACCTACTCGCAGTTGCTGATTTCTATGACTTGTTGAAAACTGCCAAGTCTGAAACTGTTATATCCTGATGCCATGTTTGCTTGATGCCTCACTCAAATCCATGAATGTTTTGGGGTGTCCAATGACCATGTCTTGAAGTCCATGGCATGCTCTATCCATCCATGTCCTTGTTTGCAATTATAGGTTGATGTAGCTTGTTTATTTCTGGCTCTCAAATTGCTATAAAATGTTTATGTCAGTCTATTAACAGTAAGTTCAGTTTTTCCATGTGAATTGCTAGTGATATATGCATCCTATGACCATGTTCTTGCCATTAGTAGCTGCAAAAACATGTCTTCTTGTTGTTGGTTATATTCACATGCCATGATATGCTTTGAGATGAGTTGCACAAGCTTGCAAACATGCCTACTTGTCGTTGTTGCTGCCATGTCTAGTTTATTTTACTAAGTATGTGAATCTGTTATCTTTTGCAATCTTGCCATGATGTTTTGAGCATGTTCTAATGGTGTTTGGTAGTAGCTCAGTGATCATGCTTGTAGTGCTTGACATGTACTCCCTCCGTAAACTAATATAAGAGCATTTAGATCACTATTTTAGTAATATAAACACTCTTATATTAGTTTACAGAGGGAGTACATGCTTGCCATGCCCTTTGATGCCATGAAATGCTATTGTATCATGTTGTTTTGATGTCAACTATATGCCTACTTGTTATTTTGGGCAGAATATGTTTCAAACTTGTTCCATGTGTATGTGTTGAACCGTTGCTCCGTTTTGGCCGTGTCCTATATGAAACTTGTGTGTTTTTGCAGGTAAATGCATAATAACATGTTGTATACCTGTTTGGAGTGTGTTTTCTTGTTGTTTGAATGCATCTTGCATCTTTGCCATGCTTGTCTTGTTTTGCTCATATCTTTTAGGCCGTAGCTCCGAATTAAATGAACTTTATATGTAACTTGACTAGAATTTCGAGTAGATCATCATGGTGCATGTTAACTTGCTGTTTAACAACATGAACTTATGGTCTGTTCAGATCTGGACCATTTTCGAAATTTGCATATGAGGACTTACCGAAATTGTTATATGTTGTTTCCGGCCTCATTTAAACTTGTTTAGTTGTGTTGTTCTTGTATGCTTCATCCCTTGCCATGTTGCATCATGTAGCCTTGTCATGCATCATACTTGGTTGTGCATCATGTCTTGTTATGTGTTGTGTGTTTACCGTGTTGTTTGCTTCTTCTCGTTAGTTCCGTTTCGTTGCGATCGTGAGGTTTCGTTCGTCTACACTTGGTTCGTCTTCGTGGCTTCTTCTTCGTCTTCTTCATGGACTCGTTCTTCTTCCTTGCGGGATCTCAGGCAAGATGACCGTCACCTTGGATATCTTTACTATCATTGACATGCCAGCAGTCTCGATGCTATCGCTATATGTCGCGCTACCTATCTAATAATTGTCAGCCTCTCCTTGTTGCCATGACACCTCTAACCTTTTAGACCTTCCCAGCAAACCTTTGTTTGGCTATGTACCGCTCGCTCAGCCCCTCTTATAGCATTGTTAGTTGCAGGTGAAGATGAAGATTGCTCCATGTCGGATCTTGGTTGCTGGAATATCACAATATCTATTACTATATTTTAACACACATATATACTTGGCAATGGGTGGAAGGCTTGGCCTTTTGCTCGGTGTTTTGTTCCACTCATGTCGCCTTAAGTACCAATAAATCGGCGTTATGTTCCTTGATTTTGCGTTCCTAACGCGGTTGGGTATATGGGGACCCCTTGACAGTTCGTCTTTGAATAAAACTCCTCCAACAAGGCCCAACATTGGTTTTAATTTTCCTCATAATAAAAACTTAATTAATTAATTAAATTGCATAGGGGGTCACGTCCCCGGGTTCTTAATTCTACATTACAGGGGGGCAGTGTTGATGTTGTTAGTCCCAAATGGGAAGCCAGCGGGGCCAACTTGAGGCAACTCAAGGTTCTGGTTCTACCGTAGCTTTTCCCATCCGGACGTGACCTGAGACGAGATACGTGCGGCTACTATCAGGGTGTCGGCACGCCGGGAGGTATTGCTGGACTTGTTTTACCATTGTCGAAATGTCTTGTGCACCAGGATTCCGAGTCTGATGGGATTGTCCCTAAGATAAGGGGTAATACTTTTACTTCTGCTGATCGTGAGAGCTTGTGATGGGCCAAGTTGGGACACCCCTGCAGGGTTATGATCTTTCGAAAGCAATGCCCGTGATTATGTGGCAGATTGGAATTTGTTAATGTCCAGTTGTAGAAAACTTGACGGAGGATCCGAAGTAAAACACACTAACCATGTGAGTAACCGTGACCGTCTCTTTTCACTTTGAGAAGAGAACACGGTGGGGTTATGTTTGACTCGTAGGTAGTTCAGGATCTTTAGCGCTCATTACTAGTTTGCGACTGTTTGCGTAGATGCTCATCTTATTCTTGTACTCGTAAGTTAGCCACCATACATATGCTTAGCCGCTGCTGCAACCTCGCCACTTAACCTCTCCATACCCTTTAAGCTTTGCTAGTCTTGATACCCATGGTTATGGGATTGTTGAGTCCTCGTGGCTCACATTTACTACAACAACTGTTGTAGGTGCAGGTTTCCGATGACTTGACGTGAGAGAGTTGTACTTGTGTTGGAGTTCTTTCTTCTTCTGCTTCGTCAGTCTTGGGTTAGGTTCTTTGTCGGCAGCCTGGGATAGCTGGATGGATGTCTTTGTGTTTTTCTTATTTTGCATCCATAGTCGGATGTCTTGTATATGACGGTGTTGTATTCATATGACTTGTTTGACTTGTATGTATCCCCCATGTATGTATGTAATGGTATGATGTAATGATATCCATCTTGCTAAACGCCCGAAATGCGGTTGTGCCTCAATCACAAGTTTTTATCTAGTGATCGAGATAGAGTCGCATCTTGGGCGTGACAAGTTGGTATCAAAGCCTCGACCGACCATAGGAGCCCCCTTGATTGATCGTAGCTTGGCTGTTGTCGATTCTAGAAGAAAACTATGTTGGAGTCTAGTTATATCGGAGAGTAGGAATTCATTTTACTCCTCAGCCCCTTCGTCTCTCTGGTGAGGAATCTTGACGTAGGTGTTTTAAATTACTCCTTTTCCCCTTCAATTTTGTTCTAGGATCATGCAGTTAGTTTTTGTTCGGTGCGATGTCAGCTCTTTTCATCCGGTGCATTTCTCGTCGAGTGGATTCGATCCTCTTTGTCTTTTGCAAGTTCAATCCTCAGTTCTTTCCAACCGGCGTCGTTTTCCCCGTCCTATGTGGTCCTTCTTTTTCCCACCCGCCCACGCTTTTTTATTCTCGGAGTCGGAGTCCTTAATCGAGTATCCATCTTACTCGTGTGAAGTCTTTGAATTCCTTTCATAAATTATTTCAACTGGTGAATTCTCGTCTAGTTCGTCATCCTTCATCTCTTTTCTTCTCCGATGAATTCTCCTCTCGTTCGACATTCTTCATCTCTTTTCTTTTCTGGTGGTTCCAATTAAATTTGTATTCGGTGCTCATCATATTCTTTCCCACGGCTCAAGTGATTCCAATTGCTCGCTCGCCTCTCGTCATTTAATCATTCCGGAGTTCCGAAGATATCTCACGAGATTCGTGTTTGCCTTCAAATTTATTCGAGGTTGTCACCTCCTTCAAGTCTTTTAATCATTCCGGTGCATCATCTCCTATTCAATCATTTCCAACTGTGGTTCTCTGCAGTGGGCTCATAACCCACAGGTTATTTCCCAAGATATTACCTGACTCTTCTAATTATTTCCGGAGCTATTCTCAAATTCTTGTGAAGTATGTCGTAAGAATGGATGCCATCAGTCATTTGCCTTCTCCAAGATCGCTTTTAATTCTTTTCATCATGGGTTCAACCTTTCTTCTTTCATTCTTCCGGAGTATTTCATGAATTATTTTCTTTGTGTTCCTCCGAAGGCCATCATTTCAGAAGATTTCTTTGTTCTCAGTTTTCAACTTCGTCCTCCAAATATTCTTCATTGATGCCTCTTCGTTTGTCTCACATTTTTTTCTGTGCTTCGTCCAAGTATAATTTAGTCAGTTCTCGATCTCTTCATTCTCTTGCATAAAATTACCTCAAGTTATTTATTATTCCCGACGATTCATTCTCTTTTCGCCATCCAATTTCAATTCTTCACGGTGGTTTGTTCTCTTTCATCACTCGATTCTAATTCTTTCCGGTGATTCCTTCTCTTTTCTTCACTCAGCTTCAATTCTTACAGTGGTTCGCTCAAGAGTTTTTTTCCTGTTGTCACATCAGTTCATTCGTTCTTTCCAATCCTACCGGTGGTTCATGAAGACTTTCTCAAGTTCGAGCCATATCCCTCCTTAATCATGTTCAACGCGAATAAGTAGTATGCAAATCCATTTCTTCTCATCAATTTAACTGCTGGAGGATTAGCATAACATAAATCTTATTTTTGTCATCAAGTTGATTTAATCCCTCCTTCAGAGTTTGTTCATGATGAATAAATTCTAATTCCAACTATTTCCGTATTTTCTTTTTTGGAGTTCAAAGCTTTCCTCGGCCTTCTCGTCGGAACCCCGTCTAAATCATCGCAAGGCTTTATTCTTATTCTTTCATCCTGCATGCCTACCTCATCATCCTTTTGTTACCGGAGTTCTTCACGATGGTTCGTTAAGGATATAATTCATTCTTCAAACGTTCATCTAATTCTTGTGGGAAGCTCAAGTATTATTCTTTTGCACCTCGAGATGCAAATAATTCTCCGTATTCTTTTATAATGGAGTTTGCATTTCTTCCTTCATCTCATCTATTCAATCTTTTGGTTGCGGCATAATTCACACCAAGTTTTGAGATGTTTACATAAGTCCACGATAAGTTAATTCTTTTCGTTGTTGATTTTTCAACAACTCCGTTCGTCCCTTCTTTGCAAGGATGTTTTCAAATTCTTTTGTGCTAGAAGGTGTTGTCCTACCTCCTTTCTTCTCATTCTCAATTTCTTCCGGAGGCATCGTCTTGTTCATCTCGTCAAGTATCGTTCCATCTTCTCGAGATTATGTTCTATCCCTTCCATTTTCAGCTGGAGTGCTGCCCGAATTCCTTCGTTCAAATTTCTTTCTATCTCTTATTAACCGGAATGGTTTCAAATTCTTGTTTCGTGCCTTTCAACCCCCTTGATTCTAGTCGTATTCCTTGTTCCTCTTGTTTAACAAAGTCTTTGCAACTTTGTTCATCTTCGTTGCATTCTTATATTCAAGTGGTTCAACCTCTCAAGGTTCTTGGTTTCACCTTCTTCCTTTTTCCCTTCCGTCTCGCTCTGAAGATCTCGGGACGAGATCTCTTCTTAGTAGGGGAGTGTTGTGACGCCTCGAGACTGATGCGCCAGGTGTCAGCCAGTTATTCGCTGCCTTTGCCATGTCATCTGCTCGCGTGTTGCTTCTTGCCATGTCATCATGTGCATTGCATCAGCATGTTTTCAAAACTTGCATCCAGCCAAGCCCCCTCGTCCTCTCTGTTGTCCGTTCGGAGCCCAGACACACTTGCACGCGCCCGCGGCACCTCCGAATATTTATGTTATAACTGGCCGGAAAATGTTCTCGGAATGGGATGAAACTTGGCGTGTGGTCTTACGATAGTGTAGGCAGACCGCTTGTCAAGTTTCTTCGCATTCGGAGCTCGTTTGTTAGCCCAACCGTTAAACTAGTGCGGTACCGTTGCCGGTATTGTAGTCGGACATTTGGGTCTCGGAGAATGCCACGGGGCCTCTATCCTCTCCGTCTCTTCTCAGTCCATCTAACCTCCTACACAGCCCACTACCACCCTCTAGGCCCAACCTAACCCCCCTCGCGATCGGATCCGTCGGATCGCGATCGGAGGGTGCAAAAACACCCCCAAACCCTCAAACCCTTGTCCTTTCTCTATATAAACACCTACACATGCCAAATCTGGCCTTCTTCCACCTCTGGCCTCAATTTCCGTGCCTGGCCAGCCTCCCGTCGCCACTTGTCGCCTCCAGCCCCTCCAGCCACCTCGCCTCTACCACTTGTCGTCGCCCGATTGGCTCCGCCGCCACCAGCCACCGCCGCCGACCCCTCGCAGTTCGCCATGTCGCGCTCCCAGCCTCCCACCTCCACCGCGGCCCGCCGTGGCCCATCCGTGGCCCTCCCGGGCCCGATTCCCCGCAGTCGGAGCCCGCGGGCCCAAGCCCCGCGCCCCGCCTCCTCTGCTCCCACAGCCAGCTCCACCCCGACCGCCCGATCCACCGCGTCAACCCCGCCGCCGGTGACCCGTTGCATCCCCGCCGCCGGACCTCACCACCCCGCCATCGTCGATTGCCTCCGCCGCTGCCGGGGACCACGAGCCTCGCCCCGCCGCCATCAGACCCTCATCGACCCCGCACAGCTCGCCTCCGCCTCCCGCGCCCCGCGCCCTCCGCCGCCAAGCTCCGCCGCCCGGCCCGATCTGCCGCTACCCGCCTCTCCGACGCCTCCTCCTCGAGCATCGTCGCCCCGCCTACGTCGCCTCCGACCGCTGGCCACCGGAGGTCCTCTCCATGGCCGGATCCGCCCTCCGGCCGCCCTGCGACCCTGCCGGCCGTCGCCGTCCAGCCCGTCGGTTGCCGGAACCTGGACCCGCCAGTTGGACCGGTCAGTTCGGGTCCAGCCGAACCGGGCCGGCCCGACTCCAACCGCCTCTGAACCGCGCCCGTACCCGACCCGGATCCACCTCGCCCTGGGCCCACGCGCCAGCCTCCTAGCCGCCGGACATGTCCGGCTAGACCCGGACGTGTCCGCTTGAACCCCTCCCCGAGGTGCTGTTTCATCACTAAGTCCCTGGAAAATCATGTCATGATGCCATGTTTGAGTGATGATAATTTGGTGCTTGATGCTCAGTTTTGCATGCATGATATATCAAAATGTTCATTGTGATATGCTCTACATGTTAGTTGCATTTCCATGCATGTTACTGTTCATCTTGATGCCTTAATATTCGCTGCAAAACTGCTATGTGATGGTAGTGTCAAGTCTTTGTTGTCGGTCAACAATATGTTAGCATGTTTGTGAGGTGGTATCTTTGTGCATGTTGGTCCAAATGGAGTGTATGATACGTCAAATTGTTCATTGTGAAGTACTCTACATGATGGTGGTTGTTGCATTCATGTTAGGTGCAATATTGCCATATTTATCTCTGTTGCAAAAGTGCATGTGGTTGTTAAGTGTTGAAACTTGTTATAAGATGTTGATTTGTCTTCTTCATTTCTTTATGTGTGATTTTTGTTTGAGCTACATGTCAATATGTTTTAGAAGCACAATCATGTCATCTTTGCTGTGGTTCAATCCACTTTTCATGTTATGCCTTGTGGTGAGAGAAACAAGCTTGCAAAGTGACCTACTCGTTGTTGCTGATTTCTATGACTTGTTGAAAACTGCTAAGTCTGAAACTATTATTTCCTGATGTCATGTTTTCTTGATGCCCACTCAAATCCATGAATGTTTTGGGGTGTCCAATGACCATGTCTTGAAGTCGATGTGATGCTCTATCCATCCATGTCCTTGTTTGCAATTATAAGTTGATGTAGCTTGTTTATTTCTTGCTCTCAAATTGCTATAAAATGTTTCTGTCAGCCTGTTAACAGTAAGTTCAGTTTTGCCATGTGAATTGCTAGTGATCTATGCATCCTATGACCATGTTCTTGCCATGAGTAGCTGCACAAACATGTCTTCTTGCTGTTGGTTATATTCACATGCCATGATATGCTTTGAGATGGGTTGCACAAGCTTGCAAACATGCCTACTTGTCATTGTTGCTGCCATGTCTAGTTTATTTCACCAAGTCTGTGAATCTTTTATCTTTTGCAATCTTGCCATGATGTTTTGAGCATGTTCTATTGGTGTTTGGTAGTAGCTCAGTGATCATGCTTGTAGTGCTTGACATGTACATGCTTTCCATGCCCTTTGATGCCATGAAATGCTATTGTATCATGTTGTTTTGATGTCAACTATATGCCTACTTGTTGTTTTGGGCAGAATATATTTCAAACTTGTTCCATGTGTATGTGTTGAACCGTTGCTCCGTTTTGGGTGTGTCCTATATGAAACTTGTGTGTTTTTGCATGTAGATGCATAATAACATGTTGTATACCTGTTTGGAGTGTGTTTGCTTGTTGTTTGAATGCATCTTGCATCTTCGCCATGCTTGTCTTGTTTTGCTCATATATTTTAGGTCGTAGCTCCGAATTAAATGAACTTTATATGTAACTTGACTAGAATTTCGAGTAGATCATCATGGTGCATGTTAACTTTCTGTTTAACAACTTGAACTTAAGGTTTGTTCAGATCTGGACCAATTTCGAAATTTGCAAATGAGGACTTGTCGGAATTGTTATATGTTGTTTCCGGCCTCATTTAAACTTGTTTGGTTGTGTTGTTCTTGTATGTTTCATCCCTTGCCATGTTTGCATCATGTAGCCTTGTCATGCATCAAACTTGGTTGTGCATCATGTATTGTTATGTGTTGTGTGTTTACCGTGTTGTTTTCTTCTTCTCGTTAGTTCCGTTTCGTTGTGATCGTGAGGATTTGTTCGTCTACACTTGGTTCATCTTCGTGGCTTCTTCTTCGTCTTCTTCATGGACTCGTTCTTCTTCCTTGTGGGATCTCAGGCAAGATGACCGTCACCTTGGATACCTTTACTATCATTGCCATGCTAGCTGTCTCGATGCTATCGCTATATGTCGCGCTACCTATCTAATTGTTGTCAGCCTCTCCTTGTTGCCATGAAACCTCTAACCTCTGAGACCTTCCCAGCAAACCGTTGTTTGGCTATGTACCACTCGCTCAGCCCCTCTTATAGCATTGTTAGTTGCTGGTGAAGATGAACATTGCTCCATGTCGGATCTTGGTTGTTGGAATATCACAATATCTATTACTATAATTTAACACACCTATATACTTGGCAATTGGTGGAAGGCTTGGCCTTTTGTTCGGTGTTTTGTTCCACTCATGTCACCTTAAGAACCGATAAACCGGTGTTATGTTCCTTGATTTTGCGTTCCTAACACGGTTGGGTATATCAGGACCCCTTGACAGTTTGTCTTTGAATAAAACTCCTCCAGCAAGGCCCAACATTGGTTTTAATTTGCCTCATAATAAAAACTTACTTAATTAATTAAATTGCATAGGGGGTCGCGTCCCCGGGTTCTTAATTCTACATTACAGGGGGGCCAGTGCTGATGGTGTTGGTCCCAAATGGGCAGCCTGCGGGGCCGACTTGAGGCAACTCAAGGTTCTGGTTCTACCGTAGCTTTTCCCATCCGGACATGGCCTGAGACGAGATACGCGTGGCTACTATCAGGGTGTCGGCACGCCGGGAGGTCTTGCTGGACTTGTTTTACCATTATCGAAATGTCTTGTGCACCGGGATTCCGAGTCTGATCGGATTGTCCCTAAGATACGGGGTAATACTTTTATTTCTGCTGATCGTGAGAGCTTGTGATGGGCTAAGTTGGGACACCCCTGCAGGGTTATGATCTTTCAAAAGCCATGCCTACGGTTATGTGGCAGATTGGAATTTGTTAATGTCCGGTTGTAGAAAACTTGACAGAGGATCCGAAGTAAAACACACCAACCGTGTGAGTAACCGTGACCGTCTCTTTTCACTTTGAGAAGAGAACACGGTGGGGTTATGTTTGACTCGTAGGTAGTTCAGGATCTTTAGTGATCATTACTAGTTTACGACCGTTTGCGTAGATGCTCATCTTATTCTTGTACTCGTAAGTTAGCCACCATACATATGCTTAGCCGTTGCTGCAACCTCACCACTTAACCTCTCCATACCCTTTAAGCTTTGCTAGTCTTGATACCCATGGTTATGGGATTGTTGAGTCCTCGTGGCTCACAGTTACTACAACAACAGTTGTAGGTGCAGGTTTTCGATGACTTGACGTGAGAGCATTGTACTTGTGTTGGAGTTCTTTCTTCTTCTGCTTCGTCAGTCTTGGGTTAGGTTCCTGGTCGGCAGCCTGGGATAGCAGGATGGATGTCATTGTGCTTTTCTTATTTTGCATCCGTAGTCGGATGTCTTGTATATGATGGTGTTGTATTCATATGACTTGTATGACTTGTATGTATCCCCCATGTATGTATGTAATGGTACGATGTAATGATATCCATCTTGCTAAGCACCCGAAATGTGGTTGTGCCTCAGTCACAAGTTTCTACCTAGTGATCGAGATAGAATCGCATCTTGGGCGTGATTGGTCTCCTTGAGTACTTGCCTACGAGGAAGCAGCGCAAGAATAGCACCGGCGTGCTGACACTGTGCTAGTTGAGGAGAACCATCTCCGGACTGTAATATAAGTTGCATGATACCAGCAGGCCCTGCGTAGCTATCACAGCTGCAGGGTCCATGAAAGGAGTCTTGAGGAAGGCAACCTTGTCCTTAGGCGCGTTTAGTCTGCAAAGTGTGCAAACAAGTTGACGCCTAATACGTCTCCAACGTATCTATAAATTTTTATTTTTTTCATGCTATTATATTATCTATCTTGGATATTTTATAAGCATTTTCATGGTATTTTATATGATTTTTGGGACTAACCTATTAACCTAGAGCCCAGTGTCAATTTCTGTTTTTCCTTGTTTTTGAGTTTCGCGGAAAAGGAATACCAAACGGAATCCAATCGAGCTGAAACTTTACGACGATTTTTTATGGACCAAAAGAAGCCCACGGAGTGCCGGGGATGAACCAGACGAGCCACGAGGCAGCCACAAGGGTGGGGGGCGCGCCCACCCCCTTAGGGAACGCCCCCTACCTTGTCGTCGCCCCGTGGGTCCCCCTGACTTGTCCCCGACGCCAAAAATTCTAATAAATACCAAAACCCCTAGAAAAAACCTAGATTGGGAGATCCGCCGCTGCAAGCCTCTGTAGCCACGAAAAACCAATTGGGAGCCCGTTCTGGCACCCTGCCAGAGGGGGAAACCATCACCGGTGTCCATCTTCATCATCCTGACGCTCTCCATGATGAGGAGGGAGTATTCAACCCTCGAGGCTGAGGGTATGTAATAGTAGCTATGTGTTTGATCTCTCTCTCTCACTCGTGTTCTTGATTTGGCATGATCTTGATGTACCGCAAGCTTTGCTATTATAGTTGGATCTTATGATTTTTCTCCCTCTCTACCTCTTGTAGTGGATTGAGTTTTCCCTTTGAAGTTATCTTATCGGATTGAGTCTTTAAGGAATTGTGAACACTTGATGTATGTCTTGCATGTGCTTATCTGTGGTGACAATGGGACATTCACGTGATCCACTTGATGCATGTTTTGGTGATCAACTTGCGGGTCAGTGACCTTGTTAACTTATGCATAGGGGTTGGCACACGTTTTCGTCTTGACTCTCTGGTAGAAACTTTGGGGCACTCTTTGAAGTTCTTTGTGTTGGTTTGAATAGATGAATCTGAGATTTTGTGATGCATATCATATAATCAAACCCGCGGATACTTGTGGTGACATTGGAGTATCTAGGTGACATTAGGGTTTTGGTTGATGTGTGTCTTAAGGTGTTATTTTAGTATGAACACTAGGGTTGTCTGTGACACTTATAGGAATAGCCCAATAGATCGATCAAAAAGAATAACTTTGAGGTGGTTTCGTACCCTACAATAATCTCTTCGTTTGTTCTCCGCTATTAGTGACTTTGGAGTGACTCTTTTTTGCATGTGGAGGGATTTTTATATGATCTAATTATGTTATCATTGTTGAGAGAACTTGCACTAGTGAAAGTATGAACCCTGGGCCTTGTTTCCAAGCATTTCAATACTGTTTGTGCTCGATTTTATCATTAGTTAACTTGTTGTTTTTATATTTTTAGATTACAAAAACTAATATCTACCATCCATATTACACTTGTATCACCATCTCTTCACCGAACTAGTGCACCTATACAATTTACCATTGTATTGGGTGTGTTGGGGACACAAGAGACTTTGTTATTTGGTTGCAGGGTTGTTTGAGAGAGACCATCTTCATCCTACGTCTCCCACAGATTGATAAACCTTAGGTCATCCACTTGAGAGAAAATTTCTAGTGTCCTACAAAACTCTGCGCTTGGAGGCCCAACACGAGTCTACAAGAAGAAGGTTGTGTAGTAGACAGCAAGCTCTTTTCCGGCGCCGTTGCCGGGGAGGCTAGGTAAGCGGCGCTCACATCCCGTCAACGAAGCTCTTTTCTGGCGCCGTTGCCGGGGAGGTGAGTGCTTGAAGGTATATCTTTAGATCTTGCAATTGAATCTTTTAGTTTCTTGTTTTATCACTAGTTTGTTTTATAGAAAGAAAAATACAAAAAATGGAATTAAGGTTAGCTCATTTGCTTCATCTTTTTAATGTCTTTCGTGAAAATGATGGAAAGGAAAAGTGTGCCCAAGTGCTAGAAGAAGAATGCAATAAAATGTTTGGCACTAAATATTTGAATGATGAGCATGATTGCAATGTTGTTAGTATGAATTCTTTGAATATCCATAGTACTAATGATGATTGCAATAGTCATGATAAAAATGTTACTTATAAGCATGTCAATTTTTGTGGAGTGCATGCATAGAGATTGCAAATACATACCGAAATGGGAAGATAGATTTTGCAAGAGGAATAAGTATTTAGAAACTAAATGGTTGCAAGAGAGGCTAGATGTTTGTGCTGAAAGATTTAATTTTTCTCGCCATCCTTGTGAACTTTGCAATGAACATGGTCATTTAAATCTCCAATGTAAATTGTTTCATGATCAAATCGTGTCCAAATTTTTTGATGACTTGATTTCCCTTGCGCACCATAATGAACTTAGTTTGCTTGTGGGATATGAAGAAATGAAACGTATAACTAAGGATATTCCGGCATATAACCTTGAGAAATTTCTTGATTTTGATCTAGAGGAAATTTATATGTTTTGTGTGGTAAATTGCATTGTCAATCCTTATGTTGCCAATTACTTAAAGACAAGAAAACAAATAGAAGATGAAGAGAATACTAATGAGGGGAAGAGGTTTCCCAATATCCTCCTATTTTTTCTTATTATGAATTAGGTAACGAGGAGGAGCTTTTTATTCAACCAACCTCTTCAATAAGAAGCTTGGAAGAATTAAATAAACCCACACTTAATGTGGTGAAGAAGAAGAAGAAGAGAAGGAAAAGTAAAGGTAAAGAGGTATCACTCCCAAATAATGTTCCTCCTATTATTGTTTTGCCTCATGAGAGTGAATCAAAAATAAAAGTGGAAGATGATGCACTTGATGATGAGTTTTTTATGCCTCCTACTTGCTATGATGATTATGATTTTGAAGACTATGATACTTGTTATAATATTGATAATATTTTTGGCACCAACTTAGAAAATTGTGACGATAATAATTGCTATACTATTGGTGTTATTCATACTATTAATGATGGGAGTGATCATGCTTATGAAGTGCAAAGCCACAAGCTTGGGGATGCTATGTTTAATGAAGATAATATTTTTAGTCCCCCAAGTTTTGATGTGAAAATTTATTATGATGATAGCATGCCTCTTATTTATGATGATTGCAATATTTATAAAAGTGGATTTGGATAGGTCATGACTTTATTTAGTAATGATTCCACTATTTCGGAAGAGGTTTCAATTGACTATGATGAGAACAAAGTTGCTACTTATGATTATTATTGTGATGATACTTATGTTATAAGAAGTAGTGATAATTATTGTCATTATTTTGAATATCCTTTTACTGAACATTACTCTTTTAATGTGAAAACAATTTATAGTATTCAAGTTTCATATGATGCTCCCACTACTATTCATGAGAATAAATTTGCTTATGTTGGGAGTAGTAAAATTTCTATGCTTATGCATCAGTGTTGTTTGCGATAGTTATATTGTTGAATTCATTCATGATGCTAATGTAAATTATTATGAGAGAGTAACATATGCTTTTAAGTAAAGCAATAATATGAAGTTTCCTCCCTATGTGTTGAAAGTTTTGAAGTCATGCTTGTTTTGCCTTCCTATGCTAGATGATTCTTGCTCCAATAAATTGTTTCCTCACATAATCCCTATGCATAGGAAGTGGGTTAGACTTAAATGTGCTTGTCATGCAATTCATAATGCTCCCTTTATGTTTCAATTCCTATCCTTACATGAGCATCATTGAAATCTTCATGCCTAGCTAAAAAGGCGTTAAAGAAAAGCGCTTGTTGGGAGACAACCCAATATTTGTACCTACTGTTTTAGTGTGTTCACATGATTAAGCTACTGTATTAATCATGTTTTATTTCTTTTGTTTCAATGAAGTGCCAAGTAAAGCCTTCGGGATAGTGTGGACGATAGTTGACTTGATTCTGTGAAAAAACAGAAAGTTTTGTGTCCAGTGCGAAAAATTCAATAAATAACTGGAACATGATAATTATCTGAAATTTTTACACATGATTGATATACAAATTTCCTACGTTTTCCTAATTTTTCAGAATTTTTATAGTTCCACAAGTATGCGAAGTTTTCAGATTACTACACATTGTTATGTTTTTAACAGATTCTGTTTTTCATGTGTTGTTTTCTTATTTTGATGAATCCATGAGTAGTATCGAAGGGTATGAACCATGGAGAAGTTGGAATACAGTATATATAACACCAATATGAATTTAGAATGAGTTCACAATAGTACCTAAGTGGTGATTTGCTTTCTTACGGAGCTCATAGGATTTTCTGTTGAGTGTGTTGTCAAGTTTTGAAGTTTTGGGTAAATATTTGATGGACTATCGAATAAGGAGTGGCAAGAGCCTATGCTTGGGGATTCCCAAGGCACCCCAAGGTAATATTAAAGGAAAACTAAGCATCTAAGCTTGGAGATGCCCTGGATGGCATCCCCTCTTTCGTCTTCGCCTATCGGTAAATTTACTTGAGGCTATATTTTTTTATTCACCACATGATATGTGTTTTGCTTGGAGCGTCATTTTCTTTTGTTTAGATTTTCTTGCTATTATTTAGAATAAGGTTTTGTATCTTTTGTTTCAATAAAAAAAGACAAGTATAGCCTTTATCATGCTTATTTTGCAAGTCTATATGTTGTTGTTTGAAAACAGAAAGTTTTCTATCATTGTTTGAATTCTTCTGGATAGTAAGAACGTAATAAATTCTTGATATTTAACTTGGTAATTTTTCAGAATTTTTTGAGCTAGGTAAGTATGATAACAACTCCACTCTTTACGGACTGTCATGTTTAGACAGATTGCTGTTATGTTTGCATTGTTTACATATGTTTGCCTTTTTAATGATTCTATTTGAGGATAAGAGTATTAAATATGCAGAGGCAATTAGTATGCAATGTCAAATTATAATTTTAGTGATTTGCTACAGTAGAGAATGTTAAGGTTTTGAGATGATTTATACTAACTTATCTCACGAGTTCTTGTTGAGTTTTGTGTGGATGAAGTTTTTGAGATTTAGGGGAACCGCGATATGGGAGGAATTAAGGAGACACAAAATCTCAAGCTTGAGGATGCCCAAGGCATCCCAAGATAATATTTTAAGAAGTCTCAAGCATCTAAGCATGGGGATGCCTCGGTAGGCATCCCACCTTTCTTCATCAACAATTATCGGTTAGTATCGGTTTAACCTAAGTTTTTGCTTCTTCACATGATATGTGCTATCCTTGCAATGTCATTTTATTTTGTTTTGCTTGTTGTTTGAATAAAGTACTTAAGATATGAAATTCTTAAATGAGCGAGGATCTTCTCATAGCTAGTTAATTATTTGACTACTCATTGATCTTCACTTATATCCTTTTGGAGTAGTTTGTCAGTTGCTCTAGTGCTTCACTTATATCTTTTTAGAGCACAACGGTGGTTTTATTTTATAGAAATTGATGAACTCTCATGCTTCACTTATATTATTTTGAGAGTCTCTAAACAGCATGGTAATTTTCTTGGGTTATGAATTTAGCCCTACTATGATGGGCATCCAAGGGAGATATAATAAAAACTTTCATATAGATCATTTAATAGTATGAGAAGTATTGATTCCTTTTGATTGTTTTGAGATATGAGGATGGTAATATTAGAATCATGCTAGTAGTAAATTGAGGGATTGAGGAAATAATTGTGTTAAGGTTCGTGATTCCCGTAGCATGCACGTATGGTCTCCTAACTATGTAACCGAATTGAAGCGCTCGTGTCTTGATTATTTACCTTTGCGTGAAGGTTGGGGGCGCGCGATGGTTAACTCCTACCAACCTCCCCACTAGGAGCATGCGTAGTAGTACTTTGCTTCGAGGGATAATAAACCTTTTTGCAATAAGTATGTGAGTTCTTTATGTCTAATGTTGAGTCCATGGATTATACGCACTCTCACCATTCCACCTTGCTAGCCACTCTAGTGTCGCGCAACTTTCGCCGGTGCATCAAACTACCTTATACCCTTACTCAAAACAGCCACCATACCTACCTATTATGGCATTTCCATAGCCATTCCGAGATATATTGTCATGTAACTCCACTGTTCCATTTATTAGGACACGCATCTTTATTGTCATATCGCTTTGCATGATCATATAGTTGACATAGTATTTGTGGCGAGGCCACCGTTCATCTTTTTTATACATGTCACTCTTGATCATTGCACATCCCAGTACACCGCCGGTGGCAGCAATATAGAGTCATGTTTTTTTTCTAGTATCGAGTTGTAAGTAAATAAAAGTGTGATGATCATCATTATTAGAATATTGTCCCGTGTGAGGTTATCAAAAATAAAAGAGGCCAATGAAGCCCAAATAAATAAAACAGGCCAAAGAAGCCCACCAAAAAAAGTGGATATATATATATATATGAGAGAGAAAAAGAGAGAAGGGGCAATGTTACTATCTCTTTCCACACTTGTGCTTCAGAGTAGCACCATGTTCTTCATGATAGAGCGTCTCCTATGTTGTCACTTTCATATGCTAGTGGGAATTTTCGTTATAGAACTTGGCTTGTATATTCCAACGATGGGCTTCCGCAAATGTCGTAGGTCTTCATGAGCAAGCAAGTTGATGCACACCCACTAGTTTTCTTTTGAGCTTCCATACACTTATAGCTCTAGTGCATTCGTTACATCGCAATCCCTACTCCCTCACATTGATAACAATTGATGGACATCTCCATAGGCCATTAATTTTCTTAGTTGATGTGAGACTTTCCCCACTTTTTTCTATTACCACCTTCTATTCCACCCATAGTGCTATATCCATGGCTCATGCTCATATATTGTGTGAAAAGTTGAAAAAGCTGAAGCGCGTTAAAGAGTATGAACCAATTGCTTGGCTGACACCGGGGTGGGCATGATTACCTTGTGTTGAAAAGAGGGAGCCTAATAAGACTATACGATTTTGTAGGGATAACTTTCTTTAGCCATGTTATTTTTGGATCTTAATGATTTACTATCTACTATGCTTGAAATATTATTGTTCTCATGTCAACATAAACTTTTGCTCGGAACATACGGATCTGAATATTCATGCCACAACAAAGAAGATTACATTGATATATATGTTAGGTAGCATTCCACATCAAAAAATTATGTTTTTATCATTTACCTACTCGGGGACGAGCAGGAATTAAGCTTGGGGATGCTTGATACATCTCCAACGTATCTATAATTTTTTCTGTTACATGCTATTATATTATCTATCTTGGATGTTTTATAATAATTTTCATACTATTTTATATGATTTTTTGGACCAACCTATTAACCTAGAGCCAAGTGCCAGTTTCTATTTTCCCCTTGTTTTTTAGTTTCGCAGAAAAGGAATACCAAACAAAGTCCAATCGAGCTGAAACTTTAGGATGATTTTTTATGGACCAAAAGAAGCCCATGGAGTGCCGGAGATGGACCAGAAGAGCCACCGGGCAAACACAAGGGGTGGGGCGCGCCCCTTACCTTGTCGTCACCTGACTTGTCCCCGATGCCAAAAATTCTTATAAATACCGAAACCCTCAGAAATAATCCTAGATCGGGAGTTTCGCCGCCGCAAGCCTCTGTAGCCACGAAAAACCAATCGGGAGCTCATTCTGGCACCCTGCCGGAGGGAAAAACCATCACCTGTGGCCATCTTCATCATCCCGACGCTCTCCATGACGAGGAGGGAGTAGTTCACCCTCGGGGCTGAGGGTATGTACCAGTAGCTATGTGTTTGATCTCTCTCTCATGTTCCTGATTTGGCACGATCTTGATGTGTTCGATCTCTCTCTCTCTCTCTCTCTCTCTCTCCCTCTCTCTCTCTCTCTCTCTCTCGTCACCTGACTTGTCCCTGATGCCAAAAATTCTTATAAATACCGAAACCCTCAGAAATAATCCTAGATCAGGAGTTCCACCGCCGCAAGCCTCTGTAGCCATGAAAAACCAATCGGGAGCCCGTTTCGGCACCCTGACGGAGGGGAAAACCATCACCTATGGCCATCTTCATCATCCCGACGCTCTCCATGACGAGGAGGGATTATTTCACCCTCGGGGCTGAGGGTATGTACCAGTAGCTATGTGTTTGATCTCTCTCTCGTGTTCTTGATTTGGCACGATCTTGATGTACCGCAAGCTTTGCTATTATAGTTGGATCTTATGATGTTTCTCCCCCTCTACCTCTTGTAATGGATTGAGTTTTCCCTTTGAAGTTATCTTATTGGATTGAGTCTTTAAGGAATTGTGAACACTTGATGTATGTCTTGCATGTGCTTATCTGTGGTGACAATGGGATATTCACGTGATCCACTTGATGTATGTTTTGGTGATCAACTTGCGGGTTCAGTGACCTTGTTAACTTATGCATAGGGGTTGGCACACGTTTTTGTCTTGACTCTCTGGTAGAAACATTGGGGCACTCTTTGAAGTTCTTTGTGTTGGTTTGAATAGATGAATCTGAGATTGTGTGATGCATATCGTATAATCAAACCCGCGGATACTTGTGGTGACATTGGAGTATCTAGGTGACATTAAGGTTTTGGTTGATGTGTGTCTTAAGGTGTTATTTTAGTACGGACTCTAGGGCTGTTTGTGACACTTATAGGATGTAACATACCAATTTTCAATTTGGATGTAAACATAGATCATTCAAATGCATTCATCATTTGAGCATTTTGAGCACGGGTTTATTTGAAAAATTATCCAAAGCTTTAAGCAACTCAAGGACCCAAGTGAGAAAGTTGGAAGTTTTCCGGAGAGAAGCCCACTATTTTATTTAATTTCCAATTGGGGTTGGATCAATAATATTTTTGCCAAATTTCATTTTTCCAATATTTAAAATAAATGAGAGAAGATAACATGACTTCTTCAAAAACATAATAAAAATGTTGGAATTTGATTTTTGAGTAAAAATAATTATTATTGGATTTTTATTTGGAGTTTATTATTTTAAAAATTGCATTAAAAAGTTATTTTATTTTTTAGGCATTTTTATATCAGAAAAATGTTCACCTTGTTCTAAATATTAGGTTTAGACGGAGAAAATTGTTTCTGGTATTTTTAGAATTTTTTATATTTTATTTTGAATTTTCTGTTTGGGCTTATAAAAAAATGTTTTAGGCCCGAACCAACTGGGCCGAAGGACCAGCCGCCACGCCGCCTTCCTCCCGTGGAGCGGCCAGACTCCCCCCCCCC
>LR738712.1:147801964-147865804 GCA_902687465.1 Secale cereale | reverse complement strand
GTAAGCCGCCCCGCCCCCTCCCTTTATAAGCCGACCCTCGGGGCCCCTCGAGCCCACAACGTCGCCGCCCGCCTTCCCTCAGCCGCGCCGCTACCCGTTGCCCTCCGCCGCCGGCTGACGCAGCCATCCGTCGCCGTGATGCGACCCCGCCGCCCGCCGACCCGCGAACCCACCGGATCCGAACCCGATCCACGAAGGTATACCTGCCGATTTTTTCGGTTTTTAGTTTTGGTTTTTTAGAAAAACCCTAGTTCGTTTTTTTAGGTTTTATTATTTAGCGAACGCTCGCTCTTTTGTCTCAGAAAACGTACGTTCGTTTTTTAGCATTTTCTTTTTCTGTTTATTTTCAGCCAAGGACTTATCGACGATTAAAACAATTACAGATCAATCCCTTATCTTTAAACCCTCGTTACTTTATACTCGTTAGTCGGAATTAGATGAAACCAATGCCAATTTCTTCGTTTCGATCTTATCTTTCCAGTAGCGCAACTCAAATTTGATTTTGAAAAGTTTTAATATTTGAATTCGAACAGTTTTGTGTTTGAACTTCGTTTGATCATATCTTGAGTTTCGTAACTCCGTTTGAGTTGATTCATTTTGCAAATCGAAGCTCTTGACCTAAAATTTTTGATAAGGCCAAATTCACTTAATTTTGGTACTGTTAGAAATTGTTTTCTATTGCGAGAGTTATTCGTTTGTTTTTGAAGTCTTTCGAGATCTGTTCTTCGATTCTGTTGCATGATTGCTTATGTATGATATTGTTTGATTGGGATAGAATTTCCGGAGTGCGAAGCGTGCTACTACGAGTCACTAGGTTTCAGCGATCAGAAGCAAGGCATGTTCATACTTTGATCATACTTTCCAATACCCAGTTTTTATTGCATTAGTTACATCCTCATACACTTGCATGAGTAGGACTGGTTACGTGTGATGATGCTTTGTAGTTCATGAGGTAGGAACCCAATGACTTGAGATCAACCCAAGGGAATATACGCTTTGTTACTTATTGCTTAGCCATGCTTGTAGACGTGGATTGGTATGAGTGATTTCATGAAAGTTGTGAGTGTAATAACAACTAAGGGTTTCTTTAAGGTGGAATTTAATACACATCTGGGTGGATTGGTTGCAAGGCACCTGGAGAATCCAGTGTTGTCCTAGGAAATCCCGAAGGACCCATCTGATTATCCTATGGAATGCCACCCAGGCTCAAACGGATCATATATCATTCATGCCTAGAAACTTTCGTGTGCAGCCACAAGCCATTATGGGCTCTAGCATAGTTGAGTATGTTGTGTGACCTCTTTCAGTGGTAGACTAGCAGATGTAGCGGATGTAGGTGTAACGGTCTACCCAGGGTAAAGAGTTACTGCTTCTGAAAGACTGTGTCTCGATCATTCGTTTCTCAAACACCATGCAGCGCAAGAAATTAAACGGAGGCGATCGAGCCTTGTGGGGAAAAGTGCACAAACCTCTGCAGAGTGTACAAACTATGCATGAGTAGCTATGTCCCCAGTTATGGACTTCTTGAGTATCCTGGTATTTGAATTATGGATTGATCTCATCACTTTACTTAACTTGTTGGGTTAATTGTAACACTCCAAAAAATTTGGATTTGTTTTCATCAAATTCTTTGGTCTGTTGGAGGAGGTTATTTAAATCTTTCATTAAAACCCCTCCTTCTCAAATCGTTTATGACAAAAGATTTTTGTGTCCTTCTCAACCTTGATCTTTGGTCTTGAGAGTTTTCACCTTGTATTGGCTCAACACAAATTATTTTCAAAAGGTTTTGACAATTTCTTTTTATGAAAAGCCTTCCTATAAAACCTTGGGCTTATTCTCTCCCATTCAAACTTTTCTTTTGCCATGACACCCACTGAAGATCTTTCTTCCAAAACCTTCATTCCCACCTTGGACAAGTCTAACATCAATTCCAGTAGGTTTTAACCTCATCTAGATTTTTATTCTAACTACTTTTCACTCAAAACATTTTTTGTCTTTTAAATTGGACCTTTGTGAATTACAAAGGAGCTACTGTTTTCCTTTTGAGTTTTGAGTCCAAACAAACTCCCCTGAATAGTCCTTAGTACCCTCAACCTAGATCCATCAAGATCTGCTGGTCCATAGTTCATAATTTTCAAATTTTGCTTGCTGCAAGTTTGGACCAGATTTGCCATTTTTGGTGAAACTCGTACTTTTTCTCTTCCTAAAAATCTGTGGAAATTCAGGCAGCCTCTAGATGCATCAAGAGACCACCTCACCAAAGATCGGCTCCAGAAAAATTTTCCAAGTGCCTGAATCATTTCATCGAATAGTTGGTGTGCATTGTTTCTGTCAAAATTCAGAAAAGTTCAGTGTGAGGATTTAGTCGACAGTGTCGTATCCGTCAGACCACCGCGTCAATCTCGCCAGTGTCTGCGTTGGCACCTCGCTCAGTGCTCATCTTCCTTATCCTGAACGCCGCACGGTTGCTTGGCCGGTTGCGAGCGTCGGTGGTGTCGTGGCCTGCCTGCGCCGGCGTCTTCCGCGGCGACAGAGCCACCCGTAGCGGCCAACAGGGGCCACCCTGCAAAACGGCGCCGTTCGGCACCGCCCAAACCACCAGAGAGCTCCATGTGGCTGTCCCCTCCCCTGTGCACACTACAACACCGTCGTCGTGGCATGAGAGGCGCAGAGCGCGCTCTCTGCCGCCGACGTGCCCGCGCAGCCGTTCCGTTGAGAAAGTGCAGTAACGCCCAAGTCTTGCCAAGCTTAGCATCGGGATGGAACTAGTGGACCATCACGTCGATGCCCAGGCACTTAAGCCACCTGTTCGGCTACGGCCTTGTCGTAATCACTCGCCGGACTTATCCCATTTGTGACAACCGCCTCGGGACGGCTATAAATAGCGGCCCTGAGCTCGCCTTCCACCCTGCACCTCTCCACCATCTCACCAGACCTCGCCCAGCCACTGGAAGGACCTCGAGGAGTCCTTCTTCCCCAGCTCCAGCCGCCCCGATCCGCTTCGGGCTCCGGCAACTCTCTCTCTGGTGAGAGCACCTCCACCTCCCTAGTCGTGCCAGTAGCCTCCTAGTGCACCTAGATACCTGACCCACGCTTCAATTTGGCCTATGCAGCCCTCCCCGGCGATATCCAACACCACCCGAACCGCCGTCCACTGGAGAGAAGGTCGCCGTTGACGTGGTGCTCGCCGACGTCTAACTGCACCACCCACAGACGCGGAAGAGCACCGTGAGTCCGTAGGTACCATCCCCTTCCCCTACCTCGTCATGGGTCGGCGCCGGCGACCACCGCAGCTCTCGGGCACCGGCGGACTCTGTCTTTCCGTTCGAATATTTGAACCTGACGGGTGGGACCCCCTCTTCAGCCTCTCCGTTTTATTCGACCCGTTTTTCTAGAAAACGCCTTCGGGAAAAATACGCTTCCCTTTTCAGCTGGCGTATTTCTTACTGAAACGTTTTCTGTTTTTATAATCAAGCCCCTGGAAACTTTCTGTTTCATTACAGACAAGTCCCTGGACAAAAACCTTAATAACTTTTAAACAAAAGATGATTTTGAGTTGATTCTTTTTCTGTCCTCTTTATTTTTCTATCTAGTTTTTTTATCATATTTATTTGAAAAAAGATTGGGACAAATTTTATGCGCGCACGGTATTTATGTTAGTATCCGATTTATTTTATCCATAGATACCGAAGGAGGTGAAGGAGACGCGAATTTCATCGAGCTAGACTCCGACTACTGTGAACCAGGCAAGCATGTTTGAGCCTTTGATATGATGAGTGCCTTGCATGTTTGCTTGAGTAGTTTTCTCATGGCATCGTTATATAAGCATTTTGTGGGTGTTATATTTCATGCAAGACAAGCTCCGTGTGAGCTTCGAAAGTTGATGGTGAGCCAACCTGATCATGTGGTAACATGATAGGTTGTAAGCTGGTATTGTTGAAGCATGCCAGTCAACCGTTTAACTCTAGTGTTAACGTGGATCAAGTCATGATCCCGTTCATCTCCTTTTTGGTACTGTCACATGTCTTCTGCAAGGAATACGGTTTAATCAGTTGCAAACATCTTTCCTTGTACACACCAAATAGAGGGGCCGGGATAAGGGTTCCATGGCCCTGGATTAAAGCCCGTCATCCGGTTAGGGGGCATGGGTGTTTCCGGTTGGGACCAAGAGGGGGGCACCCCTTAGAGCGCGTGATATAAATTTGATCCCATGCTATTCAAGGTTGTAGCCTCCCCGTCTTAAAGTTTTTCGTGAACGTTGCCTAGGGTGATTCCTGACAGCGGGATGTGAAATGAGTGTGTACTGGTTAGTTGTGTTTCTGCTAAAATACCGTAAACGGAACGAGTCCTTTGTGACTATGGAAATCCATTGGCTGTGGTTAAGTAGTACAAACTCTGCAGAGTCAAAACCCATTCGAGTAGCCATGTCTATGGTCTAGCGTCAGTCTCTGTGTCGGTCTTAGTGACAGTCGTTGGTGATTTAAATATAGCACTAAAAATGGTAAACCAGCCGAATTTCATTCCCGTGGATATAGCTAACCAGTTATTGTGTACTGAGTAATTCCTTGGGATGATTTACCTTCACAAGCTACTTGGTTTCGAATAGTTATATAAGCCCTTTATGTGATGTCGCTCAAACGTCCGACTGAGGCATTATTGTTATTTTTCTTTTGATTAAGCCCTTTATGTGATGTCGCTCAGACGTCCGACTGAGGCATTATTGTTATTTTCCTTTGATATAAGCCCTTTATGTGATGTCGCTCAGACATCCGATTGAGGCATTATTGTTATTTTACTTTGGATATAAGCCCTTTATGTGATGTCGCTCAGACGTCCGATTGAGGCATTATTGTTATTTTACTTTGGATATAAGCCCTTTATGTGATGTCGCTCAGACGTCCGACTGTGGCATTATTGCTATTTACTTTTGATATAAGCCCTTTATGTGATGTCGCTCAGACGTCCGACTGTGGCATTCTCGTTATTTATTTTTGATATAAGCCCTTTATGTGGTGTCGCCCAGACGCCCGACTGTGGCATATTTATTCATTTTACCCTTCAAGGGGTCGCTTCATACACCCGATCGGTCTTTTGTTACTGTATTGGGATTTCGGGAGGACAACCGCCTGACTTCCTTTTTAATTATCATGCAGCGCAAATTTATTATCTGAGTGCATATTGCTAGTCTGCTCATATGCATCATGTTTGCATTTGTTATATCTTATGTCCGAACTGTCTTGCGAGTACATTCAAAGTACTCACTTGGCTTGTTGATTTGGCCAGATGTTGACGAAGGCGATCTCATGGATGAAGAGTTCGATAGCGAGTCCGACGCCTAGAGGAGTCCCAGTCAGTCTCTTGCGATCCTGGAGTTGATCACTGTATTAAAAACGCTTCCGCTACCCAAATAAATTCATCGAGTCTCACTCCGACACTCGATGAGCTATAAGATATTGGAGTCGTGTCACCCACTACACTGTGACATATCCACCACCACTTTTATTTCGAGTCAGTAGTTATGCCACCCTACCCTTGTGTCATATCCTCCTTTATGTATAATATCGGCGTGCTTGTAATAAATTGTTGAGCAGCCTCAGCTCAACCTTGTATAATATTCAGTACTCTGGAATTCTGTATCAAGGATTTGTCTACCGGTAAGAAGGATTCTTCTACACTAGTCCGATAAAAAGATCGGTTTCTCAGTAAATGTTTTATTGGAAAACTGGTCCTGACAATCTTGGTATCAGAGCCAGGCTGACTGTAGGAAGCCACTAGGTGCGATCGCTAATCGGTCATTAGCGTATTGAGTGCCATTTCAGCATTTTACATATGTAGCAATTTTCTGTTAGTCATCATAAATTTATGATTTGACTATTCGGAATATTTGTCTACTTTTGTAGATGGCCAGCAGCGACTGTGAGTCACAGGTGTTCGCCAATATACCTTAGGGGTTTATCAAGCTCCTCGTCTCCATCACCAAGGTCGCGATCGGGCCATCGACTCGTGCGGAGTTCACACTCTACCAGCACAAGATCAGCGATAGCGTGTCGATGCACCAGGCCGCGGTGCAATTCAAGGGAGGGCGTTCTGAGTCACGCCGCTTCTGATTTGTGGGCAGGGCCATGCCTACGGAGAGGCATGCCATGCAGATGGCTGCCCGTGAGGCGATAGCTCGTCTCCGGGATGCTCTTCCTTCAATGAAGACTCGTCGCTACCACTACCTTCCATGCCACGTGCCTTACACATGTCATTATGCGTTCGCTTGCGCAAGGGGAGAGTGTGATAAGGCTATCAAAACGTTGGTTGAGTACCTCAAGGCTCTTGAGGCAGCTTTTGATAACCTTCTGGACGACTTGGTGGCTGCTCGTATGGACTTAGTTCAGAGCGGTTCCGCCAATAGGAGGGAGCTCCTCCATACATCACCACCTCTAACATATGTCTCATCCTCAGCATCCTACGCACCTGCCATCTTAGCCATCGCTCGCCGCCTACCTACCACTGAGGAGTTTGACTAAGTCATTGCTCCTACTCCAATCAGAGCTGCACCACCTGCCGCGCCCGCACCAACTCCTCGACCCAGTATTCCACGCCTGGAGCCTATTAGTGAAGAGGAGGTTGAGTCTCCATCACCACTGGGTCTTACCCTCGGCAGGCCGAGGGAAGTCTTCACCATCTCCGACTAAGTACGCCTAGCCGCCACATGATGTGTCTGCTTGTATGATATGTTTATATGTAAAATAGGTTGGTGAGAAGTAGTTTGTGTGCGCATCATGTAGGAACTCGGAGAAGTGCACTAGCCTAAATAACATGTCAGGAATGTGTACGCACATCCTGAGTGATGTATTGTATAATTATGACTTGCATGTAAGATATGTACTGAGCGGTCCTTCTCCGTGCGCAATCTAGTATTTTTTTTTTCTTGAAAAAACTTGGGAGTCTTAAATTTGTCGTATTTGCAAAACTTGTTATTTATTTTTGCCTCTTAGTTTTTCTCATGAGTTCTGCAATAATATCCCAGAGTGGATAATGACTCGTCCCTGGACTCGTTCCATGCCAAGTCCGCCGGAGGAAAATTATGGTACCCAGACAAGTAACAATTTCACGCAGGGGCAGTCAAGTCAGCAGGACAGTGAAACAGCATTTTCTCAAGTATGCTGCCTTTATGAACAAAGCCAGCAGCAGCACCAAGAAATGATGAACCATGTTATAAATATGGGAAATCACCGTGAACCATATCAGCAGCATTCCAAATTGTCTGAACTACAGAAGACACGTCTGCCAACATTCTCTCACACTGACAGACCTCTTGAGGCTGATGATTGGCTTCGAGACATTGATAGGAAATTAATTATTGCACAATGCTCGGACTGTAAGAAGGTACTTTATGCACCGCACTACCTCACTGGAGCAGATGCATCATGGTGGGAAAATTTTCTACACATGCACCACAATGAAAATAATATCACCTGGGAAGATTTTAAAGAAGGCTTTCGTGGAGCGCACATCCCTAGAAGCATTATGAAGATCAAGAAAAGGGAGTTTGATGACCTCAAGCAGAGAGGCATGACAGTGACTGAGTATAATAGTCAGTTTACTCAATTATCTCGTTATGCCAACGAATAGCGTATGACTGAAAATAAAAAGATGGAAAAAAATCCTGGACGGTCTGGCACGAGCACTTAAATGTCAGCTGGTCGTACACACCTTTCCGGATTTCAAGACACTTGTGGACAAAGCTATTACCTTTGAAAATGAGCCGCAGCTTGGAAGATATTCGCAAGCGCAAAAGGGATAAGACTACACATACTCGCAACAACTGGAACAAGACTAATTTTCAGAAAAATGGGGCGAACAAATTCATGACCAATGACCCACGCCCGCACAAAAAATTTCATGCAAGGGACAAGTATTTTTCGTATCGCCCAGGCGTTACTTGCTACGCTTGTGGGGAAGAGGGACACTATGCCAAACAGTGCCCAAAACCAAGAAACTCGGCCCCAAAGCCGAACAGCAGTGGAAACAATTCAGCACCCAAGCATAAAAACTTCAACCCCAATAACAACCACAAGAAAGGTCACTTGAACCATGTGACCAAGGAGCAAGCACAGGATGCCCCGGATATCATACTCGGTACGTTCCATGTCAACACAATACCTGCCACGGTTTTGTTTGATTCTGGAGCTTCTCATTCGTTCATTTCAAAGAACTTTGCTTTGCAACATGATTTTTCGATGCTTCCCTTGGGAAAATCAATGACCATCAAGTCCCCCGGAAGTAAGCAAATCACTCAAAGTTACTGACAAGGTGTGATTATTGAGATTGAAGGACTAAAGTTTCAGGCAAACCTCATCGTATTGGAAAATAAGGGACTGGATGTTATCCTAGGGATGGACTGGTTAACCACCAACAAAGGATTTATCGACTGCTTTAATCGGATTGTAATTCTTACTCATCATCACGGGAAGACGATAAGAGTTGCTGCCCAAGAAAGACCAGTATCACGGCAGCCAAGATTGAACAAGGTAGACACTTCAGAGTTAAGCAAAGTTCCAGTAGTATGTGAGTTCCCGGACGTATTTCCCGAAGAATTTCCAGGCATGCCACCAGACCGGGAAATAGAGTTCATTATTGAGCTAGCACCTGGAACCACCCCCATTTACAAGAAACCATACAGAATGGCACCTTCCGAATTGGTAGAACTAAAGAAGCAAATAAAAGAATTGCTGGACAAAGGATTTACACAGGCCAGCTCCTCATCTTGGGGTTCACCAGTATTATTTGCCAAGAAAAAGGATGGGACACTAAGCGTGTGTTCAGTTGGGGGACCAACTGTCATGGAATGGAATGGTTCCATTCTAGAGGAATGGGTCCGTTCCATTCCTGTGTTTGGTAGGAGCAAAAGAGTAGAACGGGTCGGTTCCGTTCCGGTGTTTGGTTGGAAGCACGTAATGAAAAATGGAACGACTTAAAATTTAAAATTTTGGCAGCATTTCATTTGTAATTTGATTAAAAACAACATAATAATAGATATTGACAAGTTTATAACACATGAATGACAACATATAACATAATTTTCAACAAGGTGCACATACAACCATATAGTTCACATAAGAAATTCCCAAAAGCATCAAAGTGCAATAGTCATACATGTCAAGTTCACCACTGGTTGACAACCACATATGTCAAGTTCACATACGCAATCTCCAAAAGCAGCCAAAGTGCTCATAGTAATGTGTCAAGTTCACATAACTGTGAAGCATACAACCATATCGAATTTAGAAATTCTTCTTCACATACCTACTCACCCAAACAGACTTGTTGATTCGGGTAAGTTTCATGAAGGCTCTTGCTGTCTTGGGGTTGTCCACAAGATGGGCATAGTAGTGGGCTAGGTGCTCTTCATCAAAATCTGGCAATACAGACACTACATCCCAAAGTTCATCGGGTATATCATCATCATCTCCACTAGACTTAGCAAGCGCTTCAGCCACAAGCTTGAACCCATCTTTGAGAGTGATAACTAGTGGATCATCAACAACGTTCTTTACCTTAGCTTTCTTTTTGGGTGGTGCTTTGGGGTCAGAAGACTCACCAACATTTGGTGATGTGTTCACCTCACCATTCTCCTCGTCTTCAATATCAATAGAAAGAAGATCATTGCCAGACCTAGCACCAAGCCCCTTAGCCCCCATTGTCCCATAAATGGAAGCCAAGGCATGATAGTATTCAATTGGGGTATTCAAGAAGGGGGCATCAGCTTTGTGGGTCTACAAACAATGCTCAAAATGATTAGCATAATTCAAACATAAAAAGGCATTAGATTTGTGGGTTGAGAAGCATACCATACAATGCCCTGCATAGTGCTTGTCGCTGAGCCTAATTGTGCAAGTATCTTCATCCCATAGAGCTCCACTTAAATTCTTCAAGTTGACTACCCTTCCCCAAATCTTCCTCCACTTCTTGAGATGGTTTTTGACTTGTTCTCCAGTGACAGAAAGCTTGAATTGCTCATTCAAGACAGCAGCACATTGTCTATGATGCACATCCCTGAATCCACTTGAAGTCCTCTTCCCATCAGCAACAAGACCAGCCAAAAAACCCAGCATGGTTTTCGTCATGGAATTGGTCCACACGATGATCCCAGCTCTCCCCGAGCTTGCACTTGCAGCGGTGACTTCAACACCCTCCATTTCTGTCCAGCCAACAAAAGAAGGCAAAAATAGGGATTATAGCATTATTCAAATATGATAAATGGTACAATCTATCCATCCATCAAATAGTTTCAAATATAGTTGCATAAACATCACAAATACATGGTTCAAATATGATAAATGGTACAATCTGTCCAGCCATCAAATAATTTCAAATATAGTTGCATAAACATCACAAATACATGGTTCAAATATGGTAAATGATACAATATGTCCAGCCATCAAATATAGTTGCATAGACATCACAAATACATGGAGTGTGCCACACTCATACGTTAGCATACATGAGTTGTCTATCTTCCCACATTTGGGCTGCCATTTGAAGCCTACGGTCTACCACAGCCCTAGTGTCACTTGCTTGTTGTCTTGATGTTCGAATTGGTTGGGTGGTCCATGTTACTTCCGGTATAATAAATTCATCAATCCCTTGTGATAGTGCATAATTGTGAAGAACACAACAAGCTATAACAATGTCAACTTGTACCGGGAAAGTAACGAATGGTTTGGCATCATCTAAAATTTTAAAACGCCTCTTGAGAGATCCAAAAGCCCTCTCTACCGTCACCCGTAGAGATGAGTGCCTAAGGTTGAATAGCTCCCTATCATTTTGGACAGGATTGTTGCCCCACTCATTCAAATGGTATCTCACGCCACGAAAAGGTGGTAAAAACCCGGGCTTGGCTCCATAACCGGCGTCAACTAGGTAGAACTTTCCTACGAAGTGAAAACATAATTTGGTGGCAATGGTTTCGAGAGGCAATAACGTATGGAAAATAACTATCTAAGGCAACTTCTTACCTCGTGGTACTTGTAAGCCTCTCTCTCGTGTTAATGCATCAGCTAAAACGGTCGCATCGTGTGCTGACCCTTCCCAACCAGCTAACACATATGTGAAGCGGAGATCAAAATCTACCGCTGCCATCACATTTTGGGTTGTAAAGGCCTTCCTACCACGAAACGAATGTTCAACATCTTTGGTAACACCAGCTCGCACATGTGTACCATCGATAGCTCCAATACAATCCTATACAAGGACAAGTATAAATGTCATATCATATGGCCTACATACCTAAGGAATAGTTTCAGAAATTACCTTAAAATATGGGTCAATTTGATGATTTCCTTCAATTTTTGCGGGGTTCTCCAATGATGGTGGCCGTATATAATCATTAAGAAGCTCGCCTATGGCATGAAGAGTCTTTCTAAAATAGATGCTGGTTGTGCCATATGATCTACAAAAATTGGCTGACACCACCCTATTCCGAAGGTTATGCCCAACTGTATGCAAAAACATCGCTAATTGTTGCTCCACGCTAACATGTGGACTATCTTCTAGCAACTTGCGATCCCTCATTATGGCACACAAATTGAAAAATGCAGCTCTTTCAAACCTTAGCATGTTTTTACATAAGACATCGCTTTGCCAAATTTTTTGGTTTAGATAATCGTATCTGATTCGATCTCTTTCATGCATTGGGCCATAGGTAATACGTGGCCTTCTCTTCCCTACTATAGCCCGAACAATTACTGCCATTGCAGCTAGTGCAACAAAAAAAGCAGCTCCCCTAACCATCTTTTTTCTTTTGCTCATCTTCATGACCATCTACAAGTTACCAATGATGCTTACATCAACATATATATTGCAAACATACACTGGACAACAAATAAACATGAACACTAGCTGCATATACAAAGGGGGGGTATTCTACCTTCACAGTTCGAGTCCGGCTGTCGAGCACCCGCTGCTTGGAGTCCTTCCGTCGAGCTGCTGCAAAATGATAGAGAAAAATAGATTAGCAGGCATCCTGAAGGGAGGAAACGGCCGGCATGGATGGGAGGAACCAGACGCCATGGAGAGGAGGACCCAGCCACGGCCGGAAAGAGGAGTAACGGGCTGCCGGAAAGAGGAGGAATGGGCGGCCGGAAAGAGGAGGAACGGGCGGCCAGCGCTGGCCGACTGGGCAGGGACGGCCGCTGCATCTCAGATCCATGGAGTGGGGGAGGAGGGCAGACGAGGAGGAGGGGGAGGGAGGGGAGAGGAGGGGGAGGCAGCCGCCGGCCGACGGGGAGAGAGGACCGGCGGCGCTGCCCGGATCCATGGGGAAGGGAGGAGGAGGGGGAGGCGGCGCACCTTTCCGCGTGGGCGCTGAGGACGAGTGCGAGGGAGGCAGCCGTTCCGCGTGGTCCGCCCGTTTCCTAGGTATGACTTGGTTCCGCATCTGGGCGGAATATTCGCTCTGGGGAACCAGTGCGTGACGGTCCCAATTTAAACTAAACACGAGAACGGGGGCTAGGGGCGGGTCGGTCCCGTGCCATTCCAGGCCATCCCTTCAACTGAACACACCCTAAGATTGTGTATAGACTATCGAGCACTCAACATGGTCACCATCAAAAACAAATATCCGATGCCACGGATAAATGATTTATTTGACCAGCTCGCACAAGCCAAGGTTTTCTCATAAATTGATTTAAGGTCTGGATACCATCAATTAAAAGTACGGACAGAATATATCCCCAAGACAGCATTCACCTCCAGATACGGATTATATGAATTTACAGTAATGCCGTTTGGACTGACAAACGCCCCCGCATATTTTGTCCACCTCATGAACAAAGTATTTATGAAATTCATGGACAAATTTGTTGTGGTGTTTATTGATGATATCCTGGTATATTCTAAGACACCAGAAGAACATGCTGAATATCTTCGAATTGTACTAGGAGAATTAAGGAAACATCAACTATACGCCAAATTCAGCAAATGTGAATTTTGGTTAAGACAGGTTGGTTTTCTAGGCCACGTATTAACACAAGAAGGTGTTGCCGTGGACCCAGAAAAAGTCAAGGCCGTATTTGGCTGGAAGCCACCAGCCAACGTAACAGATGTACGAAGTTTCCTCGCAATGGCTGGATATTACCGAAGGTTTATTGAAGGGTTTTCCACCATAGCAAAACCAATGACATAGTTACTCAAGAAGGATAAGAAATTCGTGTGGACTGAAGCTTGTGAGAAAAGCTTCCAGGAACTCAAAAGGAAATTAACTCAAAAGTTTTGAAGTATATTGCGACGCATCCCGAAAGGGCCTCGGATGCGTACTGATACAAGAAGGCAAAGTAGTAGCATATGCTTCTAGGAAACTACGAAAGCATGAGGAAAATTATCCTACTCACGACTTAGAATTGGCAGCAGTCATTCATGCACTCAAGGAGTGGAGGCACTTTTTGCTTGGAAACCGTTGTGAAATATATACGAACCATAAAAGCCTCAAATATATTTTCACGCAACCAGAACTCAATTTACGACAACGACGATGGTTGGAATTAGTGAAAGATTATGATGTTGGCATTCACTATCATCTAGGAAAGGCGAATGTAGTGGCAGATGCTCTCTGTCGTAACCCCAGCTCGGACAACGGCAGTCTACAAAACTTGAGACCTGAGTTTCAGCAGGAGTTCGCCAAACTCAACTTGATGATGGTCACCGAAGGCGATGTGTCAAATTTGGAAATACAGCCTACCCTAATGGAACAGATTAAGAAGGCTCAGCATGGACACCCCAGCATCGAAGGCATAAAAAGAAAAGTGAGTCTGCGTAAGGCCTCAAAATTCGTCATAGACAGTGAGGGAATATTATGGTTCGGGGACAGGCTTTGCGTACCCAATATAGAGGACCTCAAAAAGAAAATTCTAGCAGAAGGCCATACCGCTCCATATTCCATTCACCCTGGAGGGACCAAAATGTACAAGGACATTCAGGAAAGATTTTGGTGGCACGGCATGAAGAGGGATATAGCCACATTCATTGCATGTTGTGATTCATGTCAACGCATTAAAGCCGAGCACCAAAAACTACCAGGACTATTACAACCAAACAAGATACCTGAGTGGAAATGGGATGAAATTGGGATGGATTTTATTGTCGGACTACCTCGGTCACAACACGGAAATGATGACATATGGGTCATCACAAACAGATTGACTAAGGTGGCACACTTCATCCCAGTCAAAATAACCCACACCACCCATAAGCTTGCCAAACTTTATCTCTCCCGTATAGTTTTCCTGCATGGAGTTCCGAAGACTATAATATCCGATAGAGGCACTCAATTCGTCTCTAAATTTTGGGATCATTTACAGCAGGCTCTGGGAACGCAACTAGTGTTCAGTATAGCATACCACCCCCACACTGGAGGACAAACTGAACGTGTAAACCAAATTCTAGAAGACATGCTGAGGGCATGTGTTCTCACCTATGGGACCAGTTGGGAAGCAAGCTTGCCGTATGCCGAGTTCGCATACAACAATAGTTACCGAGCCAGTCTACAAATGGCACCTTTTGAAGCCTTGTACGGACGAAGATGCCGTACCCCATTAAATTGGTCAGAAACAGGAGACAGTCGTATTTTCGGCCCAGACATGCTCAAGGAGGCTGAGGAGAAAGTTAGGCTAATCAGGGATCAACTCAAGACAGCACAGAGCCGACAAAAGAGTTATTACGATCAAAAACATCGTGAAGTCAGCTTGGAACCCGGTGAAAATGTGTATCTACATGTATCTCCTATGAGGGGCCTGCAACGATTCAAAGTCAAAGGAAAGCTAGCACCATGATTTATTGGACCCTTTTGTGTAGTTGCACGGAGAGGCACAGTAGCCTACCAGCTAGACCTACCCAAGGAGCTGTCAGACGTCCACGACGTGTTCCACGTCTCACAATTGAGGAAATGCGTAAGCAACCCAGAGAAGCATGTATATCATGAAAGCATTGATGTGCAACTAGACCTCACCTATAGGGAACGTCCAATGAAAATATTGGAAGAGTCTGAAAGAAGGACCCGTCAGAAGACAATTAAGTTTATCAAGGTTCAGTGGAGCAATCACACCGAGGATGAAGCAACATGGGAAAGAGAGGATTTTCTACGGACAGAGTACCCACACCTATTTGAGGATCAGCTGAAATCTCGGGGACGAGATTTTTCCTAAGGGGGTAGGTGTTGTAACACTCCAAAAAATTTGGATTTGTTTTCATCAAATTCTTTGGTCTGTTGGAAGGAGGTTATTTAAATCTTTCATTAAAACCCCTCCTTCTCAAATCTTTTATGACAAAAGATTTTTGTGTCCTTCTCAACCTTGATCTTTGGTCTTGAGAGTTTTCACCTTGTATTGGCTCAACACAAATTATTTTCAAAAGGTTTTGACAATTTCTTTTTATGAAAAGCCTTCCTATAAAACCTTGGGCATATTCTCTGCCATTCAAACTTTTCTTTTGCCATGACACCCAATGAAGATCTTTCTTCCAAAACCTTCATTCCCACCTTGGACAAGTCTAACATCAATTTCAGTAGGTTTCAACCTTATCTAGATTTTTATTCTAATTACTTTTCACTCAAAGCATTTTCTGTCTTTTAAATTGGACCTTTGTGAATTACAAAGGAGCTACTGTTTTCCTTTTGAGTTTTGAGTCCAAACAAACTCCCCTCGCTAGTCCTTAGTACCCTCAACCTAGATCCATCAAGATCTGCTGGTCCATAGTTCAAAAGTTTCAAATTTTGCTTGCTGCAAGTTTGGACCAGATTTGCCATTTTTGGTGAAACTCATACTTTTTCTCTTCCTAAAAATCTATGGAAATTCAGGCAGCCTCTAGATGCATCAAGAGACCACCTCACCAAAGATCAGCTCCAGAAAAATTCTCCAAGTGCCTGAATCATTTCATTGAACAGTTGGTGTGCACTGTTTCTATCAAAATTCAAAAAAGTTCAGTGTGAGGATTCAGTCGACAATGTCGTATCCGTCAGACCACCGCGTCAATCTCGCCAGTGTCTGCGTTGGCACCTTGCTCACTGCTCCTCTTCCTTATCCTGAACGACGCACTGTTGCTTGGCCGGTTGCGAGCGTCGGTGGCGACGTGGCCTGCCTGCGCCGGCGTCTTCGGCGGCAGAGCCACCCGTGGCGGCCAACAGGGGTCACCCTGCAAAACGGCGCCGTTCAGCACCGCCCAAACCACCAGAGAGCTCCGCGTGGCCGTCCCCTCCCTTGTGCACACTGCAACACCGTCTCCATGGCCTGAGAGGCGCAGAGCATGCTCTCTGCCGCCGACGTGCCCGCGCAGCCGTTCCGTTGAGAAAGTGCAGTAACGCCCAAGTCTTGCCAAGCTTAGCATCGGGATGGAACCAGTGGACCATTACGTCGATACCCAGGCACTTAAGCCACCTGTTCGGCCACGGCCTCGCCGTAATCACTCGCCGGACTTATCCCGTTTGCGGCAACCGCCTCGGGCCGGCTATAAATAGCGGCCCCGAGCTCGCCTTCGACCCTGCACCTCTTCACCATCTCACTGGACCTCGCCTAGCCACTGGAAGGACCTCAAGGAGTCCTTCCCCAGCTCCGGCCGCCCCGATCCGCTTCGGGCTCTGGCAACTCTCTCTCTGGTGAGAGCACCTCCACCTCCCTAGTCGTGCCAGTAGCCTCCTAGTGCACCTAGATACCTGACCCGTGCTTCAATTTGGCCTCTGCAGCCCTCCCTGGCGATATCCACCACCACTCGAACCGCTGTCCGCCGGAGAGAAGGTCGTCGTCGACGTGGTGCTCGCCGACGTCCAACTCCACCAACCACAGATGCGGAAGAGCACTGTGAGTCCGTAGGTACCATCCCCTTCCCCTACCTCGTCGTGGATCGGCGTCGGCGACCACCGCGGCTCTCGGGCGCCGGCGCACTCTGTTTTTTCGTTCGAATATTTGAACCTGATGGGTGGGACCCCTCGTCAGCCTCTCCGTTTTATTCGAACAGTTTTTCTAGAAAACGCCTTCGGGCAAAATACGCTTCCTTTTTTAGCTGGCGTATTTCTTACTGAAACGGTTTCTGTTTTTATAATCAAGCCCCTGGAAACTTTCTGTTTCAATACAGACAAGTCCTTGGACAAAAACCTTAATAACTTTTAAACAAAAGATGATTTTGAGTTGATTCTTTTTCTGTCCTCTTTATTTTTCTGTCTAGTTTTTTATCATATTTATTTGAAAAAAAATTGGGACAACTTTTATGCACGCACGGTATTTATGTTAGTATCCGATTTATTTTATCCGTAGATACCGAAGGAGGTGACAGAGCCGCGAACTTCACCGAGCTAGACTCCGACTACTCCGAACCAGGCAAGCATGTTTGAACCTTTGATATGATGAGTGCCTTGCATGTTTACTTGAGTAGTTTTCTCATGGCATGGTTATATAAGCATTTTGTGGGTGTTATATTCATGCAAGACAAGCTCCGTGTGAGCTTCGAAAGTTGATGGTGAGCCAACCTGATCATGTGGTGACATGATAGGTTGTAAGCTGGTATTGTTGAAGCATGCCAGTCAACCGTTTAACTCCAGTGTTAACGTGGATCATGTCATGATCCCGTTCGTCTCCTTTTTGGTACTGTCACATGTCTTCTGCAAGGAATACGGTTTAGTCAGTTGCAAACCTCTTTCCTTGTACACACCAAATAGAGGGGCCGGGATGAGGGTTCCATGGCCTTGGATTAAAGCTCGTCATTCGGTCAGGGGGCATGGGTGTTTCCGGTTGGGACCAAGAGGGGGGCACCCCTTAGAGCACGCGATATAAATTTGATCCCATGCTATTCGAGGTTGTAGCCTCCCTGTCTTAAAGTTTTTTCGTGAACGTTGCCTAGGGTGATTCCTGGCAGCGGGATGTGAAATGGGTGTGTACTGGTTAGTTGTGTTTCTGCTAAAATACCGTAAACGGAACTAGTCCTTTGTGACTACGGAAATCCGTTGGCTGTGGTTAAGTAGTACAAACTCTGCAGAGTCAAAACCCATTCGAGTAGCCATGTCTATGGTCTAGCGTCAGTCTCTTTGTCGGTCTCAGTGACAGTCGTTGGTGATTTATATATAGCACTAAGAATGGTAAACCGGCCGAATTTCATTCCCGTGGATATAGCTAACCAGTTATTGTGTTCTGAGTAATTCATTGGGATGATTTACCTTCACAAGCTACTTGGTTTCGAATGGTTATATAAGCCCTTTATGTGATTGTCACATCCCTAGTTAGCACTTGCTTTAGTACCTAGCTAGAGTGTGCATCATGTCTACTTTCAAAGAAACTGGAAATGGAATTAACAGAAACCCCAGCACCCCTCTCCTAACAACTAGGGTTTGTTAAAATATTTTTCCAATGTACCCAAAATGCCCTTCAAAAATGTTCATCATTTCTGCCTTGGTCTTAAACCTCTGCCAAAAATGGTGCACAATTTTCTAGGACACTCTAGGGCTTTGGATTAAATCATATGGTATTTGTATTTGGGCATTTAAATACTTAAAAATATTTTAAATGCTCAAATAATCATGAACTATAATGTTTCCTACTGTTCATATTATATACAGTGGGCATGACAAGTTTCATGAGTTATAAAAATGTTTTGGCATTTTTATTAATTGAACAAAGCTGCAAAAGAAATGAAACAGAAAAGAAAATAGGAAAAAGAGAGAGAAGAAGCTTACCTGGCGCCCACCCGGCCCACCTGCCGGCCCAGCCCAGCTGCCGCTCCAGCGAGCTGCTTGGCTCGGCCAGGCAGGCAGGCAGGTGCTCGACGGCGACCGCACGGTGCGCCACGCAGCTGCCCGCCGCCCTGCCTCCTCCCCTCGCCGTCCTGGAGGGTTGGATCGATCGCACACGTCGCCCCCGACCTCGCAGACACCTCCCCCTCTCCCCGGCTTCTCTCCCTCGCTCTCCCCGCGCCATGGCCGACGCCGTCGTGCTCGCACCGTCGTAGAAGCCGCACCCACCGTCGTCCCTGAGCCCCGCTGTGGTGTCCGTCGTCTCCGCCGTCCTCGACTGCTTCGAACAGGCCGAGCCCCGAGCGCTCGCCCGCCCTGGAGACGCTCCCGACCTCTTCTTCCCCAACTCCGGCCGTGGAGATCCCGCTCGCAGTTCCGCTCAGCTCCGACCACCCCCGAGCTCGCTCCGGCGCCTGCTGCAACCCCTGTGAGCCCAGCTTCGTCCTCCCCGTCTCCGTTGGCTCTCTTCTGCCCTGGAACGCACCGCACGAAGCTCACCTGCACGCACCGCCGCCGTGCTCGCCGCCGGTGATGCTCCGGTGACCATTTGGTCACTGGCACCCGTCCATCACACTCACCGCAGCGCGTAGATGCGGTAGGTGCTACGCACGCATCGCCTAGGCCCCTGCAGCCGCATCTCCACACACGCCCGACGCCGGTCGCCGCCGTCGAGCTTGTTGTCGTCGTCTCCGGCCACCCCAGGTCCGGCGACCACCACCATCCGACGCGCAATACCAAGAGCTTTCCAACGCGCCTAGCCGCAGCTCGAGCCGTGCCCCGTAGGCGTTTTCCGAAGCACGCCGCCGCACTTGGCCTCGCCGGCGTCACGTCGCCGGCGGGTTTGACCTGTTTGACCAGGGGGTTGACTACCCCTGGGTCACTGACGTGTGGGCCACCTTTTGTTAATTAGTTAGTTTAATTTAGTTTCTGTTAATTTAATTAGTTAATTAGTTTAGTCACTGACCCGTGGGCCCAGGCCTCACTGACAGCTAATTAGTTTTAGTTTAACTCTAATTAACTCAGTTAATTAGCTGTGACACTGACATGCAGGGCCCACATGTCATGTTTGACTTGGACTAGCTCCTGTTGACTGACTGACGTCAGCATGATGTCATGCTGATGCAGTAAAGGTTTTTCTGGGATTTTTAGATTAAAAAATTCAGGAAATTCCAGAAAATACCCAAAACTTCTAAAAATCATATAAAATCAACCATAGCTCAGATGGAAAAGATTTATATATGAAAAATGATCAGAAAAATCCAATCTTTCCAATGGCACTGGTTTCATGCATGTTTGAACAAGTTAACTTGCTGTATACATCAAAAACATGATAATGCACTTATTTAAATATTAGTTTGAACTCCAATTTGAATCTTTGATTCAAATAGGTTCAAACCCTTCTGGTTATAGTTGCATTAGCCAACACACATGCATCTTGCCATGTCATGAGCATGCATCATATTGTTGCATTTGTTTGTTAATGATTGTATCGCCGGTATTCTCTGTGTTAGGTCCTGCTCCCGAGGATACTGTTGTGTATCCAGTTGAAGAGCAGTACCCAACAACCACTTTTTCAGGCAAGCAATCATTGATCATTCCGATACAAACCCAATCTTCTCGCTCCTGCTCTCTTTTACTACATTAAGGCAACAGCGTGTGAACTGCTACTTGCTGCGGTAGTTGAACCCTATTCCCTTACATGACCTGTCATTGCCACAGTAAATAGTTGAAACCCACTAGCATGTGTAGGAGTTGATTGAGCCATGTGATGTGTGATCCACCATGCTATTTGTTTATGTTGCCTGCTATGCCTAGAGTTGTGTCTGGTCTGGTTCATCTGGGTGATGGATCAGAGTGAAATGATCATACCGGTAAAGAGGAGGAAGTGTGGAATACGCTTGGTAAAGGTATCGATGAAAGGCCATGTAGGAGTACATGGTGGGTTGTTTCATTGGAATCGTCCATAGGACCTGAAATCTGTATGTGTGGTTCAAGTTACAGTTACTACCATGCATTGGGCCCGAAACCAATGGACCCTCTCGGCTTATTAATTACCCTCGATCTCTGTCCAGGAGTTGCAACTAGTTTCTGGTGTTTATAGCTTACTGGAGGTCGTGCACAACGCTGACCCTCGGGGTGGGTTGTGATGCGACAAGTACGTGGCACGGTGTACCGGTTGCCCGTTTGGTGACTCGGGAACCCTGTACACATCGTTTGGGGCCGTGAGCGACACCCCGGCCGGATCTCCCCACGGATGGAACCCAAATAGGCGATAAACCTGGATGAGAGACTTGAGTAGTTAGTCAGGTCATGGCCGACACCCCCGCTGGGCTTCCGCTTGAAGGTTGCCGAGTACACGCCGAGTAAACGGCGATAAGTGGTGGAAGCGTGTGTGAAGAAGTACACCCCTGCAGGGTTATCAAACTATTCGAATAGCCGTTGTTCGCGGTACGGACTACTTGGTTACTCTTACAGTTCATAGACAAGTTGATGGATACTACTAAAACCCTCAAGATAAGCGTGAGTGTCGTGGATGGCCCTTCCGTAGGATGACGGAAGAGGATCCTCGGTAGTGTATTGATGTGGTGAGTAATGGACTTGTGTTCGTAATAACATCTTGCAATCTGTTGAGAGTTGTAGTATATGTTAGCCAAGGTCAAAGCTGGCATTCTGCTATGAACTCCACTACCCCCTTGATAATGTTGCATGTATGATAGGTTCTGTGGTAAGACTTGATGAGTACCTTTGTACTCATGTTTGCTTAATAACTGTTGCAGAGGAGAACCCTGCCCCTGCTGATGGGTTCTACATAGACGTTGACGTCGACGAGTAGCTTGACACCCAGACGGAGATCTGGAGCTTGTGAAGGGCCTTGTAGATAGTCAGGCTACACCAAGCCTGTTTTATTTTCTAAGTTGTCTGTACTCAGACATGTAGCTTCCGCTTGTGCTTGTATGACTGTATGACTTGAGTGTTGGGTCATGTGACCCCTACCTGTATGGATATGTTATGTATGGCTCTTGGAGCCTTTTAAATAAAGTATTTTGAGTCATAGAGTTCTGTTGTGATGCAATGTTGTATTTGCACATATTGAGCATATTGCGTGTATGTTTGAAATGCTTGGTATGTGTGGGATCCGACACCTAGTTGTTTTCCTTTGGTAGCCAACCTTACAGGGAAATGCCTCCTAGTGATTCCAATGAGCCTTGGTAGCTTGCTACTGCTCGGAACACGTAGGCTGGCCGGCATGTGTCCTTCTTCGTTCCTGTGTCTGTCCCTTAGGGGAAATGTCATGCGTTGCTCCTTTAAGTCCATGTAGCTTGCTACGACTTGGGTTCATACGTTGATGACTGACACGTTCGTTGCTGGGTCATGGATGCCTGTCTCTGTAATTTAGTGCCACTTTTGGTTTATAACTAGCCATGTTGGCCCGGGTTCTCTTTCATATGGATGCTAGCGACACTGTCATATACGTGTGCCAAAATGCGCAAACGGTCCCGGGCCAGGTAAGGTGGCACCCGTGGGGTTACCGTGCGTGAGGCCGCAAAGTGATATGACGTGTTACAGCTAGATCGGTGTGACTTAGGATCGGGGTCCTGACAGCGTTGGCATCAGAGCTGGACTGCCTGTAGGTTTCTCAAGCCAAACTGGTTGATGTTGAGTCTAGAAAATTCTTAGTTATATGTAGGGGAATTGATTGTGGAAGGGAACGTAAGGCTCTTTTACTCCTTTACCTTATGCCCTTCTGATCTGAGTCAGTCTATTCTTTCTACGGGGTTTTAGGACTAGGCCTCTTATCCTTACTAGGTTCACGTGTTACTAATCCGTAGACTCTTAGGATTGTTGGTTTCAAGCCTCAGTTCAGTTTCTGTCCTTTTAGTATGATGATTGTTGGACCCGGAACCTTGATATGGAATTGTGGAGTGGCTATGCTATCATTTGTATGATGTCTCAAATCTTTGTTTGAGCATTTACAGTTGTTATGCTGCCCGATTTCTTCCAGAAACACTAATGCCTTTGCATTATTCCGTGTTTCAGATGTCTGGCCGCATCCCCCACCAAGTGGTTCATTTGACTCGGTGCATTAATGTGCCCGGTCACACGGCCATGCTAGTACGTGTGCTGACTGAGACCGGTTATCGCTGGTATCCTGAATACACCGTGGAGGAACAGTACCGGGATTTCAATCAGAGTCAGTATTTCTGCACAGTCCGGATATACCCCTCATATTCCGGAGCTAATGATCCCATCCATTGGTCTTATGGACTCGGGATTACCATCGAGATGGCAGTGCAGGATGCCGCTTATTCGATGATGACCATTCTCCGTGCTAGGCATGCCCTGTTGCTGAACACTGAGTTCTGTTACATGCCAGCCTCACTTCCCGGAGAGGAAGGCTACTACACTGGTCTGTATACTGATGCTGCTCATGAAGAGCCACTGCTTCAGACCACTGTTCAGATGTTGGAGGATAGGGACCGTGAGGTCCGTGCCCTCCGAATGGAGCTGTATAACACTCGAGCCGCTCATTGGACTACTTTGACACGGCTTGCACCTGCTGTGCACGCCGGATATCTGGACATGCGGGATTTGTACCCCGTGCGGACTCGTCTGCCTGATCGCATGGATTGGCGTGACGTTGGGGGTATTACACCTCCACGTGGGCGTCGGTTACCACCAGCATCGGGACCGAGGCCACATCCGTGTCCTTATGGTCCACAGCCTTCGAGTGCTCGCGAGTTTCAAGATCCATCTGTTCCACTTCCAGGCTACGGTGGTAATCTTTACGAGGATTACTACGCGAATGTCTGAGCTAGGCCGTGGTTGTAGTAGTATTGTAGTAGTTGTATTTCCACAGTCTTGCGCGTCTTGTGGAATATGACTTAGTGTGTACTGAGTCCCGGAGGTGTAGTTAAATAATGTATAGGAGCTTGGAATGCCTCTGATGGGATGTATCGTATTTCACCGCAGTTGTACTTTAGCCTTGGCTTGTACTAAACTTTGTATGGTGTGTATGACCACTGGTGTATATATAGCAGTTCCTATATTACCATGTCGTACGGATGAACATCTTTGCATTCCGTGTTATCCATTACATTCTGCACTTCTATGTCAAATTTTTGCCATCCTTGTCTAAACCATTGTTTTGTTTTCCTAGGATGGTCAACACTCGCAACACTCCTGCTGCTCAGGAGCAGGGTGAGGCTAGGGGGACTAGGGATGGGAATCTGCCCCAGCCACCCTCCTTGGCGGAAGTTATGCTCAAAGCAGAACGGAACAAGAGAGAGACCAACCGTCTGCTGGAACGCATAGAGCAGAACACTGGGTTCCGCCAGAGGAATGACGTGGTGTCAATCAATGACTTTATCAAGATGTGTCCACCGAAGTTTCATCACTCCACTGAACCTCTGGATGCTGATGACTGGCTACGTAGTATCACCCATAAGCTACACTCTGCCCGTGTGGCCGAAGCTGACAAGGTTATCTACGCCGCCTACCATCTTGAGGGCCCTGCCAGTCTTTGGTGGGAAAACTTTGAAGCTATGCGTCCTGCTGGCCAAGTCACTACCTGGGTTGAGTTCAGTGAGGCATTCCGTGAACATCACATTCCGGAAGGTCTCATGGATCGCAAGCGGGAGGAATTCTACAATTTCACCCAGGGTCGTTTAATTGTGGTTGGCTATAGCCGCGAGTTTGGTAACCTGGCACGCTATGCACCTGAGGAAGTATCCACCGATGCCAAGAAACAGGCAAGGTTCCGCAAGGGACTCAGCCCTGAACTCCGCCGAGATCTACGTCTGCACGAGTGCACCTCCTTCCAGAAGTTGGTAAACAAGGCTATCATTGCTGAAACAGGCCAGACCGACTTCGAGGCCACCCGCAAGCATACTCGAGACTTTGGTTCCTCATCCGGCTCTGGCTCTCACAAGCGCCGTGTGTGGGTTCCTAACACTGCTCTGCCACCCAAGTACACACCGAGGCCATCCTATGAGGCGCCTCACCCAACTCAACAGTTTGCACCTGCTAAGACCTATGGAGGACCATCTTCCAACTTTGCTCCACGCACCACCACTGTGACATGTTTCAAGTGTGGAGAACCGGGACACTACATGCGTGATTGTCCCCAGAACCAGCCAGGAAAAACCGTTGGTCGTGGCAAGCCAACCGGCAAGGTGAATTATGTCAAGCCAATCCCCACTACACGTGGTCATGTCAACTATGTCTCTGCCGAGGAAGCTTATGAGGATCCTAACGTCGTCCTTGGTACGCTTCTCGTAAACTGCCATCCGGCATCTGTTCTTTTCGATACTGGAGCATCCCATTCGTTCATATCTGAGAGCTATGCTCGATTGCACAACATGACTTTTTGTGACATGCCTACTTCCATGGTTATTCAAACTCCTGGTTCAAAGTGGCAAACCTCTAGGGTAAGCCATGGAAATGAAATCCTTGTCGATAGACTTGTTTTCCTAGCATCTTTAATCGCTCTCAAGTCCTCGGACATAAACATCATTTTGGGTATGGATTGGATGACAACTCATTACGCCAAAATTGATTGCTTTACTAGGACCGTTCAACTTACACATCCATCCGGCAAGATAGTCAATGTCTTGACTCGAATGGCTGAGCGTCAGCTCTACTCCCTTAATGCCAGCCCTCTACCAGAACTCGAAGATATCCCGGTAGTCCGTGACTTCCCGGATGTTTTTTCAGAAGAACTGCCAGGAATTCCACCTGACAGAGATGTCGAGTTCGTGATAGATCTTATCCCTGGAACTGTCCCAATCTCTAGGAGACCTTATAAGATGGCACAACTAGAATTAGCTGAGCTAAAGAAACAACTCGATGAGTCCTTGCAAAAAGGTTTCATCCGTCCTAGTTCTTCCCCTTGGGCTTGCCCCGTCCTCTTTGTCAAGAAGAAGGATGGAACGGAGCGGATGGTTGTAGATTACCGACCTGTCAATCTGGTCACCATAAAGAATAAGTATCCGCTCCCCAGGATCAACGACCTGTATGATCAGCTCGCTGGATCCTCAGTCTTCTCTAAGATGGATTTGAGGTTGGGCTACCATCAAATCAAAATCAAGAACGAGGACATTCCTAAAACGGCTTTCGTTACTCGTTATGGTCAATATGAGTACACCGTTATGTCCTTCGGATTAACCAATGCCCCAGCTACCTTTTCTCGGTTAATGAATTCTATATTCATGGAGTATTTGAATAAATTCGTCGTGGTATACCTCGATGATATACTCATCTATTCCAAGAACAAGGAAGATCATGCCGAGCATTTAAGGCTGGTATTGACAAAACTTCGAGAGCACCGCCTTTATGCCAAATTCTCTAAATGTGAATTTTGGTTGCCAGAAGTAACCTATCTAGGTCATGTCATCTCTGGCAAGGGTATTGCTGTCAATCCCGAGCGAGTTCAAGCCGTCCTTGATTGGACTCCCCCTGAATCGGTCAAGCAAGTTAGGAGTTTTCTTGGCTTAGCGAGCTATTGCCGACGTTTCGTCGAGAACTTCTCCAAGGTTGCCAAACCTCTAACTGAACTCCTCAATAAAGATAAAAAGTTTGAGTGGACCCCACAGTGCGAGTCCAGTTTTAAGGAACTGAAAAGACGCCTGACATCTGCACCTGTACTAGTACCACCAGACTTTTCCAAGGACTTTATAATCTACTGCGACGCCTCGCGACAAGGACTAGGTTGCATTCTCATGCAAGATCGTCAAGTAATTGCATACGCATCTCGACAGTTGCGTCCACACGAGGATAACTATCCTACTCATGATCTAGAGCTTGCAGCTGTAGTCCATGCACTCAAAACATGGCGACATTACCTCCTTGGTAATCGCTGTGAAATCTTCACTGATCACCAAAGTTTGAAGTATATCTTCACCCAACCGGATTTGAATCTCAGGCAAAGACGTTGGGTTGAGTTGCTCACCGACTACGACTTAGGAATCACTTACACCCCTGGAAAGGCCAATGTCATGGCTGATGCACTAAGTCGTAAGTCATATTGTAACAATTTAATGTTACAACAAGGTCAACCACTTCTCCATGAGGAATTTCGTAAGCTTAACCTTCACATTGTTCCTCGAGGATTCCTTTCCACCTTGGTGGCGAAACCTACCCTTATGGATCAGGTCATCAAAGCACAGAAGGTTGATCCCGGAATTTCCCGTATTAAGAGGAACATCAAGAAAGGAGTTGCAGGATGTTTCTCAATTGATGATCAAGGAGTCGTATTCTTTAGCAACCGTTTAGTGGTTCCTAAAGTACGAAACCTAAGACGTTTGATCCTTAAGGAGGCTCATGAATCTCCTCTCACGATTCATCCCGGTAGTACTAAAATGTATCAGGATCTACGTCAGAGATTCTGGTGGACTAGGATGAAGAGATAAATCGCTCAATTCATTGCTAACTGCGACGTTTGTCGTCGAGTCAAAGCAGAGCATCAACGGCCTGCTGGCACCCTTCAACCCTTAGCTATTCCTGAATGGAAATGGGACAAAGTCGGTATGGACTTCATTACCGGGTTTCCCAGGTCCAGGAAAGGGAATAATGCTATCTTCGTCGTTATCGACCGCCTCTCTAAAGTAGCTCATTTCCTGTCTGTTCGAGAGAGTATTACCGCTAGCCAGCTAGCAGACTTATATGTCTCTCGAATAGTATCACTTCATGGTGTGCCGTTGGAGATTAACTCAGACCGTGGAAGTCTTTTCACTTCCCGATTTTGGGAAAGTTTCCAGAATGCTATGGGAACTCATCTCTCTTTCAGTACTGCCTTCCATCCGCAGTCAAGTGGTCAAGTGGAACGAGTCAATCAAATTCTGGAAGACATGCTTCGAGCCTCTGTCATTTCTTTCGGTATGGAATGGGAAAAGTGTCTTCCATTTGCCGAATTCGCTTATAACAATAGTTATCAAGCCAGCTTGGGCAAAGCTCCCTTCGAAGTTCTATATGGACGAAGGTGTCGAACACCTCTTAACTGGTCAGAGACCGGGGAAAGACAATTCTTTGGCCCGGATATGATTCAGGAAGCAGAAGAGCAAGTTCGCATCGTTCGTGAGAGATTGAAAACAGCCCAGTCTCGCCAAAAGAGCCAATATGATAGTCATCATAAGGCTGTGACTTTTGAAGTCGGCGATAAGGCTTACCTTCGGGTTACTCCTCTTAAGGGAACCCATCGCTTCGGTATCAAAGGCAAATTGGCCCCTCGTTTCATCGGTCCTTTTCGCATTCTTGCCAAACGAGGAGAAGTTGCCTACCAATTGGAACTACCTCCGCACCTCTCCAGAGTTCATGATGTTTTCCACGTTTCCCAACTCAGGCGTTGCTTCTCGGATCCTATCCGCGGAGTGGACCACAAAACGCTTGATCTCCAGGACAATCTCACATATCGAGAATACCCCGTTCGTATTCTTGATCAAACTGAACGCACCACTCGACGCCACAATATTTAGTTTCTCAAGGTTCAATGGTCACATCATTCCGAGAGTGAAGCTACTTGGGAAAGGGAGGATCGTCTTCGACTTGAGTACCCCACCCTCTTTCCGGAGGAACCCGAATCTCGGGACACGATTCTTTTAAGTGGGGGTGAGTTGTCACATCCCTAGTTAGCACTTGCTTTAGTACCTAGCTAGAGTGTGCATCATGTCTACTTTCAAAGAAACTGGAAATGGAATTAACAGAAACCCCAGCACCCCTCTCCTAACAACTAGGGTTTGTTAAAATATTTTTCCAATGTACCCAAAATGCCCTTCAAAAATGTTCATCATTTCTGCCTTGGTCTTAAACCTCTGCCAAAAATGGTGCACAATTTTCTAGGACACTCTAGGGCTTTGGATTAAATCATATGGTATTTGTATTTGGGCATTTAAATACTTAAAAATATTTTAAATGATCAAATAATCATGAACTATAATGTTTCCTATTGTTCATATTATATACAGTGGGCATGACAAGTTTCATGAGTTATAAAAATGTTTTGGCATTTTTATTAATTGAACAAAGCTGCAAAAGAAATGAAACAGAAAAGAAAATAGGAAAAAGAGAGAGAGAAGAAGCTTACCTGGCGCCCAACCGGCCCAGCCCAGCTGCCGCTCCAGCGAGCTGCTTGGCTCGGCCAGGCAGGCAGGCAGGTGCTCGACGGCGACCGCATGGCGCGCCACGCAGCTGCCCGCCGCCCTGCCTCCTCCCCTCGCCGTCCTGGAGGGTTGGATCGATCGCACACGTCGCCCCCGACCTCGCAGACACCTCCCCCTCTCCCCGGCTTCTCTCCCTCGCTCTCCCCGCGCCATGGCCGACGCCGTCGTGCTCGCACCGTCGTAGAAGCCGCGCCCACCGTCGTCCCTGAGCCCCGCCTTGGCGTCCGTCATCTCCGTCGTCCTCGACTGCTTCGAACAGGCCGAGCCCCGAGCGCTCGCCCGCCCTGGAGACGCCCCCGACCTCTTCTTCCCCAACTCCGGCCGCGGAGATCCCCCTCGCCGTTCCGCTCAGCTCCGACCACCCCCGAGCTCGCTCCGGCGCCTGCTGCAACCCATGTGAGCCCAGCTTCGTCCTCCCCCTCTCCGTTGGCTCTCTTCTGCCCTGGAACGCACCGCACGAAGCTCACCTGCATGCACCGCCGCCGTGCTCGCCGCCGGTGATGCTCCGGTGACCATTTGGTCACTGGCACCCGTCCATCACACTCACCGCAGCGCGTAGATGCGGTAGGTGCTACGCACGCATCGCCTAGGCCCCTGCAGCCGCATCTCCACACACGCCCGACGCCGGTCGCCGCCGTCGAGCTTGTTGCCGTCGTCTCCGGCCACCCCAGGTCCGGCGACCACCACCATCCGACGCGCAAGACCAAGAGCTTTCCAACGCGCCTAGCCGCAGCTCGAGCCGTGCCCCGTAGGCATTTTCCGAAGCACGCCGCCGCACTTGGCCTCGCCGGCGTCACGTCGTCGGCGGGTTTGACCTGTTTGACCAGGGGGTTGACTACCCCTGGGTCACTGACGTGTGGGCCACCTTTTGTTAATTAGTTAGTTTAATTAGGTTTCTGTTAATTTAATTAGTTAATTAGTTTAGTCACTGACCCGTGGGCCCAGGCCCCACTGACAGCTAATTAGTTTTAGTTTAACTCTAATTAACTCAGTTAATTAGCTGTGACACTGACATGCAGGGCCCACATGTCATGTTTGACTTGGACTAGCTCCTGTTGACTGACTGACGTCAGCATGATGTCATGCTGACGCAGTAAAGGTTTTTCTGGGATTTTTAGATTAAAAATAATTCAGGAAATTCCAAAAAATACTCAAAACTTCTAAAAAATCATATAAAATCAACCATAGCTCAGATGGAAAAGATTTATATATGAAAAATGATTAGAAAAATCCAATCTTTCCAATGGCACTGGTTTCATGCATGTTTGAACAAGTTAACTTGTTGTATACATCAAAAACATGATAATGCACTTATTTAAATATTAGTTTGAACTCCAATTTGAATCTTTGATTCAAATAGGTTCAAACCCTTCTGGTTATAGTTGCATTAGCCAACACACATGCATCTTGCCATGTCATGAGCATGCATCATATTGTTGCATTTGTTTGTTAATGATTGTATCGCCGGTATTCTCTGTGTTAGGTCCTGCTCCCGAGGATACTGCTGTGTATCCAGTTGAAGAGCAGAACCAACAACCACTTTGTCAGGCAAGCAATCATTGATCATTCTGATACAAACCCAATCTTCTCGCTCCTGCTCTCTTTTACTGCATTAAGGCAACAGCGTGTGAACTGCTACTTGCTGCGGTAGTTGAACCCTATTCCCTTGCATGACCTGTCATTGCCACAGTAAATAGTTGAAACCCACTAGCATGTGTAGGAGTTGATTGAGCCATGTGATGTGTGATCCACCATGCTATTTGTTTATGTTGCCTGCTATGCCTAGAGTTGTGTCTGGTCTGGTTCATCTGGGTGATGGATCAGAGTGAAATGATCATACCGGTAAAGAGGAGGAAGTGTGGAATACGCTTGGTAAAGGTATCGATCAAATGCCATGTAGGAGTACATGGTGGGTTGTTTCATTGGAATCGTCCATAGGACCTGAGATCTGTATGTGTGGTTCAAGTTACAGTTACTACCATGCATTGGGCCCGAAACCAATGGACCCTCTCGGCTTATTAATTACCCTCGATCTCTGTCCAGGAGTTGCAACTAGTTTCTGGTGTTTATAGCTTACTGGAGGTCGTGCACAACGCTGACCCTCGGGGTGGGTTGTGATGCGACAAGTACGTGGCACGGTGTACCGGTTGCCCGTTTGGTGACTCGGGAACCCTGTACACATCGTTTGGGGCCGTGAGCGACACCCCGGCCGGATCTCCCCACGGATGGAACCCAAATAGGCGATAAACCTGGACGAGAGACTTGAGTAGTTAGTCAGGTCGTGGCCGACACCCCCGCTAGGCTTCCGCTTGAAGGTTGCCGAGTACACGCCGAGTAAACGGCGATAAGTGGTGGAAGCGTGTGTGAAGAAGTACACCCCTGCAGGGTTATCAAACTATTCGAATAGCCGTTGTTCGTGGTACGGACTACTTGGTTACTCTTACAGTTCATAGACAAGTTGATGGATACTACTAAAAGCCTCAAGATAAGCGTGAGTGCCGTGGATGGCCCTTCCGTAGGATGACGGAAGAGGATCCTCGGTAGTGTATTGATGTGGTGAGTAATGGACTCGTGTTCGTAATAACATCTTGCAATCTGTTGAGAGTTGTAGTATAGGTTAGCCAAGGTCAAAGCTGGCATTCTGCTATGAACTCCACTACCCCCTTGATAATGTTGCATGTATGATAGGTTCTGTGGTAAGACTTGCTGAGTACCTTTGTACTCATGTTTGCTTAATAATTGTTGCAGAGGAGAACCCTGCCCCTGCTGATGGGTTCTACATAGACGTTGACGTCGATGAGTAGCTTGACACCCAGACGGAGATCTGGAGCTTGTGAAGGGCCTTGTAGATAGTCAGGCTACACCAAGCCTGTTTTATTTTCTAAGTTGTCTGTACTCAGACATGTAGCTTCCGCTTGTGCTTGTATGACTGTATGACTTGAGTGTTGGGTCATGTGACCCCTACCTGTATGGATATGTTATGTATGGCTCTTGGAGCCTTTTAAATAAAGTACTTTGAATCATAGAGTTCTGTTGTGATGCAATGTTGTATTTGCACATATTGAGCATATTGTGTGTATGTTTGAAATGCTTGGTATGTGTGGGATCCGACACCTAGTTGTTTTCCTTTGGTAGCCTACCTTACAGGGAAATGCCTCCTAGTGATTCCAATGAGCCTTGGTAGCTTGCTACTGCTCGGAACACGTAGGCTGGCCGGCATGTGCCCTTCTTCGTTCTTGTGTCTGTCCCTTAGGGGAAATGTCACGCGTTGTTCCTTTAAGTCCATGTAGCTTGCTACGACTTGGGTTCATACGTTGATGACCGACATGTTCGTTGCTGGGTCATGGATGCCTGTCTCTGTAATTTAGTGCCACTTTTGGTTTATAACTAGCCATGTCGGCCCGGGTTCTCTGTCATATGGATGCTAGCGACACTGTCATATACGTGTGCCAAAATGCGCAAACGGTCCCGGGCCAGGTAAGGTGGCACCCGTGGGGTTACCGTGCGTGAGGCCGCAAAGTGATATGACGTGTTACAGCTAGATCGGTGTGGATCGGGGTCCTGACAGTGATGTCGCTCAGACGTCTGACTGAGGCATTATTGTTATTTTTCTTTTGATATAAGCCCTTTATGTGATGTCTCTCAGACGTCCGACTGAGGCATTATTGTTATTTTCCTTTGATATTATCCCTTTATGTGATGTCGCTCAGACGTCCGATTGAGGCATTATTGTTATTTTACTTTGGATATAAGCCCTTTATGTGATGTCCCTCAGACGTCCGATTGAGGCATTATTGTTATTTTACTTTGGATATAAGCCCTTTATGTGATGTCGCTCAGACGTTTGACTATGGCATTATTGCTATTTACTTTTGATATAAGCCCTTTATGTGATGTCGCTCAGACGTCCGACTGTGGCATTCTCGTTATTTATTTTTGATATAAGCCCTTTATGTGGTGTCGCCCAGACGCCCGACTGTGGCATATTTATTCATTTTACCCTTCGAGGCGTTGCTTCAGACACCCGATCGGTCTTCTGTTATTGTATTGGGATTTCGGGAGGACTACCGCCTAACTTCCTTTTTAATTAACATGCAGCGCAGATTTATTAACTGAGTGCATATTGCTAGTCTGCTCATATGCATCATGTTTGCATTTGTTATATCTTATGTCCGAACTGTCTTGCGAGTACATTCAAACTACTCACCTGGCTTGTTGATTTGGCCAGATGTTGACAAAGGCGATCTCATGGATGAAGAGTTCGATAGCGAGTCTGACGCCTAGAGGAGTCCCAGTCAATCTCTTGCGATCCTGGAGTTGATCACTGCATTATAAACGCTTCCGCTACCCAAATAAATTCATCGAGTCTCACTCCGACACTCGATGAGCTGTAAGATATTGGAGTCGTGTCACCCACTACACTGTGACATATCCACCACCACTTTTATTTCGAGTCAGTAGTTATGCCACCCTACCTATGTGTCATATCCGCCTTTATGTATAATATCGGTGTGCTTGTAATAAATTGTTGAGCAGCCTCAGCTCAACCTTGTATAATATTCAGTACTCTGGAATTCTGTATCAAGGATTTGTCTAACAGTAAGAAGGATTCTTCTACACTTGTCCAATAAAAAGGTCGGTTTCTCAGTAAATGTTTTATTGGAAAATCGGTCCTGACATTAATAATGACTTTAGTTTGGGATTGAGATGGAGGAACCATTCTCAATATTCCTTAATTCAATTGAGTAGTTAAATAAAATGTATTCCTTTGTTGTAGGGGAAAACTAGCTTTATGCAAAAATTAACCTTACAGCCTCCACCAGCCAAATATGCATATAGTTGTAGACATTGCTCTTTATCATTACAGTGCGTTCTTGCCAGCATATTCAATGTGTTGACCTACATGGCTGCAACGTATCATGTTGCAAAGTTTTTAGTCGAAGATTAAGGTGCGATAGGTCGTTGTCATGCACTCAATGTTTGCCGTGGAGTTGGATGGACTCAACTACTCTTCATAGCTTCCGCGGTTTATTTTATTAAATGGCCTTTAGCCATATTCGTGTATTGGATATTGCCTCTTCTAGGATTTTCGATGTAATAAAGTGTGATTGAACCTCTACTATAAATCCTCGAAAACTACGTGTGTCAGCATACCAATCCAGGGATGACATTGAGCACAGAGACTTCGGTTCATTGGAACCATGGTCGCTACAAGATGGTATCAGAGCACAAGTTGACTGTTGGACGCGACCACTAGGATACGCCATAGGATGTTCTTCTCTACTCATTCTACTTCTTCTCTACTCATTCTAATTCTTCTCTATTTCTTCCCTATAGATGTCGGACCAAGGGAGCAAGTTCACTCAGCCAGACGATGACACCCCTTTCGGAAAGCGCTTGAAAGAAGTCACTAGATACTTGCACATTGGAATACCAAGTATCAGTGGAGATCTCTACGCAACATCGCCAGAAGAGGAGTGCTGGAAGATCAAAGTTAGTGTACCTGGGAGGACTATTGCACCATTTACGGAGCCACTGGAGCTAGCCTTTGACGCGCCGACATGGAGCTTGGGAAAGAGTATGGTAGATCATATCACATTTGGACGCATATGTGAAGTATACAACAAGGACCTTGAAGACACCATCTACCAGATTTGTGGACGTCGAGGCGAGCAATGGGAGATGCTTCGCACCAGGTTGGATGGATCCATTGCAGCATACATCCAGGAGATGGACCAACACATTCGACGCTACGAGAATCAGATTTGCGCACTTATGCAGAAAACCAACATGGTCATAACCCGGAATGTGGAGCTGGAAGAAGAACTCAAGACAGTACGAGATGGATATGAAGAAGAAATCGCCGTACTATTGGAGAAGAATGAAGCACTGAAGAAGAAGGTTGGAACTGGCACAGTGAAGCAGGAACAAGAGACGGGAATTACTATGGAGAACTACATTCTGATAGACGACATCGACAGTGATGAAAGTGACTATGAAGACGAAGCTGGAGCAGATATCATGGAGTCTTCAGATGATAGTGATTAGATGACCACCCTGTAAATATTAGTATTAATCTGAGTAGTTAGAATCGTTCGCTAGCTTTGTAATAGGATCTTTTGTGTGCTCTTGATTGAAATTGAGTGATATGATATGAAATTGTTTGTCTCATGTGCATATGGGTAGTGAATTCCCCTAGACCTCATTCTACTCTAATCTCTCCCCTCTAAACCCTCAGATGCCTCTGAGACGTGAGCCCGGATTTGAGTTTCCCCCTGAGCTCACCCAATTGATCCAGCAGCAGAACACTTTGATGCAACTACTTGTCCAGAATCATGACAACAACAACAACAACCCATAACAACTTGACCCGGTTCTTAAGGTTGCAACCACCGGTGTTCTCTAGTAGCACCGAGCCGATTGTTGCATATGACTGGCTCCGCAAGATGGGTAGAGAGCTAGCAACTACAGGATGCACAGATGCAGAGAGAGTGTGTTTTGCTGCACATCGGCTTGAGGGACCAGCAGCCGCTGCATGGGAGAACTACACCGCCACCTACCCACTTGCTGCAATTACTTGGGATCAGTTTCGGCAAGCTTTTCGCACCGCACATGTCTCAGCAGGAGCCATGAGCCTGAAGAAGCATGAGTTCCGCAACTTGCTCCAAGGAAATCGTACTGTGGGGGCAGTACGTGGATGACTTTAGGCAGTTAGCTCGCTATGCGCCAGATGATGTGGCCACTGATGCCGCGAAGCAAGAGAAGTTTCTAGAAGGACTCAATGATTAGATGAGTATGCAGTTGATGCTAGCAACCTATAACAATTATCAAGAACTAGTGGACAAAGCTATCATGATAGAAGGAAAGCAGCAACAAATTGACAACCGCAAGAGGAGGTATGGAGCTGGGAAATTTAATTCTGGAGCCCAGCAGAAGCCCCGCTATACTCCATACTCAGGAGGACACAACCATCCCACCCATAACCATGGAGGCCATGCTAACAATGGAGGGAATGCACACAACCATAGTGGTGCCAGGAATGGCAATGGAAATGGAGGAAGCAACAATCAGAATCGTTCCACTCCCTCAACACCCGCCAAGAAGGATCTGAGTCACATTACTTGTTTCAAGTGCGGGAAGACCGGACACTATGCTACTGAGTGCCCTGAGACAAATATTGGGAATGGTAATGGAAACTCGGGGAAGAATCCCAACCCGTTCACCAGAGGACAAGTGAACCACGTCAATGTGGAGGAGATTGACGAGCAGCCCAACGCAGTTGTCGGTAAGTTTTTGATTAATGCATTTACTGCCCTTGTTATTTTTTACGCCGGTGCATCGCATTCATACATATCAAGGGGTTTTGTGGAAAAGTATAAATTGCCCATCATAGCCCTTAAGACGCCAATGTTAGTGAGTTCCCCTGGAACAGAGTATATGGCTAGCCAAGGATGCTATCAAGTTCCATTGACCATTGGAAGACATGTATTTCCCACGGACCTTAGTCTTTTGGAATCCCAGGGTCTGGATGTAATCATAGGTATGGATTGGCTATCCAAGTTTGAAGGAAACATCGATTGCGCCAGTAGATCAATTCTCCTCACCACCCCGGAAGGAAAGAGGATCAAGTATGTGTCGAGGCACACACCCAGGAAAGCGCATGTGAATGCACTCACAGGAGCTGTTCAGGAAGAAGTGCCAGTTGTGAAGGATTACCCCGATGTATTTCCGGAGGAGTTACCCGACATGCCACCGGATAGATACATAGAGTTCTTAACTGAGCTATTACCCGGCACCGGACCAATATCTAAGAGACCATACTGGATGCCCGCTAATGATCTGGAGGAGATCAAGAAGCAAATCAAGGAGTTAATGGATAAGGGTTACATACGACCAAGTTCACCACCGTGGGGAGCCCCAGTGCTCTTAGTCGAGAAGAAAGATGGATCATTGAGAATGGTTGTTAATTATCGGACACTGAATGAGGTGACCATCAATAATAAGCACCCACTGCCGATCATCAACGATCTGTTTGACCAGCTGCAAGGAGCCAAGGTATTCTCCAAGATCGATTTGCGATCAGGATATCATCAGCTAAAGATCCGAGAACAAGATATACCTAAGATAACTTTTACCACAAGGTACGGGCTTTACGAGTATACAGTTATGTCATTTGGTTTGACTAACGCTCCTGCCTATTTCATGAGTATGATGAACAAGGTATTCATGGAGTTCTTGGATAAGTTTGTGGTAGTATTCATTGATGACATATTGATATACTCCAAGAATGAAGAGGAGCACAAGGAACATTTGCGTTTAGTTCTCGAGATGATCCGAGAGCATCAGTTATATGCCAAGTTTAGTAAATGTGAGTTTTGGTTGAAAGAAGTTGGATTCCTTGGGCATGTTATATCAGGAGACGGTATAACCGTAGACCCCGCCAAGGTTGAGGCAGTCACAGAATGGAAGGCACCCACCTCAGTTGGTGAAATTCGCAGTTTTCTTGGCCTCGCAGGATATTACCGGAGGTTTATTGTGAATTTCTCAAAGATTGTGAAGCCCATGACGGAGCTATTGAAGAAGGAGACTAAGTATAAGTGGACCAAAGAGTGTGAGGCCAGTTTTCAAGAGTTGAAGAAACGTTTGGTCACAGCCCCAGTGCTGATTCTTCCAAATATACGCAAGGAATTTCAAGTGTATTGTGATGCTTCTCGTCAAGGACTTGGAGGCGTTCTCATGCAAGATGTAAGAGTTGTGTCGTACGCTTCACGTCAGCTTCGACCACACGAGTTGAACTATGCCACGCACGATTTGGAGTTAGCAACCGTAGTGCACGCACTAAAAAATTTCTTATTGGAAACCATTGTGATGTATACACGAATCATAAGAGTTTGAAGTATATCTTCACACAGAAGGAGTTGAATCTCAGGCAAAGGAGATGGTTGTAGCTCATAAAGGATTACGACATGAGGTTGCATTATCATCCAGGAAAAGCCAATGTCGTAGCAGATGCTCTAAGTCGCAAGAGTTATGTTAACACAATCATTTCCGGAGGTTTACCCCAGGAGTTAGCCGATGATCTTAGGAATTTGCAGATGGAGATAGTCCCTAGAGGTTTCATTGCCACATTGGAAATTCAGTCCACGTTGCTGGGAAGGATTCGAGAAGCCCAAAAGGAGGCAGAAGGATTTCTTAAGAATGAATACGAAACACTCTGGTTTGAAAAGCGTATTTATGTTCCCAATGACCCCGAGATTAGGAAGTTGATTCTCCCGTAGGCTCATGATTCGCCGTATTCGATTCACGCAGGCAACACCAAGATGTACTTGGATTTGAAGCAAAGTTTCTGGTGGACCGGAATGAAGAAGGACATTGCCGAGTATGCAGCAGTGTGTGATGTCTGTCAGAGAGTCAAGGCTGGACATCAGAAACCAGCAGGGTTATTGTAGTCGTTACCCATACCCGAATGGAAGTGGGATAAACTTGGAATGGATTTCATCACAGGACTACCCATGACACGTTCAGTCTATTCGGGTGATAGTCGATCGTTTGACTAAGGTAGCTCACTTTATCCCAGTAAAGACCACTTACACGAGTGCTAAGTTGGCCAAGATATACATGACCAGGATCGTATGTCTGCATGGAGTTCCGGGGACCATTGTATCAGATAGAGGAACACAGTTTACCTCAAAGTTTTGGAAGTAGTTGCACGAGACTTTAGGTACTAGGCTAGAGTTCAGTACATCCTTTCATCCACGGACCGATGGACAGACCGAGAGAGTCAATCATATTATGGAGGACATGTTGAGAGCTTGTGCGCTCGATTATGGATCTAGTTGGGATGAAAACTTACCGTACGCAAAGTTTTCTTACAACAATAGTTATCAAACCAGTTTGCAAATGGCCCCTTTCAAGGATTTGTATGGAAGGAGGTGCAGAACACCGTTGATGTGGGATGAAATTGGAGACCGTCAGTTATTTGGACCCGATTTGATCAAAGAGTCAGAAGAGAAAGTCAAGATGATCAGCGACAGACTGAAGGTAGCCCAGTCTAGGCAAAAGAGTTATGCGGATACGAAACGCAAGGAGGTGACCTACGAAGTGGGAGACAGAGCGTATCTTTGTGTGTCTCCGCTTCAGGGAGTTAAGCGTTTCGGAGTTAAGGGTAAATTGGCACCAAGATTTGTGGGACCGTACAAAGTTTTGGAGCATAGAGGAGAAGTAGCTTATCAGCTAAAGTTTCCTGGCACTTTATCCGGAGTTCACGATGTGTTTCATGTTTCCCAATTGAAGAAATGTCACACAGAGAAGGCCGATATTCCATTACGAGATACTGTGTTCCTGGAAGCAATTCAGTTAGAGAGCGACCTGACTTACGAGGAGAAGCCCATTAAGATTCTTGAGTTTGCCGACAGAGTTACCCGCAACAAAGTCATCAAGTTCTGCAAAGTAAAGTGGAGTCACCATACACAGGATGAAACCACGTGAGAATGAGAGGATGATCTACGCCTATTTTCTAGCCACCCCGAATCTCGAGGGCGAGATTCATCTTAAGGGGGGTAGGTTTGTAACATCCCAATTTTCAATTTGGATGTTAACCTAGATCATTCAAATGCATTCATCATTTGAGCATTTTGAGCATGAGTTTATTTGAAAATTAATCCAAAGCTTTAAGCAACTCAAGGACCCAAGTGAGAGAGTTGGAAGTTTTCCGGAGATAAGCCCACTATTTTATTTATTTTCCATGTGGGGTTGGATCAATAATATTTTTGCCAAATTTCATTTTGTTCCAATATTTAAAATAAATGAGAGAAGATGATATGACTTCTTCAAAAACATAATAAAAATGTTGGAATTTGATTTTTGACTAAAAATAATTATTATTGGATTTTTAATTGTAGTTTATTATTTTAAAAACTTCATTAAAAGGTTATTTTATTTTTTTAGGCATTTTTATATCAGAAAAATGTTCACCTTGTTCTAAATATTAGGTTTAGACGGTGAAAATTGTTTCTGGTATTTTTAGAATTGTTTTTATATTTTATTTTGAATTTCCTTTTCGGACGTTTTTATAAAAAAACTGTTTTAGGCCGAGCCAACTGGGCCGAAGGCCCAACCGCCCGAGCCGGCCCAGCCGCCGCGCCGCCTTCCTCCCGTGGAGCAGCCGGACTCCGCCGAAGTCCCGGCGCCGCACGACGCCACCCGACCCCTCCTCCAAGTAGGAGTCGCCCCGCCCCCTCCCTTTTATAAGCCGACCCCGGCCCCCTCGAGCCCACACCGCCGCCGCTCGCCTCCCCGCGGCCGCAGCCGCAGCCGCGCCGCCGCCCGTCGCCCTCCACCGCCGACCGACGCCCTGCCGCGACCCTGCCGCCCGCCAACCCGCGAACCCGCCTGATCCGAACCCGATCCGCGAAGGTATACCCGCCTGTTTTTTTCGTTTTTTTTAGAAAAACCCTAGTTTGCTTTTTTAGGTTTTATTATTTAGCGAACGCTCGCTGTTTTGTCTCAGAAAATGAACGTTCATTTTTTAGCCTTTTTCTGTTTATTTTCGGCCAAGGATTTAACCGCAATTATTATTTTTAAAAATCAGTCCCTGATCGTTAAACCCTCGTTACTTTTTACTCGTTAGTCGGAATTAGATGAAACCAACGCCAATTTCTTCGTTTTGATCTTATCTTTCCAGTAGCATAACTCAAATTTGATTTTGAAAAGTTTTAAAATTTGAATTCAAACAGTTTTGTGTTTGAACTTCGTTTGATCGTATCTTGAGTTTCATAACTCCGTTTGAGTTGATTCTTTTTTCAAATCGAAGCTCTTGACCTAAACTTTCTGATAAGGCCAAATTCACTTAATTCTTTTTTCACTTAATTTTGGTACTCCGTTTGAGTTTCATACTGATCCAGGGATGACACTGAGCACAGAGACTTCGGTTCATTGGAACTGTGGTCGCTACATAGGAATAGCCCAATAGATCGATCAGAAAGAATAACTTTGAGGGGGTTTCGCACCCTACAATAATCTCTTCATTTGTTCTCTGCTATTAGTGACTTTGGAGTGACTCTTTGTTGCATGTTAAGGGATTGTTATATGATCTAATTATGTTATCATTGTTGAGAGAACTTGCACTAGTGAAAGTATGAACCCTAGGCATTGTTTCCAAGCATTGCAATATCGTTTGTGCTCACTTTTATCATTAGTTACCTTGCTGTTTTTATATTTTCAGATTACAAAAACTTATATCTACCATCCATATTACACTTGCATCATCATCTCTTCGCCGAACTAGTGCACCTATACAATTTACCATTGTATTGGGTGTGTTGGGGACACAAGAGACTCTTTGTTATTTGGTTGCAAGGTTGTTTGAGAGAGACCATCTTCATCCTACGCCTCCCACGGATTGATAAACCTTAGGTCATCCACTTGAGGGAAAATTGCTACTGTCCTACAAAACTCTGCGCTTGGAGGCCCAACAGGAGTCTACAAGAAGAAGGTTGTGTAGTAGACATCAACGCCAAAGTGGGAAGACCCTTACCGGATGGTACGAGTCACTAGACCTAGAACCGTCCGTCTGGAGACCAGATATGGCATTCAATTGCAAAACTCATGGAACATTGATCATCTCTGTAAGTTCTACCCGTAAGGCGCGGCTATTGGGCCCTGCTCGGCAGCCACCCTTTTGTACAAGCTTTGCCGATGCTGCATGTAACCGTTTGTGCAAAGCCAGGTGCATACCCTGAGCAACAAAAATAAACGAAGTGACGAGGGGCCCCCAAAAACTGCATGCATGCATAGCTTTGCACAAGCATCTCATGAGCATATAGACCAGGGCATATGCTGCTATGCTTCCTTCTGCACTAACTGCAGGTTTCTTGCCGCGGACTCCATCCCAAGAAGAAGGAATGGAAGCAAGTCAACACATTGATCCCCGGCAAGTAATGCAGATAAGTTCCATCTCTTCCTATACATTTGTGTTTCTGTAAGAAGAACTTGTGCATTTTGAAAGACCCTGTCACCTCCATAGCATTTGTGCTCCCATTGTTTGGTTCGAACAACGTTTCTTCCAAGACGGTTGTAGTTGCATCTGCCAGAAGAGGTTCAACAGGGGGCTGGCCCCCTTATGCAACATTGTGCCCGGCAGGCCAAGCCCTGCGGCAACAAAAGGAAGGCCCCGACAAGACAACCAGCCGGGAACAAGCTTGTTTACTTGAGAGTAAAGAGGCATTTCCCCTATGCATGAATAACATACATGCACCAGTGCCGGTAGGACTATTTTTCTTTTCATTAAACATGCTGATAAGCAAGTACATATCTTACAGGACACAAACATGGGTAGAAGAGATTACATATTTGAAACTAAAATTTGGCGAGTGCCTACATATTTTGAGCTAAAAATAGATAGGTGCCCCATGATGCCTTTCTTCCACCCTTCTCCTCTTAGGAACTGCAAGGGGAGACGAAGAAGACAGAGGGAAGACTTGGCTGGGATACAGCGCCTCCCCAGGATCAGGAGGACGCGACTCCCGGCTGGGAGGAAGAAACTGGAGGGCAGGTGTAGATGGTGGTCCTGCCGAAGCCCAACCGGTGATGATGGTGATGCCGGCAATCACACCGCCTCAAAGCAGTCGTCCTCGCTCTTGATGTGTCGTGGGTTGCCGCCACCCTCCTCATCGCTGTCGCTCGAAGAGGCACGCCCACCGTTGCTCGAGCCCCCGTTGCGGCAGCTAGGGCGCACGCCAAGCGCTCCGGGGGCTCCACAGAGAGCATGGTCGTCTCCACCAACCCGAAGCTAGAAGAATATCCTCCCCTGGAGAGGCATGTACATGTGATGGATTTCCGCCCATGCGCAAGGTAAGTAGTACCCCAGGGGAGGGAACCTGCCGTAACCAATGGCGAACCACCTCCATGGTCTCCTGCACACGACAAGCGGCCGTTCTCGCGGTCTCCCTGCACCATCAAGGATGAAGAGGGGATTGGCCATGGTAGACTACCACGCTTCATGCCCTTATGGAATCTGGTGCGGTGTCCCTTGTCTGACCCCTCACTAAGGTTGGAACCACGGGCGGCCCGACGACGAGCGCGCCGGAGCAGCTACCTCCGCCGCCGCCGCCGCACCACCCGCACCCCCATCTAAGGCCTTTCCTACCCGCACTAAGGATAGGGCCGCCACTCCAAGACGAAGGCCTTGTACAAGGACAGGAAGGAGGCCCTATCTCAACAAGGGCGCTACTACGCCCTCTACCCCTTATCATAAGGAAGAGAAGCGGTGCAGAAGGAAGAAAGAAGAGAAGATGTGTGCGAATTAGCCCCCCACCAGTCTCCCTTCTTATAGGAGAGCGTGGCTGGGGGCTGGCTTTACACCACGCGACGGAGGACAAGCCCGGGGCCTGATCCCTCGGTAGGTAACCGCCCCTCTCCACCAATGCGGCTCCTCTGCGTCGCCTGCAACACATGGAATCCGGACCGCCCGCCCGCGCCTATCAACGGCTTATAGTTTTCTGCCATGGCACCCCTTTCCGTGTCGTGTGCTTCCGCCACTGGCCCCATGCAATGCAAGCTGCATATGTGGAGGAAATGACAGGGGTGACACGGGGGTAAAATGGCAGTTACCTCCCCCGTGAGCATGGGACGCAGGCGAGCGTCGGGTCGCTACTTGAACGGTAACCCACGACGTCCTGCACGACGGGCGGAAAAAGCAGAAACTGATCCCACCATAGGTTAATGAAGAGGCAAGAAAGATATCAAGACGGATTTAAATCCCTCGACGGTCTGATCCTAGTGCGCGCCTGTGTATTTGTTGGGGCCTACCCCAACGATGCCAAGCGGCACGTATGGGCCAGGCCCGGGGGCTCCTGTCGGTACAATGAACATTTGCGTTCATTACCCGAACTATACACAGACGCGACGGCCTTCTGCATTCTACAACAACACATGCAGGATGCAGCAAGCCTGAGCAACGATGACAACCCTTTGAGTAATCGAAGGGAGGATCAAGAAGACCAAGACAAGGCAAAGGAGCAAGATACCACCAAGGAAAAACCTCCTTGCCGGGCAGGCGAGCCCGGCAGGTCGAGGCCGCACCAAGACAAGTCTCAAGACTCCCCCGGCAGGCTTGCCAGGGATGCTAAGGGCGGGTCACCCCGCCAAGGCACCGGCGCTCTACCGCACCACAACGCCAGTCGCCCATCGATGCGGTGTCGAGCCCCCAAATGACAAAGTTGCTCTCCCGGAGGCCACCTTGTCGGGCTTGAGTGCTACATGCTCCTCAGACTCTCCCATCCAATCTACAAAAGCAGGAGTAGGGTTTTACGCTTTGCTACGGCCCAAACCTGGGTAAAAAACCACCGTGTTACCATTGTCGTGCTGCCCCTGCGACCTCTGCTCTTTGTGCAACATGCCCCTCCCCCTCACCGAACCACAAAGGGGCCGACGGCCCCATAGGTGATCGTGTTCTCCCACGACACCAAGGCAATGATCATGTGTATAGGCCTTACGTCCAAGATTACTAGACCGACTCCTGCCTGCATCTACTACAATTACTCCACACATCGACCGCTATCTAGCATGCATCTAGTGTATTAATTCATGAAGAATGGGGTAATGCTTTGAGCAAGATGACATGATGTAGACAAGATAAACTCACATATGAATAAACCCCAACTTTTTACCCTTAATAGCAATGATACATGTGTGTCTTGTCTCTTTCTGACACTGAGATTGAGCACCGCAAGACCGAACCCATCACAAAGCACCTCTTCCCATGGCAATAAAAATCAATCTAGATGGCCAAACTAAGTCAATAAATCGAAGAAGAAATACGAGGCTACACAAATCATGCATAAAAGATTTCAGAGAAAACTCAAATAATATTCATGGATAGATCTGATCACAAACCCACAATTCATCGGATCCCAACAAACACACGACAAAAAGTCATTACATTGAATAGATCTCCAAGAACATCAAGGAGAACATTGTATTGAAGGTCAAAGAGAGAGAGAGAGAGAGAGAGAGAGAGAGAGAGAGAGAAAGCCATCTAGCTACTAGCTTTGGACCCGTAGGTTTGTGGTAAACTACTCACGCATCATCGGAGAGGAGGCAAGGTTGATGTAGAGCCCTCCGACAGAGTGCTGAAAAAGGCCTCAAGATTGGATCTTGTGGTTCTGGAACTTGCGGCGGCGGAAAAAGTATTTCCTCTCTGTGTCTGTTGGTTTCACGATTTATGGGTATTTATAGAGGAAGAATTAGGTCAAACGGAGCTACATGGGCCCCACGAGCCACCAGGGCGCCCCCCTGGGGCGCGCCTTGGTGCCTCGTGGGCCACTGATCCATCTTATTGCATCCTCCCAAAGCTTCCAGAGTCCCTTATTGCCAGCAAAAATCTCCAAAAAGTTTTGTGGCATTTGGACTTCATTTGATATGGATATTCTGTAAAACCAAAAACCTGCAGAAAACAACAAGTGGTACTGGGCACTAAGTTAATAGGTTAGTACCAAAAATGATATATAATTGGTTGTAAGTGTATATAAAACATCCAAGATTGATAATATAACAGCATGAAATAATAAAAATATATAGATACGTTGGAGACATATCAGGGGGTGTTGCGCGAGGCTTGAACCGAGATCCCTTTGCATGGAGGGCTCTTGGGGGATCTTATAGGCCGCGCCCAGGGTACAAGGGTAAACATACATGGGCGCGGGGCCTTGGTGTCATCGTATGAGTCGTCTCATGGGGCCAGCCAGCTATGGGACCCACTGGCAGGACATCACTACGGCACGTCTTTGGCCAAGTCACACATCAGTTGGTACAGTGCCGGGCCGCGTGGATGTCAGTCGCCCGGGTCAGCAGAGCGGCGCGCACTGTAGCCACGCCTCCTCAGCGGTGAGGGGTGCATTATTGCCATGATCCCCCACTATGGAGGGATTGTGTTGCCGTACTGCTAGATGGGACGGGTGCAGACCCGCCGTCTGCCGGTAGACGACCAACCGAACCACCCGAGCCGGCGGGCTAGCCGGATTGAGGGATGCTTGCCGCCCCGATGTTTTTGAAAATCGCTAAGTGTGGATGTGCCTACATGGGGTTCATCCCCCCGACATTAGTCCCCGAAGCTGGTGGGGCCCGCCGGCTGCGAGCAGGGGGGCCCCGCAGCTTAACCTTCTTTAGGCGGGATAGATGTCACCAACCATCGTGGTGGTGGCCGGCTTGTCCCGCACCCGACTGCTGCGTGAAACCGAGTGGTCCGCGGACTACTCTTGCTAGCATCGTAAGCCGCACCTGCCGCCCCACGTGTGGCCCGGCAGCAGGCCTAGGACTTCTAGGCTAAACGCGCGATGGGTGTTGCCGCGGACCAGGCCCGCCAGGCCACAGCCTCGCCCATGCGCGGAATCCTCTACGGGCAGTCCCGAATGTTAGTTTACCAGGGCAGTTTAATGTACCCGTGTATTGCGGGGGAGTGGGGATCGTGGGTGTAAACAATCCCTCGCCTCCATGATCTCTATGGAATTTCAATGGAGGGGAGGGGAACGGTAGAAGCACCCAACGTCATTCGCCCCCGCCCCGCTACTCCTTCTTCGTCTTCTCCCTCGAGCCCACGCGCAGTGCCCTGTTGCTGCCGCAGTAGTGCTCGCCGCATAGACCCACTGGGCCAGGCACTCGACACCCTTCACTCCGTCGTCGCGCCTGCACCAATACCGCTCTCGGGGATAGCGGCGCCGAAATGCTCATGGGAGGGCTCCGATGTCTTGGACGAGTATATCAAGCATCTGCAATTCTGGCGAAACATGTGGAGGCGTGCGAGGCCGGCGATGAGGCCGTGCCCGAGCCGTGGGATGGCGAGGTCGTCGTCTTTGCCGAGCACTTCCCCCGTGGGTTTGATCTTCCCGCGAGTACTTTTTCCGTTGCTTCCTCATTCATTTCGGCCTTCAATCCCACCATCTCAGGCTAAATTTGATTCTTCAGCTTGTGCGTTTGTCGCCTTTGGCGAAGGCTACGTCGGGATCAAACCGCCAGTGGATACCTGGAACAGATGCTTCTTCCTCAAGCCGCAGACGGTGCCGACGCCGGAGGGAACGGTCATCACTGCCTGCGGGTCTGCCCCCATGACCATCCGACCAATTGGAGGCTTCCCCAAGATGTCGCTACTCGAGTCGGCGAAGTAGTGGCAGAGGTCATTCTTCTACGTGAAGAACATGAACCTGGCGGCCGACTTCATCAATATGTCGTTGTTCGTTAATGCCGCACCGGTGGAGAGGCAGAACTGGGCCTTCGAGGGCCACAGGTCGATGGACAAGGCCGTGGCGGTTTGTTGCCGGCTTAGCCAGATGATTAACGCCGAGCGCCTTGCCAGCAAGGACTTCTTCGCGGCCTTCATCGACCGCCAAGTGCAGCTGCTACAGCGTCGGCCACACCGGATGTGCGATATGAGCGGCCGGCTCGATCCGCGCCGGATGTCGACCGCCGAGCTGTTGACGGCCCAAATCACCAAGCGAGTGAACCAAATCACCTCCACCAGGTTGTACCCGGGCACCTGTTAATACGACAAGGAGCCTTACAACCACGTCAAGTCGGCGCCTCGGGTACACCCTCAGCCGACCTAGTTTCAGTTTCTCATCTCCCGCCGCATCACCTTGATGCGCAGTCTTTAATCGTTGCCACAGAGGTTCTCGCGCCATTCAGCGCACGACGGCGAGAACCCGCCGGTCTTCGAAGTGGACCGGGAGGCCTTGGATGGAGAGGCCGGGTTGGACGAAGAGGAGGGTGACGAGCCCCTCAAAGACGCCGGAGCCAGAGGGTCCGGTCACGCCAGTGAGTCTCTCACCTCCTGCCCTTTGACTGACTAGCCAGAGGACGACACAGATGACGTCAAAGGGACACTCGGTGCAGCCTTTCCGACCGCGACAACATAGTCACCCCCATCCTAAGGAGGCAGCTACGCAAGGTAGCAGACGTCGCTCTGGCCGGGCAACCGACAACCGTGACACGGCCACACGGGAAAGAAGTGGTCGAGAAGCCAGCCAGGAAACACCACGCTGGGGCGCAGTCGGGAGGCGGAAGCAAGGGTGCGAATAAAGCACGCCACGCCACCCCGACACCAGCCCCGAGACGGACGATCCCGACGAGCGCCAGGTGAGTGCCCATGTTCCAGTCTTGTCTTGAATTGGTTCTTCCTTTGTGTTTTCCTCTTTCCACTCAACATTTTATGTGTCGGCAGGGACCCTCTCAAACTCCCGGAAGCGGGCAAGCCGGCCTTGCCCGAGGACGATGCGGTGGAATGCGAATGGGCCAGCGCCGCCACAAAGGCGCAAGAGGCCGAATGGGCCACCGCCGCCACGCAGGAGGATCGGGAGAGCGCCACGTGGAGGGACCGAGAGCTGGCCGTGACGGAGGAGGCGGAGGCCCAACCTGAAGCCCCAGATTTCTGCGATGACTGCGTGCCCAAGATGAAGCAGGTCACCGGTTGATCATGTTTTATAACCCACCACTGAAGGCAATAGTTCCTTCATTCAGAGCTTAAGTTTCCATCCATCAGGTCTTTTTCACTCGCCAGAGATACTTCCGGGAGGGACTACAATAGTGTGTCCCTTGGATGCAAAAATAGAAAAATTGGAGTTGGACCATTGAATTGAAGGTGGATGCCACATATTTCACTGGAGGGATCTCAGCCCACTTAAATGTACATTACATGAAAAAAAACCTGGTAAAGTTAGATATGTCAGACGACTTCTGCAGCACCCACCTCAACTATTTCTCACCATTTCTTACATCCTTCGGGACTTCAATTCTACACGACAGCAATGCATAATCTCATAAAATCCACCATATTTGAATACACTATTGGACACAACTAATTATGCAAGAAAGTTGGGCAAAGAGGTATGTAAATACTTATCACAAAATTTGAGGCCTCCTTTGCATTGGAGGATTTTTGTAGGAATTTCATAGCATAGGATTTTGGTAGGAAAATTTCCTTTAGAGCTCTTTTGTCGGGGTCTTGGAACGACATATGCCAACGGATGGCTTATCATGCATGGGGTCAAAAGAACGTCGCCGGGCTCGGGAAGCGGGATAAAACGGAACTTGGGACGCCTACGGATCTTACCCAGGTTCGGGGCTCTCCGAGGAGATAACACCCCTAGTCTTGCTCTGCGGGGGCTCCGCGTCATGACTGATCTCACTAAGGTAGCTACAAGATTGCTCCTTGAGCTGTGTGGTTCGGAGGAAGAAGATGAACAAGGCTAGCTCACCTCCTATCTCTCTATATTAGGGCTCAACCTCGTGATCTTTTAACTCCTCCTCATGGAGGACCCTGGGGGGCTTATATAGGCCTACCCCCCAGGGGTACAATGGTAATCTTGACGGTGTGGCTCCCAGCTGTTAGTGTCTTCTGGCACCGGCTTTGCCGCCTGTCTGCTGAGGCCCGCCGCCTGCGGGCCCTATGTGATTGTCTTTCACTGTAGACGTGCCTTAGCTGACGACAGCCTTGTCGAGAAGGAAGTGGCTACAGTACCATCGCCTCCCGCAATACGCTGCCGCATCGCCCTGTCCTATCATCTTAATGAGGCTCGGACTTCTAGGGTGAGGGTTGCCGTCTGCTACCAGAAGGCCGTCTCCCCCGGCCGTCTGCCAGGGGCGGCTTGTTCATGAGCTACCCGCTGACCGATGGGGCCAGCCGCATGCTGGCCCCGCCGTTTGCGGGTAGTGGGATCGTGGCCTCCTCTGACCGATGCTTGGTCACGAGCAGCGTGGCTATAGTGACCCGACGCTTAGGACATATTCATAAGGTTCACGGTCACTGTAGCCACGCCCTTATAGATCTTCTAAGGACATGTTCTCCTGTAGCCACCCCTCCGCCGCGCAGGGGTCCCCCTAGCGTGCATCCTTAGGAAGGAGTGCGGGGCCGTCTGCTGGCTGGTGGTGTTGGTGTCGCCGCCTGTTTGGTCCCTGTCGCTTGCTGGCAGCCGGCTCCTAGGGCACGCTACCCTAGGAGGCGGCTCGATGAGCAGACGGCCGCAGCGGACCAGGCGGCTGTCATTTGTCTTAAAATACCAAGGGTAGGCGCCGAGGGTACCCATGGTCAATATCTCCGACAGTAGTCCCCGAAGCTGGTGGAACTCCGAGGCGGGCGCTGGAGGTGCCGAGGGGTTCTAGCAGCTTCCCCCCTCAGGCAGGCCCATCATCCTTCTCTTGTCTCCTAAGGATGTCCGTCTGCTGACAGCCGGCCCTGCGCCGCTGGAGCCGGCTCCCGTCAGCCGAACCATCGTCTTAGAGTCTTCGTTGAGAAGGGGCCGCCTGGTCAGCGGGCAGTCGAACAGGCCCGCAGACCATTGGCAGCTCCCACGCGTCACCGTCCTGTCGTGTCGGCCTGCCAGCCCACGCGCGCGACAGGATGTAACAGTGGGCCGGGGCCCGCCACTAGGGGCCTCGAGCCCCGTGCGGATCCACAGTGGCAGGGGTAATCGATTACCCTCCCACGCGCATTTAATGCGCGCGGATTAGGCGCGAGAAAATCGGGGGTCGTGCGGGTCGTGGAACGGTTAATCCCACGCCCACCCCCTCGCCTTCGCCGCCCGGGTCTATATATAGGTCGGGGAGAGGGCTGGCGCCGTTCTCGCGCTCACTCTCCCCCATCCTCCTTCTTCTTCCTCGCCCTTCTCGTCGTCGTCGTCGCGAGCCGCCGCCCGAGCCATGTCCGTTCCGGCACCTCCCCGACACCACGGCCAGTAGGACGTCAGCGAGGTCCTGCAGGAGCATGTCGACGTCCTCCGGCGGTCGCGGAAACTGCCCCCGGCCGACAAGGTCGCCGTGCACCTAGCACCGGTGGCGGAGATCAGGCCTGCCCCGCGGCAAGGCGAGCGGGTCATCTTCTGCTCGCACTTCCCGTGCGGATTTGGCCTGCCGGCGAGCGGCTTCTTCCGATCCTTCCTAGACTTCTTCCATATCCAACCTCACCACCTCGCGCCAAACACGGTGATGACTCTCTCATCCTTCGTCGTCCTCTGCGAAGCCTACCTCGGCATCCTCCCCACCATTGAGCTCTGGACTAAGCTCTTCTACGTGAAGCTCGGCACCGCCGTCCAGAGCGTGGCCGCCCAGTGCGGGGGGTGCATCGCGGTGAAGCGCACTGGGGCGAAGAACTTCTTCCCGGCACCAAAGCTCGTGGGGTCGGTGAAGCAATGGCAGAAGACATACTTCTACGTCTATAATGTCGACCCCGAGCAAGATTTCGTCTGCCTGCCGGAGTGGGTGCCGGGACCGCCTGCCGAGCCTCGGGACTCCTGGAGGACCCGGCCTGCCACCCTCACTGAAGGCGCTTCCATCGCACTGCGCCGTCTCCGGGAGCTGAGAGACAGCGAGGGCTTGGACTTCGCGGATCTGCTGCTCATGTTTGCTGAGCGCCGGGTGCTGCCGCTGCAGCGCCGGCCTCACCTTATCTGCGACATGAGCGGGCGCCGGGACCCCAGCCGGACGTGCACCAAGCCCCTGCCCTACGGGGAGGTGGCCCGTCTGGTGAACCACATCTCCAGCTGCAAGGTCTCCGACACCGGCTGGGCCTTCGGCAAGCCGCCGTACAGCCGCGCCAACCAGCCGCCCGTAGTAAGCTTTTCATCCTTCTGTTTTCTTTCTTCTTTGTCTGGCTGTCGTAGCCGTCTGGTCCTGATATTTTGCTCAGATTTTCCCTGGCCAGCCGGCACCGGGCTCTGACCAACCGGGCCGCCCCCTGGAGCCAGATCGCTCCCAGAGCAACACAAGCGACCCCGATCTTGGGGCCGCCGCCATGGAGGAGCAGGAGGTGACGGGCGGCGGGGGCCAGCCATCGGGCGCCCTGCCAGAAGGCGGCGTCGAGAGCTGGCCGGACGACGACGAGGAGATGGAGGAGGCACCCGTTCGCGCCAGCCAGCAGGCCGGGCCGTCTGGTACAGTCGGCGATGGGAAACGGCGGTCCTCATCAGGGCCGACTGGTGCCCCACCCAAGAAGCTTCGGCTGTCGACCGCCGCCACGAGGCGTCAGGAGGCGGCCGCCGGGGCAAACGTGCCGAAGAAGCCCAAGGCCAGGTCGATTGTGTCCGGGTAAGTATTCTTTATTCCTTCTTTACGTGGTACTCATTTTTCACAACTGATCCCTTCTTGGCTGACCCTCCGTTCCCTGGGGATATCCGCGCAGCGCACCGCTTTCCCTCTCGCGGGTGCCAGCGGGCTCTGTTGTGGGAGGCCCAGATGCCCCTCCCGCGCCCCCTCGCGTGGATCCAGCCGCCGCGCTCCGGGAGGCGACAGAGAGGAATGCCCGTGAGGCGCGCGCGGAGTGCGAGCCCGCGGAGTGTGAGCGAGCGGCGGCTGATGCCGCCGCCCAGGCGGAGGCCGAAGCCGCCAAGAAGGCCGAGGCAGACGCCGCCCGAGTCCGAGAGCGGGGAAAGGGCCCTCAGCAGCCAGCGGGCCACGTCGTGTGCCCGGAGTCGGGGTCTCTGGAACCATCGGCCCGGGCATCGGCTGCTGACGAGCAGACGGCCCCAGGCGATAGGGGGGATGACTGCATCATTCTGGAGACGCCGCCACCACCCCCCGTGCCGCCTGCTGGGGAGCAGGGCAGCCGCCCAGCGGGGACGGAGGTGCCGCCGGTTGGGGGCGTGCTGGTGACTGGCACGCAACCGGCCCCACGAGGCCCAGCCCGCCGGCGCCTTGCGAGGGCGGTCTCTATGCCCCAGTAGGTGGAGGTTGGCGGGGCCAGCTCGTCCGTGCCGGAGAACGAGGCGACCAGCGCGGCGCCATCAAGTTGGAGGTCCGGAGGAGGCGGCGCGTGGATCGTCGCATCGCGGGACGTCCTGGACCACATCAACTTCTTGGACAACGTCGTGCAGACGGCGGTGCAGGAGTTCGTCGCCACGCGGTCCTCCGTTCGGGTATGTGTGCTTCGTTTTCTTCTGTTTTTATTCCTTCAATTTCTTCTGTGGGGGCGTGTCAGCGCACCCACTGGGTGTAGCCCCCAAGTTCCGAGCCGGCTGCTGAGCAGGCGGCTTGGAACTCTGAAGTGTACGTCATGAGATGATCTTGCTTCTTGTTGCAGGAGTACCACAACCTCCGCGTAGCCTCCTACAACGCTCATCGCCACGAGCTGGCGCAGCTGCAGGCTGCCTTGGCAGACAGCCGAGGTGAGTGCCTCCTTTTCTCCTTGCGGGGGCGTGTCAGCGCACCTGCTGGGTGTAGTCCCCGAGTTCCGAGCCAGCTGCTGAGCAGGCGGCTTGGAACTCCAAGGTTATCTTTTTACTGCTGATATTCGTCCTTCTTCTTTCTTCCTTGCCAACGGTCTCAGCCGACCTCCGCAACCAGCTGGGCGAGGCCCAGACGGAGCTGGCTGCTAAGGAGCGGGATCGTGGTCTTGCTGCTCAGGACCGCGACCGCCTGGCCAAGGAGCTGGCGGACCAGGCGGCAGCTCACAAGGCCGAGCTTGGCAAGATGTTAGATGCCGAGTCGCTTCTGCGGGCCGAATTCGAGACCGAGCGCTCGAATTGGGCCGAGAAGGAGGCGGCTCTCCAAGACGGCTACGTAGCCATTGGAGACAGGGTTGATGGTGAGACGTCTACCCTTTTATCTTTTATTCGCCGTTTGCAACAGCCGTCTTTCTTTTCTTCTGATCCTTCTTCTAGTTTTGGCAGAGTTCTTCCTGGGCTATTCCGTGGCCGCCACGCAGGCCATCGAAGCCGAGCGTGCTGCGAGGCACCAGGCGGGCCGGGCGATCACACCCAACGCATCCAAGACCCCGGCCGAGGAGCTTCTTGCCATTCGGGTGCGTCTCCTGCCGGTCCGCTGTCTTCTTCGCCGTCTGCAGCGTGTCGGAGCCCAGGTCCTGGCCGCCCTCTGGCCAGGTGTGCCAAAACTCCGCACTCCCAGCCGGACGGCAACCTGGCTGGAGGCGGCCAGCCAACGCTTCGAGGCCTAGAAGGGCTCCGCAGCAAGGGCTGGCGCGCGGACCGCCCTGGAGTTCGCCAAGAGCTGGTATCCTGGCTTGAGCCTTGAACAGCTGGAAACCTTTCGTGCGGAGGCCCAGCCTGAGCTGGTCGTGGAGCAGAGGGAGCTCGTCCAACATGTCGCCACCCTCGCCGAATATGCCGACACCTCCATCTTCATCCCGGAGTTGGATGACAGGGGCCATGTGGTGCCGCCTGGCAACTTCGGGCTGGACTTGGCGGCGTCGGAGGAGCCAGACGAGGAGATCGCCTCCAGCGAAGGTGACGAGGAGGAGGAAGGCAGCGACGAGGAGACCAGTTCCCAGGAGGCGGACCCAACAGCCAGTCGCCAGCCTGACCAATCCTCGACAAGCGGGCCAGGAGTGATGGCCCTCCTGTCGTAGGAGACGGCCAGACCGAGACCCACCAGGCGGCCTCCCCAAAAGCCGGCTCCGTCGTGCCACCTGCCCAGCCTGCTGCACCTTAAGTTTTAATTTCTTTTGTATCCTCTGCTTCCCTGTAAGACTTGTAGGGTTAATTCGAACAATTCCACCCGCTGGGTGTATCGTATCAGTAAGTTATTACTGCAAGGCGGCTCTTAAGGCCTTTTGGATGTAAATATTCTTTTTAATGCTGCATCGTTTTATGCAATTGTGCCGAGTCATAGGATTAGCCGTGCCCTAGTTTCCTCGTGGCGATTTTCTTCTTGCTATCTCCTTGAACTGCCGCCCTGCCAGCCAGACAGCCACTCTGTGGTTCTGTGGCTGGGTCAGGGGCTTGGCTGTTTTCGGGGTGGGCAAGTATCTCGCCTTCTGGAAGGCGGTCTGGCCAAGCCTAGAACCGCCTGGCCGGCTGCTTGACAGCCGGCGGTTCGTGTGAGGGGCCGGCTGGCCCTATGTCTTTTTTCCTTAGCCATTTTTCATGTGGGCACCATTTCTTGCCTTTGGCTCCTGCCAGTCGGACAGCCGCCTTCTGCGAGTCTGTGACTTGATGCGGGAGAGGGCTTGGATGCCATCACATTACTTGTCTAACTTTTTAAGGAGAATTCCCTAGACATAGGGCTAGGCGGCCAGTCCCCGGGCCATCTGCTAGGCTCCGGTGCCGGACAATGGAGTGAACAACAATCATTCACAGGCATAATTCTTATCATATAGATAAAGGGTTGGACAGTCCCCGACAACTCCTCGAGGGTCCCATTGATTCTCAAAATAACTTTAGATAGCACGACACATACTGTCTTTCAGCTATAAAAGTGACGAAGAAGGTTTGCGTTCCATGGGCGCTCCGACTCCTTGCCTGAGTCGTCTCTCTTGCGCACTCTTGGCTTCTGGGCGTCAATGAGGTAGTAGGCATCGTTGCCTAATACCTTGCTGACGATGAACGGTCCTTCCCAAGGAGCCGAGAGCTTGTGCTGGCCGGCTGTTCGCTGGATCAGCCAGAGCACAAGGTCTCCCTCGCGGAAGGAGCGTGGCTTGACTCGCCGGCTGTGGTAGCGGCGGAGACCCTACTGGTAGATGGTGGAGCGGGTGAGTGCTACCAGCCGGGCCTCCTCCAGCAGGTCCACACCATCTTCATGTGCTTCTTTGGCTTCAGCTTCCGTATACATGGTGACGCGAGGCAAGTCAAACTCAGCATCCATTGGGATGGCCTCGGCCCCATAGACAAGGCAGAAAGGAGTGAAGCCAGTGGATTTGTTCGGAGTGGTTCTGAGGCTCCACAGGACAGACGGAAGTTCTTCGATCCAGCAGCCGGCTGACCGCTCCAAAGGTTCGACCAACCGGGGCTTGATGCCGGACAGGATGAGGTCGTTGGTGCGCTCGACTTGGCCGTTAGACTGTGGGTGGGAAACGGACGCTAGGTCCAGTCGGATGCCCTGTGTTGCACAGAAACGGGCAAGCGCGCCTTTGGCAAAATTTGTGCCGTTGTCGGTGATGATGCTGTGCGGTATACCATACCGGACTGTGATGTCTGCAATGAATGTCACAGTAGTTGGGCCATTGAGTTTCTTGATTGGTTTGGCTTCGATCCACTTCGTGAATTTATCTATTGCCACGAGCAAGTGTGTCAGGCATCCTCTGGCAGTCTTGAAAGGTCCTACCATATCCAGGCCCCAGACGGCAAATGGCCAAGTGATCGGAATAGTCTTGAGTGCAGAAGCCGGCAAGTATTGCTTGGAGCTGAAGCGCTGGCAGCCGTTGCACTTCTTAACCAAATCTTTGGCGGCGTCCAAAGCAGTCGGCCAAAAGAAACTGTGGCGGAAGGCTTTGGCGACGAGGGATCTTGAGGCGGCGTGATGGCCACATTCCCCTTGGTGAATGTCCTTCAGGATAGCCGTCCCCTTTTCTGCTTCTACACAGCGCTGGAAGACGCCCGTTGCGCTTCTTCTGACAAGCTCTTTGTTGACTATGGTGTATGTCAGGGATATTACTAGCAGGTATGAACCGGCTAGTGTAAACCGGATTATTGTAATATATTTGTATCATTGTAATATTTAGTAGAGGTTACGGCCCATGAGATCTTAGGGCCCATGTATAGAGTTACGGTTTGTAAACCGCCTGATCTTGTAACTTGAGAAATAAGGAAGAAAGAGCAGAGACCAAGGCGGACACAAGTATGAGCCGGCCTCGGGACTCTGTAAACCGGACCAGGCGTCGCCTCTATATAAAGGGACGACCCGGCGACGGTTCAAGGACAAGCAAGAAGCAACCCGTCGAAACACAGGCAAGCGATTCGCTCCCTGTTCATCGACGCCCAAGCAATACCAAACCAAACTAGACGTAGGCTTTTACCTTCATCGAAGGGGCCGAACTAGTATAAACCCTATGTGTCCTTTGTGTGCTTTTAACCCCTTCAAGCTAACTTGTGCGATGGTTCCATCACTAAGTCCGTTAAACCGGACATCTGCCGTGTTAATTCCACGACAGTTGGCGCCCATCGTGGGTCCTCCGCACGATGGTTTCGAGTTCTTGAAGGGCAGCTTTGAAGGGCTCAAGGGTTACGCGGTCGGCCGGATGACCAAGAGTCGTCGCGGCCGGATCTACATCGACGACGCAGGTTGGGGACCGGAGGCCGATTCAATCGAATACGGGTATCGGGTTCCCTTCGGCGGCATCCACGTCTTCATTGGCAAGATCGGTGAACCGGGACCTGAGCCAGACATCTTCCCCAACATCGTCGAGCCGGCTCAGCGTGCGAGATCGGCCCGGATTCAACCCGCCATGAAGCACGTTTTTGTTGGAGCAGTTCACGGGGTTCAAGCCGAGGACGGATCAGAGTCCGGTGGCGAGACAGTTATCTATTCCGACGATGAATCTTCATCCGGAGAGACTGAGTCTTTGTATCAGTTGCGGGACGGCCGGTATGAGGGTGAGTCCGACGGAGACAGTATTCCGGGCCCCTTTGACCCGCCAAACCGGGTGGCTGTCTTTATGGCTGGTTCACAACCTACACCGCAGTCCACGGTGATCGGGGCGACAGCAGAAGCTGGTGCAGGGGGGAGTGGCCAGGCCCTCTCGCCCGCTGACGTTCTATCCACCTTGGTCGAGGAGTTTACAGCACGAGCCATGGCAGAGGTAGCTCCAGCAGACAAGGCACAACATGATGGAGAGCTCCTACAGCTGAAGGGCCGGATTGATCAAGCAAGGGAAAATCTGAAAACAGAGAAGGCTATGATAGCAATGAGGCAGGCAGAGCTGAATGATCAAGCTTTTCATCTAAGGATGGAGCAGGCCTCCGCACAGGGAGTAAGGAGTCGGAAGTACCAGTCTCGTCTACCGCCGGTTTACGAGGCGACGGATCTTTTCAGAACACCAGGAGCGGGGACCAGCAATGATCCGGCTTCAAACCGGAGGGCACCCCCGACGAGGGATGAGCCGGTTCAGCAGCCTACTGCGGAGCAAGATCGGCGGATCACGTCTGCACCCCACGTTCCTACCCCTCCGGGTCATTATTCAAATCCTTTGGACAATATCGTTGTTGTTGCTTCACGCTTGGCCGCTTTACCCATCGAGGGGACATCCCCTGTGGCATTGGAGGCACGCAGGGTCAAGGATCTGCTTAACACGGCACTAACACAACAGCAAGCATATTCTTATAATAGGGAGAGGCTCCATTCAACGCCACGCCACAGCCGGAGTTACACTAGACATTGGGAGGAACCAGAAGTGTCTAGCAGTGAACGCAGGCGACATCGTCACAGACAAAATAATCCGGCAGGCGGGGATGCACAAGCTCAGGATGCAAATCGGGTTAGATCGGCGGCCCAGGAGGAGGTCCGGCAAACGACGCCGGTTCACACAACCACAGCAGAGACAGGAGTCACAACGAGTTCCTTTGGGGTGCAGTGTCTTATCCCCGCTTTACGGAGCGTGAAGCTGCCCAAGGATTTTAAAGGGCCACGTAAAGTGCCTAATTACACAGCAGACTTGGCTCCGGAAGCTTGGGTTGAGAGTTATGAGATGGCCATGGAGATGCTGGATGTGGATGAAGCGGCTTGTGCGAAATACTTTACCATGATGCTTGAAGGTACAGCCCAGACCTGGCTAAAAGGTTTACCCCCTAATTCTATCGGGTCATGGGGAGAGCTACGTCGCCAGTTTATCAAGAACTTCAAGGATACATGCAAGCAGCCGATGTCGATAGTAGATCTAGCAGCCTGTGTGCAAGGAGAACAGGAGCCTACAAGTGCATGGGTGCGGCGAGTGTCAGAGATCTTGCACTCTTCGAATGGTATCAATCCCAGTACGGCAATAGTGACACTGGAAAACAATTGCCGGTTTGAGTCTCTAAAGTTAAAACTGGGACGGCTTAAACGGGATTGTAATGATATGGGAACTCTCATGAGCGCTCTGGTGAAATACGGGGACTCTGACAATAACAAGTATCCAGAAGCGGAGGGAGACAAAGCTGGAAAGGTTAATAAACCTGGTAAACCGGCGCAGATTAACCCGGCTAGTACCAGTTTCTTAGGCAAGCGACAAGCAGAGGGTGGCTCTGATTTCGTGGCCAATACCCAAGTTCAAGGGGGTTTTCAGCGAAACAAGGGCAAACCGCCTCCACAAACCGGCATAGGAAACGTTAGCTGGGATCAGGAGTTAAGTCAGCCTTGTCCGAAACATAGCACAAGAGAACGACCAGCAAAACACACTATAGGAGAATGCAAGCCTTTGATGGAAGTTGTAATGAGCCGCTTCAACTCTAACAACGGGCCTCCAAACGGCGGTTCAGGCCCGGGGTTTTATGGTCCGGGTCCCCAAGGGAACGGCTCCGGATCAGGATATCATGGCAACAACAGTGGTTATAATAACTGAGGCAATAATCAGTATGGCCAAGGCGGTTATAATAACCAAGGCAATCAGCAGCGTGGTCAAGGTGGTTACAACAACCAAAACAACCAACAGCAGGGTCAGGGTAATCATAATAATCAGGGCAGTCAGCAACATCATCAGCAGCAGCAGCAATCCGGATATCAGAGTAATCCGAAGGAGTTGAGTAGTGGGCAGTATCATGTGTTTACCACGAGTTTGTGTAAACGGTATCAAAAAGTTTTGAAGCGGGCGGTCCACGCGGTTGAACCGGCGACGCCGCAATTCCTACGTTGGTCAGAGCAGCCCATTGTGTGGAGCAGGGAAGATCACCCGATGCGAGTTGATAATCCGGGCCACTTGGCCTTGGTGGTAGCACCACAGGTGGGTGGCTACAAGTTCACTAAAGTTCTCATGGACGGCGGCAGCAGCATCAATATCTTGTATTATGAGACTTTCTGCCGCATGGGGCTGACGGATAAAAAGCTAAGGCAGTCAAACACGGTGTTTCATGGAGTGGTGCCAGGTAAATCCGCTTATCCAGTTGGAAAAATTGACCTAGAAGTTACCTTTGGAGATGAACGGGATTCCAGGTCAGAGATGATAACCTTTGAAGTGGTCAAGATCCGGAGCCCTTGTCATGCTCTGTTTGGGAGGACGGTCTACGCCAAGTTCATGGCCAGACCGTGTTATGTTTACCTACAGCTCAAGATGCCGGGTCACAAAGGCACAATCACGGTTCATGGAAGACGCAAGATTGCGTTGGAGTGTGAAGAGGAAGACGCTGCTTACGCGGAGGCAATGTGTGCTACAGAGGAGTTGAAGTTTTATAAGGATAATGTTGATCCGGCAGATATGACCCCGTTGAAGAAGCCGACTACGGAGCATGATCCGGCGTTGAAATTTAAATCGGCGGAGGAGACCAAGCAAGTTGATTTTGTGCCAGGCGATTCATCCAAGCAGTTCACTATCAGCGCTAACCTCGATCCCAAATAGGAAAGCGCGCTCATCGAGTTCATCCGTGAGAACCGGGATATCTTTGCATGGAAACCTTCTGACATGCCAGGTATACCGAGGGAATTCGCTGAGCACAGCCTTAACATTGATCCGAAGTTTAAACCGGTTAAACAGTATCTGCGCCGCTTCAACGAAGAAAGGCGCAAGGCTATAGGAGAAGAGGTGGCCAGGCTTTTGGCCGCAGGGTTCATAGTTGAAGTTTTTCATCCGGAATGGTTGGCTAATCCGGTACTGGTGTTAAAGAAGAATGAAAAGTGGAGAATGTGTGTGGACTACACAGACCTCAACAAAGCTTGTCCAACTGATCCGTTTGCTCTCCCTCGCATTGATCAGATCATCGATGCTACAGCGGGATGTGAGCGGCTAAGGTTTTTGGATGCATACTCAGGATATCACCAGATCAAGATGGAAGTTAAAGACCAGGAGAAGACAGCTTTCATAACTCCTTTTGGTGCTTTTTGCTATGTATCTATGCCTTTTGGGCTCAAGAGTGCCCAAGCAACTTATCAGCGTTGCGTACAGAATTGTCTTAAGGGGCAGATAGGGAGAAATGTTCATGCTTATGTGGATGATATCGTGGTGAAGTCAAGAAAGGAGGAGACGCTGATAGAGGACCTCAAGGAGACCTTTGACAATCTTCGGGCATATAAGATGATGCTTAATCCGGAGAAGTGTGCTTTGGGTGTTCCGGCAGGCAAGCTCCTTGGGTTTTTGGTGTCAAACAGAGGAATAGAAGCTAATCCAGAGAAGATCAAGGCAATCACGTCTTTGACTAAACCGGCTTGCATTAATGATGTTCAGCGTATCGCTGGCCGGATCATAGCATTGAGCCGGTTCATTAGCCGTTTGGGGGAGAAGGCGATTCCGCTTTATCAGATGCTGAGAAAGACGGATCGGTTTATATGGAGTGATGAGGCAAATACTGCGTTTGAGGATTTGAAGCGACAGCTAGCAAGGCCACCGATCCTGGCTGCCCCTGTTGATAACGAGCCCTTGCTGTTATATGTCGCCGCCAACGCACGGGCAGTTAGTGTGGCAATCGTGGTTGAACGCAGGGAAGCAGGGAAGGAATATCCGGTTCAGCGTCCAGTCTATTACGTCAGTGAAGTACTCATTGAGTCTAAACAGAGGTACCCACATTGGCAGAAGCTGGTGTATGGTGTGTTCATGGCAAACCGGAAGTTAAAGCATTATTTCCAAGGCCGTCCAATAACTGTTGTTAGTTCAGCACCATTGGGGGATATAATCCAGAACAGGGAAGCTACGGGTAGAGTGGCGAAGTGGGCCATTGAGCTCAGCCCACATGAATTGAAATATGTGCCATGCACCGCTATCAAATCTCAGGCATTGGTGGATTTCATCAATGATTGGACAGAACTACAAACACCAGAGGAGAAGTCGGATCTTACATACTGGACGATTCACTTTGACGGTTCAAGGCAGTTAGAAGGCTCGGGGGCTGGAGTTGTTTTGACTTCCCCGCGAGGTGATAAGTTTTGTTACGTCCTCCGTTTATTGTTTCCTTGTACTAATAATGCAGCAGAGTATGAAGCATTACTTCATGGCTTGCGGATGGCAAAGGAGATGAACTTGAGCCGGGTCAAGTGCTTCGGCGATTCAGATTTAGTGGCACAACAAGTATCTGGCAAGTGGGATTCAAGAGATCCTCTCATGGCAGCTTACAGACGAGAAGTTGAAGCAGTTGCAGGATATTTCAAAGGGTATCAGGTGGATCACATAGACCGGTGAAGGAATGAAGCGGCTGATGCTCTAAGCCGGCTGGGTTCTCAACGTAAACCGGTACCACCAAATACTTTTTTGGATGAGCTGCACAGTCCATCAGTGCAAGTACCGTCAGAGGAAGATCTGGTTGTTCCTAATCCGGAGGCACAGCTAGTTGCGGCACTTCATGTTATTCCGGATTGGACGTTGTCCTACTTGGCGTATCTGAGCCGAGGAGAGTTACCGGGCGACGAGATCGAGGCACGACAGATAGTCCGGCCTTCTAAGTCCATGACAATTGCAAACGGGGAACTTCATCATCACAGTTTCTCTGGAGCATTTCAGCGGTGTGTATCAGCTGAGGAAGGTTGTGATATTCTTTGTGAGATCCATGAAGGGGATTGTGGTCATCATGCCGGTTCAAAATCTTTGGTGGCTAAAGCTTTTCGACATGGGTTCTATTGGTTAACAGTTCATGCTGATGCGGCGGATTTAGTCCGGAAGTGTGATGCTTATCAGAAGTTTTCACGACGCGCTCTTGTTCCGGCACAGGAGCTTCGGATGATACCCATAACTTGGCCGTTTGCGACTTGGGGGATTGATATGGTTGGGCCTTTCAAACGATCCCAAGATCAGAAAACTCATCTGCTGGTGGCAGTGGATAAGTTTACGAAGTGGATTGAGGCAGAGCCTGTGAGCAAGTGTGATGCGGCAACAACAGTAAAATTCATCAAAAAGGTAATTTTCCGGTTTGGTTTTCCACATAGCATCATCACAGACAATGGCACCAATTTATCTAAAGGAGAGATGGAAGAATTTTGTCAAAGAGAGCATATTCGCCTGGATGTGTCTTCCGTAGCGCACCCTCAATCCAATGGTCAAGCGGAAAGAGCAAATCAGGAGATTTTGCGAGGTATCAAGCCCCGGCTTATGACTCCCTTGCAAAGAACACCAGGGTGCTGGGTTGAGGAGTTACCTTCTGTCCTTTGGAGTATCAATACTGCGTCAAACCGGTCCACAGGTTACACACCTTTCTTTATGGTATATGGTGCTGAAGCGGTCCTTCCAAGCGATATCCGTCATGATTCACCAAGGGTGACGGCCTATGTTGAAGCGGCCAACGAGCAGGCGAGACAAGACAGTTTGGACCGGCTGGATGAAGAGCGTGATATAGCAGCAGCACGATCTGCGATCTATCAATAAGACTTGCGCAGATATCACAGCCGCCGGATCAAGAGCAGGACATTCCAGGAGGGAGACTTAGTACTCCGGCTCATCCAAGATCAAACAGACATGCACAAGCTATCCCCGCCTTGGGAAGGGCCCTTTGTGGTCAGCAAGAATCTGCACGACGGTTCATATTACCTGGTGGACGTTCGAGAACACAAGGATTCACGGACATCAGAAGAAGAGACAAAGAGGCCATGGAACATTGCCCTCTTGCGGCCCTACTATACCTGAGCCATGAGCTCCACTGTATCCTATGTATATATTATGATTAATGAATAAACCGGCACCCTCGGTAAACCGGGGGCTCAGCCTTTTTTCCAATATGAATATCTTATGGTAACAACCATACATTTCTTATCATATGTCATATTTCAAAACAAGTCGATCGGTTTAAACTGGTTTTGCAGGACATATATATTCTGGAGTAATAACTTACTGAAGAGCTTTCTATTCAAGCATAGGTCATATCTGGACCAAAGAAGACATGGCATAAGGCCCTCTGGATGGTACCCGCATCCAGTGATTGGCTAAGTTCATAAAAACCCTTTGGATGGTACCCACATCCAGTGATTGGTTAAGTTTCATAAAGGCCCTCTGGATGGTACCCGCATCCAGTGATTGGCTAAGTTCATAAAGGCCCTCTGGATGGTACCCGCATCCAGTGATTGGCTAAGTTCATAAAAAACCTCTGGATGGTACCCGCATCTAGTGAT
>LR738712.1:147786781-147801888 GCA_902687465.1 Secale cereale | reverse complement strand
TTCATAAAGGCCCTCTGGATGGTACCCGCATCCAGTGATTGGCTAAGTTTCATAAAGGCCCTCTGGATGGTACCCGCATCCAGTGATTGGCAAAGTTCTTCCTATGGTTGTACCCGAACCATAAAGGCCCTCTGGATGGTACCCGCATCCAGTGATTGGCAAAGTTTTATATGGCCGGCAGGGGGCAGGATGGTACCCGCATTCTAGCTTAACCCCTGTTGTTCATATCCGGTTCCTATGGATGGTACCCGCATCCATCGACAGGCCCTCTGGATGGTACCCGCATCCAGTGATTGGCTGAACCTTGCTTTGAGCCTGGCAGCTCATAAAAAGCCTCGACTACATGGTTTTATTTGCAAATTTGCATTTCTGGTCTTTATGTTTTATGGTTCTTTAATCCGGAGTGGGACAACTCAAGAAGTTGACCACATATCTACAAAATTAAAGTCTGGGTCATGAACACCAGCATGAGTTAAAAGTCTGGGTCATGAATACCAGCATGAGTTAAAAGTCTGGGTCATGAATACCAGCATGAGTTAAACCGGTGTTCATTATAATCCGGATCAGCCATCAGGCAAAAACCAAGTATATCTACAAATGTCTAGACAAAGTTCCAGCGTGATCTAAACCGGTGTCTTTTATCAAACCCGGGATTATTATTGGGTCTATCAAAGCTTCCCTCAGAAAATTTTAAAATTCTACCGGATTAAAAGTATCAAGTATGCTTGATGGCAGGTATGAAGTTATTTTTGATGCAAACAAAACACTTGTTTGATATATATATGAGAGCAATTTAATTGGTCCAGCGGTAAAACCGCTAGGACATATTTTCAGTATTATCTGTGCAGGAACAGATGATATGCAGGATAGTCCATATCAGACCAAATTTTAAATTGGCAACATTGGAGCATCCGGATCAAAGCAGACAATGTTTTCAGCTATCCTATTACAAGGCATAGCAAGCCTGAACGGATTAAAGGTTGTTCAGCAAAATAAGACTGCAACTACAAAGATATACTATGAACTACGCTTCCTCCTGCTGCGATGGCTGGGTATCAACTTGTTCCGGAATCTCCTCCTCTTCTTGAAGCGGCTGGAAGTCAGGGACGCACCAATCGATTTTCGTTAAGGCACGAAAGTGCATCTCTTCATTGATGAGTTCAGACGGATCGATATCTGGGGCGAAGGTATGAGGACGCACTGGTGGGATTAGATTGACGGTATCATAAACCGGCCGATCCACCCGCTCGTTCTGTAAATCATACCCCGGATGATACCTGGACAAGTCTGATTCGGCAGCGAGCTTGCTAGCAAGAGGGCGCATCTCCTTCGTCAATGCGTGGAGATCCTTTGCAGTAAAAGCTGATCCGTCTTCTTTTGTATTTGGATAACCATTCAAAGCTTCTTCCGGATCAAAGTCCAGAACCCACGCTTTCGCTCTGGTAAGCGCCATGAGGGAACCGGCTCGAGCAGCAGACTTCTTAACTTCCTCCAAGCGCACTGGCAAAACAGACAGCTTCTCTAATGTGCCTTGGATGGTAGTGGGGGCCGGTTTATTGGAAGACATTGCGCTTATAACCCTTTGAGCGCCGGAATACAGCTGCTCGACCAGAGTATAAGATGCCTTGAGTTTTTTCCGTAAGTCATCCCCAAGATGGGTGACACGGCGCCCTGCATATGATTATCACAATTAAACCGGAACGGATTGAAGATTGCAAGGATGAAGGCAGGAATATAGATTAAGTACTTACCAAACACAGCAGAAGTCATCAGTTCTATTTGCCGCTTTAAACCGGTTAACTCTTCAGTCACCGGATTAAGGGCTTCTTCAGCGTCCTTTGCCCTTTTTTCTAAGTCCTTCTTCTGAACTTCAAAGGCGGTCCGTTCCTCTTCAAAGAATTTCTTCAATTGTTCAGCAGTCTTTAAGCTCAGCGCCAAGTCTTTTTTGGCCTTAGAAGCAGCAGATTCCGTCTCAGCAAGTCTGTTCCGGAGTTCAGTAATTTCTTCTGCCCTCCGGTTCAAATCAGCCTGCAAGGAAAATCAAGTGGAATGAAAGCAAAAGTCAGACAAGTCTCAAGCACACAAACAAGTTGTCTACTTGACACTTGGGGGCTAATGGGAAGTTGAAGCGTCAAACAATAGCAATTCAAAGACAAGTATCAAGCACACAAACAAGTTGTCTACTTGACACTTGGGGGCTAAATGGATAGTTGAAGTATCAAAGGAAAAATTCAGACAAGTCCCAGGCACATAAACCGAGTTATGCCCTTGGCACTTGGGGGCTAATGTAAGATCATTTGTTTAATCAGGAAAGTACCGGTTCACCTTCTGAACGTAGCTAAACCGGAACTTGGGGGCTACTATGATATAGATAGAAGCACATCAAAAGCAAAAATCAAAAGCAAAGGATTACCTCATACTTGTCCTTCATCAGGTTAACCAAGCCCGCTTCATAATCTCGACTGCTATGAAGACGGTTCAAGTACCCGGAATAAAGCTCCTGAGCACTCATATCGGCAAGACTAGACAGCTCGGTACTCCATTTACCCTTTTCTTGATGCAGCTTCTCCGCTTTAGCCGTATGTTTGGCTAAGACAGTGGGCTCAGCGGGAGCAGTATAAGCTGTGCGAGTTATTTGAACTTCCGGAGAAGCAGTTGTTGGCGGTGGGGTTGCAGTGTGAACCGGGCTAGCAGGAGCCGGACTAGTCCGAGGAGGATCGGCCCGGGCATGACTTGCCGGTTCATGGACGTCCTCAATATTGGGATTCTCAGGCACAGTGGTGTGATCCATAGGAGCAGGATCTTCAAGTGGAATTGTGGGCTCGCCTTCCGGAAGAATAATTGTATCCGGATCAACCGCCGGATCATCAACGGCAGTTTCAGTAGTTGGTTTGTTAGCTTTTGGCTTCTTGCTAGGCTTGGGCTTGCTGAAAGAAATTGAAAAATAAATCAGAACTGTAAAGCAAAGTGCAATCATAAACCGGATAAATTAAAAGACTTACCCTGGGACAGTTTTCAGGGGTGGGAGTTGTGTGGCAGTTGATTCGCCGGAAGAAGATAAGGGAGTATCCTGATAATCAGGGTCAGACGGTTTAAGTGGTTTGCGTATAAGCCCGGCCTTGGGATGAAGAAGAGTTGGAGAGAGTATAACCTCAGAGCGGCGCCTCCGAGCTGGAGTAAGAGAGATTCCAGACGATTCAACTGCAAGGCCGCTATGGCGGGTAGTCCGGCGAAGGGCTTCATGTTGCTGTTTCTTCAAAAGAAAATTGGGATCCAATTGAGCATAAGGGTGAGAAAACTGATATTTCCGGACTGTCCGACGACTTTTTTGGGGAAGTGGTTCTGAATCGGAAGAAAGGATAGTTACCTCAATTTCGGCCGGTTTATCTCCTTCAGCCAACTCCTGTGAAAAGTTACCGTTAAATACAAATATGGATAAAAAGTGAACAAGTCAAAGCCGGATTAACCCATACCTCAGAGTCCGGATCATCATCTTCAGCATGTGAACCGGAGCCAGCAGCCGCCTTTCTCTTCTTGATAGCGAAGGCTTTCCGGCGTGGCTGTTTTCCGGCCTTCTCTTGTGGCTTCCTCTTCCAAAAGGGATCATCAGCCTGTTCAAAAGATGAAAGATAATTGAAAGAACAATTTAAAGGAACGGATTGCAAACATATGACAGAGAATGAGACTTACTGCAGGCAGTTTGTTTTTCTTGTAGTACGGAGCCAATCCGGTTTGGCTGCATTCGTCTAAGGAGACATTGAGCATCTTCTTAGCCGATTCAATAACTTCCGATTCGGAAAGTTTTTCCTTGGAAAACCGTTGAGGATCATCCGGTTTACCAGAATATTTATACATCAAACTTGGGCGCGGGCTCAGAGGAAGGATACTCCAAGAGAGCCAGCAGCGCGTAAAATCTACTCCGGTTAAGCCGTTGGCCATAAAGGCCTTTAGCCTGGCAAGTTGAGAAGCAAACCAGGGCCGCTCTGAGGAGCTGAGGTGCTGCGGCAAAGGGTGGTCCTCCGGAAGACGGTGCTCGCGATAACCCGGCAGTGGGTTTTCCCCTTCAGGTGAAGTGTCAATACAATAAAACCAAGACTTGTTCCACTCCTTGGGTGTGTGTGGAGAGCGGCATGAGGAAAGACTGCGTCTCTCCTTTTCTGAATACTGACCCCGCCCAGTTCTTGATGAGGTCCGCTGGTAAACTCAGTACGCTGGTTCAGGTGGAAGAAGTCCCGAAACAGGTCGACAGACGGCTCTTCTTGCAAGTACACCTCTGAGAAAACTTGAAAATCACAGACGTTGGAAACAGAATTGGGACCTATGTCCTGAGGGTGAAGTTGGAAGGCGGCAAGCACATCCCGGAAGAACTTTGAACCGGGAGGAGTAAAGCCTCGAGCAATGTGGTCAAAGAAGACAATAATTTCGCCCTCTTTGGGAGTAGGAGGGCATTCATCTCCTAGAGCCCGCCACTTTAAAACGGATTGAGGGCCTAAAGTGCCGATTGCGGCAGCATTTGCTAAATCTTCTTCTGTAATAATGGAAGGAACCCAGTTGCAAGAGACAAACTGTTTGGCCATAGCAACAGAAAAACAAGTGCTGAAAGGGTAAAGTGTAAACCCGGATTATTCGAGTACAGTGGCATAAACCGGAAGATATATGCAAAGATCACGCAACGGTTTAGACAAAGGGACTAATGATATGGCTAACCCGGCAATAAACAGGAAAATGTATTACTACCAGTTCATGACAACAAAAGAGAAAAGAGCTAAACCGTCGTGTTCGCTATTGAATTTTTACAGAAGCAGTATATGACTGTTTAAACCGGAGAATACTTTACAGATCTACAAAGGTGAAGAAACAGGTTTTCACAGACAGCTAAAGTAAAACAGATCTGAGCACCCAGGAAAAGGAAAGGTAAATACAAGACTATTACAAGAAGAACTATAAGAATCTTATACAAAGCAGATGAATCTAAAGGACGAGATCTAAAGCATACAGCAGTGGAACATAAGCAAGTCTTAAGGGCAAGATTTAAAGGCTGAAATTACTGTGAACTTGGCGCCTATGATGAACAGACGAAGCTATCACCGAGGTTTAATGGCGGAGAGGCGAGGAAGAACCCTAGAGCTATGGATCTACGGCGAGGAAGATAAAATACCTGGAACAGCAAGAAGCGGCGGCGGAGGTTCTCTGGTCGTACTCAGGTTGATGCGGCGGCCGGCGAGGACTTGAGCTCGACGGACGATGGCGAAAACTTGAGCTCGACGGACGATGATGGAGTCTTGAGCTCGGGCGACGGAGGAAGAAGAACGAACGGAAGGAGATAAAGAACAGAGACATCAGTATTTATAGAAGGGCAGAGTTGAAACGACAGGTGCGAGATTTGAGGAGGCAGAAGATTGGATAAAGATCCTCTGTCGCCTCGATTCTCGGGATGGCCTTTAAACAAAGCCGATAGACAGTTGGGTGCGTTAAATGCGGAAGTGATGTCACGGTCAGATTAAGCGATTTTAAAGGATGACGTCAGGGCCGGTTTACAAAAATGAGAAGGCACAAGAAGGAAGATTATGCAAGACTGGGAAGATTGATGTGAACAAGTTCAAATCATTCTGGGGCCTAATGTCAGGGATATTACTAGCAGGTATGAACCGGCTAGTGTAAACCGGATTATTGTAATATATTTGTATCATTGTAATATTTAGTAGAGGCTACGGCCCATGAGATCTTAGGGCCCATGTATAGAGTTACGGTTTGTAAACCGCCTGATCTTGTAACTTGAGAAATAAGGAAGAAAGAGCAGAGACCGAGGCGGACACAAGTATGAGCCGGCCTCGGGACTCTGTAAACCGGACCAGGCGTCGCCTCTATATAAAGGGACGACCCGGCGACGGTTCAAGGACAAGCAAGAAGCAACCCGTCGAAACACAGGCAAGCGATTCGCTCCCTGTTCATCGACGCCCAAGCAATACCAAACCAAACTAGACGTAGGCTTTTACCTTCATCGAAGGGGCCGAACTAGTATAAACCCTCTGTGTCCTTTGTGTGCTTTTAACCCCTTCAAGCTAACCTGTGCGATGGTTCCATCACTAAGTCCGTTAAACCGGACATCTGCCGTGTTAATTCCACGATAGTGTACGCTCAAGCTCGGCATTCAGACCAATGCATGAATTCTGGGCTCTTGACGGCAACAATGTTGACTTCTCTGCGCTGCTAGCGCCGGCTCTGCCTATCGTTCGTCTGGCTGGTGAAGACAACATAGGCTCCATTTTCTACTGGGAACACGTCCTGGACCTGGCCGCCAGGGCGGGCAGCCGGCGGATTAGGAGGAGGGGCCAGCTGTCCAGCAGGCGGCGGTGGCAGAGCCTCTCCCCTCGCAATTCTTGTGAGCCAATGACACTTTCGTGTGGTGTGGTTGGAAGGCTTCGCGCCACTGTGGAACTTGCAGGGGGCGTCCAAGGCTTGGACAAAGGAGAAGGCCGGTTGCCACACTGGGTTGCCGCCCTTCTGGCGCTTGGGTCCTGCTTGAGCTTTTGGCTGCTGTCCGTCGACTGTTGGCAGCCGGCGCATGGGCCTTGCGCTTCTGGTCGCTTGTCTGCTGGCGCCGGCCGGACTCTCCTGCCGGCGTCTTGGAAGTTGGAGGGGTCATCTTACCAGAAGCATCCACTTGCATCTCAGTATTCATGGAGGAGTCAGTGGTGGCGTACTTGTCTGCTATGCTCAGCAGTTCATCCAACGTGGCCGGCTCATCACAAAGGAGCCGGTGTTTGAGTAAGGTGCCTTCTCTGCACCCGACCGTGAAATACTCGATGGCTTGGACCTCGTGCACTCCTTCACAAGAGTTTCGCAGCTCTGCCCAGCGCGTCAGATAGTCGCGGGCCGACTCGTCTGGGCCTTGGACGCACAGGGAAAGCTGATGCGGCTTGGGAGGACGCTTGTAGGTGCTGGTGAAGTTGCGAGTGAAGGCGTCGGTGAAGTCCAGCCAGCCGTTGATGCTATTGGGCTTAAGGCTGTTCAGCCACGTCCGAGCCGTGCCCTGGAGCATGAGGGGCACGTACTTCACTGCGACACGCCTGTTGCTGGTGGCTATGCTGACGGTAGTGGAGTAATCCACGAGCCAATCCTCTGGTTTCACTGATCCGTTGTACTTGGGGGTGTCTCTGGGGAGCGAGAAGCCCTTGGGAAAAGGCTCATTGTGGATGCGAGGGCCGAAGCAGGCCGGACCGAGGTCATTTTCTTATTCAACCGCCTGGGATCGAGCCAGACGGTCCAGGAGGTGGCGGGCGTTGTTCTCCCCAACCCCCTCGCGGCGGCCCAAGCGGCCTGCCAGAGAGGGGTGGTCAACAGGCGGAGGAGACACGCGCCTCTCCCGTCTGGGAGGAGGCGGATGCTCCCCTCGCCGCTCTACGGCCCTTGGGCGGCCGTCTTCGTTGCGCTCGATGGTGACACGAGTCTGTCGGCTGCGGCTGGCAGCGGGCTCCAAGTCTCGCCGGTTGGTGGCGCCGACTGTTGGAGAGCGGGACGTGGCTCCTTGCTCCCGCCGAAAAGGGCGGTTGTCTGCGTGCGCGCCCGTCTCTGACACCCGGCGACGGGCCTCTTGCTGCGTGGCAGCAGCGTCGAGGAGCTGGCGGGCACGCTGGGTCATGCAACGGAGCTCGTCTCCCTCTAAGTGGCCCATCTCATCGACTGCCACCTGGGCAGCCCTTAGGTTCTCCGACGGAGTGAGGTACACAGGCCGCGGGGCCCCCAGCATGTCTGCTAGCAGCCCGCCGCGATCGCGGACGGCGCCGGCTCGGCTAGGCTCGCCAGCAGCCGGCGTGCCACAAATGGCGGGGTCCATCTCGCGGCGGTAAGCTTCGGTGAGGCATCGGGAGGCAGCCAATTTGTTGGCGCTGTCGAGGAGCGAAACGCGGAGCGCCTCCAACGCCTCGCCGTCTGCCCCCGCCGCGACAGGAGCGGCAAGGTGCTGCAGAGCGGCCTCGAGCGGGTCTGGGCCCGTCCTGCAAGATGGTTCACCGTAGTCAGTGACGAGCACCCCCGTGACGGTGCTGATGGTGCTGCAGATTGGAAGAACGGGGAGGGGGTCGTTGATGATCTCCACGTGCTCGGGGAAGGAGTCGACCGGCCCTGTGTCGAGGTCGACGATCATGTCTACCGGTGGGTCAGAAGATCCCACCGACTCCACATCAGAGGCACGCTCGTCGACGATGTGGAGTTTGTCGAGGAGCTCGACGAGGAAGCTCTCTGGCGCCACTGGCTCGGCCACCGGAGAGGGTTCGTCGTGGATGCGGACGGCGCCGAGCAGATCGGCTAGCCCGCTCACGGCGCATGCAGCCTCAGCGCCGCGAAGCATCCCGGTCTCCACGCCAGCGGGCGTGCCGGGCTGGCTACTCTCGCCAGGAAGGAACAAGGTTCCCGTCCAGAACATGTCTCCGGACGACGGTGCACCTAGCCCCACGGTGGGCGCCAAATGTCAGGGTTTTGGGACGACATATGCCAACGGATGGCTTATCATGCGTGGGGTCAAAAGAACGTCGCCGGGCTCGAGAAGCCGGATAAAACGGAACTTGGGACGCCTACGGATCTTACCCAGGTTTGGGGCTCTCCGAGGAGATAACACACCTAGTCCTGCTCTGCGGGGGCTCCGCGTCATGACTGATCTCACTAAGGTAGCTACAAGATTGCTCCTTGAGCTGTGTGGTTCGGAGGAAGAAGATGAACAAGGCTAGCTCACCTCCTATCTCTCTATATTAGGGCTCAACCTCGTGATCTTCTAACCCCTCCTCATGGAGGACCCTGGGGGACTTATATAGGCCTACCCCCCAGGGGTACAATGGTAATCTTGACGGTGTGGCTCCCAGCCGTCAGTGTCTTCTGACGCCGGCTTTGCCATCTGTCTGCTGGGGCCCGCCGCCTACGGGCCCTACGTGATTGTCTTTCACTGTAGACGTGCCTTAGCTGACGACGGCCTTGTCGAGAAGGAAGTGGCTACAGTACCATTGCTTCCCGCCGTACGCTGCCGCCTCGCCCTGTCCTGTCATCTTGATGAGGCTCGGACTTCTAGGGTGAGGGTTGCCGTCTGTTACCAGGCGGCCGTCTCCCCCGGCCATCTGCCAGGGGCGGCTTGTTCATGAGCTACCCGCTGACCGATGAGGCCAGCCGCCTGCTGGCCCCGCCGTTTGCGGGTAGTGGGATCGTGGCCTCCTTTGACCGATGCTTGGTCACGAGCAGCGTGGCTACAGTGACCCGCCGCTTAAGAGATATTCATAAGGTTCATGGTCACTGTAGCCACGCCCTTATAGATCTTCTAAGGACATGTTCTCCTGTAGCCACGCATCCGTCGCGCAGGGGTCCCCCCCAGCGTGCATCTTGAGGAAGGAGTGCGGGACCGTCTGCTGGCTGGTGGTGTTGGTGTCGCCGCCTGTTGGGTCCCTGCCGGCTCCTAGGGCAGGCTACCCTAGGAGGCGGCTCGATGAGCAGACGGCCGCAGCGGACCAGGCGGCTGTCATTTGTCTTAAAATACCAAGGATAGGCGCCGAGGGTACCCATGGTCAATATCTCCGACATCTTTGGTTTGTAGGAATGAAATCCTATTCCTGTGGAGGAATTCTCATATCCTCAACATTTCATAGGAAAATAAACAATAGCCTAGACTTAATGGAAAAAATCATATGAAGTGAATCAAAGGACATCTCTTTTCCTATTCCTACTCATAGGATTTGAGATGCATGTCATCTCGTTTCCTATAACTTTTCTATTCATGTTATTTCCCTACCCTATGAACCAAAGGAGGCCTGAGTACACAACATCAACGGCAACAAAGACTTATCACAAATATTTTAGTACATGACAAAATTAAGCCAGCCCCTTCAAACAGAACTAAACGTACATGTCAATCTGGAACACCCCTACCAAAGCACAACACAAGAGACATGCTCACTCCGTTCCCAAATATTTGTCTTTCTAGAGATTTCAACAAGTGACTACATACGAAGCAAAATGAGTGAATCTACACTCTAAAATATGTATACATACATCCGTATGTTGTAGTTTATTTGAAATCTCTAGAAAGACAAATATTTGGGAACGAAGGGAGTACATAATTATCAATTGATACATAACATGGGAGGATCATTTTTGGTACAACGGGTCATGTTGGTGGTCATGTCAAAGTAGAGCTGGTAGAGCTTGTGATCCTTGACGCGGCCGCCGAACACAAACACCGTGCCGCCCACAAGCGGCAGGGGCACCTAGCCGGCCAAGCCGAGAGCTTATCAGGATTGCGCCTTGAGGTCCAAGGCATACATGGACTAAGCGCCGAAGGAGTAGGCCGTGCTGCTGACGAGGGTGATGGCATGGGAGCTTCTTCCTACCGGCTCGGCTCCCTTCTATTCCAGCTGTGTGATCAAGTAAGCGAATGGAGTTGAGCAAATGGGTAGATTACCGAAGAAAAAGTACATTCTGCAAAAGAAACTCATTTTTACGCATGTCTTGAATAATCATCCTTGTCAACAGATGTAAATCTTCAAAAAGTTGGTACCACAAACCAGTAACAACTCAAAATATTGTGAATTCAATCTATAAATGACCTTGCAGCAAGCATAAATGGAAGAATTTGTTTTCCTAAAACCGACATTATGAAGCCATACTACAAAGGTCATACCGTGCCTAACTTTTGCCTAGCACAACTGAGATTTTCTAAAATCTCCAAGTCATATGTGTGCTAATCTGATTCTATACGGCAGAGCTGACACCTATCAAAAATGCTTCCTCACATGGCCTTCAGATCGTTCAAAGACAATCTTCCTTTCCCCCCTTTGTACATGTAATCAAGAAAATCTTGTCAAGAAAGATATCACTTCCTAAGGCTCTGTTTGGTTGCAAGGCCCTGCAGGGTTTGGGTGATCACCCACAACCTGCTTACCTGCAGGGATTAGTTCATCTATGGGAGCAAATCCTGCAGAGAGGGATTTAATCTCCATGCATATAATATTATAATCTCACATATGATATACCCAATCTATGTACTGAAGCACAATCAACTAAAAATTTCCGAATTCAGAACTATCAAATACAGTTGTTCGTCATTCGAAAAAATATATATCCAAATCAAACACCATGGCATGAACTTCTGATTAAATTTCAGGAAAAAAAGACTCGCAGTTATCATTATTGTACAAATTTTATTATTCACCTCGGTCAAGCTTCTGCTGTGCCGAACAAACGGCTCTCTCATCTCGCCAATGGCGCGTACATCATGGATGGATAAAATATCTGAAACCCTCTGGCTAGGAAATAGGAGAATTAGGAAACATGGCCATGTACATGCAAGAGGCAACAATGCCAAATCACCCTGTTATTTAGGTTTCAGAACAGAAAAGCAAGACCTAATGTTTAGTTCTACAAAATATACAACCTATACAGCTTGACATTTCTCCATAACATTTAATTCTGACTGTATTACAACCCATATACTTGATGCCTATAGAGCAGCTAGTATCGACAGAGCACATAATGCGTAAGAAACAACAGAAGACCGCATGTTGGCAAATGATTTTTAATATTCTTTTAAGAGAAAATTAAAGTACTATGGATTGACTTCTTGCTAGATTGTATTTATTCTTAATGTACAGTATGCAGACTCCCATTTTGCCGCGTCTAGAGAGAACAGAGAATAGACTTCGGATATTCCCATCTATGAATGTGATTTGTTACAAAATGGAGTGACTGATAACTCATCAAGTAATGCGCATGCAGCATTACTTATCTGGAAACCCATAAACCCAAGCTCTAGTTATCCCATCTCAGAACAACAATGCTATTATGATATACATTCAGTTTAATTTTGTCTGTCCAGAACAAAAATGGAGTGACTAAATAAGAAAGGTGTCCAACACACAATATTTCTGCATACCATATTGCGAGCGCCTATAATTGATGTAACAACGAAATATAGCCTGATCAGAATGAGTGTATATGTAGTCCAGTAGTAACACACAACGAAAGTAAAATCAGGCAGTACATTTCATTTAACACTTAAGTTCTTAAAGACACAACGTAATTTGTACTAAAAGTTGAGCCACACTACGTAGCAGTATATTAAGATGGCTTAGTGGGTTCACTAAGCAAGATAGATTATTCAACTAGTGTTGCCAACTGAAATGTCATATATAGTGAGCTAATAACAGCCTCACCAGGAGTTAACTCCCGGTAGCCTGAACTAAACGCCTGTGCGGGATCTTCTTATATCAATTAACAGAAGGTGTGTACACTACATGAAGCAAGTTGGTTACAGAAGCCACCTCATACGAGGCTAGATTCATCAATACCAGCAAGTATGGTATTACCTCGACCCGAGGGCCTAAACCTGAGTAAATCTCCTCGTGTGCACCATTCGAATCTCCGACATCTGTGCTATCCTTAGATGGATATTGCATGGAAAATACCTCGACGGCGGTGGAGAAAAAATAGGCAGAGACATGGATAAGCAAACTGAACTTGGTAGAGGATGAACGAAACAAACGACTCTTATCCTATGCATATATATATATATATATATATATATATATATATAGGAAAATGGTTGTGTACTCCTGGGAGTACGTACTCCCGCTCCTCATATACCATATAGATGAATCTTTTATACCTCTTTATTATTTTTAATATACTTCATTAGTAATTATTAGATAGCTCAAAATAATTTTCATGAAAAAATTCATGCGAGTCTACATATTTTAAATGTTTACGTATATACTGATGTGTTTGTACGTGAAAAGGGTATATTACAAAAAGTACGTCGCAGATGATATTTTTTCAACAAAACTCGTATTACGGTATCTTAGAATATTTAATGAAGTATATTAAAAATGATAAAGAGATATAATTAATGCGTATGTAAGGTATATTGAGGATGGGAGTACATACTCCCAGGAGTACAAAAAAGGAGTCCTATATATATATATATATATATATATATATATATATATATATATATATATATATATATATATATATATATATATATATATATATATATATATATATATATATATATAGGTAAAACTGTGTCTTCAACTTGGTAAATATAGCATCCCCAGAATTCATGCTAACTCAATCAACTAGAAGTTAGTAATTTCCATACCTGAACATAAAGCTTCATATTATATCATAATCGAAGAACTCGGAAAGACCATGGAGTGAAATACACTGCTAGATGGTCATGACAAATCATGATGACAGGCATTGCGCAACCAGCAAGCAATAAAACATGCTGCCATATGGTCATGTTGTACAACACTACTAGTTACCACAGCAATTCAAGCTAATCATTCTACTGGAGTCTGAGAATTACCCAATTTTCAGAACCACATTATGTAAAAGTATATATGATGGCTTAGTGGGTTCACTTAGTAAGGTGAATTATTCAGCTATTGTAGTGGACTGAAATGCCGTAGTACGCTAACGGCCTCACGAGAAGTTAACTTGTGGAAGTCTTGAATAAACAACGGCGTGGGATCTTATATCAGTAGATATAACATGAAGCATGACTTTTTCTGAAAATAAAAACATAAAGCAACCTGGCAGAGCAGCCACAGTGCATAACTAGATATAACAGGGTGCTTGAACACTACGAAAAAACAGTATATCCGCAGAAAATATGAACATACAAGAAGCAAAGCAATCAGTCAATGAAATGTATATTAGATATGTGCAAACTTAAAACTGAGAAACATGTGACCCGTAGTATTCTGAATGTCAAGGCTCATAGTTGGTCGACTATGTCTAGTGGTCATGTAGTTGAAACTTGAAAGATATAACATCCCCAAAATTCATGCGAAATCCATAAACCTACTTTCCATAGGTGCACATAGAGCTTCAAATTTCAAACTCCAGGAGAGTAAAATGCACTGCTAGATGGCCATGACTCATGATCAACCATGATGGCAGGCAATATGCAACCAGCAAGCAATAAAAATCATGGTGACAGATGGTCATATATATTTATATTGTACCACTAGTTACTTCAGCTATTCAAGATAATCATTCTAGTATAATCTGGGAACTACGCAATGTTCAGATAACATATGCAAAACAATTCTAAAGAATTGCACTACATGTAGATGCTGGAGAATGATACGAAGCATCTACGTTAGAGGATTTAGCATCCGATGAACTAAATCGAGTTGACGCATGCAGCGGCACTCTGTGTGTAACAAGAACAAACACCATCACACCTTTCATCAAAATATTTGGGGCACAAACGTGGGATTTTGCCATTCCCCTCTGCCACCACAAAACTATCTTCCGGATCAAGCAGAGTTCAAGGTGCACAGTTGTGAGCATCATGCTTGGGGGCGCCTCCATTGCCTGCCTGGAATGCATTCAATTCAACAGATAAAAGTTCACACATGGAGAATGGATGCCAATTGAGGAATGGAAAGGTGGGAGACATGTACCATCGAGTAGACTGGGAATAGATGCTGGTCAGTTGGTCTGCGGTTTCGTCGAGCAGCTGGCGGGCATGCTGCCATCGGAGTTGGGAGGGGTGGGTGGGTATGAGGGGGAGGAGGTCGTGGACGCCACTAGCAGCGAGGAGACGGAGAAGAGCCAGCGCCGCGCCCTTGAGGTTACGCGCCGCCGCCGGTGCTGGTGGTTGAGGCCGAGGATGCAGTGCGGTGAGCCAGTGAGCAGCCGGCGTGCTGGACCTGGAGCCACTTAGAGTTACGGCTCGATCGATTCGGTTCGGCTCGGTTGGAACCGAACCGTGCCGGTCGGTTGCCCTATTAGCACGCGGTGGTTCAGGAGCTGCCACGGTCTCCGGCCGCCGGAGCTCGGAGAGGCGACCAGCAGACAGCATATATATATAAAAAAAGAAAAAGAAAAAGAAATGGCTGGGCTCATATTAGCCCGGCGCCCCGGCCCAAGAGCAAAAAGGATTCCCGACCCACTTCACGCATCACATCCCAGAAGAGAAAAAAAATCCCAGAAGAGAGGAAAAAAAAGAGAGGAGGTGGCCGTTAAATTGTGCTCTTCCCCCGTTCCCCGCGTACTCCACGCTCGAATCGAGGGTCCAAGCTTTCTTGCTCCTCCGCCCCAACGCCAACGCCACC
>LR738712.1:147715713-147786667 GCA_902687465.1 Secale cereale | reverse complement strand
CACCGCACCCTCCTCCCCCTCCACCGGAAATCCCCCACCACCGCACCCTCCTCCCCCTCCACCGGAAACTACCTCATCCTCCCCCCACATCCTCCTCCTCCGCAATGGAGCAAGTTGGCCAGCGGCCACCGCCGCCGCCCGAGAGCTGGATCACGACCTTGCTGTCACTAGCCTCTTCATTGGGTTCATGATGATGCTGTGGCGCGCATTCGGCTCACCGGCGGGCCAAGGCGACGGGGAGCCCGAGAACAAGAACAAGAAGCAATCGACGGCGGAGGGCGAGGACGACGAGGATCTCCCGAAGAAGAGGGAGACGGCGGCCACGAAGAAGGCCCAGAAGCTGGCCAAGGCGGAGGCGGAGGCGGCTGCGGAGGCCAAGAAGAAGATGCAAGAAGAGGAGGCCAAGAAAAGGAAGGAGGAGGAGGCCAGGATCAGGAAAGAAGCGGAGAAGGCATCCAAGGAGAAGGCCAGGAAGCAGAGGGAAGATGCCTGGAAGAAGGTTGCCGAGGCCATCAAAAAGGCTGACGAGGAGGAGACGAAGAGACGGCAGCGGGAGGACGCCACGCAGAGGAAGGAGGATGCCCAAATGGAGGAGGAGGACAGGCAAAGGAGGCGGGAGGAGGCCCAGAGGAGGAAGGAGGAGGACAAGAACAAGGATGAGTACGAGGTAAGATCGATCATGCGCTCGCTCGTTCGCTTTGCTATGAGTTCAGTTTCTGACGATTGTTCCTTTCCGATCATCAGCGTGTTCAGTTTCTGACGATTGTTCCTTTCTCCTCCTGTGTGAATTAGCAAAATGAGGATCATCAGCGTGTTTTGACCGATCATCATCGTGTAGGCATGTTTAGATCTCTGAATAAAAATGATGTTTTCTGTCACCATAATGGTAGAAGTAGAATAGTTGATCACAATTCTGTTACATTACAATTTACACCCCAATCGATTGCCATGTTTTAGTTTCTACTGAAGAAGTGCCTGAAAAATGCCCACCTCTGCTTATGGATGCAGAGGGTGTTGATTCTTTGTATGGAATTTTAGTTAGTGTTCGATCTTGATGAAGTGACCGTTCTAAGGATAAATCACCATCCCGATCTCTATATTTAGTCAGGTTGCTCCTTTCCCCTTTGATATCAAGACTACAGCCACCGCTAAGCCTACCTGAAAACCTTTGGTCATTTGAAGATGGGGATTTATCAGATAGTTGTTTTGGTGAAGAATGTGTATCTTTCCTTAGTGTTTGATCATATTGTAACGATGTAGAAATTTCCAATGGTATGTCACGTGACTGGAGATCGTTCTTTTGTTTGAGCCTTTCCGAAGACCAATTGCCCATTATGTTTTACTAGTTTGCTGCATTTTTGTTGCTCATAGGCATGAAATTAACTGACTGGTTTTGACTGTTTGACTGTTGTAGATCGAGAGGGACGATCACAGGAGCTTTTGGGATAACAACCTTAGCAGCCTCAAGGATAATAAAATGACCGTGTGCATGATCTGCTTCTTTGAAAAAAAGGACTTTAAGTATGGATGTAATGAGGCCGAGGTAACGGTTTTCTCTTGACTTTCTAGTTACGTGTGGTAAACTAAATGTAGGGACTAATCTAGTATGTTTGTTTTGTTTCTTTTCAGAGGAAGCGTCATATCAAAAATCTTCACAAAGCAGGAGTGGAACAATGCAAGAAGACGGGTTGCTTGGTGATTGCCAAGGACAAGAGCCAGCTAGGGAAACACCAGTACTATTGTCATGGCATGAGCAAGTAAAACGGTATATCCTCTGCACTTCATGAAGACTATGCTCTGGTTAGCATGAAGGCTGCCCTTGTTATAGCCTTTAGAATTTGCAGGAATCTCTTTTGAGAATTTTGTACAAATATTGCGAACACTCTCTCGTAATAAATTTTAAGACTAAATGCCATTGATTTTCCTTTCAGATTGTTCATCATATCAGCAGGTCGCACAAGGGAGTTGGGATTCAAAGTTGCAAGAAGAAGGGCTTCCTTGTTATAGCCAAGGAGAGGAACGTCTAGCTCCATAGTTTGAGCAAATGAGCCCATTGTTTGGTGCTTTTGTAGCAAGTGATAGCATTAGTTTTTACTTTGTTTCACAAGAGACTTCTGTAGCGAGTGCTTGCATTAGATTTTACTCTGTTTCTTTCACATGAGATGTGTGCACGAGGGTCTAGTGTGCTCATTGGAGAATTTTGTACAAAAATCTTGTGAATGGTCTATTGTGATGGATGGAACGGTTTTGGTGTCTTAGATTCTAACGAAGACTGTTTATACAGAAGAATTTAGTACTGATGTTTCCACTTCTATTGAATCATTTACATTCAGAATAGGAACAATAGTGGCAAATCCTACAAATGATATTACGCAGCAGCCGCAGACAAATAGAAAATGAGTGGCTGCTGGTATACAAACAGAAATAGAAATAGCACAATGTAAAATTAGCTGGACATTGTTATTGTGATGGTTTCCTGGTTCGTGCGATGAAAAAATGCTGATGAAAATCTGCGTTAGTTAAAACTTCATGGGTTTTTACCATTTATGCCACTAGTTGTGTCTCACTACTCACTTTTACAATTAGAAGTTACAACTACTCAAAAATGCCATTGATCCGTGAGATGCTTCCTCAAAAATGCCATTAGATATCTCAAAAATGTCATCGCTCGGCGGCGGCGGGCCTTCTCGTCCCCGCGCGCTCATGCTCCCTTCCCGGGTCTGGGAAGCGGCGGCGGTGCTGCTCGGCCTGGCTGCGGTCCGGCGGCCCTGCGGTGGCGGCCGGCGGCAGGCGTGGTGTCGGCGCCGCTCCTTGGCGGCGGGGCGGCGTGGTGGTGTTGGGTGGCCGTCGTCGCGCCCCCGGCCCAGATCTAGGCCCGGCGGGCCCCATCTGGGTCCTAGCGGGCCGGCCCCCTGGCGTGGCCTCGTTGTCTGCGGAGCGGTGAGGAGGAGGAGCGGCTCGGATTTGGGACGGCGGTGCCGACGGCGTGCCGGCAGCAGCGCAAAGGCGGGAGCTTTACGAGCCCACGAGGGCTCGGCCGGGCCTGGTGTGCTCCTGCTATTACGTCTGGACGGCTACCGTCGCTGACGGTGGAGGTGGGGCCCTCCCGCGTGCCAACGGTGCTGATGCCCTAGTCCCGGCTCTGATTCTTCACCGTGTTGTCCTCACTTCGCGGTGCCGTGGTGAGATGGCGTGGGGGCCCCTTGACCGTGTTGGCGCTGGGTGGTGGTTGGTTTGGTGGCTGGCTCCGAAGTGCCCGAGGTGCGGGTTGGGATCGGGGGAAACCCCTGTCAGCTTGGCCGACACCGGCGCGGTGGCGCCTGTGGGTGCCACCTGACCTTCCGGGAGGGCGTCGGGGGCTACCCTTCCTCTCGCCTCGTCGTGTACCGGGGGAAACCCTTGGCAGCAGCGTCATCATCGTCGCGATCCTTCTTGGAGGTGTTGATAGGTGCCGGCGCTTCGGAGTCTTGGAGCCCAGTGGAAGATCCCGGTGGGCACAGCGATCGCGAGGCTTCTTCGTTTTTGTTGATCCGCCGTTGTTGGCATTTGTTTCTTTTTCTCTTTCTCTGTCATTTCTTTTGGGCGTGACTGTGCTGCTTCCACCCCAGCACCTATCCTTGTATGGCTCGGTTGGTTGCTTTGTATACAAAGCGGGGGGAAACCCTTTTTCGGCAAAAATGCCATCGCTCCGTTAGATGTTTGCTCAAATTGCCATTAGACATTGTTATTTTCACGTCAAACCCGTTGACCATGTTAAATAAGCCTAGATCCACATGTCAGTTCTCTCTGTCTCACGATGATAAGTGTGGCCCCACTTGTCGGGAGTAACCAAGCGAACAATTTTACAGGAAAATAAGAATGTTGTTGGGATCAAGTAGGCCCACACTTTATTGTAGTGAGATAGAGGGAGAGATGGCATTTTGGTCCATAGGTATTTATGTCATTATAACATGGCAAAAGAGATTTGAGATCACAATAATGGTGTCCAGTGGCATTTTTGAGCATGTGTCTAACGAAGTGATGGCATTTTTGAGCGGTTGAAATTCCTAGTGGCAAAACTAAGTAGTGGGACACAACCGGTGGCATTTTTTTTTTCTTTCAAAAAGGGGCTTGAACCCCGGCCTCTGCATCAAAATGATGCATACGGCCATCTTATTAAAAAGTCAAAACAATCCAACAAAGGTCTTACATAAATGATAAAAACCCAAACTTCATTGTACTTGGTCTGTTTTCAAGACAAACAAAATATAGATGCAGGGTCCGAATGTAAATTCAGAACCAGACAGAATGATCTGGCCCTTACATAATGTCTCTCAACTAGACTTGACCTATCATAAGAACTAAAAAACATCAGTCTTCAAATAAAATCCCTCTTCTTGCCAGCCTTCGATCGAACAGTATTGGGCACATGCAACTGGCTACGCTTGCAGTTAGAAAAGACATGCCATTTCTGGTAGTGGTATCGACACTCCATGCCAGTATACTCTCTTGATTTCCCCAACATCATCAAGATCTAAGAGGTTGTTATTCTGCTGATGGTTGGTATGCGTGTCTCTATAATTCAATTTCTTTCATGCACCCGTATCACCAAGGCATAAGTGTTTTGGTAGAGCAAATTCCCGCTGACGAGTGTTTCCATCATAGTTTTCATCCATCTGCGCATATGTGGCTTGAACCTGCACAATGCCCCCATAGCGTGTGTAAGTGGGAATCGATAAAAGAAAACTACTACTGTGTATTATAGAGGGTAGTATTTCGATGAACAGCACAGCATTCAAATATTTACTGGACATGTATCCAATCTTTTGTAAGTGATGAAAACATCTTGTTAGTCCAAGTATAAGGCGCAGAAGATATGAATTGTGTAAACCCACGTCAAAGCAACCACGTTGTTTCATAAGCAGGGGTACTTTTTCGCTGTCCTACATTATGAGATTCAGATGTCGCATACACAAGTCAGGTTGAACTAAACCATCATTCACAAGAAATGATCATTCAAATCATTAGTTGTGTTCCCTGTAGATTTCTATTCTAAGATGAAGATTACCTACACGGTGAGGCATCGGTTGACTAAATGCAGTGGGCAAGATACTGCATGTTTTACTGTCGTGGCCCCTTGTTCAACCTCAACATGAGATCAGATTCATAGCTGCCTAGGCGCCTTGGAATCTGGTGGCAACAATATTTTTTGGCAGACTGCGCCAACTTGAAATTGTAGTGGAATACTGGATCCCCAATGAGCATGAAATGGCTTGATGGCTGTCAAACAGATTCTTCTCTACCATTTAGATACCTCTGAAATCTGGAGCTTTCCATCATACATAGAGTGGATCAATGAAAATTGTGAAGGTAATACTCCGAATTGCATAAAATTAGTTTCTAGACTAATTTGAAGGGAAAACATTTGGAGTTGTGCCACCAATTCAGGACTGGTAAGCATACCTCCATAAGAAGCTGTCCACAGTACCGTTCGGTGTAAATTAAAGATTCTAAACTGTTTCAAGTGGCAATCCTCCTCTCTTCAAAGTAACTCAGCCGAACTACTTGCCAAAGCATTCAAGAATCGTATGAAGTAGCCCAGGAGCAAGAGTGTAATTTACATATAGCATTCAAATAAAATCTTCAGTTATCTTCAACCATGGACAGGGATTAGCAATTCCACTGACATGTGCCGATAATAATCAGAAAATGATGTCACGTTCAATGACTATCTAATGAAGAACATTCCAATTAAATAAGTGATACAGGCACAATGAAAGCATCAGAAATACATAGTATATCATACAGAAGAGAATAATAGACCATTCTACTGGATGGTTACTACGTGGCTTGTACTTTCAGTCGTTATTTTTTCCGAGAGTATGCAAATTGTGCTTTCAGTTGTGGGGGTGGGGGTGGGGGGGGGGGTATCAAACAAACAGTATTCAGCCAGAATATGCATGTCAATAGGAAAGAAATGTGAGAACAGAAAACGGAATTGTTGTACAGCACCATTTCCATTCATAATATTTTTCCGGACATAGTTTCATCAGATACGGCAAACAATGCACGAAAAAAGAGATGAACGGAACAAGCTTCCGTTGTCATACTATCTGCCCGCAAAAGAATGGAAAATTTGGTCAACAGACCCCATAATCAAGGTACATAATTTTAAAAAAAACTACCTATTTGTACAATGACAGGTTCATCACTGTAAGACTGGGTGTTATCCATATGGGACTCGGCCAGCTGCACCAAAGCGGGGACACAATTTCCTCCCTACTGTCATCTTCAAGGTTGAGAACACCTATATCCCGGGGATTCGTCTTATACATCCAATTACATTGCTCATCATCTGCGAAATAGACACAATTTGCCTTCAGTTGCGGATATTCTTCAGCACTAAGGCATATAGGCTGGTTACGCCCAAGAAACAACACGCTATGATGCAAGCTATTTATTTCCACGAGCTCTTCTGCTTCCATATCAACTTTGTGTAACAAGAATTTATTAGTTTTAACTATGAGCTCCTCATAGCCCGCATCTATGAGTTCAGTCTTCCTGCAAACTTGCAGCAGATCACCCCATGGAGCCTGAAGAAGGCAGAATTCCCCATTGTACTCAGAACTGTAAATGGCAATCTCATCTGCAATTATATTCCTCGTGGCGGTAGGACCAGTGAGGTCAAAAGCATCCATTCTTCCGGCTCTTGTGGATGCATACAATAAACCATCCATGTAGATGCATAGATGATAGTCGCAACCCGGCGGCAGCGAGGTCCACTTACAATCTCCTAACCTTGCAAACGAAAGCTGACGTACTGGACCATGGATGAGAACCACAATGTAGCTTCCTGTGGACGGATCCGGAAAGATAAATACCCTGATGTAGACATGGTCACGAAGCTTGCCGGGAGCATGGGGGGACATTTTGGGACCAACCATTGGGTCTAAGTCCGGATCGTAAAGTTGCTGTCGCAATTTATACCTAATAACTGTGCCTGCATTGTCAAAGATTGGCTCTATGTAACCAATGGTGACCACCGACGGGAGAGCAATCTGTTGGCCAGTGACCGGATTAATAAGGTGTAGCTCAGACTTGTCATCCACGGTAACTAGCCAACCATGCGATGACCCAAGAAGATACCTGCTGCGGATGGGTGGATCCGGGAGAGTTAAATTGTAGACCCTCTTCTCTGCGAGGCTGTAGAGACAAGCTACATTCTCACCAGCAGATTCAGAGGTGAAGAGGAGGCAAGGCGTTTGAGGCCGTTTGTACAGCTTAAGCTGGCTGCAGAGGCTGGTATACGCGGAGCGCCAGGAGGAGCTGACAGAGGCCGCACGCATGAGGTCAGGTATCTCCAGGAGTGAAAATATGTCCATCAATACATCCTGCGGCAGCTCCGGCAAATTTCTCACCACAGTTTCAGTTTCCATGGGTGGTGAGACCTTTCTCAATACATCCTGTAGCAGCTCCGGCAGTTTTCTCAACACAGTTCCAGTTTCCATCGCTGGTAAGACCTTTCTGAATTTCCCCAATGAACCAGGAGAAAGAGCCAGGAGCTTAGGCAAAAATTTCAGGCCAAAATGTGCAAAGCTCGTTATCCTGGCTACGCTACAGACCTTCATTGGAGCAATTGCAAAAGCAGGTCTTGTTGGAGAAGAGTTGCTTCAGCGGCAAACCAATTGGACTTGGCTCGTATCTAATCTGAGAAGAAGCACACAGAGGGCTGGCTGCACTTATATCCAGTCGAGCCGAGGCCTCACCTGTTATCCGATTAGAAGAAGGGAGTCCGGATCCAAGGACGAAACGGCCTGGACTTGTTGCCGTAGAAAACTCTGGAAAAGATCTGGTATTCGAATCCGAGCAACTGCCGCAAAGGCTCCCGTCGATTGCTCCACTGCGCCTCGGAAGGATACCCCCGGCGACGGGAGAGGGAGAACCAACTAATTACCCGCCGCAGTGTAGCCCGACGGCTCGGACGTCCCAGGATCCGCGAGAAGGCAGAAAGGTGGCGCCGGCGGGCTGGGGCTTCGTCGGCGGCGGTAAATGGGTTGCAGGAGGCGGTGTGGGATTAGAAGTGGAAGGTGGCCGTCTGAAATAAATGGGTTGCTCCGCCGTCTTTGTCGCAGGCGGCGGCGTTATGGGGGCAGGTCGCGTTTGCAGAGGTGATGGGATTAGCAGTGGAAGATGGCGGCGAGAAGGGCGGAGAGGGTGTCTGTTTTGCGGCTGAGCGCCGTGCTCCCCGGGAGCGAACGATTCCTTTTTCCTTTTTACTCCCTCGTTGTCCACACTGTATTTAGGAACGGAGGGAGTTTAAGATTGGATTTGAAAACTTCCGCGCGAGTCATCAAATTTCTTTTTCTTTTTTTCTTTTTTGAACTTCCACGTCAGTGATCAATTCATTTCAATCATGTTAAACTAGGTAATTTCCTTTTCACCCGATAAACTTTGAAAACTTTCTCGCTACGTTCAACCGATTGTTCTTCTCACTTCATTCACCGCCTCCGCAATAGTTAGATCTGACTTTTATCATGCCATGGTTGAACCGACTTTCTCCCGCTTCAGGCCTATTCTTGCCTCCGCCAAGCCACGACCATTCACCATCGACCTCGCGTACTAGTATCATGCCTCACATTTCTCACGCCGCTCGTTACACAAATTTTTTTTTGAGAACCCACTCACACTACTATGCCTTATTACATGAAACGTTGAGGCATTTCCCTGGTCGAGCCATCTAATCCACTTTATAGGGAAACCAATTGAAAACATGAGCAGGTTGACCCGTTTATGAGAAAACACGCGAAATTGTACAAAAAACAAGGGAAAAAGAAGAGGAGAAAAAAATATGTGTCGTCGATCTTTCAAAACGTCCCACAACTCGCAAAAAATAAGGATTGTACAATAATTGATGATGTCATGTGCCTTTTCCCGCTCCCCTTGACTCGGTTTGACTCGTTTCAGCCAGACCAAGTGGCTCTTCAGCTCCCGGTCGGGTGGAACGGACTCAAACGAAGTTGATTTGATTGAGCCTGGCCATAAAGCACAACCTATTCGCAGTCGGTCAGATCGACTCTGGTACAAAAGACATATGACCTTTTCGTAATTAAAGGGGCATACCTCTAGAGAAACCACGGATGTCGAGGCATCACCATGATGTCAAGATAAGTTTGCCAGAACTGTAGTTCAGAGGGCGCATATGTCGGTGCTAAAACCAGCGGATCTCGAGTAGGGGTCCCGACCTGTAGGTCTAGGAACAATGGTAATAGGGTACGAAGGGAGACGATGTTTTACCTCTCGAAGAGGTAAAACCCTATGTCCTGCTTTGATTGTATTGATATGATGGAGTACAGAGTACAAGATGATCTACCTTGATATCCTATGATTTGTTCTAAACCCTAAGACCGGTAACCTCTAAAGACTAAACCCCTCAACTTATATATGCACCGGGTGTACCTAGGTTACACAAATGGTCGTTTGTCAACATGACAACTATAGAGCATCCCCTGAAGTATACGCCAAGTCTTCGGTGGTTTCCATCTTGGTCATGCTGAGGTTCACAGCTTCGTTTGTCCTTTCCTTTAGTGATCGGCATGCCATAAACCCGGCCCATGGATTGTGGGTCGTACAGGTTAGTACCCCTTAGTCAAGGACACCGTCAGTAGCCCCTGAACTGGTCTTCGAAGACGAAGATTGCAACTCCATCTTTAGACAAATCTATTTAGCTTGGCAGGCGATTTCTTTCTTCATGGGCTCGTTTGGCTTGGCTGGTGATTTCTTTCTTTACCAACTCATATTTGAATATGAAGTCTTTAATGACTTGTAATTTATTGGATCTCCCTTTAAGGTAGACTTTACCGACCATGTGTTTAAAACCTTATCCTCGGCAGGGAATGCCCAGGCCCCTTTTTTACAAAGGTATTTTTCCCATGTCCGAGATCTTGAGTTAACTTAGTCTGAAAGACTTGCCACATAGGTACAACCAGTTAGTGGGCTCAAACCCTGACAGCTTTATTGAACCATCATCTCCTATCGTGGGGTGGAATCAGTTATCACGAAAATGTTCCATGGCCCGAGGCCGCCTTTCATTGGCATGTCCCATCAATGCAGAGATCGCGCCCTAGTTTTTAAGGGATATCATCAACAAACCGATTTAATCGAGACGCGTAAAAGGACACAAAGTGTTGGACACAAGGGATTCACATGGCCTAGCAAGGGGACTCTTGGTCTTTTACTTATCCACAAAAGCAAAGGGCAATAATCATTTTCCCCTACGCTTCTATATCTCCGATCTATTTCCAAAAGCTCAAAGCTCTGGCGCGCTCTCAGATCGATCTCCAAACTTCGAACTTCCTCCCGCACCCCCTCACCATCGATGGCCGGCAAGGAAAAAGAGGTCGCATCGATGACATCCGACACCGAGTTGAAGGGATAGTGGGCGTCCTCCAATGTGACGGCAAGCACCATCGAAGAGCTCTGGGCTATAGGGTACATACCTGCAGCGGCCAAGTGCCGGGCTCCGCGGGCTGTCCGCCCCATCCTTGCTCCCAAGAAAGGGGAGAGGGTGATCTTTGTTCCCCGCCTCGTTCGAGATTATCACATGTTCGACTCGGTGGCGTCCTCTCCTTCTTGATCCATCAAGCGAGGGAGAGGAGGTAGATGCTATCTGAACCAACATGACGGCATGGTGGTGGTGGTGGCAGCAAAACTCCAAAGGGCTTCGCCAAGTGCATACCGAAGAAAGGTGAGAGGAGTTGTGAGAGGCAACTGGCAAGGGTGGAAGGGTGCAGCCCCCTACGCCCCTTCCCACTATATATAGGGTCGAGGGAGAGGGGGCGCCGGCCCTAGCCCCCCCCCCCCCACCAAGGGAGGGGCGGTGGCTAAGGGGGGAGGAGTGCCCTCCAAGCCAAGTGGAGGGCCCTCCCCCTTATGGTTTCCCTTCTCCAGGTGCATGGGCCTTATAGGGGCTGGTGCACCTGCCCAATAAGGCTAGGGCGCCGCCTACAACCCATGTTGGCCTAAGGGACGTAGTGGAACCCTCTATGGACTTCTGGACCCCTCTGGAATCCTCCGGAACCTTCTGGAAGCTTCCTGGTACAATACCGAAAAAGGCCAGACTTTTTCCAGAACCCAAAAAATGACTTCCTAATATATAAATCTTTACCTTTGGAGCTCTTCGTAATACCCTGGATCCCATCCAGGACCCGAACAACCTTCGTATGTTCCACACCTAATATCTCAGTACTACCCTAGCGCTCCCGAACATCAACTGTGCGACCCTACGGGTTCGGGAACATGTAGACATGACTGAGACACCTCTCCGGTCAATAATCAATTGTGGGATTTGGATGCCCGTATTGATTCATAAAATATTCACTGAAGATCTTTATCGGTTAAATCACGCTGTTGAGGATTCGGTCAATCCCGTATACAATACCCTTTGTCCGGCCATATGTTACTTGCTCGAGATTCGATCGTCGGTATCTCCATTCCTAGTTCAATATCATTATCGGCAGGTATCTTTACTCATTTTCGTAATACAAGATCCCTTGACTAAACTAATTTGTCACATAAAGCTTCTTGTAATGTTGTATTACCGAGAGGGCCCAGAGATATCTCTCCATCACACAGAGTGATGATACGTCTCCAACGTATCTACTTTTCCAAACACTTTTGCCCTTGTTTTGGACTCTGACTTGCATGATTTGAATGGAACTAACCTGGACTGACGCTGTTTTCAGCAGAACTGCCATGGTGTTATTTTTGTGCAGAAATAAAAGTTCTCGGAATGACATGAAATTCAACGGAGAATTATTTTGGAATATATAAAAAATATCTGCGGGAAGAACCATACCAGGGGGGCCACACCCTGTCCACGAGGGTGGGGGCGCCCCCCTGGGCACACCCCCTGCCTCATGGGCCCCATGTTGCTCCACCGATGTATCCCCCGACTCCATATATTCACTTTCGGGGAGAAAAAACAGAGAGAAGGAATTATCGCGTTTTACGATACGGAGCCGCCGCCAAGCCCTAATCTCTCTTGCGAGGGCTGATCTGGAGTCCGTTCGGGGCTCCAGAGAGGGGAGATCATCGCCATCATCATCATCAACCTTCCTCCATCACTAATTCCATGATGCTCACCGCCATGCTAGACAGTGATGGGTTGGATGAGATTTACCATGTAATCGAGTTAGTTTTGTTAGGGTTTGATCCCTAGTATCCACTATGTTCTAAGTTTGATGTTGTTATGACTTTGCTATGCTTAATGCTTGTCACTAGGGCCCGAGTTCCATGATTTCAGATCGGAACCTATTATGTTTTCATGAATATATGTGTGTTCTTGATCCTATCTTGCAAGTCAATAGTCACCTACTATGTTATGATCCGGCAACCTCGAAGTGACAATAGTCGGGACCACTCCCGGTGATGACCGTAGTTTGAGGAGTTCATGTATTCACTATGTGTTAATGCTTTGGTCTGGTACTCTATTAAAAGGAGGCCTTAATATCCCTTAGTTTCCATTAGGACCCCGCTGCCACAGGAGGGTAGGACAAAAGATGGCATGCAAGTACTTTTCCATAAGCATGTATGACTATATTCGGAATACATGCCTACATTACATTGATGAACTGGAGCTAGTTCTGTGTCACCCTATGTTATAACTATTACATGAGGAATCGCATCCGACATAATTATCCATCTCTGATCCAATGCATATGAGCTTTTCACATATTGCTTGTTGCTTATTTACTTTCCCGTAGCTACTGTTACAATCACTACAAAAACACTATCGCTACTTTTGCTACCATTACCGTTACTTCCATATTACCTTGCTACTAAACTACCTTGCTGCAGATACTAAGTTTCTAGGTGTGGTTGAATTGACAACTCAGCTACAAATACTTAAGACTATTCTTTGGCTCCCCTTGTGTCAAATCAATAAATTTGGGTTGAATACTTTACCCTCGAAAACTGTTGCGATCCCCTACACTTGTGGGTTATCAAGACTATTTTCTGGCGCCATTGCCGGGGAGCATAGCTATATTCTGTAAGTCACTTGCATTTATATTTGTTGATCACTATGAAGAACTTGAAAGACCCAAAAACCAAGATTTATCCCTCAACTACGAGGGAAGGTAAGGAACTGCTATCTAGCTTTGCACTCGATTCACCCTCTGTTATGAGTAAATTTGCAACACCTACTCCTGCTATTGAATCTGATATGTCGCATGTTCTTGATGATGCCACTTCTGCTATGTATGATGAAACTACCTCTATGCTTGATAATACTGTGCCACTAGGTGAATTTCTAGATGAACAAATTGCTAAGGTTAGGGAGAATGCAAATATTGAAACTGATAATATTGATGAAAGTGATGATGAAGATTCTCCCCCCTAGATATGAATTGCCTATTATTCCTGAGGGTTATGTTATGGATGAAGAAACTGCTAGAGACTTTCTTGCTTGCAACGATAGATATGATCTTAAGAAATTATTAGCTAAGCTGAAAGAAAAGTCTTTGAATGCTAGAATGAAATATGACCCTGCTTTTGCTACTTCACCTATCTTTGTTACTGATAAGGATTATGATTTCTCTGTTGATCCCGAGTTAATTACTTTGGTTGAATCTGATCCTTTCCATGGCTATGAATCTAAAACTGTTGTGGCACATCTTACTAAGTTGAATGATATAGCTACCCTGTTTACCAACAAGGAAAAGATTCGTTATTACTATATCCTTAAGTTATTTCCATTCTCGTTAAAGGGTGATGCTAAGACATGGTTTAATTCTCTTGATCTTGGTTGTGTGCGTAGTCCCCGGGATATGATTTATTACTTCTCCGCTAAATATTTTTTCGCTCATAAGAAACAAGTTGCCTTACGGGAAATATATAATTTTGTGCAAATTGAAGAAGAGAGTCTCCCACAAGCTTGGGGGAGGCTTCTCCAATTACTTAATGCTTTGCCTGATCATCCTCTTCAGAGGATTGAAATACTTGATGTCTTTTATAATGGACTAACCGATGCTTCCAGAGACCACCTGGATAGCTGTGCTGGTTGTGTTTTCAGGGAAAGAACAGTTGATCAAGTTGAATTAGTATTGAATAATATGTTGACCAATGAAAATAATTGTACACTTCCTGAACCAGCCCCTAAGCCAACTCCGAAGAAAAGAGGTGTTCTATTTCTCAGTCCGAAAGATATGCAAGAGGCAAAGAAATCTATGAAAGAAAAAGTTATTAAAGCTAAAGATGTTAAGAATTTACCGCCTATTGAAGAAATACATGGTCTTGATAACCCGACACAGGTAGTAAAGGTAAATTCTCTTTACAAATTTGATGAAGGTGATATTCCTCGTTATAAGTCTGCTAGCCAATGCTTAGATGAGTTTGACAATTTTATTGTGAAGCAAGAAAACTTCAATGCTTATGTTGGTAGACAATTGCAACGTAATGCTTATATGATTGAACGCTTGAGTGATTATATGTCTAGAGTTAAAGGATAATTGAAACTCATTAGTAAACAAGCTTCTATGATTACCACTCCAGTAGAACAAGTACTTAAAGCACAAAATGATTTGCTCAATGAATTAAATAGTAAGAAAAATGATAATGTTGTTAGAGTTATGACTAGAGGTGGTAAAATGACTCAGGAACCTATGTATCTTGAAGGACACCCTAAGAGAATTGAGCAAGATTCTCAGAGAGCTAATTTAGATGCACCTAGTTCCTCTAAGAAGAAGAAAAAGAGAAATAATAGGACTTTGCATGCTTATAGTGAACCTGTAGCTGACACACGTGAGAATCCCAATGATATCTCTGTTTCTGATGCTGAGACACAATCTGGTAATGAACATGAACCTAGTGATAATGTTAATGATGATGTTCATGATGATGCTCAACCCAGCAATGATAATGATGTAGAGATTGAACCTGCTGTTGATCTTGATAACCCACAATTAAAGAATCAACATTATGATAAGAGAGACTTTGTTGCTAGGAAGCACGGTAAGGAAAGAGAACCATGGGTTCAGAAACCCATGCCTTTTCCTCCTAAACCATCCAAGAAAATGGATGATGAGGATTTTGAGCGCTTTGCTGAAATGATTAGACCTATCTTTTTGCGTATGCGTTTGACTGATATGCTTAAAACAAATCCTTATGCTAAGTATATGAAAGATATTATTACCAATACAAGGAAGATACCTAAAGTTTAAATTTCCACCATGCTTGCCAATTACACTTTTGAGGGTGGAATACCTAAGAAACTAGGAGATCCATGAGTACCTACTATACCTTGCTTCGTTAAAAGAAACTATGTTAAAACTGCTTTGTGTGATCTTGGAGCCGGTGTTAGTGTTATGCCTCTCTCTTTATATCGTAGACTCGACTTGAGTAAGTTGACACCTACTGAAATATCTTTGCAAATGGCCGATAAATCAACTGCTATACATGTCGGTATTTGTGAGGATATGCCTGTTGTGGTTGCAAATGTTACTATTCTAACGGACTTTGTGGTCCTTGATATTCTTGAGGACGATAGTATGTCTATTATCCTTGGTAGACCCTTTTTGAATACTGTAGGGGCTGTTATTTATTGCAACAAAGGCAATGTCACTTTTCATGTCAATGGTAATGAGCATACGGTACACTTTCTGAGGAAACAACCTCAGGTCCACAGTATCAATTCTATTGGAAAAATTTCAACTATTACTATTGGAGGTTTTGAATTTCATCTTCCTACTGTCAACAAGAAATATGATATTCTTATTGTTGGGGACATGCATATCCCCATTGAGATAACCTAGTGTTATTCGAAAATTCTCCGATTTCATGTCATTCGGGAAGAGTTTATTAACAAGACTTGATCAACCTTGTTAATGGATTCCTTTTGATGAGCATGAGATAGGTGAATATAGATAGCACAAATTTTTCTACCCTCCTTTTACTTTCTGTTAATTAGATTAAATAAAGCAAAAATATTTTTTTGTCTGTTTCCAGAGTTATCTGTGCAAATAAAAAATACCCCGAAAATAAAAGTTCTCCAAATGTCCCGAAAATGAAATATGATTTTTCTAGAATATTTGAGAATATTTGGCACCGAGAACACAGCAGGGGGAGCCAGCACCTGGCCACGAGGGTCCAGGGTGCGCCCACCCCCCTGGGCGTGCCCCCTTGCATCATGGGCCCCACGTGGCCCCCTCCAGTTATTCTTGCACCCACACACTCCTTCTTCCTCCCAAAAAAATCACTATCCAGCTCAAGCACGAGTTCTAGCTCATCTTGCTGCCATTTTCGATCTCCTTGCTCAAAGCTCCATTCACAAAACTATTTGGGGAGATTGTTTCTTGGTATGTGACTCCATTGGTCCAATTAGTTTTTGTTCTAGTGCTTTATTTATTGCAAATTTTTGTTGCTTAGGTGACCCTGTTCTTGAGCTTGGATGTCAAATTTATGTGGTTCCAAGTAGTTCTAATGCATAATATAGTCTCTAGGCACTTGTAGGAGTAGTTGCTATCAATCTTGTTGAGTTTGGTTCACTCTTATCTTGAGTCTCTAAAAATTTCAGAAAATTTCAGAGGAGGAAAATGATGAGGAGATTGTTGAGAGGCTTTTCCAGTCAAAGTTCAAAGGATAAGCAGAAGGAAGAGAATAAGAAGCCCACATATAATCTTCCTCGCACTGCGGAAGTTCGGCCGTGTGAATGGCCTTGTAATGATTTCTTGGAAGCCGTCGGGATTTATAAAGACTTTTATTATTTGGTGGATAATGCAGGCCTCACCGACTTCCTCCACGACCAGCGTGAACAGTATCTCTTGCTCACTAATATTTTCACGCAAAACTTTCATTTTCATGCTAAGAAATCACCACCTTCAATGGAGTTTCGTTTATATGATGAGGTTAAGGAGATATCATTCTATGATTTTTATCAAGTATGTAAGATACCCTTTGCTGGTAGTCTTGAGGAACCACATCGTAAAGATGTCGAGGGGTTTATTGATATGATAGCTGTAGGGGAAACGAGGCAAGTTTCAGGGGCAAGAATTACTAGTATACATTTTCCTGTTCTACGCTACTTTCCTATATTTGCTAGTAGATGCTTAATTGGTCGCGGGAACAGTGGGAATCCTAGTGCCCATGATATTGTCATTTTGCGCCATGCTTTGTTTCGAGACATAACTTTTAGCTTGGGTGCTGTTGTTGCTAAACGATTAAGTCTGAACCGTACAAAGGGCCCTATCTTCAGAGGCATCTTTGCTTCACGCCTTGCTGAACACTTTAGAATACCTATTAGGCATCATGAGAAGGAAGAAAAGTTGCTGGCTCCTGCTTATCTAGATTATAAGAGTATGATAGCACATGATTTTATTGTTAAAGACAAGAAGAAGCTGCTTAAGTATAAATTGAGATTTGATGATAAATATTGTGAGATTAGCTCCTTTCCTACACCATCTCTGTTTGATCTACTTTCAGGCACGTACCTCATTTTGCCAGATGACGTCTATAAATACAGAAGCCAGGAACAAGCTTCAGAGCCGGAGCCGGAACCACCACTTGACCCTTACCGGCAGTTGGTTTGTCGCTGGGATTTTGATGAAATTGCTAACCAGTGGCACCCAGAGGACGCTCCTCCATCCACCGGAGAGAGTAGCTTTGATCCGTGGCAATAGACCAACTTAGGCCAAAAGCCTAAGCTTGGGGGAGTACGTATCTCTCACCGACATTACATTCATGTTCACACACTTATTCTAGTTGTCGGTGCTCACACTCTTTCATTGTACTATCCATGCTAGTTTCAATTCTTTTCTTAGTCTTTTTCTTGTGTGTTAGAAAAACCTTAAGGAAAACAAAAAAAATAGTTGTAGCTTTTAGCTAGTTTACTTTCCATGCCTCTAGTAGTAGTAATTAAAAGAAAACCCAAAAAGATTTCTCGTTCTTCTTTTGCTTGTTGGGAGCTTTCCCGTGTAAATAGTTTCTTTTCTTTGGGGGTCAAGAGGATAAGACCATGATGAAAATGTTTAGTGGCTCTCATATGCTTTATCGTTGATTTAACCTTGAGCCATATTACTTTTTTTTCTCTCTTGTATTAAATGCTTGCAGATTCCAGCTTAGTCCAATGCACGTGCACCATTATTATTATCCACACCGTTCGGTCATGCGAGTGAAAGGCAATAATGACGATATATGATGAATTGATTGAGATGAGAAAAGCTGGTATGAACTCGACCTCTCTTGTTTTTGTAAATATGATAGTCCATCGTTCCTGATTCGGCCTATTATGAATGAAACATGCTTGCAATGAAAATTAGAGATCATAGCTGCTCATGCCATGCTTAATTAGCTAAGAGTTTATAATGGTCTATCTTGCGTGCCAGCATGATATTAAAATGGCTGTGATGTAGTATGATAGGGTGGTATCCTCCTTTGAACGATTCAAGTGGTCTGACTTGGCACATGTTCACGCATGTAGTTGAAACAAATCAACATACCTCCACGATATTTATGTTCATGGTGATTTATATCCTACTCATGCTTGCACTCATTGTTGATTAATTTTAATGCATGTTCATGACTGTTGTCGCTCTCTAGCTGGTCGCTCCCTAGTCTCTTTCTAGCCTTCACATGTACTAAGCGGGAATACTGCTTGTGCATCCACTTCCATAAACCCCAAAGTTATTCCATATGAGTCCACCATACCTTCCTATATGTGGTATCTACATGCCGTTCCAAGTAAATTTGTATGTGCCAAACTCTAAACATTCAAATGAAATTATGTTTTGTATGCTCGAACAGCTCATGTATCAACTGGGGATGTCTATATCTTCCATGCTAGGTGGGTTATTCTCATGATGAGTGGACTTCGCTCATCATTCATGAGAAAATGGCTGGTAACCGGATGCCCAGTCCCATGCTCAAATCATAATAATTAAACAAAACTCCCCCAGGGTTGTTGCTAGTTTGGATGGTACCCATTGTTTCGGGCTAGCCGTGGAGTGTGCTTGTTGGTGGTTGGGGAGTATAAACTTTACCATTCTTTTTGGGAACCGCCTATAAAGTGTGTAGCATGGAAGATATTGAGATTCTTGGTTGTTATGTTGACAATGAGAGTATATCGCTCAAAATATTATTCATCTCTATTTAAAAATCGAGCTCTGGCACCTCTACAAATCCCGGCTTCCCTCTGCGAAGGGCCTATCTATTTACTTTTATTTTGAGTCATCATCCTCTTATTAAAGAGCACCAGTTGGAGAGCATCGCTGTCATTTGCATGTATTTCTATTAATTTACATTGAGTATAATTGTGATTGGATCTCTTTTACCATGAGTTACAATGTCTAGTCAGTCCTTGATCTTTAAAGGTGCTCTGCATTTATGTTTTGCGGTCTCAGAAAGGGGTAGCGAGATACAATCTTGTTATATCATATTATGATTGTTTTGAGAAAGTGTTGTCATCCGAGGTTTATTATTATTGCTCGCTAGTTGATTATGCCATTGATATGAGTAGACATGAGACCTGAAAGTTATTGTGAATGTGGTTAGTTCATGATTTTTGCAGAAAACTTGAATGCTGGCTTTACATATTTACAACAACAAGAGCAAACCGAGTTTCTTTATCACTTTCAGTTTATCAACTGAATTGCTTGAGTACAAGCAAAGGTTTAAGCTTGGGGGAGTTGATACGTCTCCAACGTATCTACTTTTCCAAACACTTTTGCTCTTGTTTTGGACTCTAACTTGCATGATTTGAATGGAACTAACCCGGACTGATGTTGTTTTCAGCAGAACTGCCATGGTGTTATTTTTGTGCAGAAATAAATGTTCTCGGAATGACCTGAAATTCAATGGAGAATTATTTTGGAATATATAAAAAATATCTGCGGGAAGAACCAGACCAGGGGCCCACACCCTGTCCACGAGGGTGGGGGCATGCCCCCTGCCTCGTGGGCCCCCTGTTGCTCCACCGACGTATCCCCCGACTCCATATATTCACTTTCGAGGAGAAAATAATCAAAGAGAAGGAATTATCACGTATTACGATACGGAGCCACCGCCAAGCCCTAATCTCTCTCGGGAGGGCTGATCTTGAGTCCGTTCGGGGCTCCGGAGAGGGGAGATCGTCGCCATCGTCATCATCAACCTTCCTCCATCACCAATTCTATGATGCTCACCGACGTGCGTGAGTAATCCCATCGTAGGCTTGCTGGACTGTGATGGGTTGGATGAGATTTACCATGTAATTGAGTAAGTTTTGTTAGGGTTTGATCCCTAGTATCCACTATGTTCTAAGATTGATGTTGCTATGACTTTGCTATGATTAATGCTTGTCACTAGGGCCCGGGTTCCATGATTTCAGATCTGAACCTATTATGTTTTCATGAATATATGTGTGTTCTTGATCCTATCTTGCAAGTCAATAGTCACCTACTATGTGTTATGATTCGGCAACCCGGAAGTGACAATAGGCGGGACCACTCCTGGTGATGACCGTAGTTTGAGGAGTTCATGTATTCACTATGTGTTAATGCTTTGGTCCGGTACTCTATTAAAAGGAGGCCTTAATATCCCTTAGTTTCCATTAGGACCCCGTTGCTACGGGAGGGTAGGACAAAAGATTTCATGCAAGTTCTTTTCCATAAGCACGTATGACTATATTCGGAATACATGCCTACATTACATTGATGAACTTGAGCTAGTTCTGTGTCACCCTATGTTATAACTATTACATAAGGAATCGCATCCAACATAATTATCCATCACTGATCCAATGCCTACGAGCTTTTCACATGTTGCTTGTTGCTTATTTACTTTCCCGATGCTACTGTTACAATCACTACAAAAACACTATCGCTACTTTTGCTACCGTTACCGTTACTTCCATATTACCTTGCTACTAAACTACCTTGCTGCAGATACTAAGTTTCCAGGTGTGGTTGAATTGAAAACTCAGCTACAAATACTTAAGAGTATTCTTTGGCTCCCCTTGTGTCGAATCAATAAATTTGGGTTGAATACTTTACCCTCGAAAACGGTTGCGATCCCCTACACTTGTGGGTTATCAAGTGACAAATCCAGTCTCGATCCATGCAACCCAACAGAGACCTTCAGAGATACCTGTAGAGCACTTTTATGATCACCCAGTTATGAAGTGATGTTTTATACCACACAAGGTATTCCTCTGGTATCTGGGAGTGACATGATCTCATGGTCTAAGGAACAGACAATTGACAGGAAGAAAGCTATAGAAAATAGATACGATCAGATGCTAAGCTTACGGTCGGGTATGTCCATCACATCATTATCCTAATGATGTGATCCCGTTATCAAATGACAACTCATACCTATGGTTAGGAAACCATAACCATCTCTGATCAACGAGCTAGTCTAGTAGAGGCTCACTAGGGACATGGTGTTGTTTATGTTCACACATGTATTTCAGTTTCTGGTTAATACAATTCTGGCATGAATACTAAACATTTATCATGAATGGGAAATACGATAATAACCAATTTACTATTGCTCCTAGGTCATATTTCCAACAATGAGGATAATCCTCAAACTACGGACCCAACCCACATAGTTTCTTCCATCATCTTTCAAACTAGCTTTCTCTATGAACACAGTAAAGTTTAGGGGAGCTACATCACAAGCCATTGATCTATAACATAAATCTGCAAAGATATTTAGACTATGTTCATGATAATTGGTTCAGTTAATCAAATTGCTAGTGAACTGCCGCTTAAATCAACATCCCTCAAGTTGTCTAAGTGTTTACATGATCCAAATCAACTGACCCATGTCTGATCATCACGTGAGATGGAGTGGTCATAAATGGTGTACATCTCCATGTTGATAATATCTACTGTATGGCTCATGTTTGACCTTTCGGTCCTCCGTGTTCAGAGGCCATGTATGTACATACTAGGCTCGTCAAGTTTAACCCAGGTATGACACATGTGTAAAACTGGCTTACACCCGTTGTATGTGAACGAAGAGTCTATCACAGCCGATCATCACGAGGTGCTTCCAAACAACAAACTTTCACAACAATGTATACTTAGGGAGAACACCTTTTATCTTGAAATTAAGTGAAGGGGTCATCTTATAATGCTATTGTTGTCCTAAGCAAATTAAGATGCATAAAAATATAAACATCACATGCAATCAACATGTTACATGATAGGGCCATTATCATCTTGTGCTTTCGATCTCCATCTCCAAAACACTCGCATGATCTCCATCATCATCGGCATGACACCATGATCTCCATCATCATGCCGTCATGTGGTTGTCTCCACCAACTATTGGTTCTACAACCATTGCATAGTGAGAAAGTAAAGCAATTACATGGTGTTAATGATTGACACGCATGCCATACAATAAATTAAAGACGACCCTATGGCTCATGACAGTTGCCATACTCATCGACCTGCAAGTAGTGAACCTATTATAAACATGATCATCTCATACATCAACATATATCACATCACCTTTTGGACATATCACATCACAACAGGCCCTGCAAAAACAAGTTATATGTCATGTAGTTTGATGTTACAATTTTTACTTGGCTGCTAGGGCAAACTATAAGAACTGTTCTTATTTACACAAACCACAACGATGATATACAAGTTGCCTTTTAACCTTCTACAAGGACTGCCATTATCAAATCAGATTCAACTAAAGTAGGAGAAACACACACGAGAAGTGCATCGCTGCACGCATGGGCAGCTGCACGCAGCGCATCGACGGCTCGCACAACGTCGTGATTAGTAGCAGCCAAACGTGCTACTTGAAGTATAGAGGCCTGTTGGTGAGCGATATCTTGCGTATTTCATGTATTTGAAGTACCATGCACTGACAGACGAACTGACACACCGCTGCAGAGCACTGTACGTGTGCAGGCGAGAGGACAAAATAGTACCGTTGCAGAGCACTGTACGTGTGTCGGCTTCGGCATCGCCACAACCTGCATCTTGCTTGCCTTCGCCACCTTCGTGCTCGCCACGCCCATGTACAAGCACCGCATGCCTGCCGGCACGCTGCTCAAGAGCCTTTGCCAGGTCTTCACTGCCGCGTGCAAGAAGATCTGCGTCAAGGTGCCCGCCGACGTCAAAGCCGGATAGATCTACGAGGTCAGCGACAAGATCGACTCGCCCCAGCCTAGGATTGCACACACCAGCGACTTCAAGTTCCTCAACAAGGCGGCCATCATCATAGAGTCGGACATGGAGGAGAGGCCGGAGACGGCGACCTCGTGGAAACTCTGCACCGTGACTCAAGTGGAGGAGCTCAAGATCCTACTCTGCCTGCTGCCCATCTGGATCACCAGCATCATTGTCTCATCGGCCTTCTCGCCGATGAACACCACATTCGTGCAACAGGGCAGCGCCATGGACATGACCATCCTATCGGTGCCGGTGCCGGTGCCCGCGGTGTCGTTGGCCTCCTTCGAGGTGATATGCGTCCTGACATGGGTGCTCCTCTACAGTCTACAACAAGGTGGTTGTGCCGGCGCTGAGGAGCTTCTCCTCGAGCAGCTACAGCAAGCCGTCGCATCTGCAGCGGATGGGCGCCCGGCTACTCCTCTTGGCGCTCACCATGGTTGTGGTGGCGCTCGTGGAAGTGGAGGCGCGCATGCATAAACCACCGACATGCGCAGAGAGAGCAGCGCACTGCCGTGCACGGCAACGGCTACCCGGTCAAAAAAGGCGGCCGACCCCACGTCGGAAGGCTGCCCCAAACCCGCATGTGGCATAGCCAAACTCCCACCGGTGCAGCCGTACACATAATTAATTGCAGTGAGCCCCAACGACGCCGTAGATGAAACAGGGGTAGAACGCAACGAAGCCATGTCCCACATGGTAAAAAGGGCCACCGCGCCCTGCGGTGCTGGTCCTTGTGTCAGCGTGGCCACTAGTATTGATTGTATACGGCTAATGTATGCATCGTTTGTGATTTTCCCACCTATTCTGTGTGCGCATCACTCGGCGCAGCGGGCGGCTGGATATCTGTGTCCAGCTGCCGATGCGTCCGGGACGGACGCTCTCAGACACACACCCGCCAATCACTTTTATGTAATACAAGTTGCATGTCAGTTAGTGGAACCGGTCTCTTGTGCATGGGCAAGTAAAGTTGGTTTAGGCTGCTTCATCACACAATACTGCCAAATGAAAGTAACACAAAGGAGGTAAGCAATCTGAACATCAATGCCCACAACTTATTTGTGTTCTACTCGTGCATAACATCTACACATAGACCTAGCTCATGATGCCACTGATGGGGAAAGCATGGTAAACATTTTTTTCCTACGAAACACCCAGAGATCTATCTATGGAGATGCTAGAAACGAGAGGGAGAGTGTCTCTATATACCCTTGTAGACCAAAAAAGTTAACAATCTAAATATCATGGTTGATGTAGTCGTCCTCGTGTCGCGATCCAATCCGATCCAAGCACTGCACGTGTGACACCTCCGAGATTAGCACACATTCGGCTCAGTGGTGTCCTCTCCTTCTTGGTCCAGCAAGCGAGGGAGAAGAGGTAGATGAGATCTGAACCAACACGATGACATGGTGGTGGTGGTGGTGGCAGCGGAATTTCGGCAGGGCTTCGCCAAGCACGTATCGAAGAAAGGTGGGAGAAGTTGGGAGAGGCAACGGGTAAGGGTGGAAGGGTGCAGCCCCTTGCGCCCCTCCGCGCTATATATAGGGGTGAGGGAGAGGGGGCGCCAGCCCTATCCCCTCCTCCAACGGAGGGGGCGGTGGCCACGGAGGGAGGAGTGCCCTCCAAGCCAACTAGAGGACCCCCCCTTAGGGTTTCCTTTCCCAGGCGCATGTCCCTTGTAGGGGCTGGTGCACCTAGCACAATAAGGCCAGAGCATCCCCTGCATCCCATGCTGGCCTAAGGGACATGGTGGAACCCTCTGTGGACTTCTAAAACCCTTTGGAATCTTCCAGAACCTTCTGGAAGCTTCCCGATACAATACCAAAAAGATTGAACTTGTTTCGGAACCCAAAAAATAACTTACCCACATATAAATATGTACCTCCAGACCATTCCGGAGCTCCTAGTGATGTCCCAGATCCCATTCGGGACTCCGAACAATCTTTGGACTTTCCACTACTAATATCTCAATACTACACTAGCGCTACCGAACGTTAAGCATGCGACTCTACGGGTTCGTGAACATGCAGACATGACCGTGACACCTCTCTGGTCAATAATCAATAGCGGGGCCTGGATGCCCATATAGATTCCTACATATTCACCTAAGATCTTTATCGGTTGTGAAACGATGTCGATGACTCAATTATTCCCGTATACAATACCCATTGTCCGTCGATATGTTACTTGCCCGAGATTCTATTGTCGGTATCTCCATACCTAGTTCAATCTTGTTACCGGCAAACTCTCTTTACTCATTTCCATAATACAAGATCCCTTGAATAAACTTATTATTCATGCGAAGCTTCTTACGATGTTATATTACCGAGAGGGCCCAGAGATATCTCTCCGTCACACGGAGTGACAAATCTCAGTCTCGATCCATGCAACCCAACAGAGACCTTTGGAGATACATGTAGAGAACCTTAATGATCACCTATTTACGAGGTGACATTTGATAGCACACAAGGTTTTCCTCCAATATATGGGAATGCCATGATCTCATGGTCTAAGGAATAGATACTTGACAAGAAGAAAGTTGTAGAAAATAACAAAGTGATACGATTTGATGCTAAGCTTATGGTCAGGTATGTCCATCAGATCATTCTCCTAATGAAGTGATCCCATTATCAAATGACAACTTATGTCTATGGTTAGGAAACCATAACCATCTTTGATCAATGATCTAGCACTATTATATGAGTCCAAACGCGACACATGTATTGGAGACCATTCGACCAAAATGTGTGTGATGCATTAATCGCAAAATGAATGGTAATTAAACCGTGACCAATAATACAAACTGTGTGCGATGGTGGATCCATCAAGCATGATTCAAAAAATAGTTGTGTGTGCGATAAGTGTCATACAGCTGATACACACGAACTGTTTGCGATGAGCCAAAACAACATAAATGGTCATGGTGGCGGCGGCAGAATTCCGGAGGGCTTCGCCAAGTGCTTACCGAAGAAAGGCGAGAGAAGTTGGGAGAGGCAACGGGCAAGGGTGGAAGGGTGCAGCCCCCTACGCCTCTTCCCACTATATATATGGTTGAGGAAGAGGGGGCGCTGGCTCTAGCCCCTCCTCCAAGGGAGTGGCGGTGGCTAAGGGGGGAGTGCCCTCCAAGCCAAGTAGAGGGCCCTCCCCCTTAGGGTTTCCCTTCCCCAGGTGCATGGGCCTTATAGGTGGTGGTGTGCCTCCCTAATAAGGCGAGGGCGCCGCCTACATCCCAAATTAGCCTAAGGAACGTGGTGGAACCCTCTATGGACTTTCGAACCCCTTTGGAATCCTTCGGAAGCTTCTGGAAGCTTCCTGGTACAATACCGAAAAAGACCAGACTTTTTCCAGAACCCAAAAAATGGCTTCCACATAAATAAAACTTTACCTCCGGAGCTCTTTGTGATGTCCCGGATCCCATCCAGGACTCCGAACAACCTTCATACTTTCCACAACTAATATCTCAATACTACCCTAGCGCTATCGAACATTAAGCGTGCGACCCTACGGGTTCGGGAACATGTAGAAATGACCGAGACACCTCTCCGGTCAGTAATAAATAGTGGGATCTGGATTCCCATATTGATTCATAAAATATTCACCGAAGATCTTTATCGGTTGAACCAGGATGTCGAGGATTTAGTCAATCCCATATACAATACCCTTTGTCCGGCTATATGTTACTTGCCCGAGATTCGGTCGTCGGTATCTCCATTCCTAGTTCAATCTCATTACCGATAAGTATCTTTACTCATTTCCATAATACAAGATCCCTGGACTAAACTGATTTTTCACACAAGCTTCTTGTGATGTTGTATTACCGAGAGGGTCCAGAGATATCTCTCCATCACACAGAGTGACAAATCCCAGTATCGATCCATGCAACCCAACAGAGACCTTCGGAGGTACCTATAGAGCACTTTTATGACCTCCCATTTATGAAGTGAAGTTTGATAGCACACAAGGTATTTGCTACTTCTTGAGCTTGCGTTGGTTTTTCCCTTGAAGAGGAAAGGGTGATGTAGCAAAGTAGAGATAAGTATTTCCCTCAGTTTGCGAACCAAGGTATCAATCCAGTAGAAGACGAACGCACAAATTACCAATACCTGCGAAAACAATCAAACAACTTGCACCCAACGCGGTAAAGGGGTTGTCAATACCTTCATGGTTACTTGCAAAAGTGAGATATGATAGAGATAGATAAACAAAAGGTAAAATATTTTTGGGTTTTTTGGTTTATATATTGGAAAGTAAAAGATTTCAAAATAGTAGATCAAAAACTAATATGATGGAAAATGGACCCGGGGGCCATAGGTTTCAGTAGAGGCTTCTCTCTTGAAGGCATATAATACGGTGGGTGAACAAATTACTATCGAGCAATTGATAGAAAAGCACAAAGTAATGAAGATATCTAAGGTAATAATTATGCAATATAGGCATCACGTCTGTATCAAGTAGACCGACTCCTGCCGGCATCTACTACTATTACTCCACACATCAACCGACTCCTGCCTACATCTTGACTATTAAGTTCATGAAGAATGGAGTAAAGCTTTAAGTAAGATGACATGATGTAGAGGAATTAACTCAAGCAATATGATGAAAACCCCATCTTGTTATCCTCGATGGCAACAATACAATACTTGCCTTGCTATCCCTTCTGTCACTGGGTGAGGACACCGCAAGATTGAACCCAAAGCAAAGCACTTCTCCCATTGCAAGAAAAAACAATCTAGTTGGCCAAACCAAACCGATAGTTCGAAGAGAATTGCTAAGATACCAAATCATGCATATAAGAATTCAGAGAAGATTCAAATAATATTCATATATAAGCTGATCATAAATCCACAATTCATCGGATCTCGACAAACACATCGCAAAAGAAGATTACATTGGATAGATCTCCAAGGACATCGAGGAGAACATGGTATTGAGAACCAAAGAGAGAGAAGAAGTCATCTAGCTAATAGCTATGGACCCGTAGGTCTGTGGTAAACTACTCACGCTTCATCGGAAGGGCAATGGTGTTGATGTACAAGCCCTCCGTGGTTGAATCCCCCTCCAACAGAGTACCGAAAAAGGCCTCCAAATGGGATCGGATTGGTACAAAAGGTTATGGCGGTAGAAAAGTGGTTTTGTTGCCCCCTCTGATGTTTCTGGAATATATGAGAATATATAGGCGGAAGAATTAGGTCAGGGGAGCTGCGAGAGGCCCACAAGGGTGGGGCACCCCCTCCCCCTTGTGGCCACCTCGTGGCTCCTCTGACTTGATCTCCAAGTCTCTGGGGTGTCTTCTGGTCCAAGAAAAATCATCACGAATGTTTTATTCCGTTTGGACTCCGTTTGGTATTCCTTTTCTGCGAAACTCAAAAACAAGGAAAAAAACAGAAACTGGCACTGGGCTCTAGATTAATAAGTTAGTCCCAAAAATAATATAAAATAGCATATTAATGCATATAAAACATCCAAACAGATAATATAATAGCATGGAAAAATAAAAAATTATATATACGTTGGAGACGTATCAAGCATCCCCAAGCTTAATTCCTGCTCGTCCTCGAATAGGTAAATGATAAAAATAGAATTTTTGATGTGGAATGCTACCTAACTAAAAGTGCAACTATCCGTGGGTGGTTTTGGTAATTCCTAACAACATATAGCTCATTGAACTAATGCGCTTTCAAGATGATCATTTCAGAAAGTTCAATGATTAGCATGGCATGGACTAGGAATGTGGACCCCTCAAAATGCTAAGGACACATATTGGCTCAAGCTCAAGACTCTACATTTTCGTTTTAGTGCTCCAAGATCACAGTGAGTCCATAGGAAAAGCCAATATTGTTAAAAGGGAATGAGGTGTTGCTTAATGGCTTGCTTGCTCAAAATGCTTAGTGATATGCTCCAAAAGCCCTCAACCACTTTATCATATCCACATATATCCCAAACCAAAAGTCAAACTCGGCCCCGCCGATTTGATCTATCCGGCGCCACCGAGTTCATTTGACATAGCGATAGCCAGAAACCCTAATCAGTTCGGTCTCACCGATAGGGATCTCGGTCTCACCAAGATGGGATTGCAAACTCTCTGTTTCCCTTCATAACGTTTTGGTCTAACCGAAGTGAGCGATCGGTCCCACCGAGTTCGCAATCTAAATTCTCTGTTTCCTTTTCGTAACATTTCGGTCTCATCGAAATGAGCGAATTGGTCCCACCGAGTTTGCCTGACCAACTCTCTATTTGCCTATTACAAAAATCGGTCTCACTGAGTTGATGTGATCGGTCTCACCGAGATTACGTTATGCCCTAACCCTAACGAAATCAGTCCCACCGAGTTGATCATATCGGTCCCACCGGAAAGCCTAACGTTCACATTTTGAACTAAATCGGTCCGACCGAGTTTCATGATTCGGTCCCACCGAGTTTGGTAAATTGTGTGTAAAGGTTAGATTTTGTGTGGAGGCTATATATACCCCTCCACCCACTCTTCATTCGTGGAGAGAGCCATCATAACACACCTACACTTCCAGCATACATTTTCTGAGAGAGAACCACCTACTCATATGTTGAGACCAAGATATTCCAATCCTACCATATGAATCTTGATCTCTAGCCTTCCCCAAGTTGCTTTCCACTCAAATCTTCTTTCCACCATACCCAAATCCGTGAGAGAAAGTTGAGTGTTGGTTGAGACTATCATTTGAAGCACAAGAGCAAGGAGTTCATCATCAACACACCATATATCACCTTTTGGAGGGTGGTGTCTCCTAGATTGGTTAGGTGTCACTTGGGAGCCTCCGACAAGATTGTGGAGCTGAACCAAGGAGTTTGTAAGGGCAAGGAGACCGCCTACTTCATGAAGATATACCCTAGTGAGGCAAGTCCTTCGTGGGCGATGGCCATGGTGGGATAGACAAGGTTGCATCTTTGTGGACCCTTTGTTGGTGGAGCCCTCCGTGGACTCGCGCAGTCGTTACCCTTCGTGGGTTAAAGTCTCCATCAACGTGGATGTACGATAGCACCACCTATTGGAACCACGCCAAAAACATCCGTGTCTCCACTTTCGTTTGCACTCTCCAAACCCATCTCCTTACCTTCATATGCAATGATTTACTTTTCGTTGCTACAACTCTAGAATTGCATGTGTAGGAAGATTGCTTGACTTGTGCTAAATTGCTAAAAACTGCCAAAACATAAAATTGGGAAAAGGCTAAGTTTTTATTTTTGTCAAGTAGTCTAATCACCCCCCTCTAGACATATTTTCGATCCTAATAGTGGTATCAAAACTTTGGTCTCCATTTGCCTTGATTTCCATAGCTTTAGTGACCATAGGATTGGTTTCACAACCTAGGAGCGTATGTCGTCTAGCGAGGGAAGTTACCACCGTAGAGGTCCTTACTTTGATGGTACAAATTTTGCTAGTTGGAAGCATAAGATGAAAATGCATATTCTTGGATATAACCCCGCCATTTGGGCTATTGTGTGGATTGGTTTGCAAGGTGAATTCTTTGATGGGAAGGAACCAAACCGTGCAGCCTCCGCTGAAGAATTGAAGATGTTGCAATACAATGCTCAAGCTTGCGATATCATCTTCAGTGGATTGTGTCCCGAAGAATTCAACAAAATCAGTCGTCTTGAGAATGCAAAGGAAATTTGGGATACTTTGATTGATATGCACGAAGGTACCGACTCCGTCAAGGAATCCCAGTTGGATGTGCTTCAAAGTAAACTTGACAAGTTCAAGATGAAGGATGGTGAAGGTGTCGCTGAAATGTACTCTAGGCTTGCTCTCATCACAAATGAGATTTCCGGCTTAGGAAGCAAAGAAATGACCGATAGATTCATCATCAAGAAAATCCTAAGAGCCTTGGATGGAAAATATGACACCGTGTGCACATTGATCCAAATGATGCCCAATTACAAAGATCTCAAGCCAACGGAAGTCATTGGAAGAGATTGTTGCACATGAGATGTCACTCAATGATAAAGAAGAGCTTTACAACAAGTCTTGTGGTGCTTACAAAGCTTCATGTGATGCTCCTACATCATCAAGCGAGAAACAAGTCTTCAATGAAGAGTTGAGCTTAATGGTGAACAACTTCAACAAATTCTACAAGAATAGAAGCAAAGAGAGAAACTCCAAATCAAGGTCCTACAATGACGAAAGATCTTCCAGTCGTGATCGAAATTGCTACAATTGTGGGAGACCCGGACACTACTCAAAGGAGTGTACGGCTCCACACAAAAGAAGAGACGACTCACCTAATAGGAGGAGTAGAAGAGAAGATTCACTGCCAAGAGAGAGAAGGAGTAGAGATGATCGAAGACCCTCTCGGAGAAGCAAGGATTCAGAAAGGAAGGACAAATCATCAAGGATCTATACAAGACGAAGACATCAAGCTCATCTTGGTGAATGGGTATCCGGTTCCGACTCTGATGACCACTCCGAAAGAAGTACTACTCCGACTCCGAAGATACTCAAGATGAAGGTGTTGCCGAAATTGCTCTTGGGTCATCCAACTCCTACAACATATTTGACTCACCAAATGAAGGAATTGGAAGATGCTTCATGGCTAAAGGCCCTAAGGTATCACACCCGAGTATCTTGATTTCAATAGTGATGAAGATGATTTGATAGGAGATGATTATTTACTTGTTGGTAGAAATAGTGATGAAAACTATGATGAAATTGCTATTAATCATGCTAATCAAGATAAAAATGAATGACAATGATAAGGAGAAGATTGATCGTCTAACTAAAGAATTAAACACTCTCAAGTTAGCTCATGAAACTACCTTAGAGGATCATCGAGAACTTTTGAGGACTCATGAGAAGCTACACTTTGAAAAGCTTAATCTAGAGCAAGAGCATGATTTCTTAAAATCAATCAATGATGATCTTCGTAAGAAAAGTTCTTCTTACATTGCCAAGCGTTTACTCTTGTCTACTTACATGCCACAAGTAAAATCTAGCAACAAGAACAAGAAATATTCTTCCTCTAGTAGTAACAATAAGCATGATAAAACAGATGTTGTTGCTTCTAGTATTCTCTTGATTCCACTAATGATTCTCTTAGCCAAGTTACACTTGAGCAAGAAAATAGCTTATTGAAGGGAATTATAGAGAAAGGTGTTTATAAGAGCCTTGCTAGGAGTAAGCAATTTGAGGAAATTGACGCAAGCAAGGAAGACACCAAAAGAATCAAGGTGTTGGTTTTTAATGAAAGTTCAATGCCAATGGAGTTGAGTGCGAAGAAGATTAATACCCCAAGACAAAGTTTGTTCCTCAATAAGAGAAGTATGATCCTACTTCCTCCAAGGGGACACAAACCCAAGATGATCTTCCACCACAAGCCCACAAGCTAAAGGGCAAGGACAAGCTTCAAGAAGAGATTGATGCATTTGAAGAAGCTCCTAAGGCCTTGGTCAAGTGGGTTCCCAAGACTACTTCAAGTTCTACTTCATTAAGTACATCTACAACTCCAAGGATTCCCATCAAGATGGTGTGGATCCCAAAGAAGAAGAACTAGATCGTTCTTGAGGGTGACTCCACCAACACACTTCCCTCTCATTCATGTTGGCAAGGACAAGTGCAATCAACTATCACATCTTGCACTAGTTCAAGGAGGCACAAACCCTCTTGTTGGTAAGACAAGGGACAAGGTAACCTAATGCTTTCATGGACATCATCTTGTGTGCAATTCACTCTATGTCCATGGATATCTTTGTATGTTCCTTGTGGGACTAACACGTGTAGGTATTGAAAGTGCAACTCACTCCAATGGATTGCTCCAAAATGATCTGCATCAACATAGAACATCTACATCTTCAACACCTACATGAAGTCATCATCGAGAAAACCCAAGGTTAGTTCATCCCTCTTAGGGGGGATATCACATCTAGGGGGAGCTTTACTCTAAAGATTGAGCCAAAGCAACTCCAATGGTGTGAAGAACACAACAATGCTTTATGTAAAAGTAGCAACCCCACTTGTGCTTAAACGATGAGTATGACCTATGATCAAATGTTCTAATTTGACTCCTAAGTCAATATGCTCATATATAGATGACCTAGTCATCTCCAATTGCTTCATAGATTCTAGAATGGTTGTGCATGCTTTGCCACATGTTTCATTTTCTATCTTATTGTGTGAGCATGTTGAGTGCATATTTTTCTCATTCGAGGACATCCATTTGTTGCTTTGATTGTTTGACTCTTTTTCTTTTGCCAAATGGATGGACAAGAATGCCTAAGAACCTCCTCTAGATATCTATGCTTTTCTTGTCTCAAACTCTATTCATGCTACATCACAAAGTTTGATCAAGTCAGATTCGAACCAGTCTAAAGTGAGGAGCACTTGGAGTCTCAGATTCGTCATGGACTTAAACTTCCAAAACCTCTCAGTGCATTTTGGTCTGACCGATTCTTTCCTTTTGGTCACACTGAGTTCACTAAGTTGATCTAGTTTTTCAATCTTGGTGCAACCGATTAGAACAATTCGGTCTCACCGAGTTGCAGTAACTGCCAGCAGTTTAGCATCTCGGTGCCACCGAGTTGTTCCACTCGGTCACACCAACAAAGTCTGGTTATATATACCCGCGGGCCGAAACTTGGAATTTTTTCCGAATTCCTTCCCCCACGCCCATCTAGCTCTGTCGTCTCGGGTCTCCAAATTGTCCTCTCGTCGCTAGTGACTTCCCGCTGCTGGTCTCCGCCGCAGTCAATGGAATTCAACCCTACCGTTGCCGCCGTAGTGAGCTCATCACCGAGTTAGGGTATGAGTTCGATCCTTTGTGTTTTACTCAATCTGATTCTAAGCACAAAGTTAATGCCATGATTCTTGCCACGTATGAGATAATCCTGTCTAGAGAAAAATCCCTTTAGATTAGTTTTGATTCAAAGTTTTAGGGTTAGGTTTCCGTCGAACACATCTTGGACCGACCGAGTTGTGGAAATCGTTCTCACCGATTTGGCTTAGGCTATTGCACTTGCACTGTTCGGTCTGAACGAAACTTGCAAATCGGTGTGACCAAGTTCAACTCTCAGTGAAACCCTAGCAAACTCGGAGTCACCGAACTGTGTCTCGGTCTGACCGATTTCACAAGTTTAGAATCCAAAGTTGCTTCGGTGTCACCAAGTTTAACAAATCGGTAGTTCCAAAATGCTTTCTGTAGAAATCCAAAACTAAGATTTTGACTCATTTGTTTTACAAAACCTCTGCACTTTGTGATGCTCATCCACTCTATCTCATCTACATCTATTCACAAGGTCAGCTTTCAGTTTGCAGTGTCAACAATGTCTGATCAAAGTGACAGCTGAACCGGTCAGAGGAGCAGGCACATTTGAGTGAGGGCTCTAGTCCCTCCAATAGTAGCTACTATGAGTGTAGCAGAAGCACTCCAAGTAATCTTCCAAAGGCTGCTACCAAGTCAAGGAAGAAGAAAACTTCTGGCAGCGAGGATGAGGATTTTGTGACTGATGAGGCCACTTCAAAGAAGAAAGTGACTAAGAAGGAGTATGCACAGTTGCTTCAACAAAGCCTTGACTGAAAAAGAAGGCCCGTGCCAAGAGAGTGCCAATGTCAAAGGCCAGAACCTCCACTCAATAAACAATGGTGTTCACTCTTGAAACAAGAGATGATGAGCCAGCAGGAACCAAGAAGAGGGCTAGGAAGACCACAACCAGAGTGGTTGTCAAGCCATCTATGAGAGATGATGATGATGATGATTATGATGAGGCTGAAGATGATGCTGATGAGCCTGTTGCACCTGCTGCAAAGACTCAGAGGTTGATGGGGGATGCCATCAAAGCCAGGGCTGCTCCATCGAAGCCCAAAGCTGCCCCAAAGCTTCTGCAGCCAAGAGGTCCACTAGAGACATTCCAGCATATGAGAAGAACAAGGCCCGAGTGCCAGAAGTTCCTGAGGAGGAGGAAGATTCATATCAAGAATCCTCAGATGATGATGAGTCTATGTTGCTCAGAAGACTCAAGCCCAAGATTCTAGATCATAATGATGCCCATCTTGTTGTTGAGAACATGAAACTAAGAAAGGATGCAGGTCTGAGAAGATGGAGACAGACTGATCCATATGCCACAAAGAGAAAAACAGTTGTGGACTATAGGTTTCACACCATGGAACAACAAGATTTCTATGAGACTATGCTATTGGACAAGAAGCCCATTGTCTGTGACATGAAGTGGGTTGATTGGAAGTACATCGATAAACATGTTGATTTCTTTCCAGGTATTCATGAGAGATTCAAGAAAAATGAAGTTGACAATTTTGTGGGAAAGAAACCAACTAGATGGAACGATGAGATGATCATGCAATTCTACTCCACTACTCATTTATATCCAAATGGTAGGATTGTATGGATGGCTGGAGGTACAAGGTACCAATCAACTGTGGCTGAGTGGGCAAGTTTGATCAATGCCCCCAAGGAGGATGAAAACGACACTGATGTGTATGCCAAGTCCAGGATGGATCCAAACTCTATGGCAAATATGTACAAGCCAATTCCTGACAAAGAAGTGAAAACTCACAAGTTTGGCTCCATATATCATGTGCTGTCTGGATTGACCACAATCAACACTACACTTAGGCACACTTTGTTGCCCAAGTCAGGAGATCACAGAATGATCCAAGGTCACTCCATCAACTTACTCCACATGTTTGATGTTCCCGAGAAGTTCAAGGTCATGAGTCTGATTGTAGAAACTATCAATAGGATAGCAACTGACCAGAAAAGGTCTTGTGGATATGCCCCTCACATTCAGATGCTTATCAACTCCAAGGTGGAGAAAGGGACATATCTGCTTGACAAGAGGCATCTTCGTATTAGGCTAGATTTCGAGGACAATGAAGTTGTCATGGATGCATCGGCCAAGAAAAGATTGCTCAAGCAAAGGCAGCCAAACAAGCAAGTGCTTCTGGAGCTCCTAAGACCAAGCAAGATCAGCTCAATCATCTGCTTGATGCCACTCTGAGGATTGAGAAGAGTTTGGCCAACTTGACTCAGAATCAAGCGAGCCTGGAAAGGATCATTGAGATAAAATTCTATGAACTAGATGTGAAGGTCAGGGAGATCCAAGCTATAGTGGAGAAGCTCAAGGAAGAGGCTGAGGATAGAGAAACGACATATGTCTTTCAGAGAGTGCCAAGAGGACAGAGATCTGCTGCAGTGCCCATAGCTGACACTAGAGCTACTACATCAGCACCTGCAGCCACAACATCAGTGCTACCTCCAGTTGCCACTCCACCAGCTCCATCAACTTCCACATATGCATTCATCCTTGGTGTCCTCTGATACGTCTCCAACGTATCTACTTTTCCAAACCCTTTTGCCCTTGTTTTGGACTCTAACTTGCATGATTTGAATGGAACTAACCCGGACTGACGCTGGTTTCAGCAGAATTACCATGGTGTTGTTTTTGTCCAGAAATAAAAAGTTCTCGGAATGACCTGAAAATCCATGGAGAATTATTTCGGAAAATATAAAAAATATCCGCAAGAAGATCCAGACCAGGGGGCCCACACCCTGTCCACGAGGGTGGGGGGCGCCCCCCTAGGGCGCGCCCCCTGCATCGTGGGCCCCATGGTGCTCCGCCGACGTATCCCCAGATCCTATATATTCACTTTCGAGGAGAAAAAATAAAGGAGAAAGAATTATCGTGCTCCACGATACGGAGCCGCCGCCAAGCCCTAATCTCTCTCGGGAGGGCTGATCCGGAGTCCATTCGGGGCTCCGGAGAGTGAAGATCGTCGCCATCGTCATCATCAACCTTCCTCCATCACCAATTCCATGATGCTCACCGCCGTGCGTGAGTAATTCCATCGTAGGCTTGCTGGACGGTGATGGGTTGGATGGGATCTATCATGTAATCGAGTTAGTTTTGTTAGGGTTTGATCCCTAGTATCCACTATGTTCTGAGATTGATGTTGCTATGACTTTTCTATGCTTAATGCTTGTAACTAGGGCCCGAGTGCCATGATTTCAGATCTGAACCTATTATGTTTTCATGAATTTATGTGTGTTCTTGATCCTATCTTGATAGTCTATAGTCACCTACTATGTGTTATGATCCGGCAACCCCGAAGTGACAATAATCGGGACCACTCCCGGTGATGACCATAGTTTGAGGAGTTCATGTATTCACTATGTGTTAATGCTTTGGTCCGGTACTCTATTAAAAGGAAGCCTTAATATCCCTTAGTTTCCAATAGGACCCCGCTGCCACGGGAGGGTAGGACAAAAGATGTCATGCAAGTTCTTTTCCATAAGCACGTATGACTATATTCAGAACACATGCCTACATTGCATTGATGAACTGGAGCTAGTTCTGTGTCACCCTAGCTTATAACTTCTACATGATGAATTGCATCCAACACAATTCCCCATCACCGATCCAATGCCTACGAGCTTTTCCCATATTGCTAGTTGCTTATTTACTTTTCTGTTGTTACTATCACAAAAACTACAAAAACACTATCGTTACTTTTATTGCTGCTACCGCCACTATCATATTACTTTGCTACTAAACTATCTTGCTCCAGATACTAAGTTTCCAGGTGTGGTTGAATTGACAACTCAGCTGCTAATACTTAAGAGTATTCTTTGGCTCCCCTTGTGTCGAATCAATAAATTTTGGTTGAATACTTTACCCTCGAAAACTGTTGCGATTCCCTACACTTGTGGGTTATCAAGACTATTTTCTGGCACCATTGACGGGGAGCATAGCTCTATTCTTTAAGTCACTTGGGATTATATCTGTTGATCACTATGAAGAATTTGAAGGACTCAAAAACCAAGATCTTACCCTCAACCACGAGGGGAGGTAAGGAACTGCCATCTAGCTTTGCACTTGATTCTCCTTCTGTTATGGGTAAATTTGTGACACCTACTCATGCTACTGAATCTGATATGTCGTACCTTCTTGATAATGCCACTTCTGCTATGTATGATGAAACTACCTCTATGCTTGATAATACTGTGCCACTAGGTGAATTTCTAGATGAACAAATTGCTAGAGTTAGGGAGAATGCAAATATTGAAACTGGTGATATTTATGAAAGTGATGATGAAGCTTCTCCCAATAGATATGAATTGCCTGTGGTTCCTGAGGGTTATGTTATGGATGAAGAAACTGCTAGAGACTTTCTTGCTTGCAACGATAGATATGATCTTAAGAAATTATTAGCTAAGTTGAAAGAAAAGTCCTTGAATGCTAGAATGAAACTTGACCCTGCTTTTGCTACTTCACCTATCTATGTTACTGATAAGGATTATGAATTCTCTGTTGACCCTGAGTTAATTACTTTGGTAGAATCTGATCCTTTCCATGGCTATGAATCCGAAACTATTGTGGCACATCTTACTAAGTTGAATGATATAGCCACCCTGTTTACCAATGATGAAAATATTCGCTATTACTATATCCTTAAGTTGTTTCCGTTCTCGTTAAAGGGTGATGCTAAGACTTGGTTTAATTCTCTTGATCCTGGTTGTGTGCGTAGTCCCCAGGATAGGATGTATTACTTCTCTGCTAAATATTTTCCCGCTCATAAGAAACAAGCTGCCTTACGGGAAATATATAACTTTGTGCAAATTAAAGAAGAGAATTTCCCACAAGCTTGGGGAAGGCTTCTCCAATTACTTAATGCTTTGCCTGATCACCCTTTTGAGATGCATGATATACTTGATGTCTTTTATAATGGACTAATCGATGCTTCCAGAGACCACCTGGATAGGTGTGCTGGTTGTGTTTTCAGGGAAAGAACAGTTCAACAAGCTGAATTACTATTGAATAATATACTGGCCAATGAAAATAATTGGACACTTCCTGAACCAGCCCCTAAGCCAACTCTGAAGAAAAGAGGTGTTCTATTTCTCAGTCCTGAAGATATACAAGAGGCAAAGAAATCTATGAAAGAAAAATGTATTAAAGCTGAAGATGTTAAGAATTTACCACCTATTGAAGAAATACATGGTCTTGATAACCCGACACAGGTAGTAAAGGTAAATTCTCTTTATAGATTTGATGAAGGTGATATTCCTGGTTATAAGTCTGCTAGCCAATGCTTAGATGAGTTTGACAATTTTATTGTGAAACAAGAAAACTTCAATGCTTATGTTGGTAGACAATTACAACACAATGCTTATATGATTGAACGCTTGAGTGATTATCTGTCTAGAGCTAAAGGTGAACTGAAACTCATTAGTAAACATGCTTCCATGGTCACCACTCCAGTAGAACAAGTACTTAAGGCTCAGAATGATTTGCTCAATGAATTAAACAGTAAGAAAAATGATAATGCCATTAGAGTTGTGACTAGAGGTGGCAGAATGACTCAGGAACCTATGTATCCTGAAGGCCACCCTAAGAGAATTGAGCAAGATTCTCAGAGAACTAATTTAGATGCACCTAGTTCTTCTAAGAAGAAGAAAAAGAAAAATGATAGGACTTTGCATGCTTCTAGTGAACCTGTAGCTGACGCACCTGAGAATCCCAATGATATATCTGCTTCTAATGCTGAGACACAATCTGGTAATGAACTTGAACCTAGTGATAATATAAATGATGATGTTCATAATGATGCTCAACCTAGCAATGATAATGATGTAGAGATTGAACCTGATGTTGATCTTGATAACCCACAATCAAAGAATCAACGTTATGATAAGAGAGACTTTGTTGCTAGGAAGCACGGTAGGGAAAGAGAACCATGGGTTGAGAAACCCGTGCCTTTTCCTCCGAAACCATCCAAGAAAAAGGATGATCAGGATTTTGAGCGCTTTGCTGAAATGATTAGACCTATCTTTTTGCGTATGCGTTTAACTGATGTGATTAAAACGAATCCTTATGCTAAGTATATGAAAGATATTATTACCAATAAAAGAAAGATACCCGAAGTAGAAATTTCCACCATGCTTGCCAATTAAACTTTCAAGGGTGGAATACCTAAGAAACTAGGAGATCCAGGAGTACCTACTATACCTTGATCCATTAAACGAAACTATGTTAAAACTGCTTTATGTGATCTTGGAGCCGGTGTTAGTGTTATGCCTCTCTCTTTATATCGTAGACTTGACTTGCGTAAGTTGACACCTACTGAAATATCTTTGCAAATGGGTGATAAATCAACTGCTATACCTGTCGGTGTTTGTGAGGATGTGCCTGTTGTAGTTGCAAATGGTACTATTCTACCGAACTTTGTTATACTTGATATTCCCGAGGACGATAGTATCTCTATTATCCTTGGTAGACCATTTTTGAATACTGCAGGGGCTGTTATTGATTGCAACAAAGGCAATGTCACTTTTCATGTCAATGGTAATGAGCATACGCTACACTTTCCGAGGAAACAACGTCATGTCCACAGTATCAATTTTATTGGAAAAATTTCAACTATTACCATTGGAGGTTTTGTATTTTCTCTTCATACTGTCAAGAAGACAGATGAAATTCTTATTGTTGGGGACATACATATTCCCATTGAGGTAACCTAGTGTTATTCGAAAATTCTTCGGTTTCATGTTATTCAGGAAGAGTTTATTAATAAGACCTGATCAACCTTGTTAATGGATTCCTTTTGATGAGCATGGGATAGGTGGATCTAGATAGCACAACCTTCTGTACCCTCTTTTTACTTTCTGTTAACTAGGATAAATAAAGCAAAAATAGTATTCTCTGTCTGTTTCCAGACTTATCCGTGCAATAAAAAAATTACCCCGAAAATAAAAGTTCTCCAAATGCCATGAAAATGAAATATGATTTTTTTTGGAATATTTGAGAAAACATGGCACAAAACACACAGCGAGGGGAGTCAGCACCTGGCCACGAGGGTCCAGGGCGCGCCCCGTGCCCCGTGGGCCCCACGTGGCCCTCATCCACTTATTCCTGCACCCACACTCTTCTTCTTCCTCCCAAAAAAATCACCAACCAGCTCAAACCCGAGTTCTAGCTCATCTTGCTGTCATTTTCGATATGCTTGCTCAAAGCACCATTCACCAAACTATTTGGGGAGATTGTTCCTTGGTATGTGACTCCTCCATTGGTCCAATTAGTTTTTGTTCTAGTGCTCTATTTATTGCAAATTTATGCTGCTGTGGTAACCTTGTTCTTGAGCTTGCATGTCAAATTTTCTTTGTCCCAAGTAGTTCTGATGCATGATATAGCCTCTAGGCACTTATAGGAGTTGTTTCTATCATTCTTATTGAGTTTGGTTAACTTTTATTTTGAGTTACTAAAAATTTCAGAAAATTTCAGAAAAATGCATAGGAAAAACTACCAAGGTGGTTCTTCAAGGAAGCAAGAACCGAAACTCGCGTTCCGTGAGCCAGACGATGAACTACCGAGGGATGCTGACGTGCGGCCTTGTGAATGGCTGTCAGATGACTTTATGGATCAGGTTGGCATCAAGGATGAATTTTAAGCATACGTGCGCAACGCTGACCTCGAGGGCTTCATACAAGATAAGTGCCCTCAATACCATGGCTTAACTGATAGCTTTGTGAGAAGGTTTAAATTTTCATCTTCACGTAATTCTCACACTGTACTATTTGACCTGTATGATAAATCCTGTACCATGGACTTAGAGGATTTTAATGATGCTTGTAAGCTCCCACGGTGGGGCAGTATGGGTGATCCTCGCAAATCTGAATTTCGAGAATTCCTTGCTAATATCACAGTGGGGGAATCTAGAGAAACCACACAGGCCACCATAGGGAGTATCCATTTTCCTGTTATTCATTACTTTGCTCTCTTTATTGGTAGATGCATAAATGGTAAAGATGAGGCTTGTCACATGTGTGTCCCAGATCTTAGTGCTCTCAGGAGTGCTGTACTAGGTTGATAAACAATATAACTTGGGAGCCATTGTTGCATGTAGGCTACACCATAATGGTATGATCAGAGATTTATTTGGTGGGATTGATGCCACTCACATAGCCCGCCGTCTTGGTGTTCCTATGCACGAGAATGATGAACCTTTACCTCCTGCTCATTTAGATTGACATGCTATGACTAGTCACCGGTTTATAGAGAGGGATGGTCAAACCCTCAAATATCGATTAATCTTTAACATGCAGCATGCCATCCCTATTGTTCTTCCTGCCCCTACTTTGTTTGACTTTCAGGCAAAAGGGAGATACACTATAACCATGGAGGAGGCAAATGTGTATCATAATATGACACAAGCAGCCTGCCTTCAAGCGGCAGCTCAACATGCACTAGCTGCTGCATCTCAGTACAACCCCAACTACGACTTTGGATATCCGTCAGGCTAATAGTGGCCATAAACCAACTTAGGCTAAAAGCCTAAGCTTGGGGGAGTACATGTTTCTCACCGACTTTACATTCATGTTCACACTTATTCTAGTTGTCGGTGCTCACACTCTTTCACAGTACCATCCATGTTTAGTTTCATATCTTTTTCTTAGTCTTTTTCTTGTGTGTTAGAAAAACATTAAGAAAAACAAAAAAAATATTAGTGTTAGCTTCTATCTAGTTTACTTTTCTTGTAGTAGTAACTAAAAGAAAACCCAAAAAGATTTCCCGTTCTTCTTTTGCTTGTTGGGAGCTTTCCCGTGTAAATAGTTTCTTTTCTTTTCTTTAGGGGTTAAGAGTAGAAGACCATGATTGAAAATGCTTTGTGGCTCTCATATGCTTTATTGTTGATTTAATCTTGAGCCATATTACTTTGTCTTCTCCCTTGTATTAAATGCTTGCAGATTCCAGCTTAGTCCAATGCACGTGCACTATTATTATTATCCACATCGTTCGGTCGTGCGAGTGAAAGGCAATAAGGACGATATATGATGAACTAATTGAGATTAGAAAAGCTGGTATGAACTCGACTTCTCTTGTTTTTGTAAATATGATAGTTCATCGTTCCTGATTCAGCTTGTCATGAATGAAACATGCTTGCAATGACAATTAGAGACCATAACTGCTTATGCCATGCTTAATTAGCTGAGAGTTTATAATGGTCTACCTTGCGTGCCAACATGATATTAAAATGGTTGTGATGTGGTATGATGGGATGGTATCCTCCTTTGAACGATTTAAGTGATCTGACTTGGCACATGTTCACGCATGTAGTTGAAACAAATCAACATAGCCTGCACGATATTTATGTTCATGGTGATTTATATCCTACCCATGCTTGCATTCATTGTTGATTAATTTTAATGCATGTTCATGACCGTTGTTGCTCTCTAGCTGGTCGCTTCCCAGTCTCTTTCTAGCCTTCACCTGTACTAAGCGGGAATACTGCTTGTGCATCCACTTCCATAAACTCCAAGGTTATTCCAGATTGAGTCCACTATACCTTCCTATATGCGGTATTTACCTGCCGTTCCAAGTAAATTTGTATGTGCCCAACTCTAAACCTTCAAATGGAATTATGTTTTGTATGCTCGAATAGCTCATGTATCAACTAGGGCTGTCTATATCTTCCATGCTAGGTGGGTTATTCTCACGATGAGTGGACTCCGCTCATCATTCATGAGAAAATGTCTGGTAATCAGGATGTGTTCGCACACGAACACGCCACCGTGTACCTCCGACGCCGAGGGTGATGCACCGCAGCTCACGTCGAAGGAGACCCGTCCGGAAGCGCGGTACGCAAGCAATCCGGCGGGCGCTTTTGAGGACCCGAAACCCCACACGCCCGGGAGGGACCCCGTCAGGGCGCGCGGCGGCTATGGGCTGCCCTAGGTCGACCTGATCGTCCCTAGGGCCTCGAGGTTCGCCGCCCTTCAATGAAGAAGAACGAACGAAGAACGAGGAAGAAGAAGAACTAGGGTTAAGGAGAAAAGGTAAAAGATAAAAAGTGATAGATGAATTGATCGATTGTGTGTTGTTCAATCGGCCGTCACCCCATAGTTATATAAGAGGCGGCTGGACTTCCCGTGCAAGGAAAAGGCTTGGATTCACGTCCAAAACCCTAGCCAAATTCGGATTGGTTTTGTCCGAACTTTCCAAAACTGTTCAGTTTAAACTGGCTGTACCTTGCGGGTAATGTTTGAGGTGGTAAACGACCTCGGATGGTAAAGAGCCCAAAAGCAATCTTGACCGTTTCGACGAGACGAACAACTTTCATGTTGAACGTTTTTCGATTTGAAGCCATCTTCTAGGCCAAAACGGTCACGCAATACAAGCTGTTATTTGCGCTACCCATCAGACACGTGGCTGGTGGGGCGCGCCACTTATGGCTCTGTGACAGGGCTGCGTTCGGATGACTGTAACTTTTGCATATGAACTCGGATTGGGACGATTTTTATATAAGAATCGACCGTTTCGACGAGACGCACAACTTTCATGTTGAAACTTTTTCCATTTGAAGTCATCTTAATTGGGCTTCAAGCCATTCTTTAATCTGTTGTCATCATGAGCATCTCTGAACTTCTCATAACTTTTGCATCCGGACTCCGTTTTAGACCACTTTCATATCCATCTTGATCTTCTCAAAGAAAGCCATCTCGTGGTGACTTCCAATCATAAGTTTAAAGTAATCTTGACATATATTAAAGCAACTTTTACGATTGTGCCACTTTTGAGCGTCAACACATGCCCCCCTGTTTTTCGGCAAAGCAAGTGTGCCGAAAAATAATTTGTACCATGTTGGTTCTAAGGACGATGTCAACACCCCATCGGCCATTTATATGCTTAGGACGATAATTATATATCGGCCATTATTGTTCTTGAAGCCTTGACGCAAACTTGGGCGAAACCTTCTCAACTTCATTAACAGTCCGATGATAAAGTTCTATAGATATGTATCTCAAGGTCATCCTCCGAACCATATTGTTCATCCTTTTACTAGGATTTTGTAGATAATCAACAATAAATTCTCTCCAATCCTTACTATCACCTGCATCAAAATTCATTAGTGGCCGACGCTGTGAACTTCGGTTCGGCCTTACCTATGTTGACGAGACGAAGCATCGGCTATTGAGAGAAATGCAATACACCATGATTAACATAGTAGCCGGATGCTTGCTGTGCCAACTCTTTTGAATTGTCATGTCTAAATATAAGAACAATTTTAAAGCAACCCAAGGTAAATTTTGCATCTAGACATATCTCAAGATAAAATATAAGTGATTCGTCAAAACATTGATAACCCTTGGATATTTGTTGCACTACTCATAACGAATCACCGAAAGCCTCAAGATGTATAGCACCTTGTCTCGCTCTCCATTCGAACTAAGGACGATGCTAGAATACTATACCGGTCATGCATTGACATATTCTTAGGACGATAGATAAATACCGGCCATTACCATGTAAACTTCATTCAAAGCACATATAGCCGAAACAAACAAATAAAATGACAAACTAAGTATTTCGGCCCTTTGGATCAGCAACAAACTTGTAACTAATCAAATGTATAGTGACTTGGTAATACCCTTTCATGATGTAAGAAATTATATGGCATCCATGGATTAAAATAAGCCAATTGAGGGTTACCAATCATACCTGATGACGAATTCCATGACATGGGCATTAATGGCATAGTTGAAGAATATGGATAATGTGTAGACCGAAGATGCTGAAACCTTCGGCTTCGTCCTTCATAGTTTTCACTCTTTTCCTTCTTCACCTTTGCCGCACTTCTTGTAATGGAAGCTTGCACACAATTCTTATTTTGATCACTTCCTTTGGGAACCCATGCCATGTTTCTTTCTTCAAGTTCTTGTGCACTAAGTTTTTGTAATTTCTTCTTTTGCCAAAATGATAAGCCGAGTGGGCACCCCGGCTGCGATTTTGTCTTGGCCAATGGCAATCCTTTTTTGGCCTTGTGCACTCTCAACTTCTTTTCTTCAGACTTGGCACTTTGACTCTCAATAATTGTTTGCTTCATCTCATTGCCTTTAGTAGCCAATGTCAACATTTTAATTGGCTCTTTTTCATTTGAGATCAAGTCTGAAGTTGCACTCTTACGACCATCTTTTTTAACATGGTAAACTTGCTTGACCACCTCTTTCTTCTTCCTTGAGCTCCGGACCGATTCCTTATGATTGAAACGGTCTTTAACATGTGATTGTTCAAATGTTGATCTTCTCGGAGCTGCATAATATTGGTGAGATGGTCTAAAATAAGATGGAGAATGCGCCCTTGTATCATACCTCTCCCATGATGGATATGGATCTACTTGAGCATAGGGAGGCATCCACGACATTGGCATTGGCGGCCCAAAATAAGGATATGAATATGTTACATAAAAATTGTCACTTTGCCAATGCCGATCATCATGCTTGCGCCTTGGGGGTGATCTTGGTTTCTTTGCATGATTTGGCCGATAAGCATTCTTCTCTTCACTCTTCTTTTGATATTTATCCAATAGTTCAGCGAAGGTGATTTTTGATCTCTTACACTTGCGCTTATTCCGGCCTTTGTTTTCTTTTGGTTTGCTTTCATCGATCAATGGATTTGCTTGCTGCCCCCCAGTCCTTGGTGTCTCCATTGTAGCTTCGATGGAACTCTCGCCCTCTAGATTATGCTCGTTATGCTCTTCAACAACTTCTTTACTTGAAAGCTTGATCCCACCACCTGCAGTTTTTATCTTCTCTATAAATGGATCGGCTTGAAGCAGCCGATGCAAAAACTTTCTGCCATCGGGACCAATCGGAATAGACTGGTCATCTCTTGGTGTTTCAGCAAATTTCAATCGTCCTTTTTCAATGGCCGATTTAACTATTTGACGAAACATATTGCAATCCTCAAAATTATGTTTGAACGAATGATGCAACCTACAATACATTCGTCCTTGAATTGATAGATTGACATGGTGATCAAGAATTCTTATGTAATTATTTTTCAGCAACAAATCAAATATTTGATCACACATGCTTGAATTGAAGGTAAACTTTTTATTCTCTAGCCGATCTTGCTGTTTGAACGGCTTTGGAGATAAGCAAACAAATGGTTCAGATTTGTAGTCTCCCCATTCGGCTATGCATTGTTTTTTCCACTCTATCTCCGATGTCTTTGGATAAGATATTATATTAGCATCAGTTTTCTCAATAGAATTTAACCTTGGCTTTAAATTTCTGAAATGAAGATATTTAGAACATACATGTCTCAGTTGAGACCAAGTGCAAGCCAAGTACGAAATAAGCAAAGCTACCCAACTAGATATGAACTTTACATAAAGCAACGGGGAAAGCTTTGGCTGTAACAATAAGTCAATATCGGTCTTTATAAATGGCGTAATAGGTTGACCGATATGTTCCATAACAAGTTTATTGCTAACAAGTAAATTACCCTTCTTCATTGGTCTTTCAAAATTACTTATGAGAATATTTCTTATAGATGCATCAATAATGAAGTCGCGACCAAATCTGAAAATAGGTAAATTGCTCTCTATGCATACCTCTTCAAATATGTTGGGGGAACATGATGGTGGTGTCACTTGAAGAACATCTTGCTCCGTCTTTGGATGGCTCCCCAACACCTTTTCATCATCTTTTTCTTGATTCCGTGCATCATTGCTTTGAAGATCCATGTCAGCAGAACTTTGTTCGGCTACTTGTTCTTGTCCTTGAGGCTTGTCAATTTCTATGGCACGGAACTCATAGGGCAGGAAGTAGGTTCCATTGACTTCGGAAAAATCAAGTATGACTGTTTTGCTATGCTTTCCATGCCCTTTCTCAATAATGCTTGCCTCTTTGGATTTGATGTACTCAGAATATATACTACTTGATTCAGCTATTCTAATAACCGAATTTTCTTTGTTACCTGAATCAACAACTTTATCTTTTTGAATTTGCAAGGCTTCTCGCTCTCGTCTAAGTTTAGCCCACATCTTAGCTTGGCGAGCTTTAAACTTTTTCATCTCAATTTCCATCCACTTGTCATGAGATTGCCCCCCAATACTTTGAGACTCTTTCGGCAATGAGGTGCCGAAACTTTGCGATTGTTTAGGTGGTACACTGGATGGTACAACACTGGGCAACTGCATCATTTGCACAACTCTAGCTTTTACAGCAGCAAAATCATGAGGCTTCCCGCCTTCTACTAGTTCTTGGCGAATAGAGTTGCACAAATCCCAAGAGAATGTAAGCTTGTTCTCAATTACCCAGTCTGGATATGGTTGCCCCCCAATGCTTTTAGACTCTTTCGGCAATGAGATGTTGCCAAAATTCTGTAATTGTGTAGGGGGGGGCATGATATGCCACGGTAATAGGTGAAGGCATTTGTGCTCGTGCAGAAGTTTCACTTATTCGGCCATGACCATTAAGGTGCGGAGCCGAATTATGGACATCAACAGTTGCGTATGGTGCCAAAAAACTAGTAGCATGAGGTGTAGCATATGATGTTTGAGGGTAATTGTCCGAATAACTAGTAGTAGCATGGCCAATTCCCTTATCCACCAGCATGTTTGGATTAACATGTTGCAAATTAGTTGCCGATGAATAAAAAGATGAAACACTATGTTGCATGCCATTGAAAGATCCTACATGGGGTGTTTCAACTTGATTAACCGAACTCATCATGTTGTTCATCGGCATATGGATTTGTGGGGTTGCCGATGCATGGGAGTTGGGATACATATGTTGCATGTTGCTAAAATTATATGAAGTAGAATCATGGAGATTTTGTTGCATCGGCCCTTGCACATAATTAGATGCATGATTGATAAATCTAGGGCTAGCCGATACATTATGCTCATTACATGATCTAGCAACAACATATGTATTATTTGCATCTACGCATGTGAATTGGGTATTCATATTACCTTTGTAGATTGCAAACCCTAGATGACGATCTCTTCGTAGCAAGAACGGGCCGGAGACCGTACAAAGCTTCGTCCCCAGCGGAGTCGCCAAAAAGTGTTTTCGCACACGAACACGTCACCGTGTACCCTCGACGCCGGGGGTGATGCACCGCAGCTCACGTCGAAGGAGACCCGTCCGGAAGCGCGGTACGCAGGCAATCCGGCGGGCGCTTTTGTAGACCCGAAATCCCACGCGTCCGGGAGGGACCCCGTCTGGATGCGCGGCGGCTATGGGCTGCCCTAGGTCGACCTGATCGCCCCTAGGGCCTCGAGGTTCGCCGCCCTGCAACAAGAAGAACGAACGAAGAACGAGGAAGAAGAAGAACCAGGGTTAAGGAGAAAAGATAAAAGATAAAAGTGGTAGATGAATTGTTCGATTGTGTGTTGTTCAATCGGCCGTCACCCCATAGGTATATAAGAGGCGGCTGGACTTCCCGTGCAAGGAAAAGGCTTGGATTCACGTCCAAAACCCTAGCCAAATTCGGATTGGTTTTGTCCGAACTTTCCAAAACTGTTCGGTTTAAACTGGCTGTACCTTGCGGGTAATGTTTGAGGTGATAAACGACCTCGGATGGAAAAGAGCCCAAAAGCAATCTTGACCGTTTCGACGAGACGGACAACTTTCATGTTGAACGTTTTTCTATTTGAAGCCATCTTCTAGGCCAAAATGGTCACGCAATACAGGCTGTTATTTGCGCTACCCATCAGACACGTGGCTGGTGGGGCGCGCCACTTATGGCTCTGTGACAGGGCTGTGTTCGGATGACTGTAACTTTTGCATATGAACTCGGATTGGGACGACTTTTATATAAAAATCGACCATTTCGACGAGACGCACAACTTTCATGTTGAAACTTTTTCCATTTGAAGTCATCTTAATTGGGTTTCAAGCCATTTTTTAATCTGTTGTCATCATGAGCATCTCTGAACTTGTCATAACTTTTGCATCCGGACTCCTTTTTAGACCACTTTCATATCCATCTTGATCTTCTCAAAGAAAGCCATCTCGTGGTGACTTCCAATCATAAGTTTAAAGTAATCTTGACATATATTAAAGCAACTTTTACGATTGTGCCACTTTTAAGCGTCAACAGGATGCCCAGTCCCATGCTCAAAATCATAAATAATTAAACAAAACTCCCCCAGGGCTATTGCTAGTTTGGACGGTACCCGTTGTTTCGGGCTAGCCGTGGAGTGTGCTTGTTGGTGGTTGGGGGAGTATAAACTTTACCATTTTGTTTGGGAACCGCCTATAATGTGCGTAGCATGGGAGATATCGAGATTCTTGGTTGTGATGTTGACAATGAAAGTATACCGCTCAAAATGTTATTCATCTCTATTTAAAAATCGAGCTCTGGCACCTCTACAAATCCCTGCTTCCCTCTGCGAAGGGCCTATCTATTTACTTTTATGCAGAGTCATCACCCTCTTATCAAAGAGCAATAGTAGGAGAGCACCTCTGTCATTTGCATGTATTACTATTAATTGCATTGAGTATGATCATTACTGGATCTCTTTTACCATGAATTACAATGTCTAGTCAGTCCTTGATCTTTAAAGGTGCTCTGCATTTATGTTTTGCGGTCTCAGAAAGGGCTAGCAAAATACCATCTTGTTATATCATATCATGATTGTTTTGAGAAAGTGTTGTCATCCGAGGTTTATTATTATTGCTCGCTAGTTGATTATGCCATTGATGTGAGTAGTCTTGAGACCTGAAAGTTATTGTGAATGTGGTTAGTTCGTGATCTTGTTGAAAACCTGAATGCTGGCTTACATATTTACAACAACAAGAGCAAACCGAGTTTGTCAAAGTTTTTCTTTATCACTTTCAGTTTATCAACTGAATTGCTTGAGGACAAGTAAATTTTTAAGCTTGGGGGAGTTGGTACGTCTCCAACGTATCTACTTTTCCAAACCCTTTTGCCCTTGTTTTGGACTGTAACTTGCATGATTTGAATGGAACTAACTCGGACTGACGCTGTTTTCAGCAGAATTGCCATGATGTTGTTTTTGTGCAGAAATAAAAAGTTCTCGGAATGACCTGAAAATCCATGGAGAATTATTTCGGAAAATATAAAAAATATCTGCAAGAAGATCCAGACCAGGGGGCCCACACCCTGTCCACAAGGGTGGGGGGCGCGCCCCCCCTAGGGCGTGCCCCCTGCCTCGTGGGCCCCCTGGTGCTCCACCGAAATATCCCCAGATCCTATATATTCACTTTCGGGGAGAAAAAAAATAAAGGAGAAAGAATTATCGTGTTCCACGATACGGAGCCGCCGCCAAGCCCTAATCTCTCTCGGGAGGGCTGATCTGGAGTCCGTTCGGAGCTTCGAAGAGTGGAGATTGTCGCCATCGTCATCAACCTTCCTCCATCACCAATTCCATGATGCTCACCGTCGTGCGTGAGTAATTCCATCGCAGGCTTGCTGGACAGTGATGGGTTGGATGGGATCTATCATGTAATCGAGTTAGTTTTGCTAGGATTTGATCCCTAGTATCCACTATGTTCTGAGATTGATGTTGCTATGACTTTGCTATGCTTAATGCTTGTCACTAGGGCCCGAGTGCCATGCTTTCAGATCTGAACCTATTATGTTTTCATGAATATATGTGTGTTCTTGATCCTATTTTGCAAGTCTACAGTCACCTACTATGTGTTATGATCCGGCAACCCCGAAGTGACAATAATCGGGACCACTCCCGGTGATGACCATAGTTTGAGGAGTTCATGTATTCACTATGTGTTAATGCTTTGGTCCAGTACTCTATTAAAAGGAGGCCTTAATATCCCTTAGTTTCCAATAGGACCCCGCTGCCACGGGAGGGTAGGACAAAAGGTGTCATGCAAGTTCTTTTCCATAAGCACGTATGACTATATTCAGAACACATGCCTACATTGCATTGATGAGCTGGAGCTAGTTCTGTGTCACCGTAGGTTATAACTTCTACATGATGAATTGCATCCAACATAATTCCCCATCACCGATCCAATGCCTACGAGCTTTTCCCATATTGCTAGTTGCTTATTTACTTTTCCATTGCTACTATCACAAAAACTACAAAACACTATCGTTACTTTTATTGCTGCTACCGCCACTATCATATTACTTTGCTACTAAACTATCTTGCTGCAGATACTAAGTTTCCAGGTGTGGTTAAATTGACAACTCAGCTGCTAATACTTAAGAGTATTCTTTGGCTCACCTTGTGCCGAATCAATAAATTTGGGTTGCATACTTTACCCTCGAAAATTGTTGCGGTCCCCTACACTTGTGGGTTATCATCCTCTCAATGCCTCCTCCCGAAGATCAAGCCTAGAGAGACGCATATCACTATGCATTTTCAAGCTTTTTGGTAACTTGTTGCCAAAGGGGGAGAAAGTGTATAAATCATAGGCTTCGAGAGAGAGATCTTTGCTTCTTTTGCCGTCTTTGGTTTTTAGTTGAAACTTATTTGTGTGCTTGTTTAATACTCTATGGTTACGTGTGTGAGATACTTGTATGATCATGTGTTTGATAATATCATACTTTAATGTTTGCTGGAATGATGCTATTATTTATCTCTCATATATGATCATTCACTTTGCCTTGGTGATGAGTGCATTTTTGTACTTTCTATCATTTTGAGCGCTCCACCAAGATGTATGTGACTGATACGTCTCCAACGTATCTATAATTTTTGATTGTTTCATGCTATAATTTAAGATGTTTTGGATGTTTAATGGGATTTGTTATACACTTTTATATTATTTTTGAGACTAACCTATTAACCCAAAGGCCCAGTCCGAATTGCTGTTTTTTTTTGCCTATTTCAGGGTTTTACAGAAAAGGAATATCAAACGAAGTCCAAACGGAATGAAACCTTCGGGAGAGATATTTATGGAGCGATATATTCACGGGAGACTTGAGAACCACGGAATAGGGCACACGTGGCGTCCACGAGGGTGGGGCACCCCCCTACAGGGCTCGCACCCTGCCTCGTGGGCCCCACGTTTGTCCCCCAGTGCCCTCCTTCCTCCTGTATATACCTATGTACCCCGAAAACATCAGACACGGAGAGAAAACCCTAGTTCCACCACCGCAACCTTCTGTTCCCGTGAGATCCCATCTTGGGGCCTGTTCTAGAGCTCCGTCGGAGGAGGGATCTATCACGGAGTGCTTCTACATCAACACCATCGCCTCACCATGAGTTGTGAGTAGTTTACCACAGACCTTGGGGTCCATAGTTAGTACCTAGATGGCTTCTTCTCTCTCTTTGGATCTCAATACCAAGTTCTCCTCGGTCTTCGAGGAGATCTATTCGATGTAATCTCTTTTTGCGGTGTGTTTGTCGAGATCCGATGAATTGTGGGTTTATGATAAAGATTATCTATGAGAAATATTTGGTTCTTTTTTGAATTCTTTTATGTATGATTATAATATCCTTGCAAGTCTCTTCAAATTATTGGTTTGGTTTGGCCTACTAGATCTATAGTTCTTGCAATGGGAGAAGTGCTTGGCTATGGGTTCAATCTTGCGGTGTCCTTTCCCAGTGACAGTAGGGGGCAGCAAGGCACGTATTGTATTGTTGCCATCGAGGATAAAAAGATGGGGTTTATATCATATTGCTTGACTTTATCCCTCTACATCATGTCATCTTGCTTAAGGCGTTACTCTGTTCTTATGAACTTAATACTCTAGATGCATGCTGGATAGCGGTCGATGTGTGGAGTAATAGTAGTAGATGCAGAATCGTTTTGGTCTACTTGTTACGGACGTGATGCCTATATATAATGATCATGCCTAGATATTCTCATAAGTATTCGCTTTTCTATCAATTGCTCGACAGTAATTCGTTCACCCATCGTAGAATTCTACTATCATGAGAGGAGCCACTAGTGAAACCTACGCCCCCCGGGTCTATTCTCAACATATAAATTTACAATCTACTTTACTTTACCATTTTTACTTTATGTTCTTATATCCAAAAATACCAAAAATATCAAGCTATCATATCTATCATATCTCACTGTCATAAGTGACCGTAAAGGGATTGACAACCCCTTATCACGTTGGCTGCGAAGTTCTTATTTGTTTATGCAGGTGCGAGGGACTCACGCGTGGTCTCCTACTAGATTGATACCTTGGTTCTCAAAAACAGAGGGAAATACTTACGCGTTCCTCTTCGAGGGAATACAACGCAAGCTCGAGAAGTAGCAAGAAGAATTTCTGGCACCGTTGCCGGGGAGGCTTATGCAAAAGTCATATACCAAGTACCTATCACAAACCCTTATCCTTCGCGTACATTTATTTGCCTCTCGTTTTCCTCTCCCCCACTTCACCCTTGCCGTTTTATTTGCCCTTCTTTTTGCCGTGTGTTTACCGTTCGCTTGCTTCTTGTTTGCTTGTGTGTTGGATTGCTTGCTTGTCACTATGGCTCAGAACAATACCAAATTGTGTGACTTCTCCAATACCAACAATAATGATTTTATTAGCACTCCGATTGCTCCTATTATCGATGCTGAATCTTGTGAGATCAATGCTGCTCTGTTGAATCTTGTCATGAAAGATCAATTTTCCGGCCTTCCTAGTGAAGATGACGCTACCCATCTAAACAACTTTGTTGATTTGTGTGATATGCAAAAGAAGAGGGATACAGATAATGATATTGTTAAATTGAAGTTATTTCCGTTTTCACTTAGATATCTTGCTAAAACTTGGTTTTCCTCTTTGCCTAGAAATAGTATTGATTCGTTGAATAAGTGCAAAGATGCTTTTATCTCTAAGTATTTCCCTCCTACTAAGATCATCTCTCTTAGAAACGATATTACAAACTTTAAGCAACTAGATCATGAGCATGTTGCACAAGCTTGGGAGAGAATGAAATTAATGATACGTAATTGCCCTACACATGGTTTGAACTTATGGATAATTATTCAAAACTTTTATGCTGGCTTGAATTTTGCTTCTAGAAATCTTTTAGATTCGGGCGCAGGAGGCATTTTCATGGAAACTACCCTAGGAGAAGCTACCAAACTCCTAGATAATATTATGGTTAATTATTCTCAATGGCACACCGAAAGATCTACTAGTAAAAAAGTGCATGCTATTGAAGAGATTCATGTTTTGAGTGGAAAGATGGATGAACTTATGAAATTATTTGCTACTAAGAGTCCTTCTTCTGATCCTAATGATATGCCTTTATCCACGTTGATTGAAAATAATAATGAATATTTGGATGTGAATTTTGTTGGTAGGAATAATTTTGGTAACAATGCTTATAGAGGAAACTTTAATCCTAGGCCTTTTCCTAGTAATTCCTCTAATAATTATGGTAATTCCTACAATAACTCTTATGGAAAGATGCCTTCTGAATTTGAAACTAGTTTTAAGGAGTTTATGAATTCGCAAAAGAATTTCAATGATTTGCTTGAAGAAAAATTGCTTAAGATTGATGAATTGGCTAGAAGTGTGGATATAATTACTCTTGATGTTGATTCTTTGAAACTTAGATTTATTTCACCTAAGCATGATATCAATGAGTCTCTGAAAGCCATGAGAATTTCCATTGATGAATGCAAAGAGAGAACCGCTAGGATGCGTGCTAAAAAAGAGAGTTATATAAAAGCGTGTTATTCTAGTTATCATGAAAATAAAGATGAAGATCTGAAAGTTATTGATGTGTCTCCAGTCTCCTATTAGATCCTTGTTTTCTAGTATGATTATTGATAAAGATGGGATTGGAGATGAGTCTACTTTAATTAAAAGGTGTCCCAATGATTCGCAGTTTTTGGATCTTGGTGCTAAAATTGTTAAAAGTGGGATTGAAGAGATTAAAACTTTGCATAGTGATGAACCCACTACTTTGGATTTCAAGGGATTCAATTATGATAATTGCTCTTTGATTGATTGTATTTCCTTGTTGCAATCCGTACTAAACTCTCCGCATGCTTATAGTCAAAATAAAGCTTTTACCAAACAAATAGTTGATGCTTTGATGCAATCTTATGATGAAAAACTTGAATTAGAAGTTTCTATCCCTAGAAAGCTTTATGATGAGTGGGAACCTACTATTAAAATTAAAATTAAAGATCATGAATTCTTTGCTTTGTGTGATTTGGGTGCAAGTGTTTCCACTATCCCAAAAACTTTGTGTGATTTGTTAGGTTTCCATGAGCTTGATGATTGTTCTTTAAATTTGCATCTTGTGGATTCTACCATTAAGAAACCTATGGTAAGGATTAATGATGTTCTTATTGTTGCCAATAGGAATTATGTGCTCATAGATTTCATTGTTCTTGATATAGATTGCAATCCTTCATGTCCTATTATTCTTGGTAGACCTTTCCTTAGACGATTGGTGCAATTATTGATATGAAGAAAGGAAATATTATATTCCAATTTCCGTTAAGGAAATGCATGGAACACTTTCCTAGAAAGAAAATTAAATTACCTTATGAATCTATTATAAGAGCCACTTATGGATTGCCTTCCAAAGATGGCAATACCTAGATCTATCCTTGTATCGTGCCTAGCTAGGGGCGTTAAACGATAGCGCTTGTTGGGAGGCAACCCAATTTTATATTTTTTGTCTTTGCTTCTGTTTAGGAATAAATATTGCATCTAGCTTCTGTTTAGATGTGGTTTTGTGTTTTAATTAGTGTTTGTGCCAGGTAGAACCTTTGGGAAGACTTGTGTGAAGTTTATATGATCTTGCTGTAAAAAACAGAATCGTTAGCGCTCACTGGAATAGTCACCGGATTTTACTGGAGTGTGCTATTTAGTTGATTCTTTTTGAAGATTATTAATAGACAAATTCCTCACGTTTACCAACTTATTTCAAATTTTTTGGAGTTACAGAACTATTTGAAAGTTACAGATTACTACAGACTGTTCTGTTTTTGACAGATTCTATTTTTCGTGTGCTGTCTGCTTATTTTGATGAATCTATGAGTAGTATTGGGGAGTATGAATCATAGAGAAGTTGGAATACAGTAGGTTTAAAACCAATATAAACAAAGAATGAGTTCATTACAGTACCTTTGAGTGGTGGTTTGTTTTCTTATACTAACGGAGCTCACGAGATTTTTGTCTAAGTTTTGTGTTGTGAACTTTTCAAGATTTGAGTATTGCTTTGATGGACTACGGAACAAAGAGTGGCAAGAGCCTAGGCTTGGGGATTCCCAAGGCACCCCAAGGTAAAATTGAAGGACAACCAAAAGCCTAAGCTTGGGGATGCCCCGGGAAGGCATCCCCTCTTTCGTCTTCATCTATCGGTAACTATACTCGGGACTATATTTTTATTCACCACATGATATGTGTTTTACTTGGAGCGTCATGTATTATTTGATTCTTTGCTTGTTAGTTTGACACAATCGTCCTTGCTGGACCCACCTTTTTGAGAGAGATAAATATGGCCTAGGAATTGTTAGAACACTCTATGTGCTTCACTTATATCTTTTGAGCTAAATAGTTTGCTCTAGTGCTTCACTTATATCTTTTAGAGCACGGTGGTAATTTTATTTTGTAGAAATTGTTGATCTCTCATGCTTCACTTATATCCTTTTTACAGTCTATAAGAACAACATGGTAATGTACTTTGGCTATAAAACTAGCCTTAACATGATAGACATCCAAGATGAATGTAGTAAAAACTTTCATACAAAGTGCATTGAATATGATGAGAAGTTTGATGCTTGATAATTGTTTTGAGATATGAGGATAGTGATATTAGAGTCATGCTAGTGGAGTTATTATGAAATTAAGAAATACGTGTGTTAAAGTTTGTGATTCCCGTAGCATGCACGTATGGTGAACCGCTATGTGACGAAGTTAGATCATGAAGAATTTGTAGAGTGTCATCCTTTGTGTGGAGGTCGGGGGCGCGCGATGGTTAACTCCTACCAAACTCCCCCCCTAGGAGCATGCGTTGATTGCTTTGTTTTGAAGACTCGTATTTTTTGCAATAAGTATATGAGTTCTTTATGACTAATGTTCAGTCCATGGATTATACGCACTCTCACCCTTCCACCATTGCTAGCCTCTCTTGTACCGTGCAACTTTCGCCGGTACCATACACCCACTATATACCTTCCTCAAAACAGCCACCATATACCTTCCTCAAAACAGCCACCATATCTACCTATCATGGCATTTCCATAGCCATTCTGAGATATATTGCCATGCAACTTTCCACCGTTCGGTTCATATGACATGCTTCATATTGTCATATTGCCATGCATGATCATGTAGTTGACATCGTATTTGTGGCAAAGCCACCATGCATAATTTTTCATACATGTCACTCTTGATTCATTGCACATCACGGTACACCGCCGGAGGCATTCATATAGAGTCATACTTTGTTCTAGTATCGAGTTGTAATATCGAGTTGTAAATCAATAAAAGTGTGATGATCATCATTATAGAGCATTGTCCCATGTGAGGAAAGGCAAAAAAAGAGAAGGCCCCTCCAAAAAAAGGGACAATGCTACTATCTTTTTTTCCACACTCGTGCTTCAAAGTAGCACCATGTTCTTCATGATAGAGAGTCTCATGTTTAGTCATTTTCATATACTAGTGGGAATTTTTCATTATAGAACTTGGATTGTATATTCCAACGATGGGCTTCCTCAAATTCCCTAGGTCTTCGTGAGCAAGCAAGTTGGATGCACACCCACTTAGTTTCTTTTATTGAGCTTTCATACATTTTTAGCTCTAGTGCATCCGTTGCATGGCAATCCCTACTCACTCACATTGATATCTATTGATTGGAATCTCCATAGCCCGTTAATACGCCTAGTCGATCTGAGACTATATCCCTCCTTTTTGTCTTCTCCACAACCACCACTCTATTCCACCCATAGTGCTATATCCATGGCTCACGCTCATGTATTGCGTGAAAGTTGAAAGGTTTGAAAGAATTGAGTATGAAAACAAGTGCTTGGCTGAAACGGGGGTTTTGCATGATATGAATATTTTGTGTGATGAAGAGGGAGCATAGCCAGACTATATGATTTTGTAGGGATAACTTTCTTGAGCCATAGTATTTTGAGAAGACATGATTGCTTTGTTAGTATGCTTGAAATATTATTATTTCTTATGTCAATATAGACTTTTGTCTTGAATCTTTCAGATCTGAACATTCATGCCACAATAGAGAGAATTAAATGGAAAATTATGTTGGTTAGCATTCCACATCAAAAATTCTGTTTTTATCATTTACCTACTCGAGGACGAGCAGGAATTAAGCTTGGGGATGCATGATACGTCTCCAACATATCTATAATTTTTGATTGTTCCATGCTATTATTTATGATGTTTTGGATGTTTAATGGGCTTTGTTATACACTTTTATATTATTTTTAGGACTAACCTATTAACCTTAAGGCCCAGCCTAGATTGCTGTTTTTTTTGCCTATTTCAGGGTTTTACAGAAAAGGAATATCAAATGGAGTCCAAACGGAATGAAACCTTCGGGAGAGATATTTTTGGAGCGATATCTTCACGGGAGACTTGAGAACCACGGAATAGGGCACATGTGGCATCCATGAGGGTGGGGCGCCCCCCCTACAGGGCGCGCCCCTGCCTCATGGGCCCCACATTTATCCCCCGGTGCCCTCCTTCCTCCTATATATACATATGTACCCCTAAAACATCAGACACGGAGAAAAAACCCTAGTTCCACCACCGCAGCCTCCTGTTCTCGTGAGATCCCATCTTGGGGCCTGTTCCGGAGCTCCGTCGGAGGAGGGATCTACCATGGAGTGCTTCTACATCAACACCATCGCCTCACCATGAGTTGTGAGTAGTTTACCACAGACCTTCGGGTCCATAGTTAGTACCTAGATGGCTTCTTCTCTCTCTTTGGATCTCAATACCAAGTTCTCCTCGGTCTTTGAGGAGATCTATTCGATGTAATCTCTTTTTGCGGTGTGTTTGTCGAGATCCGATGAATTGTGGGTTTATGATCAAGATTATCTATGAGAAATATTTGGTTCTTTTCTGAATTCTTTTATGTATGATTATAATATCCTTGCAAGTCTCTTCGAATTATTGGTTTGGTTTGGCCTACTAGATCTATATTTCTTGCAATGGGAGAAGTGCTTGGCTTTGGGTTCAATCTTGCGGTGTCCTTTCCCAGTGACAGTAGGGGCAGCAAGGCACATATTGTATTCTTGCCATAGAGGATAAAAAGATGGGGTTTATATCATATTGCTTGAGTTTATCCCTCTACATCATGTCATCTTGCTTAAGGCGTTACTCTGTTCTTATGAAGTTAATACTCTAGATGAATGCTGGATAGCAGTCGATGTGTGGAGTAATAGTAGTAGATGCAGAATCGTTTCCGTCTACTTGTTATGGACGTGATGCCTATATATAATGATCATGCCTAGATATTCTCATAAGTATTCGCTTTTCTATCAATTGCTCGACAGTAATTCGTTCACCCATCGTAGAATTCTGCTATCATGGGAGAAGCCACTAGTGAAACCTATGGCCCCCGGGTCTATTCTCAACATATCAATTTACAATCTACTTTACTTTACCATTTTTACTTTATGTTCTTATATCCAAAAATACCAAAAATATCAAACTATCATATCTATCAAATCTCACTTTCGTAAGTGATCGTAAAGGGATTGAGAACCCCTTATCGTGTTGGCTGCGAAGTTCTTATTTGTTTGTGTAGGTGCGAGGGACTCGCGCGTGGTCTCCTACTGGATTGATACCTTGGTTCTCAAAAATAGAGGGAAATACTGCTACTGTGTTGCATCACCCTTTCCTCTTCGAGGGAATACAACGCAAGCTCGAGAAGTAGCAGTGACATGGAAGAGTAACCCATGATCCTAATCAATTGTGCATTTGCATTCAAAAGCCATCTTTAAATAATGCACAAATTTAGGGGGAGCTCTTGCTGATCACATACTTCTCAAAGGGACGATATAATTCATTCTTATTATCATTTGTCGAAGCTTTGATATATATCTTGTCATCAATTACCAAAAAGGGGGAGATTGAAAGTGCAACTATCCCTAGGTGGTTTTGGTAATTCCTAACAACATACTCCCTCCGTCCCAAAATAAGTGTCCTGAGCTTAGTATAAATTTGCACTAGAGCTAGTACAAAGTTGAGACACTTATTTTGGGACGGAGGGAGTATATCTCATTGAACTAATGCTCTTTCAAGATGATCATTTCAGAAAGTTTAATGATTGGCATGGCATGGACTAGGAATGTGGACCCCAAAAAATGCTAAGGACACATATTGGCTCAAGCTCAAGACTCTACATTTTCATTTTAGTGATCCAAGTTCACATTGAGTCCATAGGAAAAGCCAATACTATTAAAAGGGGATGAGGTGTTGCTTAATGGCTTGCTTGCTCAAAATTCTTATTGATATGCTCCAAAAGCCCTCAACCACTTTCTCATATCCACATATGTCCCAAACCAAAAGTCAAACTCGGCCCCACCGATTTGATCTATCCGACGCCACCGAGTTCATTTGACATAGCAATAGCCAGAAACCTTAATCAGTTTGGTCTCACCGGTAGGGATCTCGGTCTCACCGAGATGGGATTGCATACTCTCTGTTTCCCTTCATAACGTTTCGGTCTAACCGAAGTGAGCGATCGGTCCCACCGAGTTTGTAATGCAAACTCTCTATTTCCTTTTCGTAATGTTTCGGTCTCACCGAAATGAGCGAATCGGTCCCATCGAGTTTGCCTGATTAACTCTCTGTTTGCCTATTACAAAAATCGGTCTCACCAAGTTGATGTGATTGGTCTCACCGAGATTACTTTATGCCCTAACCCTAATGAAATCAGTCCCGCGGAGTTGATCATATCGGTCCCACCGAAAAGCCTAACGTTCACATTTTGAACTAAATCGGTCCGACCGAGTTTCATGATTCGGTCCCACCTAGTTTGGTAAATTGTGTGTAACGGTTAGATTTTGTGTGGAGGCTATATATACCCCTCCACCCACTCTTCATTCGTGGAGAGAGCCATCAGAACACACCTACACTTCCGGCATACATTTTCCGAGAGAGAACCTCTAGTGCATTTAAATTGGTTGAAAATCAAATATGTGTCATTGGTTGCATGCTTAGGTCCCATGCAAAAAATGGGAATGAATGTCAAACAACCTCCACCGTCACTCGGCCACAAACATTGAGATACCTAGTTTTTAAATTCTTGTTAATCAAAAACTCGTCTGAAATTCAAGAAACTTGGCATGGTATCATGGAGCGGCACCAACATGTTGTGGTAAAAAAATTGTCCCATTTCGGGTAGGTTTGGGTATAACCTTCTCACAAACCAGAGCTTCTCACAACAAGCATGATGGTTTCGGTAGGGAACGTGCCACTGATACGTCTCCAACGTATCTATAATTTTTAATTGTTCCATGCTATTATATTATCCTTCTAGGATGTCTTATGGGCTTTATTATACACTTTTATATTATTTTTGGGACTAACCTATTAACCCAGAGCCCAGTGCCAGTTTCTGTTTTTCTCCTGTTTTAGGGTTTTACAGAAAAGTAATATCAAACGGGGTCCAATTGACGAGCCAATTTTTTATGATTTTTTCTGGACCAAAAGAAGCCCCCGAAGCAAAAGAGTTGGGCCAGGAGAGCCACGAGCTGCCCTCGAGGGTGGAGGGCGCGCCCTAGGAAGGGGGCGCGCCCCCCTATCTCGAGGACGGCCCGTAGCTCCCCTTTACTTGGCCCCGACACCAAAAATTCCTATAAATACTGAAACCTCCAGAAAGAAACCTAGATCGGGAGTTTCGCCGCCGAAAGTCTCTGTAGCCACCAAAAACCAATCTAGACCCCATTCCGGCACCCTGCCAGAGGGGGGAACCCTCACCGGTGGCTATCTTCATCATCCCGGCGCTCTCCATGACGAGGAGGGAGTTGTCCACCCTCGGGGCTGAGGGTATGTATAAGTAGCTATGTGTTTGATCTCTCTCTCTCTCTCTCTCTCTCTCTCTCTCGTGTTCTTGAGATGGCACGATCTTGATGTATCGCGATCTTTGCTATTCTAGTTGGATCTTCTTATCCCCCTCTACTCTCTTGTAATGGATTGAGTTTTCCCTTTGAAGTTATCTTATTAGATTGAGTCTTTAAGGATTTGAGAACAATTGATGTATGTCTTGCATGTGTTTATCTGTGGTGACAATGGGATATCATGTGATCCACTTGATGTATATTTTGGTGATCAACTTGCGGGTTCCGTGACCTTGGGAATCTATGCATAGGGGTTGGCACACGTTTTCGTCTTGACTCTCCGGTAGAAACTTTGGGGCACTCTTTGAAGTTCTATGTGTTGGTTGAATAGATGTTTCTGAGATTGTGTGATGCATATCGTATAACCATGCCCACGGATACTTGAGGTGACAATGGAGTAACTAGGTGACATTAGGGTTTTGATTGATTTGTGTATTAAGGTGTTATTCTAGTACAAACTCTATGATAGATTGAACGTTACTACGGACTCTTGAATAGATCGATCAAAAAGAATATCTTTGAGGTGGTTTCATACCCTACCATAATCTCTTCGTTTGTTCTCCGCTATTAGTGACTTTGGAGTGACTCTTTGTTGCATGTTGAGGGCTAGTAATATGATCCAATTATGTTATCCTTGTTGAGAGCTTGCACTAGTGAAAGTATGAACCCTAGGCCTTGCCTACTATCATTGCAACACCATTTATGCTCACGTTTACCACTTGCTACCTTGCTGTTTTTATATTTTCAGTTTACAAAAACCAATATCTACCATCCATATTGCACTTGTATCACCATCTCTTCGCCGAACTAGTGCACCTATACAATTTACCATTGTATTAGGTGTGTTGGGGACACAAGAGACTCTTTGTTATTTGGTTGCAGGGTTGTTTGAGAGAGACCATCTTCATCCTACACCTCCCACAGATTGGTAAACCTTAGGTCATCCACTTGGGGGAAATTTGCTACTGTCCTACAAACCTCTGCACTTGGAGGCCCAACAACGTCTACAAGAAGAAGGTTGTGTAGTAGACATCAAGCTCTTTTCTGGCGCCGTTGCCGGGGAGGTTAGTGCTTGAAGGTATATCTTTAGATCTTGCAATCGAATCTTTTAGTTTCTTGTTTTGTCACTAGTTTAGTTTATGAAAGAAAACTACAAAAAAAATGGAATTAAGGTCACCTCATATGCTTCATCTTTTTAATATCTTTCGTGAAAATGATGGGAAGGAAAATTGTGCTCAAGTACTAGAAGAAGAATTACATAGAATGCTTGGCATAAAATATGTGCATGATGAGCATGATTGCAATGTTGTTAGTATGAATTCTTTGAATACCCATGATGCTAATAATATGCAAAGCCTCAAGCTTGGGGATGCTATGTTTGATGAAGATGATATGTTTAGTCCCCCAAGTTTTGAGGGGCAAATTTATTATGATGAAAGCATGCCTCCTATATATGATGATTATTGTGATGACACATATGCTATTAAGAATAATGATAACCATGAAACTTGTCATCATGATTTTAGTTTTCAATTGGATTTTGCTTCACATGATAGTTATTTTGTTGAGTTTGCTCCCACTACTATGAATGAGAAGAATTTTGCTTATGTGAAGAGTAGTAAAATTTCTATGCAAGTAGATCATGAAAAGAATGCTTTATGTGCTGGTTATATTGTTGAATTCATTCATGATGCTACTGAAAATTATTATGAGGGAGGAACACATGCTTCTACATATTGCAATAATATCAAGTTTCCTCTCTATGTGCTTAAAATCTTGAAGTTATGCTCGTTTTCCCTTCCTATGCTAGTTGATTATCGTTCCCATAAGTTGTTTGCTCACAAAATCCCTATGCATAGGAAGTGGGTTAGACTTAAATGTGATATTCATATGCTTCATGGTGCTCCCGTTATGTTCCAATTCTTATCTTTTATGCGAGCATCATTGAAATTATCATGCCTAGCTAGGGGCGTTAAACGATAGCGCTTGTTGGGAGGCAACCCAACTTTATTTTAGTTTCTTTGTTTTTCTGATGTTAGTGAATAAATATTGCATATAGCCTATGATTAGATGTGGTTTCATGTTTTGTTTAGTGTTTGTGCCAAGTAGAATCTTTGGGAAGACTTGTGTGAAGTTGATGTGATCTTCCTGTGAAAAAAAGAATCGTTAGCGCTTGCTAAAGTAGTCTTCAGATTTTACGGGAGCGTCCTATTTAGTTGATTCTTTTTGAAGATGATTGGTAGAAAAATTCCGCAAATTTAACAATTTAGTTTGAATTTTTTGGAGTTCCAGAAGTAGGCAAATCTTGTAGATTACTACAGACTGTTCTGTCTTTGACAGATTCTGGTTTTCGTGTGTTGTTTGCTTATTCCGATGCATCTATGAGTAGTATTGGAGGATATGAACCATAGAGAAGTTGGAGTAAATTAGGTTTAACACCAATATAAACAAAGAATGAATTCATTGCTGTACCTTTGAGTAGTGGTTTGCTTTCTTATACTAACGGAGCTCACGAGAATTTTTGTCTAAGTTTTGTGTTGTGAAGTTTTCAAGTTTTGAGTATTGCTTTGATGGACTATGGAACAAGGAGTGGCAAAGTACTAAGCTTTGGGATGACCATGGCACCCCAAGTAAATTCAAGATAATCAAAAGCCTAAGCTTGGGGATGCCCCGGGAAGGCATCCCCTCTTTCGTCTTCATCCATCGGTAACTATACTTGGAGCTATATTTTTATTCGCAACATGTTATGTGTTTTACTTGGAGCGTCAATTTAGTTTATTTTGTTTTGCTTGCTGTTTGAATAATATACCAAGATCTGAAGTTATTAAATGTTACAGAGTCTTCACATAGTTACATAATTATTCAGCTACTCATTGATCTTCACTTATATCTTTCGAATTAGTTTGTTGTTTGCTCTAGTGTTTCACTAATACCTGTTAGAGCACGGCGGTGGTTTTATTTTGAAGAAATAGATGAACTCTCATGCTTTACTTATATCTATTTGAGAGTCTTTTAAAACAGCATGGTAATGCGTTTACACTATAAAACTAGTCTTCACATGATAGACATCCAATATCAATGTAGTAAAAAAAATCACACCAAGTGCACTGGATAGAATGAGATGTTGGATGCTTGATAATTGTTTTGAGATATGAGGATAGTGATATTAGAGTCAAGCTAGTGGAGTTATTATGAAATTGAGAAATATTTGTGTTAAGGTTAGTGATTCCCGTAGCATGCACGTATAGTGAACCGCTATGTGACGAAGTTAGAGCACGAGGTATTTGTAGAGTGCCAACCTTTGTGTGGAGGTTGGGGGCGCGCGATGGTTAACTCCTACCAACTTCCCCCCTAGGAGCATGCGTTGATTGCTTTGTTTTGATGACTCGTAGATTTTTGCAATAAGTATATGAGTTCTTATGACTAATGTTGAGTCCATGGATTATACGCACTCTCACCCTTCCACCATTGCTAGCCTCTCTTGTACCGCGCAACTTTCGCCGGTACCATACACCCACTATATATCCTTCCTCAAAACAGCCACCATATTATTCCTCAAAACAGCCACCATACCTACCTATCATGGCATTTTCATAGCCATTCTGAGATATATTTCCATGCAACTTTCCACCGTTCCATTCATATGACACGCATCATATTGTTATATTGCCATGCATGATCATGTATTTGACATTGTATTTGTGGCAAAGCCACCATGCATAATTTTTCATACATGTCACTCTTGATTCATTGCACACCTTGGTACACCGCCGGAGGCATTCATATAGAGTCATACTTGTTCTAGTATCGAGTTGTAATATCGAGTTGTAATTCAATGAAAGTGTGATGATCATCATTATTAGAGCATTGTCCCATGTGAGGAAAGGCTAAATCAAGAAAGCCCGTCCAAAAAAAGAAAAGAAAAAGAAAAGAAAGGCCAAAAAAGGACAAAAAAACAAAAAGAAAAAGAAAAGAAAAGAAAACAAAAGGGACAATGCTACTATCTTTTTTCCACACTTGTGCTTCAAAGTAGCACCATGTTCTTCATGATAGAGAGTCTCACGTTTAGTCACTTTCATATACTAGTGGGAATTTTCATTATAGAACTTGGCTTGTATATTCCAACGATGGGCTTCCTCAAATGCCCTAGGTCTTCATGAGCAAGCAAGTTGGATGCACACCCACTTAGTTTCTTTTGTTGAGCTTTCATACATTTTTAGCTCTAGTGCATCCGTTGCATGACAATCCCTACTCACTCACATTGATATCTATTGATGGGCATCTCCATAGCCCGTTGATACGCCTAGTCGATGTGAGACTATCTCCCTCCTTTTTGTCTTCTCCACAACCACCACTCTATTCCACATAGTGCTATGTCCATGGCTCACGCTCATGTATTGCGTGAAAGTTGAAAGGTTTAAAAGAATAGAGTATGAAAACAAGTGCTTGGATGAAATCGGGGTTGTGCATGATATGAATATTTTGTGTGATGAAGAGGGAGCATAGCCAGACTATATGATTTTGTAGGGATAACTTTCTTTAGCCATGGTATTTTGAGAAGACATGATTGCTTTGTTAGTATTGCTTGAAGTATTGTTATTTCTTATGTCAATATAGACTTTTATCTTGAATCTTTTAGATCTGAACATTCATGCCAAAATTAAGAGAATTACGTTGAAAAACTATGTTGGTTAGCATTCCACATCAAAAATTATGTTTTTATCATTTACCTACTCGAGGACGAGCAGGAATTAAGCTTGGGAATGCTTATACATCTCCAACGTATCTATAATTTTCTTAATTCATATAGAGTCATACTTGGCCCCGACTCCAACAATTATAGATACGTTGGAGACGTATCAAGCATCCCCAATCTTAATTCCTGCTCGTCCTCGAGTAGGTAAATGATAAAGAAAGAATTTTTGATGTGGAATGCTAACCAACATAGTTTTTCAATGTAATTCTCTTAATTGTGGCATGAATGTTCAGATCTGAAAGATTCAAGATAAAAGTCTATATTGACATAAGAAATAATAATACTTCAAGCAATACTAACAAAGCAATCATGTCTTCTCAAAATACTACGGCTAAAGAAAGTTATCCCTACAAAATCATATAGTGTTGGCTATGCTCCCTTATTATCACACAAAATATTCATATCATGCACAACCCCAATTTCAGCCAAGCATTTGTTTTCATGCTCTATCTTTTCAAACCTTTCAACTTTCACGCAATACATGAGTGTAAGCCATGGATATAGCACTATGGGTGGAATAGAGATGGTTGTGGAGAAGACAAAAAAAGAGGGAGATAGTCTCACATCGACTAGGCATATCAACGGGCCATGGAGATGCCCATCAATAGATATCAATGTGAATGAGTAGGGATTGCCATGCAATGGATGCACTAGAGCTAAATATGTACGAAAGGTCAACAAAAGAAACTAGGGGGTGTGCATCCAACTTGGTTGCTCACGAAGACCTAGGGCATTTGAGGAAGCCCATCGTTGGAATATACAAGCCATGTTCTATAACGAAAATTCCCACTAGTATATGAAATTGACTAAGCATGAGACTCTCTACAATGAAGATCATGGTGCTACTTTGAAGCACAAGTGTGGAAAAAGATAGTAGCAATTGTCCCTTTTTCTTTTTCTCTTATTTTTTCTTTTTTTTGGGCCTTTTTTTCTTTGGCCTTTCTTTTTTCCCCTTTTTTTTGCCGAGGGGCTTTATAGATTTAGCCTTTCCTCCCGTGGGACAATGCTCTAAAAATGATGATTATCACACTTTCATTACAACACGATATTACAACTCGATACTACAACAACAAAGTATGACTCTATATGAATGCCTCCGGCGGTGTACCGGTATGTGCAATGATACAAGAGTGACATGTATAAAAAATTATGCATGGTGGCCTTGCCACAAATATGATGTCAACTACATGATCATGCATGGCAATATGACAATATGATGCGTGTCATATAAACGGAACGGTGGAAAGTTGCATGGCAATATATCTCGGAATGGCTATGGAAATGCCATGATAGGTAGGTATGGTGGCTGTTTTGAGGAACAATATGGTGGCTGTTTTGAGGAAGGATATATAGTGGGTTTATGGCACCGGCAAAAGTTGCGCGGTACAAGAGAGGCTAGCAATGGTGGAAGGGTGAGAGTGCGTATAACCCATGGACTCAACATTAGTCATAAGAACTCATATACTTATTGCAAAAATCTACGAGTCATCAAAACAAAGCAATCAACGCATGCCCCTAGGGGGGAGGTTGGTAGGAGTTAACCATCGCTCACCCCCGACCTCCACATAAAGGTTGACACTTTACAAATACCTCATGATTTAACTTAGTTACACAACGGTTCACCATACGTGCATGCTACGGGAATCACTAACCTTAACACAAGTATTTCTCAATTTCATAATAAATCCACTAGGATGACTCTAATATCACTATCCTCATGTCTCAAAACAATTATCAAGCATCCAACATCTCTTTCTATTCAATGCACTTGATGTGATTTTTTTACTACATTGACATTGGATGTTTATCATGTGAAGACTAGTTTCTTTAGCCTAAACACTTTACCATGCTGTTTTAATAGACTCTCAAATATATATAAGTGAAGCATGAGAGTTCAACAATTTCTACAAAATATTACCACCACCATGCTCTAAAAGTTATAAGTGAAGCACTAGAGCAAAAACTATTCAACTCAAAAGATATAAGTCAAGCACATAGAGTGTTATAACAATTTCTAGGCCATATTTAACTCTCTCAAATAGGTGTGTCCAGCAAGATGATTGTGGCAAACTAACAAGTAAAGACTCAAATTATACAAGACGCTCCAAGCAAAACACATAACATGTTGCGAATAAAAATATAGCTCCAAGTATAGTTACCGATGGATGAAGACAAAAGAGGGGATGCCTTCCCGGGGCATTCCCAAGCTTAGGCTTTTGATTATCTTGAATTTACTTGGGGTGCCATGGGCATCCCCAAGCTTAGGCCTTTCCTACTCCTTGTTCCATAGTCCATCAAAGCAATACTCAAAACTTGAAAACTTCACAACACAAAACTTAGACAAAAATTCTCGTGAGCTCCGTTACTAAGAGAAAGCAAACCACTTGTCAGGACCGGTTTTCCCGTAAAATATTTACTGAGAAACCGACCTTTTTATCGGACCAGTGTAGAAGAATCCTTCTCACTGGTAGACAAATCCTTGATACAGAATTCCAGAGTACTGAATATTGTACAAGGTTGAGCTGAGGCTGCTCAACAATTTATTACAAGCACGTCGATATTATACATAAGGGCGGATATGACACAAAGGTAGGGTGGCATAACTACCGACTCATAATAAAAGTGGTGGTGGATATGTCACAGTGTAGTGGGTGACACGACTCCAATATCTTACAGCTCATCGAGTGTCGGAGTGAGACCCGATGAATTTATTTGGTGATTGCGGAAGCGGTTATAATACAGTGATCAACTCCAGGATCGCAAGAGACTGACTGGGACTCCACTAGGCGTCGGACTCGCTATTGAACTCTTCATCCATGAGATCGCCTTCGTCAACATCTGGCCAAATCAACAAGCCATGTGAGTACTTTGAATGTACTCGCAAGACAGTTCGGACATAAGATATAACAAATGCAAACATGATGCATATGAGCAGACTAGTAATATGTACTCAAGGAATAAATTTGCGCTGCAAAATAAAAATGGGAGTCGGGTGGTAGTCCTCCCGAAACCCCAAGGAAATAAAAGAATACCGATCGAGTGTCTGAGCGACGCCTCGTAAGGAAAAATGAATAAACATGCCACAGTCGGACGTCTGAGCGACATCACAAAAAGGGCTTATATTCAAAAGTAAATAACGAGAATGCCACAGTCAGACGTCTGAGCGACATCACATAAAGGGCTTATACTCAAAAGTAAATAGCGAGAATGCCACAGTCGGACGTCTGAGCGACATCACATAAAGGGCTTATATTCAAAAGTAAATAATGAGAATGCCATAGTCGGAC